>CM031242.1:785425762-786625762 GCA_018340775.1 Taxus wallichiana var. yunnanensis
TCCTAAGCATATACCACAACTTGTTGAATGTATGGGTGATGATTTATCCCTAAGCTTATATCACTATAGGCGAAGTGGTTGGAAATGGGTGACAATGTAGCCAAAAGTGTATGTCATGACAAGATGAAAGGATGGAGTGGCGATGTAACCTAAGGGTGTATAACACTACAAAATGATAGAATAGGGGTGGTGATTTAGCCTAAAGCGTATACCACTACAAGATGATAGAAATGGGTGAAAATTTAACCTAAGGTGTATGTCACTAATGTAGGAAATGGTGGATGAGGAAAATGTCACATTGGTGAATGTAAGGTCCATTTGATTGGTAAACCCTCGGCAGTCAAGTATGGATCAAGGAATTATGATGCGTCATAGGTGGTGAGTACAATACGTAAAAGACAACATAGTATAAATGACCAAGGTTTGTGAATGTGTGGTATAGGAAATGTAATGTAGAGTGTGTAATGGGTATGGAATGTAATGGAATATGTGGGTAGGTAGAAATAGAATGTGTAATGATGATAGGGAAAACTAGACCCAAGTATAAGGAAATCTAGTGTAGCATGTAGAATAGGTGTATGAATGCAATGTGGATATGTAGGATGTATGAATGCCATATGGGTGTGTAGTATGTATATGTAGTGTGGAAGATACGATGATAGGTGTAGGTATAATATGTAGTGATGACATGGAAAACTAGACCCATATATAATGAGACCTAGTGTAAATAGTGGATGTATGTATAAAATGTAAAATTAAAGATGACGAGTGCAATATGTATAAGATGAATGATGTAGAAATGACGAATGGATGAGGGATGTGTTGGTGCTCAAAATAGTCTTGCCCCAGTTTGCCTTTGAAGATCTATCGATTTGCAACCTTTGTCACTTTATTTTTCCTCATGTTGTGCATGGTTAATCTTTGTTGCCATTTTTAATTTGTTCCTAGGTCGTAGATCACTTATGGGTCCATGATTTGTTCCTTGTTTCTTCTGTTCCTCCGGAAAATGTCTATAATTTGGGTCTCCCATTCTCTCGCTTTCCTAAAAACTCTGGGTTCTCCCATATTTATCATTCTCCACGGCTATGATTTATCTTCCTCATCATTTCTACCCTAAATACTTGAAGAAAAATGAATGGATGTGTCTCTGATGGACATATTTGAGCCTTGTAACATTTCTAAATTCTCTGTCCTTGGAGAAATTTTTATTTTTGGGCTTAAATGATTGTTTTTAATATTTTACAATTTGACTGGTGTTTCTCCTCAAATTTACATACTTGCATCGACAGGGGATGTGGAACCTTTTGGTTGGACATGGCTCAGCTGGACACTTCAAAAATTCTATGAATCACCTCAACTTAAATATTTGTCCACGTGGAGGCACGATGCTCATTTGAGGATCTAATTTTTGGTCTAGCCTTGGAGTAGCACCGGGAGGACACGTGGAGGCTTCCATAGGGTCTTCCCATACTTAGTATTTTTCAAAGAGTTTTGGGAGGTCTGGGACACATGGAGGAACTATGCATGTTTGGGGACCGGCCCTTGAGTTTCATTTTAAAGAAGCACCAAGAGGACATGTGGAGGCCTCCGCTCACTTTAGATTTTGCTTAGTATTTTCAATGACCAAAGGAAACTACCCCGAAGCATGACACTTGGTGCTTTCTGTTGAGTTTTGAGCATTTAGACAAACTTTACTAGGCTAGGACACGTGGCAAGCCCGCACTTGTTCAAGGTATAAAATATTTGGGACTATCTCAAGGTGCACCATGGTGACATGTGGTGGTTAGAAAAGTTAAAGGGGTAGGAGGTGGACCATCGGGGGTGATTTGGATTTTTGTCCCTTGACATGTAAATGACTAAAAACATCAAAATGGCCCACAAGCCCGATAAAGGAAAGGTCAAAGCTTACTCCAGTCAACAGCGAGGTGTGGACTCTTGGGGAAATTTGAAAAAATATCCTTTTGGGAGAAAAGAGTTAAAAGTAAAAAGGGAAGCACAGTTCTACTGGAACCACATTGGGACACATGTTGGGCCTGTTTTTCAAGGGTGGAGCTATGGGGAAAACTTGAAAAATATTCCCTTTTCCAAAAGGGGAGTGAATGGTAGAATTTGGCCATGGTCCCACTGGGCCCACCTTAGGACATGTGTTAGGCTCATTTCTCGAGGGTGGGGTTGCTGAAAAAAATGTGAAATTTTTACATTTTTTCAAAATTTGTAAAAAGTTAGAGGAAGCCCTCGAGTCTGTTTTTAAGTTTGAGTCTTCCACGTGGACGACCCAAATTCAAAGTAAGGATCAATGACATGTGAAAGTTTGAATGTGATTTTCCCCATTTTACTTGAAACACACCTAGAAGTGTGAGTCTTCATGATTTATTTGTATTTCCTACACGCCAAGCAGAGAGGGAGTTAATGTTGATATCTGAGTTTGGTGGGAAGATCAGAAGACATCTTTCACCATTAAAATGGTTTGACTATCGTGCTTGATTAGATTTTCCATTTTTCTTCTCCCAAGCATGCAAGGAGCTAGATTTGATAGATTAGGGGTGGAAGTGGTTGGAAAATTGAAGAAAGAGTGATCTACCAAAGGAAGGAGTTGAATGCGGGAGATATTTGATGAGATCTAGCCCCCTCGAGCACCTGGAAAATTTTTACAGATCTGATTCTGAGAATCACGATCATGATCATGGCAAGCACTAGTAGCACTCAAGGTCTTGAATTTTTGGGGGAAAAGGGTCCTTGTTGTAAATGTTATAAATGGCATGAATTTTTCATGTAAATGGTTGGAGTGTTAGGGGTCGGGACTGAATTTTCTAATAGAAAAAAGATTGACAGAGCCCATCATTTTTGAGAAGCCATTTGAGAAGCTTGTATATCTCTTTTGTATTAAATATGATCATGTCAAGGTGGTTGCAAGTGTACAACCATTGACAAGCTCTGAGACTATTCTAGAAACTTTCCTCACTGATATATTTAATCAAATTCAAGTTATTCTGTGTTTTCTTGAGAAAAATGTGTTTGTTTTATTTCTGAATGTATGCGAGTAGTTTTTCTTGTTTCTATTGCAATATTGTATTAAAATATGATTCAATCACATAGGCCTCAATCCTTGTGACAGTTTAGTGGCATTTGTAATTTCATTCCTCGATGAGCTTTCATTTGGGATTGGAATAAATGATTTAAAATCACTTTTCTTTCATCTAGTTGATAGAGATTGTCTGTAAGCCTTTGGGTGTACCTTAGGTGTGATTTGACTTAGATCTTGATACTTTTTTGGGTTTCCTAACTTGAGCCTTCGTGATAAAATCTCAAATATTGTGTGAAAAAGTGCTAATTTGGGCCTCCATTGAAGCACATATTCTAGTTAAAGAAACATTTTAGCTATTATGTGGCATTCTATTGGTTTAACCTTCCATTTTGTAAGATTCCTCAAGGATCTAGTGAATCAAGTTCATCTTGCCCCACCTCCCACCAAAAATTCATTAAAAAAACCAATCCTACTTGTACTACCCCTGTTTTTCCTGTGTGCATACAAATGCAAAATCTCTATTACCAAAACATGTAGAAGCAATTAGGGTCCCAAATGTCTTTAGTAACCTTTTCCTTATTGTGAAAATATCTCCATGATCTGGAAGTGACAACTCGTGAGAGTTAGATTTGGTGTGTTGATCATATTTTCCCAAGGTCTTCTCTATAAAATTTATGCAAAAGAGGGATTTACCAGCATTCTTCAATAACAAAGGTTACAAAATAGGTTCTCTTACCTTGGTTGAAATGAACAACCTAAAATAGTGAGGATAGATCAAATCCTCTTGAGGGTGCTATCCATTTTTCTACATTTGAGTGATAGAGGGCTAGTTAGATCTCATCCTCGGCTACAAAACAAATCATCATGACCTAATTTGTCTCTAAGCTTCCTGTCAAACCAGTGATGCTTCTAATAATTTGAGGGAGAATCAATTTGAATACCAACACGTAAGTGGCGCCATTACTTCGGGAATTGTTTTGAATTGCTAGGAACTAATTTACATCGCTAGAGACCAATTTGTTGATTTTTTGCTATTTCATATCCATCTATCCCATCAACAACACCTAAGTGGTGTTGTTGCCAGGGATTTTAGTTCAAAATCAATACCTTGGTAAAACACTTCTTGTATGCTCCAAGTGTTGTGTGTAGTTATTTTAGTTTTCACACCTAGTGCACTAGCTTTCATTTGATAAATCTAGGTAAAGAAAGTTTAGAATCTTTCCATTTCTAGTTTCTAGCATTGACAAACATTTGATAGATCATATTTAGTGCATTTACACAACTAAGGTGGAAATCCTTAGTGGTGACTCCTTGTTGATTTGATTTTTAATGAGTACCAGTGTCTTAGAACTCTGTCAAAGTTAGATTTGTTACTAATATTGGCAAAGCTGGAAGGAATAAGATCTTTCTTTACTAGGGATCATGCTAGGACATTGTTTCTAGAGCTAGGAAAATCAAAATCAGAAGGAAGAAAATCCTAGAGAGTTGTGGGAGATCAGTAGACAAGAAGAGGGATCTCCATTGATGAAAGTGATCAGCCTATCATTGAAGACTGCCATTCAAGTGACTCTGAATCAAACAACCTCTTTGTGGAATTAAATTCTCCAACTGGAGAAGGGCCTTAATTTTATTTTGAATGGTTTGCTTCACATCCCGCACCTATCTTTTTGAGGTTGGTATGGATTTCCAAGAGACAATGCCTTTGGGGGTATCCATTTTGAAAATTATACTCCCGTGTTTCTAAGGAACCTCACTTCCTTATAAATTTGTCACCCCTTTAGGTCACCTTCTTGAATCAACATGGCGCAGCCCCCCACCTGCACCCCCTTTTGTTGTAAACACTTTTGGACCTATAAATTTTGTGGGAATGGCTAGTTATCCAAATGCAGTGCCTCAAGATCTAAGGAACAAAATGCAAAAGTTCCAAGGAAACAATGCTATTATTGGTGATCAACATCTAAATATTTTTATCAATATGATGGAAGAATTTGATATTGAACATGAAGATGTATACATCAAGCTATTTATCCATACATTGGAAGAAGATGCTAGGGACTAGGATAAAGCATTGCCGTATAACTCTATTAATTCTTGACCGAGATGAGAAATGCATTTATATTGCAAAGATGGTGATAGAACCCACCCTAGGTTTCCTTTGACATAATTTTAAAACATAAAAATAATCCTAATGAGTCAGTACATGATTTCAACACAAGGTTTAATAAGACCTTGAGGAGATTTCCTATTAGGATAAGACCTTGTGATGAGTCATGTTTGATCAAATATTATGATGTATTTGATAAAAAGGCTGCATATTACTTAAGATACAAAAACCCCACAAATTTGAGGTAGGCCTTCACCATGGCTCTGTAAATAGAGAATAACATCATAGTAATTGGAAAGAATCCAAAAAGGGAGGGTGTAAAGCTAGTTAACCCATAAAAGCCTCAAATAAGAAAGGTTGTTGATTTGGAGGAGGTTGTGAAAACTTTGGCAGGGTTGTCAAGGAAATTTCCTACAAACTAGCCCAGGATGAGAAGGGAATTGGGTAGAGCTCACAAGGTCAACACAAGCAACAAGGCCAAGACATATTTACAAATCACCAAAGATCTGATGATAGAGGCAAAGGACCTGTTGGATTTGGAAACAGGCAGCCCCAACGTAGGGAAAAAAGAATGATGCCTAATCCTTTGGATGCTAGAGTTGTTGTTGTGGAGGAGATAGATGTCATTGATTGGTGTGACAAATGTTTCATGCCTCATGCTCCTTGTGAAGAAGATCAAAAAGAATAAGAAGAAGTTGATGACAATGATGATGATGTTTGCATGATGGGTTGTTCCACAAGCTTACAATAAGGGGCAACTTCAACTGAGGTGATAAGTGCCTCGGACTGCTACCACTTTTTGGGACTAGCATTCATAGGGTACCTATTCTTCCTCCCTCTCATATTTTAGAAGTAGATACTGTACATTCCTTTAAATTTCCCAATAACGACTTTGAATATTTAAGGGATTTAATGATAAAGAAGTATCTGGAGGAATTCCATCTAAGGAAGATAGGTTGTTATTGATGAATGTTTATTGCTCAAGAGAAGGAATATAACAAAAGTAAGGATGTTAAAGGGACAAGGCCTCAAGCTAAGCCAAAATCTCCATTACTTTCAAAAATTTCTAAAGAGGCTTCTAAGAAAGAGGCATCTGCCAAAATCCCCGCAATTCTAAACAAAAATCATATCCCTCCTCATGCCCAAGTTATCAAAAATCTTGTACCACCTAATGAGTGTGTCAAATTTCTTTCCAATACTACCTTGCTAAGGAATGTACCATTTAATATTTCCCATGTTTTAAGTCAAATCAAATTATCTGTTCCAATTGTTGAGTTGCTTAGGATTCTTGAGCACAAAAAGAGAGCATTTGAATACTTGGGATTGAAAGAAGAGAAGAATGCCCTAGGTAGAAATGTAAATATTGTGGAGACTCCTCCAATCATTCAAGAATTAGAAACACCACCAACATTGGAGGAACTAGGTGAACCGCTTGAGGTCTATTTGGGGACATCCTTGGTGGACTCTTAGATGAATGTGGATCCATTCTTCACCACTTTGATCATTAAGGACAGATTGCACAACTGCATGTTTGACTCAGGGGCATCATGTAATGTCATGCCTTTAGAAGTCATGAATGAGCTAAATATCAAAGTGACAACAACATATGGGAAGTGCACTACCATGGACTCTAGAGAGGTGCCAATAGTGGGATGTGTGAAGGGTTTGGTGGTGCAGCTTGCAACTTACCTAGGTAAAAATTAAAACTTGATGTTGTCATTGTTGACTACCTAGCCAAGTGGGGCATGCTACTATCAAGAAAATGGGCTGCAAGTGTTGGTGGGAGTGTCCAAATGGATATGTCCTATGCCACCATTCCAATTGAAGGAAGCCTTGTCAGGTTGTATGGAGAAAATAAAATGTTGCATCTTATTGAGGATCCCAAAATGCATCCTATGAAGTATTGTACACAAATGTTGATGCTGACAACTTTGAAGGATTTGCTAATGGAAAGGAGCACAAGATTGAGGAATACAGGTTTCTTGAACAAGCATGCTCTCCTTGGACTCTTATTTTTGATGGAGCTTGCTCCAAGTTTGGGAATGGTGTTGGTGTTGTTCTACTTTCTCCTGGTTAGGAAAATTTTGTTTTTTTCCTTCAAACTCAACTTTGAGTGCACCAACAACATTGCTGAGTATGAGGCACTATTGTTGGGTTTAATAATTTCTTGGAAATATGGTATCAAGGACATCATTGTCAAAGGAGACTCATAATTAATTGTAAAACAAGTTAGAAAACTGTATGCCATAAAGAATCGAGAATGAAACAATACAAGCATGCAGTTTGGGATTTCATTGAGATATTTGACTCATTCAACATCATGCATCATGGTAGAAGGTTCAATGATTTACCAGATAGGCTTGAAGTGTTGGGGTCTCGGTTTGACAATTATACAGTGTCCCCATATTGTGAATATGAGGTTGAGGTATTGATGAGACCTTCATCCTTGACAATATTAAACATTGGCAGATTTTTGATGATGATGCTTAGATCAGAAGATTTCTATGGAACAAGGGAGAGTTTACTGATCAATGCAATGTTTTAGAGCCAATGGTATGTACAATAGAAGGAAAAGAAACCTTGTTTGGCAAGGACATCATCTAGCTAAAAACCAATACCATTCCTAGAGGTTTGGTTGCTCTTGAGTCCAATTTTGATAATGCTAGATCACATTATTAATAGATGCATGACAACCTTAAGGGATATTGAGGAGCATGACCTTGGCACAAAGGAGAGGCCAAGCAAAAATTTTAGGCAGCAATCTCAAAGCAAGGAGGAGAAGCAATCATACATCCAATTGTTGAAGAAATACCAAGATTGCATGGCTTGGACCTATTCTGAACTAAAAGCATATAGAGAGGACCTATTTCAGCATGAGATTCCCTTGGAGTCTAATGTAAATCCATTCAGTAGAAATAGAGGCCAATCAACCCACTCTTATCTCTCAAGATGCAAGAGGAACTGAAGAAGCTGAGAGATGGAGGGATTATTCAACCCACTAGGTATTCTTCTTGGGTTGCAAACCTAGTACTAGTAAGAAAGAAGAATGGTGATATTAGGTTATGTGTGGACTTCAGAATCTAAACAGAGCATCAATGAAGGATAATTATCCTTTACCAAATATGGAGAACATGTTGTAGTTAGTGACTGGTTTTGAGTTAATTTCCACATTGATGGCTTCTTGGTTATAACCAAGTTATGGTGAAGGAATAAGAAAGGATCAAGATGACCTTTACTACTCCTTGGGGAACATATGTGTATTTCAGATGCCCTTTGGTCCAAGATGAATTCTTGATCCACCTTTCAAAGAGTAATGGATGTTGCTTTTGTTGGTTACATCCATGAGTTTATTGTTGTCTACCAAGATGATGTGATTGTGTTTTCTAGAAAGAGAAGTGACCACTTGTTGCACTTGGAGAAGATGTAGAGAATATGGCATCTCACTCAACCAAAAGAAATGCCATTTTGGAGTGCAGAAGGAAAAGTTTCTTGGTCACATTGTGTCACAAGAAGTAGTGATGATTGATCTAGAAAGAGTAGAGGCCATCAGCAAGGTCCCAATCCCAAGAACCAAGAAAGGAATTCAGTCCTTCTTTGGGAAGATAAACTTCATCAGAAGGTTCATATCAAAATTTGTTGAGTTGACCATTCCAATCACTTCCATGTTGAAGAAAGACCAGGTCATCAAATGGGAGGAGGCTTCCATCCAAGCCTTCAATGGAATCAAGGAGGCATTAAAGCATGCCCCTGTTTTGGTAGCTCCATATTATAAGAAGCCTTTCTAACTGTTTTCCTTTGCTTTAGAGAACACTATTGCTTCTGTCCTACTATAGAAGGATGATGAAGGGGCTGAGAGGCCAATTTCCTTTTTCAGTAAAGCCTTGTAGGGGTTGAGCTAAGGTACACTATCATGGAAAAGCAAGCATTTTCCTTGGTAAAAGCAACAAATGTTTTTAGGCCTTACATTCTAAGTTCTAAAGTGGTTGCTTATGTTCCCCACACCATGGTGAAGGACATCTTGTCAGAGATGGAAGTCTCAAGAAAAATATGTAGGTGGGTGAACAAGTTGTAAGAATATGATATGGATATCCAAACCACAAAGTTGGTGAGAGGTTTGGGCTTGGCTAAGCTTATGGCTGAGAGAAACTTGCAAACTATTGAGGTAAATGAGGTAGAAGAAGAAAGGGAAGGTGTTTTTGAAAGGTTGATGAGTTCTGAGTGGTACAAGGATGTGATTTTCTATCTCAGACACTTATACTACCCTGAGAATTTAAGTAAGAACCAGAAAAGGGCTCTTAAGTTGGCCTCCTAGAAATATGTCATTACTGATTATGGGTTGGCTTGGAAGAACCTAGAGGGAGTCCTCTTAAGATGCATTACTGAAGAAGAAGCCCCCAAGATAATTGCTGATCTCCATGGAGGAGTATGTGGGGAAATTTTTCTACAAGAGCCACAACACACAAGATCCTAAGGATGGTTATTAGTGGCCAAATCTCTTCAGGATACAACTCTTTTGGTTAGAAGATGTGAGAGTTGCCAACACTTCTCTAGAAGACTCGAACGCTTGTGTTCCCTTCCTTTGCAGCTTGTATCAATTGAAGCTCCATTAAAGTAATGGGGAATGAATTTCATTAGTGAGGTTCAAGACCCTTCAAGTGTTGGCCATAAGTGGATTCTTGTAGCCAATGATTATTTCACCAAGTGGGTGGAGGCAATCCCCACAAAAAGAGTAACATACCAAATTATCATGGATTTTCTGTTAAACCATATCATCTGCATGTTTGGGGTGCCAGTCAAGATTGTTGTTGATAATGCCATGAGATTTAGAGCTAAAACTTTGATGGAAATGTGTAAGGAGTATGGGATCAACTTGACATATGCCTCCAATTACAATCCCCAAGGAAATGGACAAGCTGAGTCTAGTAATAATTTTTTTTGAAGATCATCAGAAGAACATTGGAGCAGAATAAGAGAAAGTGGGGTGAATAGTTGAAGATTTCTATTTGGGAAGTTAAGATCACTATCAAGAGGGTCACTGGGAAGAGTCCATTTGAGTTGGTATATGGGACTCATGCCCTACTACCTCTTCATATGCAACTGTATTCAAATCAGTTTATGGAACAATTGGAAGATCAAGACGTAGGTCCCTATGATGCTTGCATTAACTAGATTGTTGAGCTTGATGAAGAGAGGAGGGCATCCCACCAGAGGCATGTAAATTTCAAAGAGAAATTGAAGAATTTATTTGACAAAAAGGTCACTCCTATGTTGGAGATCTTAAGTTGCTATCGATAATGTATATGAGGATAAAGGTAAGCATGGTAAGTTTGAATCGTTATGGATGGGTCCTTACTCTATTGATATCAAAATAGTCTCGCCCAATTTTCCTTTGAAGATTTATTGATTTGCGGCCTTTGTCACTTTATTTTTCCTCGTGTTGTGCCCGGTTAATATTTGTTGCCATTTTTAATCTTTCTGGGTTGTAGATCACTTATGGGTCTACGGTTTGCTCCTTGTTTTTTTGTTCCTCCGGAAAAGGTTTGTAATTTGGGTCTCCTGTTCTCTGTTTGTCTAAAAACTTAGGTTCTCCCATATTTTCCATTCTCCATGGCTAGGATTTGTCTTCCTCATCATTTCTACCCTAAATACTTGAAGAAAAATGAATGGATGTGTCTCTGATGGATGTATTTGAGCCTTGTAACATTTCTAAATTCTCTGTCCTTGGAGAAATTTTCATTTTGGGATCAAATGATCATTTTTCTATATTTTACGGTTTGACAGGTGTTTCTCCTAGTCAAATTTACATCCTTGCATCAACAAGGGATGTGGCACCTTTTGGTTGGATGTGGCTCGATGGATACTTCAAAAAATTCTATGAATCACCTCAACTTAAATATTTGTCCACGTGGAGGCACGATGCTCATTTGAGGATCTACTTTTTGGTTTGGCCTTGGAGTAGTGCTTTGGGAGGACACGTGGAGGCTTCCACAGGTCTTCCCATACTTAGTATTTTTCAAAGGGTTTTGGGAGGTCTGGGACACGTGGAGGAACCACGCATGTTTGGGGACCGACCCTTGAGTTTCATTTTAAAGAAGCACCAAGAGGACATGTGGAGGCCTCCACTCACTTTACATTTTTCTTATACTTTTCAACGACCAAAGGAAACTCGCCTCTAGAGTATGACACTTGGCACTTTCTGCTAAGCTTTGAGAATTTAGAAATTTTTTTTGGGCCAGACATGTGGCAAGTTCGTGCTCATTCAAGGTATCAATTTTTGGGATCATCTCAAGGTGCACCATGGTGACACGTGGTGGTTTGAAAAGTGAAAGGGATGGGGAGGTGGACCATCGGGGTCAATTTGGATTTTTTCCCCTTAACATGCAAATGACTAAAAACATCAAAATGGCCCATAGGCCCGATAAATGAAAGGTCAAAGCTTGCTCCGGTCAATGGTGGAGGTGCGGACTCTTGGGGAAATTTGAAAAAATTTCCTTTTGGGAGAAAAGAGTTAAAAGTAAAAGGGAAGTGCGGTTCCACTGGAACCACATTGGGACACATGTTGGGCCTATTTTTCAAGGGCGAGCTATGGGGAAAACTTGAATTTTTTTCCCTTTTCCGTAAGGTGGGTGAAATGGTAGAATTTGGCCGCGATCCTCACTGGGGCCCACCTTAGGACATGTGTCAGGATCATTTCTTAAGGGCGGGGTGTGGAACAAAATGTGAAATTTTTCCATTTTTTCAAAAGTTGTAAAAATTCAGAGGAGGCCCCTGTGTTTGTTATTAAGTTTGAATCTTCCATGCGGATGGCCCAAATTCAAAGTAAGGATCAATGACAGCTGAAAGTTTGAATGTGATTTTCCCCCATTTTACTGAAACACGCCTAGAAGTGCAAGTCTTCATGATTTCTTGGTATTTCCTACATGCCAAGTAGAGAGGGGAGTTAATGTTGATATCTGAGTTTGGTGGGAAGATCTGAAGACATCTTTCACCATTAAAATGGTCTGACTATCATGTGCTCGATCATATTTTCCATTTTTCTTCTCCCGAGCATGCAAGGAGCCAGATTTGATAGATTAGGGGCAGAAGTGGTTGGAAAATTGAAGAAAGAGTGATCTACCAAAGGAAGGAGTTGAATGTGGGAGATATTTGATGAGATCTTCCCCTCGAGTACTGACAATTTTTACGATGTGATTCGAGAATCACGATCGTGATCATGACAAGCACTAGTAGCACTCAAGGTCTAGAGTTTTGGGGAAAAGGGTCCCTGTTGTAAATGTTATAAATGGCATGAATTTTTCGTGTAAATGGTTTGAGTGTTAGGGGTCGACTGAATTTTCTAATAGAATAAAAATCTTGACAGAGCCCATCATTTTTGAGAAGCCATTTGAGAAGCTTTGTATATCTCTTTTGTATTAAATATGATCATGTCAAGGTGGTTACAAGTGTACAGCCATTGACAAGCTTTGAGACTATTCTAGAAACTTTCCCCTACTGATAGATTTAATCAAATTCGAGTTATTCTGTGTTGTCTTGAGAAAAATGTGTTTGTTTTATTTTTGAATGTATGTGAGTAGTTTTTCTTGTTTCATTGCAATCTTGTATTAAAATATGATTCAATCACACATGCCTCAATCCTTGTGACAATTTAGTGGCATCTACAATTTCATTCCTCAGAAGAGCTTTCATCTGGGATTGGAATAAACAATTTAAAATCACTTTTCTTTCATCTATTGACAAAGATTGTCTGTAAGCCTTTGGGTGTACCTTAGGTGTGATTTGGCTTAGATCTTGATACTTTGTTGGGTTTCCTAACTCGATCCTTCATGATATAATCTCAAAGATTGTGTGAAAAAGTGCTAATCTGGGCCTCCATTAAAGCACATATTCTAGTTAAAGAAACATTTTAGCTATTTTGTGGCATTCTAGTTGGTTTAACCTTCCATTTTGTAAGATTCCTCAAGGATTTGGTGAATCAAGTTCATCTTACCCCACCTCCCACCAAAAATTCATTCAAAAACAACCAATCCTACCCGTACTACCCCTATTTGTCATGTGTGCATATAAATGAAAAATATCTGTTACCAAAACATGCGTATATTCGTGGTCCCAAATGTCTTTAGTAACCTTTTCTTTGTGAAAATATCTCCATGATCTAGAAGTGACAACTCGTGAGAGTCAAATTTGGTGTGTTGATCATATTTTCCCAAGGTCTTCTCTATAAAATTTATGCAAAAGAAGGATTTACTAGCATTCTTCAATAACAAAGGTTACAAAATAGGTTCTCTTACCTTGGTTGAAAGGTACAACCTAAAATAGTGAGGATAGATCAAATCCTCTTGAGGGTGCTATCCATTTCTCCACATTTGAGTGACAGAGGGCTAGTTAGATCTCATCCCCAGCTATAAAATGACTCATCATGATCTAATTTTTCTCTAAGATTCCTATCAAACCAGTGATGTTGCTAATACTTTGAGGGAGAATTAATTTGGATACCAACAGGATGTATAGGATAATGTAATATGTTAGCTATGTATAGAAATGATGATAGGGTGTAAATGAGTATAACCTAGCATGTAGTGTATGGGGTTCAATGTAATGGTAATCATTCAATAGTCCTATGTGAACCAAAGCATTAGGGTATTGTAGACACCCAAATTTGGATCACATTCCCCTTGTCCCTTTTAAGTAATTAATGTAACACATTTAACCAATTATGACCCCTTTACCCCATATTAATATTTATCTTCATGTTATTAATTAATTTAATTATATTAATTAAGTTTATTTAATCCTCACACCTTCACCTCATCATGAAACCTCACCCTAGACCCATTCCAGTGGGCATTTAACTCATAGTGACTGAGTCATCACCATCAGCACTGAGTCATCACCCTAAACACAGAGTCATAACTCCTAGTGCTAAGTCACTAACTTGACCTAACTAACTAAGACTTATTAAACCTAACTGGATCTCTCCTAAGTTCTTCCCGCCTTATCTCAAGTGAACTCTACTTTCCTAAGTGGAAAAAATGAGGAAAGGATGCAAAATATGGGAAAATCTTCATATTTTTGGTAAATAGGTCTATTTCACCCTAATCGACATTGGTTTACCCATGACCGACATCAGCTTACCTAAACCACCATCGGTTGCTTTATATACAACTTTATAATTCTTTACCCAGGTTGGTCATTTCAGTTTTGGGAATTCTATTGCAATCAAGCAAGGATCTCAAAGCCATTGCTTCATCCAAATGAAGTCTATGCTTCATTAGAGAACAACACAAGCCAAGGATTCCCTTCCAAACCATTGGAGAATTCACAAGAGTACATAGGCCATACCGCCTTGGCCCGAGCCAACCACCACTTCCTCCATCAAACATCATCCTCCTTCTAACCAAGACAACCTCACAACAACAAGTAAGTAATGAGATCTCAATCATTTGTGCTTACTTTATTGTAGATCTCTTATATCTTTCACTATTTTCAGTTTCTACTATTATCCGAATATCTCCATCTTCCCACCAATCCACCAACCCAATCATTTTAATTCATTTCACCCTTTGTGACCTCTCCCTCTGTATCATTGAGTCTTCTTAGTAATATTACAAACCTAACCGCACCCTTCTCACTCTCTGTAATAAAAAAGAATCCCAAAAAACTTTTTTATTAAGTTTTTGCCATTTTCCCCATCGATGTCGATTTACCCTACCTCTTCCGGTTTAAATCCTTTACCGATGTCAGTCACCTAGCTGATATTGGTCTCTCGTGTCATTTCATACCCCTTGGACAAACAAGCCCCGATCAACCAAAAATAGCCTAGACCTTACCCAATCATTCCTTAACCTTTACCAAACCTCTATTAGACTGCAGTAGAACCTAGGATAATGTACTAAACCTTTAGATCTAATCCTATATTTTCCTCGTTAGATTGGATTTACTTATTGTATTTGCATGAGATACCTAAATCATATAAGTATAGTAGGATTTATTTATTTCATGATATTTACTGCATTAATTTGTATTTAAAAGTGGATTGGCAGCCTTTTAGGAGGTATCACACTTCTCGGATCTAGAATTTACTAGGTAGTCCACTAACCTATATTATTAATGCCATCTTATGGTCTTGTTGTTATTCTTATAGATAATTTCCCATAACCAAAGGGAATCTCTTCATGATTAGCTTGGATCAAAAATTTATTAACACATGCATTCAACCTTCGACCTACATCTTATAGGTATTCCTCCTAACCTATTTCCTATTCATTTTTAACCAACAACAAATTAGGTTAAACAAGTGCGTCATTGGCTCATGAGGGTGCTATAATATGTGAAGGGATATGTGGATATGTGATGATGATAAGTGATAGAGATGAAGTGTAGGATGTAAAATGGTACAAGTATGTGAAGTGAGGGGGAGTATTATGTCATGTGATATGCCCCCTAGCAATAGTGTGAGAAGAGGCTATGTGAACTCGACAAGGAGATTGCCATCCTCTGAGTCAAAGTTAAATGACTCGGGATTAATAACTTGGTAGGCTATAGTGGTATTTTCATTATCTAATGAGCCGGTAATGCGTATAAGATACATGCACATAGCGTATTCTTCATCAGTGAAAGGGTGATGTGGGAAACCATAGGCATACCAATGAGTGTAGTTAGGTGAGTACCCAAGAAAAGAACTATTACAGATTAAGACACGAACAAACATTATAGGGAATGAAATGTCGGTGTGACTAGGTTCCAATGTGCCACAAATGTAAGTAAGCCAAGTATCTCCCGATGTGAGTCGAAGGGAACAAGGTGTACATGGTAATTAGATGAGGATATGGAGGACATGTAAGTCAGTAAGTAGTTGTAATAGTGATAAATCCATAATATAAATGTGGAGCATGAGTGGAAGGATGAAGGACCTCAAAAGCGAAACAAAGATGAGTGAGGCCAGTAGGGGAACATATGGTTTCATCATGGGTGGGATCAAATGGAACATGGTCCCAAAATGAGTCATGGATAAAGAGTGTACATGTGAAGGGTGGGTGTGTGGGTGATAATAACAAAGATGTTCATGGAGGGAAGGGGTGGATGATATGGAACAACAATGGTAGGAATAGATGATAGAGGGGAGTTGCATCTAGTAAACAAATAGCTCCCTTATGTGGCGTAAAAGGTTGAGGTTCATCGGTGGTATTAATGTAAGGAATAGGAATGCAAGTATGAGGGTCATAGACACAATATTGGAATGGATCATGATCTCTGAATATAGTGTACTCAATATGCTCATGTAAAAATTTGACACAATGGTGGATGGTAGTGTTATCACCAAATCACAACACCCCTCTGTTTATACAAGTGCATATACTTGAACTCACGGTGTGATTGGATAACATGGGTACTATCTCCAAGTTTTGGGACTTGCTACTTGAGATAGACCTCCAGAGAAAGATGGTTCTTGCTCCTAAACTACCTGCCACAATCTACTCTAATGCAGGGGAAACTAACTATTCTAACCTAAATTTCTAAGGGACCAGGGAGAGAGAATGCATAAGATGAAATCCTACACTACAACGGTGATACACCAGAAAAGGAGGGTGTGAGAGTAGTCTTCAAATGCGTGAAATACAAAAGCAAAGTGCACACTAGAAGAGGTGATGACAGTTCTCCATAATCTAGCAAAACACATTCACAACAATATTTCAAACATACACAATGATAATGGATCCTTGCATGAACATAATAATAGACACAATATTCTTGTAATCAAGGTTAAAGGGGCAAGAAGAATCAAGAAAACACAGTAGGGGAAGATACATCCACAAACTTATATTTTATTGCTTCATGATATGCACAGTTAAATCTATTACAAGATAAGGGCCTGTATCACCATGCAAGGAGTCCACAACAAGGTCTTGTAACACATCAGCTTCACAAAGCAATTTTGGTAGAGATTTGCTACAAAAAATTACCTCCCTTTACAATGAGTCCAACACTCCAATTTATAGAAAAAATGAGAAGAGAAGAGAAGGGAAAATAGAAATCCCGAAATCTGTCCTTCAACCACTTGTAAGAGGCATTAAATGGAGTAAAATGATTATATATTACTTGAAAAAGGCTCCCCATACTGTCCCAGGTGCTGCAGCAGAGAAAGAATGATGACCATGCCTCTTAATTGCACTCCCAACCACCAAATAAAACACTGTTATGAACCCGTCCACGTTTTGTGAAAAATCCCCACCAATATCTCATCAAATCTAGAATTTATTGATTTTTGTGTGTCGGGCTCGAGCCATGATTCCAACGGTACTAATTTTGTGTGATTTCGTTGAGAAATGCAAAATTTATGGCCTTCTGAGTGCGGCGGGTTTTTGTCATTTTCGATGGGAATGAGCATTAACTGACTGGAGCCGAATATGTTTCTTTTATTTAAATATATCTACCCTTGTTAAAAATAATAAATCCAGTTTTTATGGCATAGAGGACATCATGCTCATTCCAAAAAGTCCAATTTTATGAAAATCGGAGCTCGGAGTCAAAAGTTATGGCCGTTTGAAGTTCACGGGTCAACGTTGACTTTTCTTCTTTGCCTTCGGCTGTTTCGCTTTTCACGTCCCACGTGTACTTTTGTCCTAGCTGTCCCGAAACATTCTCCCACATCGGCCGATTCGGGCTTCCTTGTCTCTTTTGTGGCCTTTTCACCTTTTCGCATCCCACGCGTCCGTCGCGCATTTCTTCTGGGTCTGCCCCGGACAAAAATCCCCGAACTGCTCGAAATGGACTATCTTTCGGAAAATCAGCCGATTCGCGTCCCACACGTACTTTTTTCCCGGCTGTCCCAAACCACGTGAAACAAAAACTTGATGATTTTCCTTGCTTTCGGTCATTTCAACTTTTCGCATCCCTCGCGTCCCGACGTCCCCAACCGTCCCCGGGCTGGTTGTCCGCCTGGGACAAAAATGTCTGACTTAGCTGATTTTCTTTGTATTTCAGCCCCAATCTTGGTACGAAGAACCTCCTGCACGACCTGCATTGGTATGATCCGCACCCTTCTGCACCCGAAATGCTTCAAAATGGTCCTGCAACCTTATTTTTGCATTTTTCCTTTTTTCTAACTCGTTGGGATTTCTTCTTGGATGGGAGAGTTAGAGAGAAGCCGAGGGCCCCCAAAACATGATTTCGGGCCTTGAATCAATCTACTTGCTCGAGATTGAATAATTTGATGCATGTTATCAAAATTACCTTGAGGGGAGAATTTTGGATAACAGGTAGAAATAATATCTTGCATGGCGTGAAGCCACGGTCTACCTAGCAATCAATTATATGAGATAGGAAAATCAATGACAAAGAAAATAACGTGGAGAGTCTTAGGACCTACAGTGAGAGGAAAGGTAATGTGTCCTAAAGATGGATGAATAGAACCATCATAAGAAAAAATCCAAATTGAAGAAGGGATAAAGTCACGAGTAGATAAACCTAATGCCTAGAGAAAGGATAGAGGGCACAAGTTAATCTCAAAGCCATTATCGATAAGAGTATGCTTGATAGCAACATTGTAGATGCAAGACATGATGTAAAGTGATGGGTCATTATCAAAGGGATGAATGTTAGCGGGAAGATTATCCTAGAATATAATATGTTGTGAAAAGGAATCAGAATATGTCATACATGGAATTTGATTGCATATCAATGGAAACATTGGTAGTAGCAAAAAGAGTTTGACTCGATGAAGAAAATCGGGGTGGGTAAGAAAATATTTGGTGAGGGAGATATTCATAATGGTAGAATTGAAAGGCCCTAAAAGGTGGTAGAAAGAATGGTTAGGTAAACAAAAATGATTAAAAAAAGATTTCTAGAGCTAAAGGGATATCTAGGGTATTAATGTTAATCTAGTTAGAGGACTACAAATCTATAAATGAACTAAAGAAGTATGAAATAAATGTAAATAAATTATTCTAAATGAAATAAAACCCTAATATGCAAGAGAAAGGAAGGAAATGGATTAGCGACAATCGAAGACTGTGGCACAATTTTATAGACTGAAATAAAATATGGACATGTAGACGAACCCTACAAAGGGTAGATCCGACAGATATGAGATGACATAGGCACTTAAGAGTGTACTGGGAACCCCGGGTCTCCTGTCTCGTAATATGGGTACTCAAAACACTACAAATCCTTAGAACCTAAATATGATATGTTCGCTAATTATCTTTGAGTAGTTCTTTTCTCATGTTGGATTCACCAAATGAATTAGAGAGTGGCTCACAATGCAAGGTAAGATATCAAACCCTAGAAAAATGAAATATGCATATGAATGGGTCAAACTGACCTCAACCACCAAACTAGTGGTCTTATCACTAAGTGTTACACTACATTTCAGACCCAGATGTAGTTTTAGTATACATGTACATGTCATGCCCTAGGTGCTCTCATGTCATTCACACTTTGTGAAGTAGCGAGCAATAGTAGCTATAGAAATGTAAGTAGCATGTGTGTATGGAATAGAATGGAATCCCTCCCCCTATGTAGTGTGTGTGATGCAAATCTCCTAGATTCAATTCATGGCACTATGTGGATGCAAGTGATACAATGAATGAAGCCCTAGATGGAGTGATAGTAGTGATATGATGTAAAGACCTAAGACCCTTATTATGGTCTTATAACTTTATATTTATAGGGATATTAAGCTTAATTTTGTAGTTAATCTTGACAAGGACAACTAAGAAGAAGATAAGGATGAACAATAACTAGAAGTGACCCAAAAAGAAGCGAAAGAGATTTTGCATAGACCGGACACTGGAATGGGACCAAGATGCCTTAGGGCACCCTAAGTACAGTCGGGCACCTTGATTTTAGGTTGTAATGTTAGAAAGATCATGAAATAGGATGATAGGTATCAAGAAATATGTGAGAAAGATAAAATGAAAGATAAGAAAATTTTTGCCAAAAGGTGGGATTAAATAGTACTTTGTACACTTGAGAACCTTCTAAATATTAGTATAAGAATGGGCTAAATTGTCTAATGTACAATATTTGTGTTTACGCTTATTATTATAAACTATATCTCTGAGTTAACTAACAAAGAGATAACTTAATTGGGAGTTATGTATATCAAAAATTCAATTACTATGAAAGATAGTAGAATTTATGCTTGTAAATTGTTCCATTCTCCATATAAATGATGAGTCACTTACTTCCATGAGAAAGAAAATGAAATAATCCTCGACACAATGCAATAAAAATATTTGTGAGAAATGCATTCATACGCCCTCGAGATACATTGAACCAATATTGTATAGTTTACATAAATCAAAAGACACATTGTGCCACAATTGTATTCTTTGTGAGTCAAGAAATACCACCACCTTTTTCCCAATGTTGGTCCATGTGAATGAGCTATATTTGCATCACACCCCTTATTATGGAATAATTCTTTTTTATTATTTATTTTCAATAGTTCCCCTCTTAGAGAACATTTTCTTAGCCTTGTATAAGTTGAGTAGATCTTCCTGGGTTGATTAAATGGATATCTAACTATCACCCTCACTGTTTCTTGAGGACTATTCTAAAATCCAAATCAATGATGCATGTTTTAGAGAACAGAGTAAATATCGAAATATTTTGTAGGGTCAAACTAGAGGTATACATGTTGTTCCATGTCTCCTTTCTTTTCACTGAAAACGTAGGTTTGGAGAACGAATGGTTTCCTATGCCTATGAAATCAAAGTCTATCCCATCATGCTATGAGTTTTATGATGATAGATGTAGCTCAAAATAACACAACTGATGTTTCATCATCTTTATTTGCATACTGAAGTTCCCAAACAAATATGTTCCCTTTGATTGGAATCTAGTACCTGCACCACCATCAACTAGTGACATCAAAAACCTTGAAACAAAAATCTTCATGTCAAAATCTCACTAAACATATGGAAGGTTTCCTTAATACCATCTTAACCCCTAAAAATTCATCTAATATTCCCAAGTATTAGATACATTGAGATAACTTGAAATAGTTATAAAAATATTGATAAGAAAAAAATAAAACAATCTACTTATGTGCCTAAACCAAAACTTCAACCTAAAATAGAGCAGATAAAATACATTGTGAGGCATCTGAAAGGAGGATGTCAATACAATAATCTACTTATGCACCTAATTCAAAAATTTAACCTAAAATAGATGTTAGAGGAGGATGACAACATATCTTAACATGAAGGATATGAAAAATATTAGACCAGAATGAGATATAACCAAATAACAAGAATCATAAATGCAGTCAATATAAAAAAAAGGAATAACCAAATCAATTGACATAACATAGAAAAAATAATTTAAATTTCCAATACATTTAAGATTTGAAAAATTCCAAGCTAAGATAATGTTCCAGATGTTTCAAAAGCCAATATTTCCTCTTGGTTCATAGGATTTGCACATGAAGCCGATTGGACCCTGTAAATGAAAACATATGTCTAAAATGAGAGATTAAATATTCATAACTACTTACAAAGGTGTAAAATATTTTTCAAAGTTAGTGAGTGAATTTTGAATATTTTATTTTGGTTTAGGTACATGTTCAGTGAATGAATTTTGAATATTTTAGTCTGGTTTAGGTACATGTTCAGCGAGTGAATTTTAAATATTTTAGTCTGGTATAGGGTAACGTTCCAAATACCTAAAGTGAGAAAATATGTGGCATTTAAAGAATTTTTATATGAGAAGTCAAACTCAAACAAATTTTGGGGGCTTCTTCTTATCTTCAAATGCCTTAAACACTATCGCAGGCTTGGCGTGTAGAGGGAATGAGTCGCCATTGTGTTTCTTGAGATCCCAGGGGCCTCTCTTATGGTACATTTGGATATGGAAAAATGGCCAATGCTACTTATTAGCTCTTTGTTGCTTGTTGATTGAGGTTTTCTAATTTGGGTTCCATTTCTGATCTTGATCTCCTTCTCCCTTCTTCTTCCTTCCTTTCCTACCTCTACAAAGTAATAAAATGAGTGCTCTATTGAGAAAAAAATTGATAAACGACTAGGGGTTTTTCAATCAAAATATTAGGGTTTAGTTGCTAACCTCATAAATAGGATTTAAAGGTTAACCATATGCATTGTTGGGATTATGAGAACATAGTGTGTTTACGTCCTCCTAGCCTACCACAACAGATTGGTTTAGGGGTGTGTTAAAAGCATGTTTCAAGAGATGGGTCTAGATAGGAGCACATGCTTTGCAGATGCAACATCATGAGATGTGACCTATTAGAGGCACTTACTAGATGGGATATTGGTAGTTGATATTTTGTGGATGTCATATCTTGGTTACCCTTCTTTTGGAGGTATGGTGGAGGATCTAGGAGGGATACAAATGGTGAGGTGGATATAGGGATGGAGGCCTAGAGAGCATGAGATGATACCAGTTGACGAGTAAGACAATAGTTTGGGCTGTAGAAGGATATGCCTCCAATTTTTCCATAGTACTCAGAGAGACGACATGGATAGACCATTATCTCTACCACATCCCGAAGATCCCACAGGGGAAGGATGAGTAGGTGGATGATAGAAAAATTGATGACATTAGAAGTACAAATGGATACAGACGTTGATGGATATCCCAACTATAGGTAGCACCTCCGAGGCTAGGATAATCTGATTTGGTGACTATGATAATACAGAGGGACTAGTTACATGGGTAGGTGGCATATTTATAGTTATAGCTAGCCTAGGCATAGGCATAGGTTACCACCTTATATGGTTAGCTATTATAGGCCTAGATATAGGCACAAGATTCAATATAACCACCAAGTAGGAGATGGGGACAGTGGCAACATTGTAGACTTAGGTTATTACATTACAGGATAGTTTTCTACTTATAAGGTCAGTTGGCAATAGTCGAGGCACATGTGTAGGTAGGGGATGGGGGTTAAATGTTATGACCGTAAGCTCGGTGACTCGCCTTATAGGAATAGGTGGCCACATTACATACACAAATAGTAGTTTCATAAGCACTCGACAATGAGATAGGGTGCCATTTTACCAATAGCAGGACATGGGCCACTAGTATAAGGACATAAACTACTATAACTCGGGACAAGGTCCATAGGTTGGATTCAAAGTGATGGCCCCTCCTTAGGTTATATCCATGGCTAGTTACAGAGATGTAGTGTTTGAGGCTAGGTATTATCAGGACTGGTTGATAGAGAGTGGTATCCCGTATGTGACTTATGGTGAGTATAGAGTGCAGTAGGCAGCCAGTGTGAGGACCAACTCATGGACTCATACTTCTAGTAGCTCAAAGAGCCATCAATCTCATAGACATGGTTAGGGAGAGGTGACTAGTTCTTGGAGACCTCATCCCGGCAAGGGTACAAAAGAGATTAGCAGAGGTGTTAGCCCCTCATAGTTATGACATGGAGTGATGTTTTTATTTTGTATTTTGATGATACATATCAGCCTGTGTGCCAAAGATGTAAGATGTATTATGATATTTTTGAGATATTGTATTATTTATATCTATGTATACGTGTATTGACACATAAACATTCTAGGTTATATAGTTGATGAAGATGGTTATATATGATATGTTTGATGTTATTTCTATTATATTGTTATCATGAAAACTAGACATGTGTGCATGGTTTAGATGAGGTATATATGATTTTAGTTCCATTATACTGATGTCATGGAAAATAGAAGTTTAGGCATGTTTGATTTTGATTAAATGATTTAATTTCCATTATATTGATGTCATGGAAACTATATGATTGGACATGGTTTGGTTTGATGTTATTTGTGAAATGAAATGATGTTGTGTTGAATGGCTTGATTTCCAATGTACTAATGTTATGGAAACTAGATGATAGGCATGGTTGAGTTTGATTTGTTTTGATTTAATTTCCAAGTTATTGGTATTATGGAAAATAAATGATGATGTATATAGGTGATGTATGGGTATAGTTTTATGATTGAATGGTTTAATTTCCATTATATTAATGTTTAGGGAAACTAGATGTTTAGACATGATTGAGTTGATGTTATTTTGATTTCCAAGTTATTATTTTTACGGAAACTAGATGTAGGAATGGGTTGGTTATGGTGATTTTGTTGTGAGTTAATGTAAAAGTTATTATTTTTATGGAAACTTTCTAACTAGGATTTTATTTATGGGGGAAAATAAATGATGGGGAAAAGAGTGGCTAAGCTAACCTCATAGGGCCCCATGCCCTTGGAGTGGTGTCTATATAGCCCTTACAAAAGGTTCATCAAAGCCGATGTAGTTCTCCCTTAAACTAGGGAAGAATGAGATTAGGTTAGGTAAATTGAGTAGGTAGGTTGTGTAGGTAAATTGGGTAATTAGGTTAGAATAAGATGTTTGGGTAAGGTATGTTTATAAAATAGGCAAGTTCAAATGATGAATAGGTAATAGGAAAGGTGAGTTAAACATAGGCATAGATGATGGTGTTATGATTGAGTCCATTTCAATGGTCTTTTCTATTTCATGGGTCTTTTCTTGTTAGGGAAAAAGTAAAAAAATAAGAAAAGAAAATAAGTGGCACACCCATATTTGGCAAGGACCATAAGTATCATACCCTTATACTTTTGAACATAAGTCCCTAGATACACTACATGAGTGATAGGTCTATAGGTGAAATAAGTTGCGTGATCATAATGTGTAAAATAAATGCCACATCCTTTAAGTTGATTTAGGAGATAAAAAGTAGAAAATAAAGTGAAATTTTTTGTTGAGTGTAACCTTGTTGTGGGACATAATGCCCCTTCTGCAAGATACCCAAAAACTAGAATAGGCAAGTCCATGAAATTTTTTTTATAATTTTCGTGAGTTTTTCTTGTTTGTATAGACTGATTGATGCGGGAAGTCTATAGTGGGATAAGTAAGTTATCCTTGAGGTCTCCGTGAAGTTGATCAATGCGGTAAGCTCCAAAATTATTTCTTTGAGAGATATAGACTAGTCTTCTTTAGACTAAATGTAATGAGTCGCTAAGTTTTTATAGTTGTCCTTCGAGGGAGTAGTCTACTTCTAGCGAGAAAGAGAGAGACATAGATGCCCTTTTGAGGAATTTATCTATTTGCAAGAAATTTGACTCGATGAATAATTTTTTTGTCATCCCATATATTTTTGTTTTTTATTTTATTTTTGGACTTAAAGTCATGTACAAGACTATAAAGGGGTATAGGCGTATTTTATGAAGGAAAATCCATAACACGAAAATGTTATCTATGAAAGAGGGGTTTCAAGATATGAACAACCATGGGATTCCATCTTGAGAGGGGTGAAAATTATCCATGAGAATCATACCATGAGTAGAGTCATGGTACTCATATTGAAGACAAAGATGAATGGTGACATATAATCACACAATTCTAGTTTAGTTTCCAGTCCTTAAAAGAGGTAGGTAAAAGTAGAGGTTCACTCAAGGGATGAGCATATAGATGACATAAAGTGATGTAGTACTTTATTCAACAATAGAATGGTCAAAGATGCAAGGCATTAAGGGGCTTAGGTTCAGGTTTACCCTCAAGAGAGGATAAATGATAAGCACTTGATCCATAAGCATGGCTAACAATATAGGGTCCAAGCCAATTAGGAGAAAACTTTCCCTGTTTACTTTTCTCAACTTTGGTTATATGTTGGTTTTTCTTTAGGACAAGATCACCAACCTTGAAGGTTCATTCATGAACACATTTTTCATAAGCACATTTGATGCATTTTTGGTAGATTTGAAGGTGGTCTAGAGCATTTACATGATGTTCATCAAATAAATCAAGTTGTGCCAAACATTCTTAGCAAAAATCATCTTCAGAGAGCATATCTTTGAGTGATATATGAAGAGATAGAATTTGGACTTCAAAAGGCAGGACAACCTCTATACCATAGACTAAAGAGAAAGGTGTGATATTGGTAGAGCTACAAATAATAGTACGATAATCCCATAAGGTGAAAGAAATGTACATGTGTCAATCCTTACCAATGTCATCGAAAAATTTCATAAGAATTTTATTGAGGGTTTTTTTAGATGATTCAACTTGGCCATTTGTTTGAGGATAATATGGTGAAGAGAAACTGAGTTGAATGTCAAAGTTGTCACATAGTTTATGGAGAGTTTTGTTTTTGAAGTATTTTCCATTGACAATGATAAGACGATGAAGAACAAAAAAATGATAAATGATATGGTGATTGATGAATTCCATGATCTTTTTGGATTTGGTAGAAATGATAGGAATGGCCTCCACCCGCTTTGTGTAGTATTCAATCGCTGTGATGATCCATTGATGGCGTTGAGAAGAATGAGGGTTAATCTCTCTAATAAGATCCAAACCCCTTTGAGATAAGGGTGAAAAGTCTCTAGTGACTTGTAAGGCATGACTAGGGGTGTGGTGAAGGTTAGTATTCTACTGACACTTTACACAATGTTTTACATAGTCGCAATAGTCTTGGTTAAGGGTTGTCTAGTAATAGCCAAGGAGAAGGATACAATTAGCGATAAGTAGGCTATTGAAATGTCCACCACAAATCATGTCATAGATTTCTTTAATGGCATATGAAATTTTAGAGCTAGTAATGCACCCGAGGATGAGAATGTCAAATCCATGTTTTTAGAGAAGACCCCCCATGATGATGTAACGATAGACCTTTTAGAGGAAGGCTCGACAACCATTGTGAGTGAGATCCGGAGGTAGAATCGAGAGGGAGAGGTAGTTTATGAATTTTTATACCAAAGGTCACATAGGTCAGTTTGATTCTGCCCACAAAATTTATGGTATGGAATAGATAGGAGGGTGAGTGAAACCTTTGTATTATGAAAAATATTTTGGAATCCAAAGGTGAAGCGGGTATTTTTGAGACGAGGCAATCCATGGTATCTCGTGAATTTATCAATGGATTATGGAGTGATTTGAATGAGGTAGGTGTTAAATGTGGTCAAAATTATGTCGACATGATGTTTATACTTTTCAAGGACATCATTACGACATTGGTACAAACCATTGACTTAGTTCAAAACCAGTTGAGAATCACCAAAGATATTAATGGTTTTAACATCTAGGGCTATGGAAGTTTAAAGACCCAAGACAAGTGCTTCATACTCGATGATGTTGTTGGTGCAATCAAAGTCTAATTTGAAGGATAAATGCATAGGCTCACCATTAAGAGGAATGAGGATGAACCCTAAGACATCCCCACACTAACATTTAGAACCATTAAAGAATAAGGTCATTTGATAAACAATGTTATCAAGGAGAGGGTATTAATAGATTTGTGAAGAAAATCAAAGTTAGAAGATTGATGTCCAGGAAGCAAAGCATCACCAAGATGATATGTAATGGTTTGGCCCTTGATTTTTTTTTGATAAATGAATTAAATTTCTAGGTCTACAAGGAGCATGAGCCAATAAAAGGTGTGTTGGTGTTGGTAAGTGTTATCCAAAATGTGCCCCTGCTCATTTTTGTGGCTAACTCCTTGTGTTCTTGCCTCTCTTGTGCCTCAGTCTCCATTTTTTGATTTTTAGGCACTCAAATCTTTCTAGAAATGGCACCATTGGATAGAGCTCTCTCTCAGCTTTCCAGAAAGGTAAAGTTTTCCTCCTAACTCCTCATATTTTTCAAGTTATGGCTCGGCAGAGTTCTTGTGGGAAAATTTCCCTTGGTAGCCCACATCCAATAGGAAGCTGCCACATGTCCTAGGAGGTGGTGGAGAAGAGAGAAAAACTTAGAATTTTTTTCAAGTTTTGGTCAAAATTTGCAAAGGAAAATTTTTTCCCGCGGCCCGCCGAGCCAATCGGGACGTGACACGTGTCGGGAGAGGAGGCAAAGTGAAAAAATTGACTAAGTGTTTTGCACAGAAAATTTTTGAATTTTGGCCCGCAGCCAATAGGAACTCGCCACGTGTCTAGAGGAGGGTCGCGGACGTCGAGGAAAGGTTAGAAAATTTCCAAGTTTTTGCCAAAAAATTCAAAATTAAATTTTTGCCCGCATGGCCCGCGGCGAATTGGATTGCGCCACGTGTCCTCATCAATCAGAAGTGGGGGGGAGAAGTGGAAAAGTTGCTAAGTTTTTTCCAAGTTTTCAAAAGGAAAGTTTGGGGTAGAGAGCCCGCGCGTGAATAAAAATAGGACACGTGTCCTATGGTCCCAGGGGAGTTCGAGCTCGGGAAAGATTTTCAAAATTTGGCTAAGTTTCGCCAAAAAATTCAAAGGGAAAGGTTTACCCCGGCCCCTTCCAGCTAATCAGATGCCAACACGTGTCCCGGGAGGGTGGAGCATGCGGGGGAAAATGAAATTTTTCCCAAAAGTAAAAATGCAAAATTTTCAAAGGTAAAATTGTGCCCCCGGGGCGCGAGCCAATCAAACCTCGCCACGTGTCCATGTTGCAAAAAATTTTAAGGAAGGGCCCGTAAGAAAAATTTCAAGGATGAGCCCATGGCCAATCACATCATGCCATGTGGCATCCAAGTGGTGGAGTGTGGGGATTTTCGAAAAAATTTCCAAATGCAAAAAAGAGGTAAAAATTCGAAATTTTTTCCCGCCGATCCGTTTTGGGCCTGTTTTTGCCCTAAATCTTCAAACGGCCATAACTTTCGATCCAAAGCTCAGATTTTCACGTTCTTTATATCAATGGAAAGCTGGTAAAATTATCTACATGATTCCATGGTCAATTTTGAATTTTGGTTTAGTTTGGAGGGATAAAATCAAAAATTCTTCTGGTACGTGCCCATGGATAGAACTGACATTTCAACAACCAATTTTAATGCAAAATGGGTCGCATTCTTCTCCAGCATGGTCAAAAATGTCGGGGGATGGGTCTGTCAGGTCACCCATGCTATTTTTAATGCATTTTGGTCAATGAGGAATGGCTCCCATGTTTTTTCACGTTTTCTCTCTCCTGGGTTCGACCCATGCACTGTAAAAGCCAGATTTGGCTCATTTTTCAAAGGTTGAACACTTTTTTACACAGAAAGCTTCTGTTTTCACCTTCAGCAAGTGATTTTGGCAAGTATCAGACCTTCTAGGGATTGTAACAGGTTTTTCTACCTCTTTGGTGTTGGAATACAAGGATTTTGATGTTGAAAATCACAATGCAGGCTCTGTGAATGCTTTTCTACATGATTCCATGGTCAATTTTGAATTTTGGTTTAGTTTGAAGGGATAAAATCAAAAATTCTTCCGTGCGTGCCCATGGATAGAATTGACATTTCAACAACCAATTTTAATGCAAAATGGGTTGCATTCTTCTCCAAAGATGGTCAAAAATGTCCTGGGATGGGTCTCGCAGTCACCCATGCTATTTTTAATGCATTTTGGTCAATGAGGAATGGATCCCATGTTTTTTCACGTTTTCTCCCTCCTCCGGTTCGACCCATGCACCGTAAAAGCCGATTTGGCTCATTTTTCAAAGGTTGAACACTTTTTACACATAAAGCTTCGTTTTCACCTTCACCAAGTGATTTTGGCAAGTATCGATCTTCCAGGATTGTAACAGGTTTTTACCTCTTTGGTGTTGGAATACAAGGATTTTGATGTTGAAAATCACAATACAAAAGCTCTGTGAATGCTTTCAAATCCTTTGTATGTGTTGTTTGCTTCATTTCAAACCCTTGATTATAGCTCATCAACCTTTGCATGATGTTTTATGTTGTAATATCTCGATTTGTGTCAATTTTCATGAACAAGAAGTGCTCAAAGACTCCTTTGGTGTATCACCCTTATCAGTTTAGTTTCAATTTTTACATTTCTTATCCTTGTCTCCTTGCAAATTAGGATAAAATTAGGATCTGAACCTCTGCAGTTGTGTAAATATAGATCTAATTAGAGGAGTTTGAGGAACCAAATCTAATCTGAGATTCCTCTCTCATCTTTCAAGTCCCACACTTAGAGAGAGGTTTCAATGTTATGAAATCACACTGGATGCCCTAAACATCAACTTAGAACCTTGATTTGCATCCAAGGGTGCTGCTGATTTGCAACAACAATTTTGGCATGCCCGGTGGGACCTTAGAGGTCTCATTTTTACTGCAGCAAAGCTGATGTGCATATGCTGCAATTTTCTTGCTTCAAAAGAGCGATAAATTGCACATCTGGCGACTCCAAGGGGAAGAATCAACTGGTTTCAGTAGTGCAGGCCTGAAAACTCATGAGAAGAATCACCACAAGGTCAAGAGCTGGAGAAGAGGAGGTGCTTTTGAATACCTAGCTTATCTATAAGAAGAAGGAAAAGAGGAAGAAGGATTCAAAGGTCTCCATCTCCACCAAACAGAACTCTCTCAAATCCTCCACTTGGTAGGCCTTTCATTTAGTCAACAATGGTTTTAAGACCAATTAGAATGGCACAAAACAACCCCTATGTCAATTTCAGAGAATGCAACATGTTCCACTTGCCCTCAATGCACAACATCCAATTCCAATTACACCTTGAATAACATTCCATACTTCACTTGAGAAAATCGACTACTCCAGTGATCATGTTAAAGACATTGCCAACCTTTGTGTAATTCATGAAATCAATGAGATGCAAGTGGTCCAAATTGCTTTGGCATCTTCATTCAAGGGGAAAACATTGCAATGGTTTAGAAGTCTTGCCTCAGGTTCTATTTAGAATTGGAACCAACTATGTATAACACTTCATGAGCAATTTGGAGAGAAGGGAGACAACTTGTCTCTTTTGGAGCAGCTGACAACCATCAAGAGAGCTCCTAATGAGCAAACATTGATTGATTTCAACTTCAGATTTCAAAGGACTTGGGAGAGAATTCCAAAGGCAAAGGCCAAAGCAACAAATGTAAGGTGCTTTTCTTCACTACCTCAAAGCTCTAAATTCTGATATTTCTATGTTGATTCAGTCCATGGAAGGCATAACTATCCCTATGGCTTATAGCATTTCCATTAGGGCTGAAAATTATTTGATCCAAGCTGGCAAACTAGCCCCTAGACCTCCCATGCCATTGTTTCCAAGTTTAGAGAGCCCAAACACTAATCAAGCACCTAATTTGGCTCCTTCTCCCACTCCTAGAAATCAGATTTCAAATGAAGCTTCTACTTCATCTCCAAGTGCCCCAAATGAGCTTTAAGAAGTCATGAAGCAATTGCAAAACCTAGGCAATGAGCTAGTTACTCTCAAGAGGCAAAAATTCCAAGGTTTTAGACCTTCTTATCAGCCCCAAGCTCAGCCTAACAGGAAGCCATACCAACCACAAAGACCTCCTAATCTAGCTACAAATATAAATCAAACAAGGCCTCCTGCCAATAGACCATTTCAGCCCTATCATCCTATTGCCATATCTCGCCTCTAAGGAATTGGTGCCAACACAAAACAACGTTGCTCAGGAGTATGATTGGTGTTTTCCATGCAATGAACCTCACAACCAATCCATGTGCTTCAATGGTGCTTTGAATCAAGCATTAATGGTGACAACTACTGGTGTGGAGGGTGAGGGCAGTCAAGGAAACAACCAACAACAAGAAACATTCCAACAACAATCAACCCCAAATGACACCACACTTGTGAACTGGCAGGTAGAGGATTTTTGTGGCATGAATTAGACAGTCTCTCAAGGTGTTGTAGCCAACACAAGGTCAAAAAGAAGGAATTTGGGTGAAGAGTAGCCATTAGCTCCAACCAATCCACAACCTTCCATGGCTCCACAAATGGTTGGCAAGCAAAATCCAATTTCAAATGCACAAGGGCAGCCAAGAACAGCTCCTAGACCAACTCAAATACCAGTTGTTGCTGCCCACATGCAAGGAGTGAATGTGCCAACCAAGGGACAACAAAGAGATCCTTCATCACCATTCAATATTATTGATCAGATGAAGAAGACAAATGTAAATATATCAATGTGGGAATCCCTATCTATCCTAGGCCAAAGAGATTTGCTACAAGCTGCCATGAAGGACTGGCCAACTTCGAATCAGCAAGTTCAGATGCAAGAGAAAGTGCTCACAAATGCTGCCCAGCCTGAGGGGAATCATGGAGGATAGCAAGGTAAAATGTTGAAGCCCCCTCCTTTCTATGTTTCATTAATCATTGGAAATCAGTTAGTGCACAATTGCATGATAGATTCCGAGAAAAGTAGCTCAGTGATGCCCAAGCAAATAGCTGATCAGCTAGGGCTCCAAAGATGAAACCATATCCAAAGGGGTAGTGCAAATGGATGGGACAGCATTAATAACAGCTTAGAGTGATTAGAAACTTGAGTCTTACCTTGCATGCATGTCCAAATGTTTTTGTCTTACAAGATGTATCAGTTATAGACCTTCCACCACTCTTTGCCCTATGCTTGTCAAGGGACTTCACAACCAAGATTGGAGGATATTTGTCTGCTGATTGGTCACACATGCTGTTCAGAATGAGGTATGGAACCAAAGCTACAATCAGGTCTGAACCTATTGCAAACTTCCACATTGAGCCCTACACTCCAAGTCAGATCAATGCCAATTGTTTAGCATTTGATCAAGAAGATCACCCAAGCACTGATGAAGCTGACACCAAGGTTGGAAGCATCCTAGATCTAACTCTTGATGAATGGGCAAACAAGGTACATGCTTTTGATCCTTATCAAGAAGTAGAAGAATCTGAGCTAGGGGTCTATTGCATACATGAAGAAGATCAACCCATTCCTAGCATCACCAAGCCAAACCATAAGGATGACAATGAGGTATGGCAGCTATTTTTTGATGGATCAAGGAGTAGACAAGGTGCAGGAGGTGGAGCCATGCTTGTTTCACCTCAAGGAGTAAATTACTATTCAACTTTTAGATTTCAGTTTGCATGCTCCAATAACACTGCTATATATGAAGCCTTGGTGCAAGGGATGCATTGGGAAATAAAGAGAGTAATAAAGAACTTTCAAGTCTTTGGTGAGAGTGAATTGATTGTAAATCAGGTCAAGGGACAAATGCTTGCCAAGAATGATCTACTCAAGTGCTAAAGAAACAGGTGTGGGACCTCATGGAATATTTTGAGGGTTTTGGCATCAAATCCATTCCTAGGAAAGAGAACCAAGTTGCTGATAGGCTTGCAGCAGTAGGGGTAGCCTTTGACATTGTGGAAAGCATTCAACAAGACAAGGTACAACCAAACATCCACGTGATTGTGAGGCCTTCAGTGCCGGATAACAATGTAAGTTGGCAAGTGTTTGAGAATGACCAGCAAATCATCCATTTCTTGCAAGAAGAAGCTGAGTTCTCAGCTAAGAATCAAGAAAAATTGGAACAACAAAGATGGTGACCAAGTGGTACAATTGAAAACTAACAAGCTGCCCAAGGGACTTATCACTTTGGAGTCCATTTTTAATCCCAATGATCAGTTTAGGAAGGAGAAAACAAACATTCAGGTCAAGAGAGAGGATTTAGTATCCATCTTGGTGGAAGAGAACAAACCATTGCAAATTGAAAGATGACAATTGAACAAGAAAGGTATAAGTTCATGTAGTTGTGTCAAGAGTTCCCCGATGTGTTTGCTTGGAGCTATGAAGACTTGAAAGGTTTTAATCCCAACTTAGCTCAAGATACCATTGAATTGGATCCAAATACTAATCCCGTGTAGGTAAAAAAGACCAAATCAATCCACATATGGAGCCTCTCATGAGGAAAGAATTGAACAAGCTGATTGAGTCAAGGATCATATTCCCAATCAAGCATTCTAGTTGGGTTGCCAACTTGGTTCCAGTCAGAAAGAAGAGTGGAGAGATCAGATTGTGTGTTGACTTCAGAGACTTGAATAGAGCATCTCTCAAGGACCATTACCCACTCCCTTCCATGGAGAAAATCTTGCAAGTTGTGGCTAGCTCCGAGAGGTTTTCACTACTTGATGGCTACTCAGGCTACAATCAAATTATGGTGAAGGAAGAAGACCAGTTCAAGACAGCCTTCACAACCAAATGGGGAACTTATGCATACAGGAAAATGCCATTTGGGCTGTCCAACGCTAGTGCTACCTTCCAAAGAGCAATGGACATGGTGTTCAAAGGTTTGATTAACAACATGGTGCTGATATACCTTGATGATATAATTATTTTTTCCAAAAATGCAGCAGACCACCTCTCTCATTTGAGACAAGTCTTCATGAGGTGCAAGAGATTTGGAGTGTCTTTGAATCCTAAGAAGTGTATCTTTCTTGCACATGAAGGAAAGCTCCTTGGCCATATTGTCTCCAAAGAAGGATTAATAATTGATCCAGAGAGGGTTGAAGCCATAAGAGCACTACCATTGCCAAGCCATAAGAAAGCCCTTCGAGTTTCTCGGGAGGATAAACTTTGTTTGGAGGTTTGTCCCATTTTAAAGCACTTGTAAAACCTATCATCAAAATGTTAAAGAAAACCATGGCTTTCAAGTGGATAAAGCAGAAGGTAAGGAGAGTTTTGAAGCAATCAAAGAAGCCATCTCTCAAGCACCAACCCTCATCAACCCAGACTTCTCCAAGGATTTCATCCTCTATGCATTTCGAGGTAATGATATTATTTCTACCATTTTGGTACAGCAGAACAAGGACAACGATGAGCAGCGAATTGTTTTCTTCACCCAAGAGCCTAGATGACTATGAGGTGAGGTATTATTTTATTGAGAAGTATGTACTTGCAGTGAATCGAAGCTTGAAGAAATTCAAGCATTTAGTCTCAAACAACAAGGTCCAGCTGCTGGTCTCTCATGTCAAGTTAAAGACTTCCTTCTAAACAAGGATTTGAATGAGAAAAGGGAAGGTTGGATCACTCGTGTCATCGAGCATGACATTGAGATCAAGGTCACCAAGTTGGTAAGAGGAAAAGAATTGTGTGAGCAAATGATTTTGGGAAGCAAAAAGAAGTATGCAATGAAGAAGAGGCTATTTTGACAGCTTCAAGACACCCATGAGCCAAGTGGCGCTCAAGAAGAAAATAATGCTGTCCCCACTCGCTGCTGGACCCAAGGTATAATGCACTTCTTAAGCACAGTCTATGCCCTCCGGAGATGAACAAGACCCAAAGAAGATACTTCAGATTACAGTCTGTCCCATATGCCATTGTTGATGGAGTTTTGTTCAAGAAAGATGTGAATGGAGTGCTACTGAGATGCATTAGCACAAATCAGATTCATAGGGTGTTGGAAGAGTTCCATGGTGGACCAGCTGTTGGTCATTTTGCACCGAGAGTGATAGCTCTAAAAATTATGAAGGTCTGGTTATTATTGGCCCAAGATTTTCAAAGTGATTGCTTTTCATGGATCAAGATGTGTAAGAATTGTGCATTCTTCATAGGAAAAGAGAGACTTGCTGCCCTTCCATTGCATCCAATCTCGCTTGACCAGTCATTCATGCAATGGGGTTTGGACTTCATTGAGTCATTAATCCTAATTCAAGTCAAGGGCACAAATGGATTTTGATGACCACAGACTACTTCACCAAATGGATCAAGCAAAGAGCACTCAAAGAAGCAAATGAGTCTAGCATCTTAGACTTCTATGAGGGCATAGTAACCAGATTTGGCATACCTGCTACAATAATATCGATAATGCATCGGGCATTCATTGGATCCAAAGTGACCGAGTGGGATGTCAAGAACAGATCTACCTAAGTACTTCATCAAACTATTACCCTCAAGGTAATGGCTAGGCTGAGTCTACAAACAAGAACTTGTTGAGGATCATTAGGAGGACTCTTGATGAGAATCAGAGGTCTTGGCATACCAAACTAAAATCAGCCTTATGGGCTGATAGGATAACTCCCAAGAGATCCACAGGTAACTCTCCATTCAGCTTGTTTATGGAAGAGAGGCAATTTTGCCCATATCACTTGAGTTGCCAACATTGGAACTCATGAAGCAGTTAGAGTTGCTAGAGTTTGGGCCCATGGAGGTGAGATATGCAGAGTTGATGGAGCTTCAAGAGATCAGAGATCAGGCATCCCAAGCAATGGAGAAAGATCAAGCTTTGATCAAGAAGAACTTTGATAGGAAGGCCAAGAGTAGATCTTTCCAGGTTGGAGATATAGTGTTAAAATGGGATGTAATAGAGCAAAATCGGGAAGGCATTCAAAATTTGATGCTATTTGAGTGGCCCATACATGGTTACGAAGTGCAAGAACAACAATGCTTTCCAATTGGCTTCATTAGATGGCGAAGAACTGCAGATTCCAGTCAATGGAATCTATCTAAAGCATTACTTCTAAAGGGAAACTCTCCACCTTGTAAATATTAGCTTAGGTTTCCATTCCTTCAAGTGCTTGTGCACATTGTTTTTGTTGTAGGTTAGTTTTTCTTTCCCTAAGTGCTTTGGCACAACTTGCTTGTCCCTGGAGATGTTTTGCAGTCCTTGCTTCCATTAGGTGATATTCCATCTTCCTCCTTGCAACATTCTAAGTCAGTTGGGGTTCCAAATAGAAAATTTGATGACTCCATGCCCAATGGACTGCTTCAGGAAACTGGTATTTTCATCTAGCAGGCAGATGACCCCTCTGAGTTGCCAAAATTGTTATCCAAAATGTGCCCCTGCTCATTTTTGTGGCTAACTCCTTCTGTTCTTGCCTCTCTTGTGCCTCAGTATCCATTTTTTTATTTTCAAGAACTCAAATATTTCTGGAAATGACACCATTGGATAGAGCTCTCTCTTAGCTTTCCAGAAAGGTAAAGTTTTCCTCTTAACTCCTCATATTTTTCAAGTTATGGCTCCGTGGAGTTTTTGTGGGAAAATTTCCCTTTGGAAGCCCGCAACCAATAGGAAGCTACCACGTGTCCCAGAAGTGGCGGAGAAGAGAGAAAAACTTAGATTTTTTTCAAGTTTTGGTCAAAATTGCAAAAGGAAAATTTTTGCCCGCAGGCCCGCCGAGCCAATCGGGACGTGACACGTGTTGGGAGAGGAGGCAAAGTGAAAAATTTTGCTAAGTGTTTTGTGCAGAAAATTTTTGAATTTTGGCCCGCAGCCAATAGGAACTCGCCACGTGTCCAGAGGAGGGTCACGGACGTCGGAGGAAAGGTTAGAAAATTTCCAAGTTTTTGCCAAAAATTCAAAATTAAATTTTCACCCGCATGGCCCGCGGCGAATTGGATTGCGCCACGTGTCCTCATCAATCAGAGCGGGGGGGAGAAATGGAAAAGTTGCTAAGTTTTTGCCAAGTTTTCAAAAGGAAAGTTTGGGGTAGAGAGCCCACGCGTGAATAAAAATAGGACACGTGTCCTATGGTCCCAGGGGAGTTCGAGCTCGGGAAAGGTTTTCAAAATTTGGCTAAGTTTCGTCAAAAAATTCAAAGGGAAAGGTTTACCCCGTGGCCCCTTCCAGCTAATCAGATGCTGAAACATGTCCTAGGAGGGCGGAGTATGGGGGGAAAATGAAATTTTTTCCCAAAAGTAAAAATGCAAAATTTTCAAAGGTAAAATTGCACCCCCGGGCGCGAGCCAATCAAACCTCGCCACGTGTCCATGTTGCAAAAAAGTTTAAGGAAGGGCCCGTAAGAAAAATTTCAAGGATGAGCCCATAGCCAATCACATCATGCCATGTGGCATACAAGTGGCAGAGTGTGGGGATTTTTGAAAAAAATTTCCAAATTCAAAAAAGAGATAAAATTCAAATTTCTTCCAGCCGATCCGTTTTGGGCCTATTTTTGCCCTAAATCTTCAAACGGCCATAACTTTCGATCCAGAGCTTAGATTTTCATGTTCTTTATATCAATGGAAAGATGGTAAAATTATCTACATGATTCCATGGTCAATTTTGAATTTTGGTTCAGTTTGGAGGGAGAAAATAAAAAATGCTTCTGGTATGTGCCCATGGACAGAACTGACGTTTCAACAACCAATTTTAATGCAAAATGGGTCGCATTCTTCTCCAGCATGGTCAAAAATGTCGAGGATGGGTCTGTTAGGTCACCCATGCTGTTTTTAATGCATTTTGGTCAATGAGGAATGGCTCCCACGTTTTTTCACATTTTCTCTCTCCTGGGTTCGACCCATGCACTGTAAAAGCCAGATTTGGCTCATTTTTCAAAGGTTGAACACTTTTTTGCACAGCAAGCTTCTGTTTTCACCTTTAGCAAGTGATTTTGGCAAGTATCAAACCTTCCAGGGATTGTAACAGGTTTTTCTGCCTCTTTGGTGTTGGAATACAAGGATTTTGATGTTGAAAATCACAATGCAGGCTCTGTGAATGCTTTCACCTTTTCAGTATGTGTTGTTTGCTTCATTTCAAACCCTTGATTACAGCTCATCAACATGTGCATGATGTTTTATGTTGTAATTTCTTATTTTTGTCAATTTGCATGAATAAGAAGTGCTCACCACTCCTTTGGTGTATCACCCTTATCAGTTTAGTTTCAATTTTTGAATTTCTTATCCCTGTTTCCTTGCAAATTAGGATAAAATTAGGATCTGAACCTCTGCAGTTGTGAAAATATAGATCTAATCAGAGGAGTTTGAGGAACTAACCTCTAATCTAGAGATTCCTCTCTCATCTTGCAAGTCCCACACTTGGAGAGAGGTTTCAATGTTGTGCAATCACACTGGATGCCCTAAACATCAACTTAGAACCTTGATTTGCATCCGTGGGTGCTTTGCTGATTGCAACAACAATGAAGGTTTAGCATACATGTAATACAGGATCAGGTCTTTGGTGAAGATGAAATTTTTTTGGTTAAGTAGGTAGTGGTGAAGTTTAGTGGCCATGAAGACCAAAGCTAGGAAAAGATTTTCAGCGTGAGTATACCTAGTCTCATATTCTAAAAGAGTACAAATTATGTAATAAACCTCTTGCTCCATGTGTTTCTCATCGTGATGAGTGAGCATGGCACCCAAGGAATGGTCAGTGGCATAAATGTAGAGGTAAAAAGGTTTATCCTATTTAGGTGGGATGTGCACAGGTGGCTTAAGAAGGTATTTCTTCATTGCTTCAAAGGCTTTGTGGCACTTATCGTTCCAGTTGAAGGAGACATCCTTTTTAAGAAGATGGTGAAAAGGATGAAATCATTCGAAAGTTGGGAAATAAAACCTCGAATAGATTACAATTTACCTTGCAAACTATGAATTTGGCAAAGGTGAGTAGGTGGAGGCATCTCAAGAATAACATTGATTGTTGCACAATAAACTTTGATGCCATGTAAAAAAATGATGAAACCAAGTAGTTTCCCTGAGAGAATGGAAAAGACACACTTCTTTGGTTGAAGGTGAACACAATATTGGATGAGGTGATAAAAAATAACCTTAAAAACTGCAAGGTGTTCAACATGACTTTTGGATTTACTGAGAAGGTCATCAACATAATCTTCCAATATGTCATGCATGATATTGTGAAAGATATACATCATAGCACATTGATAAGTGGCACCAATGTTTTTCAAACCAAAGGGTATGACGTGATAATAGAAGGTCCCCTAAGGGGCGATGAAGGTGGTTTTATGTTGATATTCTGGTGCGAGTAATATTTGAGTATAACCGAAGAATCTGTCCATAAGAGAGAGCATCTCATGATTAGTTGAAAGATCAACAAGTTGGTCGATGCTAGGTAGAGGAAATCAATTCTTAGGGAAGGCTATGTTAAGGTCATGGAAATTAGTGTAGATGTAGAGTCCCTTGTAACTTTGGTGACATGAACGATGCTAGAAATTCATTGGGATAGTCAATGGGTAGAATGAAAGAAACAAAACAAAATCACTGGAGTTCTTCTTTCACATGAAGGGAAATGTGTGGATGTATTTTTCACATCTTATATTTCATAGGTTTGGCATCGGGGATAGTTATGATATTGTGGACCACAATATTAGGATCAATATCGGGCATATCGGCATAAGACCAAGAAAAAGTGTTGTTATGATCTCGAAGAAAAGAGGTGAAAGCTTCCTATTCAATAGAATCTAAAGATTGGACTATATTTAGAATTTAAGGGTTGTCATGATTGTTAATGTTGATCTCTATGGTTGATTCATTTAGCATGGATTTTGTCTCAAAATGTAATGATCGATGAATGTAACAATCCTCTACACATAGATATGTGAGAATGGAATCATCATATTGAAATTGAATGACATTTATGGAAGGTGTATCGTCATCAATCATGTCACCATCATGATGATAAGTCAGTGATCCCAAGGAAATAGTGCTTATGAAAAAAAAATTAGGAGGGAAGTATTTTGGATCCATGGACTCCATGGGTGAAGGTGGTGCGATAGGAAAGGAAGGTGAAGATGGATTTTCTTCCTTGACGAGGTTGATTTGAGAATTTTTAGAAGGGGATCCTCAAAAATCCAATGCCATGATAGTCTTTGTGTTTTCGGTGGTGCAATGTATGAGCGTGTGATGATCCAGTCATAAATACCAAATCCAAATTATTTCCAGGCACATTGATGAAGAAAAGTGTGGGAGTAGTAGTGGTTGGTGAGGTATTTCAAATCAGATGAGAATGATTGGGTTTGGGTAGGTGGTTCGAAGAAGATGAAGAATTATTGAGTCCCCCATATGTCAAGTTGGTGCGAAGGTGGGGAATACCATATGGAAAAACATTTCCTACCCAACGGTCATAATGTGGGTGTTCGTGAAGGTTTCCATACTCCCGAGGAGTAAGGAAGGAAGTGTCGATAGTGTAAAGGTGATACTCCCTATGGTAAGGCATTGAAAACACCTATCAAGGGGTCAAAGGTAGGTACTTGGGTAGTTAGGATGGATGAGCTATACAAAGTATAAGAAAGTGAGTTAGTAGATGGGTTATATTTAGAAGCTACAACAAATGGGGATTGATGGGATGGTTATAGAAGATGTAGTGCCATAAGAAATGGATGAGGCAACAAAAGGAGATGAAGAGGTAGGGATGGTAGATGAGGTCACTGCCAAAGATGAAGTGGTAGGAGTAGTAGATTGTTTAATTGGAAAAAGGACATCATTAGGTCGATACAATTGTTTTGCCAATAAGTTTACGTTTTCAGGACGAAACAAATAAAAGGTAAATGGTTGAGGAGGAATACCTATGAAATGAAGGTGGAAGGTAGAATGCACATGTTGTTGATGTTGTCTAAGCTGATCATAAAGAAATCATTTTTGTTTAGGAAGGACTTGTTGTAGATATAAAACAAGACAAAAAAGAGTATCAAATAGCAAGTGGACTACCTAGTGTATGCTAGATCAAGGAAGCGTGGTGCTTCCTAGAGAGGTTTTCAATCCACTATTTAATAAAAATTTAATGTGAATAAGAAACTTAAATAAATAGGTCATATTGTGATGTAATGATTTAGGATTCTCATACACACAATACACTACATTCAATGCTAAATATGAAATGCAAACTAAATCTAATTAGAACTAAGGTTTTTTCAAGTCGACAGTGCATTAGAGGTATGGTAAGAGTATGGAGCTGATTGGTTGAGATCTGAGTTGGTTTTAGATGAACAAAAGGCTCATTGGTCTAAGAATATAAAATAACACAGAGAATAGTATCGCTTAGGTGACCGATGTTGATATGGGGATGAAACCAACAATAATGTGTGAACCGATATTGATAGGGGATATGGGTGATAAATTACTAAAAATATGTTTTAAGGCTCTCTCGTGATTGTACAAAGAGTGAGGGTAGTGAGGTTTGGGTCTTAATATGGCTGAGAAGACTCAGAATACTAAGAATGAGGTTAAGAAAGTTAACAGGGGCTTGGGATGGTTAAATATTAGGTTGGTAGGAAGAAGGTGATACATGAGTAATAGAAGAAATGAAATACTTGAAAGAAGCAAGTGATCTATAATAGAGTAAGTACATATGATGAAATCAAAATACTCACTTGGTGTTTTTCATATCCTGCGAATGGAGATGGTTAGTGGTTGATCAAAAAATAGATGGTTGGGTCCATTTCTACGGCGGTGCAACCTGCGTGCTCCCATGAGTATTCCAATGCTTTGAAAGGATAGCCTACTACTTGTCTTTCCATGTGGTTGTGATTGTTCATCGTATAGATCCAAGAGAGCTTAAATATTTTAAATTGAATGCAATAAGGATCCAATAACTAAATGACCAAACTGTATAAAAATTTATAAAATTGTATATAAAGGAACTGATGATGGTTAGGTAACCGACATTGGCCTAGGATAAAACAACATCGCTTAGGGTGAAATATTCCTTTCTACCAAAATAAGGTAGATCTTCCCAGTTTGGCATGTTTTCCAAGTTAAATCCAATCGGAGAGTGGAGTTATCATTAGAAATAGTACGAAGATCATAGAAGAAGTCCAGTTAGATTTAGGAAGAAGTATTAGCTAGCTAGGTTAAGTGGTGACTCAAAGATCGGGAGTGATGACTCGGTGTTCGTAGTAATGACTTGGTCACTGGGAGTTAAATTCCTTGAATAGGTCCATGGTGAGGCTTCTTGATGAGGTGAATGTGTGAGGATTAAATTAATGCAATTAAGATAATTAAATTAATTAATAACATGAGGATTAATATTAATTCAATTATAAGTGATAAAATTAATATCAATGTGGGGTAGGGGTCATAGATAGGTAAATGTTATACGTTAATCAATGGAAAGAGGTTGAGGGAGTGTGACCCAAATTTGGTGTCTAAATTTTCCCTTTATGTTGCGTAGCTTGTATTGATAAGTGACTCTAATAAAAAAAAAAGAAGTGGGTACCTAGGTAAGGGTGAAGGTTAGGTTGCCCAAGTATGAGTAGAGGTGATCCCCAACCCAAGAATCGATGAGGTGATAAACGAGAGTGGTGAGTGGTTTTATAAATGGGTAAGTGGTGAAAATGAGGTTGGTTTGGTTACCGATGTGATGAGATTAGATATGGGTAATAGACATGGGCATTCAAACACACACACACATTATAAAGTGTGATAATGTAACAGTTGAAGAGATCACAAACTTTACTTTGTTAAAGGTCGATACATTTATCCAAACAAGTTTGATGTGATCTAGGTATCTAAGGTATGATATGGTCCTAAAACACAACTAGGCTAGGTGTGAGAATGGGCATTATGTGTGTTCCAAAATACCAAAAGATTTTTTTGTGATAAACGATATGGCATTAAGAAAGGAAAGGTCATTAGGCTGAACAATACGAGTAACATCATCAAAAGGTAACCTCATCACCTAAACCTTACACAATTATTTATTAATTACCTTATAATTGATAAATCCACATCACCTTACCCACCTTACCCGCCACCTCACTTTGCCACCTCATCATGACCTAGCCCTAACCCTAAACTAACCTAATTAAGACCCATGACTTGGTCTAGACTCACATCCATAACTAATGCCTCCTTACTCGCACCCAAAGCCGACCTTCTAGCCACTTGACCAAGCCCGCAACCGATCTCTCTGAGAAAAGTAGGGAAGGTGGGCTATTTTACTAAAAATAGCCTACTTTTTCCTTACCGATGCCGGTTCCTACTCGACCGCCGCCGGTTACGTAACCGCCATCGGTTCCCTGTAAATGGGCTCCCCAAACCAAAACAACGGATCGGAATTTCATTTTGGGAGATCACCAAAGGATTTCTGATCAACAGAGAGTATCATGAGCGAGGAACAGAGTCCGATCTTCACTTAACCAAGCAGAGACGAGTGAAAAACCGTAAGTGTTTACAAGAAGGAGATCAACTTGCATCTTCACCAAAACCAAGAAGTCACATCTTCGCATGTCCTCTCGTTATAACATTTCTTATGCTCTGTGAATTTCAGTCCTCCTAAATCCGTCTCAATCTACTACCCAACGTGTCATTGCATCTAACTCAAGTATTCTTTTGCTTCTAATCATCCCATTTCCTAATATCATCCATAAACCAGCCTTACAAAACACCATAGCTACTAAGAAGATCCTAGAACCACCGGATTTGCATTTATCGTGAATCGCAAAAACCGCATCGGTTATCGCAAATCGCATCGGTTCCTCCGATCAAAACCAAAAACCAGCCTTTCCCCTACCCAGCTTCAACGAAACAATTTAATTGATATTTTGCGCTTTTTGTGTTAATTCATATTAGCAGGGAACCGACCACCTTCGAAAGGAAGTTTTATATTTCCTGGCCCAAGGCGCTTCTCATTTATTGTTTAATCAAAATCTTGTGGTCTTGTGTTCTTATTTGCAGGTAGTCCTTCCAAGACAAAAAGGAGTTCTCCGCAGTCAACCTGATCTTTCTCTACGGTACGCGCACACCATCTCGACATTCAACAGGTATTCCTCCTAACCCCTAACCTTATCTCTGCTTTCTAAAAGGAATGAAAGGAACGAACTCTATTCCCGTGTCATTCCGAGTGAAACATTTTGGCACGCCCGGTGGGACCCATTTTGGGTTTCTTTCTCTTGCTTATTTTCATTTTAGGAAGCATATTTGCTGTTGCTGCTTTTGTTATATATTTCGTAAAGAATTTGTCTTGCTTTCCTAGTTTCGCATTAGTGAAAGTCATCTCTCTTGCTTCATCGAACATAATTTTCGATTTGGGTTTAAAACACATGCATTGCATTCCTGCTTGTTGTTCTTCAATTCTAGTGAACATAGATTAAGTAACAGGTCGTACACGTGGGGGTGATATCCACGGTATTGACAGGAAATTAACCCTAGTTTCACTGCACAACACATACCGAATCACTTCACAATTAACACAACAGCTCAAACATCCCCCCTTTTCCGCGGTATTCCTCCGCCCGATTGAGGTAACCTTATAAGCCAAAACAAACTTGACATTTCCCCTAGGTCTTGTTGTTTAGGATTCTGACATCATCTTACGTCTAAAGGCATAAGCCCACGATAACTAAAATTAACCCTAGGATTAGTCTCTGGATTTGCGTGTGCATCTTGCTTGTTTTCAAATTCTCGCTTTCTCGTCATACTTTGTCTTCTCGTGATCAATAAGTTGATAAATATACTCAACGCTTGCTAAAAATCAAATTAGCAGCCTTTTTATATCTTCTTATCCTAGACTTTTGACACCGCATCGGTTAACCGACCGACGCCGCTTTTCTCGACCGACACCGGTTATTAAACCGATATCGGTTACATCGTCTTCATCACCCCCGACAAACCAAAGAACTCCGCCAAATTCATCATTCTCGAGGTTGTTTTTGTTCTTGATAGATTGAAACTTTCCCGTGTTCTTGTCCATGGTTGTCATCACTGAAGCAAGCCACCGCCATGGTTTCACATGCCTCGCTCTCGTGTCTTTGCCTCGAATCACCCTTCACATTCTATAGGGAACCCTACTGACACCAAAGAGATCCCCAAATTCCCGTAGGAGACAAGGACTTTGCCAAATTTCTCGGATGCTAATCCCAAAGCCACTGCATAATACTATTTGTCTCATGCCCCGACCGTACGCCCGATGGTCAGCCTCCTTATTGGCATGCCTATTAGTATAGCTGCTCATTTAGCTCCCACTCCTCCCGATAACACCGCCTTACTTCCTCGCATCTCTAGCCCCGCCTCCCAATCCGACGGCTTCGTGAGGTTCATACGACCCCATTAGCTTTCCTTTGTTAATCTTGACCCCACGTATCGCTACCACCAACCGCCCCTACCTCATCTCTCTTTCGCACCACCCATTCATGACTTGCTCTCGCCACCTATTCACACGAGCTTTCCTTCTCAAGCTCCGCCTACCTTTTCATTCCCATACACGTATCCAAAGAACCTCAACACCTTATATGGGACATCCCTATTCTCGTTGCTCCAACATACTCATCCTCCATACCTTATCAACACTTAGCCCCACCATTGTCCAAATGGAAGCCCTTGGTCCAACTTGCCTCCGCTTTACCACAACCGCACCATCATCTCATCCAACCACAGATTTCATCAAACAAATGATGGACAAAATGCAAAACCCGAGGCTTCTGCTTTCGGAAGTCGAAGCGCCTTGACATACGAGCAAGTTTGTCGGGAGCCCATTCACCCTTCTCGTCCCCTTCATTCATATCCTCCTCAATGGGAGTTGCCAAAATTTACTCGCTTTAACAAGAAAGAGGATCCTCAACAACACTTGCGATCATTTAGACATGCTTGTTATTTGATCGCCCATGATGACGCCTTGTTACTCCGCACCTTCCCCATGTCCTTATCAGACCCGCCTTGAGTGGTACAAAGGCTTTAACCCAAAGACTCGATCTTCTCTTTTAACCAACTAGCCCAATCTTTCTTGGATCATTTCTCCATTAACATTGCCAAGAAAGTATCTATCACCGACCTTTATGCCATCCGACAATTTGAGGACGAATCTATCGCAGATTTCGCTGGACGATGGCGGGCCTTATCAACCAACTTACGTATGCCTTGCCTCAAACCGAACTTATCGAACTTTTACGCGGCCTGTGCGCGCTAAGCACATCTCCCCACCCTCCAAATTCAAACTTTCCGCACATTCGACGAGGCCTTTACTATGGCCCGAAAATTAGAAATTCGAGCCTTAAGAAGAGAAATTGCGGTCACAGAACAAAACCCCACTTTCGAACTCCCGATTCTACCAACAAGCCAAACACCACCACTCCTCACGCGTCCACTTCTTCTAAATCAAAAGGAGCTGTCCACGCGGTAATGGTCAAATCTCAAACACCGTCCAATACTCCGCCGAAAACCACCTATAAGTACAAAGCCGAGCCCATCAATTACACTCCCTTGGGAGAAACTTATGGCGTCATCCTGGAGAAATTGCTCAAAGCCGGGCTATCACCTTGCCCCCTCGTTAAACCTCACTGGGTTTGACTCCACCCGCGCAATACCTTCCTGGTACAAAGAAAATGACTTTTGTAACTTTCACCGCGTAAAAGGACATAGTCATGAAAACTGCAAGATGTTGAAAAACATAGTGCAGGAAATGGTTGACAGGGGGATATAACCTCGATAATCCTAACGCCCGCTAACCGAAATCTGAAAATTTTCAACAAGCCATTCCCGAATCACTGTCCAACAAGAACGTAAACCAAGATATCTTAGCCGAGGAGAGTGTTCATGAGATCCATGCAGCTTTCGATTCTCACCAAAAGCCTCTATCGAATTTTTTTTGAATCAAGCCTCTCCACCAACACAGAGTCCGAACCTCCTTCACCACCATCAAGCCAAAGTGAAATCATTCCTTTACCCATAAAAGAGTTAACTCGCCTGACTTCTCTTCTCATCGATGAGTCTTCTTACACCACATCCCTACAAGACTCGTGAGCGGATGTTATCTAATTTATCTATTTCCCAAACGTCCCTTCTACCGCTCTTGCACACAAGAGGAAGGCTCGCCACTCCTTTTGACATCCTTAGACGAGAAATCTCTTACACCGACATCACCACATTCTTTAAACATGACAGATCCCCTCAAACACGCCCTCCTACCTATTAGTCCTCATCGCCTAAATCTTTTCAACGACCGGTTGACCTCTTAACATCTATTGATACAAAGGCTCCTCATCTACCTCCCGTGTCACACCCACAAAGGGACTGAATCACAACCCATCTTTCTTCCGCATACAAAAATTACAAATCACACTGAGACTGCCATTCCACGTAAGATGAGACAGTTCCCTATGGGAACGCTTGAGTACCCCTTTTTCTACTCAAATGCAAATGACCGATCCTCGATGTCTCCACCATATACCCGAAGTGTTTACGTGCTTAAAATGCCCCTGCTCTCACCTTCACCCTCACCTCTACAAATGCCCCGTCCACTTCTATCAACTTAACCGATCTTCCCCTACGCTGGGACCTCACCAATGCCCGGGCCTAACGCACCCGCCTAAGCGACTCGATCTATCCAAAATAAATCCGCCCCGCCACCTAGAGACAAACTCAATCCGTGCCCCTATCACAATCAAAACCATCATCGCATACCTACCTTCCATATTGGGACCCCATCCTCTACCTTACATCAATATATCATACCTCCCGCATTTTCTTCAAAACAACCTACGCCTTCCGCACCCATACAAAATTCCAGTGGTATAAGAACACCGCTACTCCGCGTATCCTGTCCACCTATCAACCCTAAACAAATTCCATCATCAAAAGATTTGTTTTCGGTCACTCCTATTTCCCCGTGGTTGTTTTCTGATACCACATCATCTGCGGCCTCATCATCCAACATAGCTTCTACGCCAAAGAAATCACGTTTAGTGAAAACCACGTATCAACACCCCTCGGCTAAACCACCACCCGTGCGAACCAACCACGCCCAAACATTACCAAAACCCGCACAACCAATACCCTCATCCTCTTCCGATTTTGACCCACTCAAAGGATCTTACGCCAAAATCCTTGCTATGTTGGTGGAGAATGCGACCATTTCCCTACCTCCACTTAGACCTTATGACCCGTCTAAACCCCGACCTATGGGTTACGATGAGTCTAAAATCTGTGCTTATCACCGCACACCAGGACATGATGTGGAGGGATGCAAAGCTCTAAAACCATCCTTCGTCACCACCTCTCCCGGATAGAAAGATTAAGAAAGACAACTTACGAAGGGAGAGACCTTTAGTTTCCATTCCTCTCCTATACCATCTGTCCCCGCCTCACCAAGATCTATCATTATTACAACCCCACCTCTTGAAGACCATGAGTTATCCCAACCATCTTCCTCATCTCAGGTCTACGAGATTAATATGATTAGTGTCGCTACTCGAGGGTAAAAACAATGGGAAAGCAAAAAGAAAACACACTCGCGGCATCTCTTTCTCCGTCAAACATCCCGATTGCACCACCACCTAAAGTGGTCATTCGCGACCCGCCTATCCCGCCTCTAATGGCATTGCCCACCGAAATATGATTAAACAACTTCACCAATCACCCGTAAAATGACACCGTATGATCTCATTCGACTTTCAATCTCATCGACAAGCTCTTGAGATCCTTCAAGGGATAGAGGTTTTACCTAATGAAACCCTACCGCCGCCTCCATTCTAACACCCAATCACGTTGCTTCTCTCACCAAACAACCCACCGCCCCAACCACTTCGCCTCTCGTACAACAAGCTGCTGCAGCAGGCCTCCGAAGACGAAATTGTTGACTTTGGTACGTAAGATCCCGACCTCGCTTTTTTCATCTCACTACATCCGGACATTCGGTACGTCATGTTATGATTGACGGGGTGCTAGCCTAAACATCATCTCTTCAAAAGCCTTCCAACAAATGAATATCCCTTCTAGTTGCATGTGCAACCCCATCATGTCATGCGGTCATTCAATGACGCTATTACTTCTACCTTAGGCACCGTGATCCTCAACATTCGGGTAGGACCACGACTTTACCCGAACTCTTCTATGTCTTGAGGGAGAGTTCCAATATAATATATTGCTGGGTCGCCCTCGATCCGAGCCATGGGATGCGTTCCTCAACATTACATAGATGCATAAAATTTGAGTACGAGGGGAAGTCCTACACCGTAAAAGCTGACCCTCCCCCCTTTAAAACCTGCAATATGTTATACCGCCCTAACGATGTGCTTATACCAATCAAGACACCCATACATTCAACCCAACCATCCTCTTCAAATGTACCTCAACCATCCACCTCAACCGCGCCTACGCCTTCAACTGATGAAACCACCATCGCAAAAACCACTTCCCTTCCCGCAGCTAACATTCCAACCTCCGACCCCTTAGTAGATGTTTTTCAGCACCTTACGCTGGGGGAGTACCGCCTATATAACGTTAGTTCTTTCCCTACCCCACAGGAGTACGGACAATTACATGCACATCCCACCTACGACTGCCAAGGGGGAGGTAATCTCTTACGACCACCCCATCGCCGCACTAACCTAACGTATGGGGTGTTGACGCATCCTCCATTACCCCGAACCTCCTCTTGGTGTGGTTCCTTCCAATCCGATTTTCAATACTTGACAAATCGTCGCTTCGCCCTCACCTTCTTGACTCGCTGTGCGTGGAAAGGCTTTGGTTTTGGCCTTTACGAACAAGGCCGACATACACTCATTCCCGTGACTACCCGTAAACATAATGATCGCAGTGGTCTCGGCCTTCCCGAACACCTACACAGAGACACCTCCCCGTCACCGTATCCCGGAAGAAGAAGACGCCGCCCTACCAAACCATCATCACCCACTTTGCCATCATCACCCACAGTAATCTATGACTCGAATCCATCCCTCCTAACTTTTTTTTTTTTTTTTCATAAATGCTATCTTCATAGGTCCTCTCACTTATCAACGCGATAATGAGGACCCATCTTCTCTTCCCTTCGTATCCGCACATGATCGAAGAGGATTCGCCTTTGATTAATGTTGTTGAATGCCAGATGACGACTCCATCCTCACTTACCTCGCGCGATGATTCTTATATTCAACGAGCCTTACCATCTCAAACCCAAACCATGCCGAACGAATCTACTATAGAAATCAACATCCACACGAGGAGGATCCTCACATTGTGAAGATTGACAATCCCTTAACACATCGTAACAAGCCGCCTTTACTACCTTTCTCCGTGCTCGCAACCAAGCTTTCGCATGGTCTTACGCCGACATGCCAGAATTGATCCTACCATTGCTCCGCCCATAACATCACCTAAACCCCGATTCCAAACCAAATCAAATAGAAATTGAGAAAATGCATCCACGCATTGCTCTCTTTGGTCAAAGAGGAGCTCCAACGACTCCTTTCTGCTTCCTTCATCTTGCCTATCGACTATCCTCAATGGATTTCTAACATCGCACTGGCTACTAAAGCGACAGGGGGACTTCGATATGCATGATTTCTGGATCTTAACCTCGCTTGCCCTAAGGATGACTTCCCCTTACCTAGCATTGACCAACTTGTTGATCTAACCGCAGGTCATGAGATGCTCTCTCATGGATGGCTTTTCAGATACAACCAAATTTTGTTGCCCCGCCGATCAACACAAAACTACGCTTCATAACTCCTCGGGAACCTTCGTTATCGTGTCATGCCATTTGGCCTTAAGAATGCCGGTGCTACCTATCAATGGGCTATGACCTACATTTTTCATGACATTATGCACACTATCCTTGAAGATTATGTCGACGATCTTCTCGGCAAGTCTAAACATCGTAGTGAACATCTCGATGTTTTAACCATTATTTTTGATCACTGCTACAATATTCTCGTCCCGCCTTCAACCAAAGAAATGTGTCTTTGTGTTCTTTCAGAAAACTTCTTGGCTTTATCATCTCTTTTCATGTGGCATTGAGGTCGATCCATCTAAAGTCAAAGCTATCCTAGAAATGCCCCCACCCAAAAATCTCAAACAATTACGTAGTTTACAAGGTAAGCTCCAATCTATCCGACGCTTTCATCTCCCAACTCTGATCGGTGTCAACCTTTTCATCACCTTCTTAAAAAGGACATTGCCTTTCAATGGAGTGAGGAGTGTCACCAAGCCTTCAAGCTCTCAAATCCTATCTCTTGCAGCCACCCGTGCTTATCCCACCCCAGACGACCGCCCTTTCTACCTTTATCTTTCCGCCACCGACCATGCTATAGGTGCTATGCTCGCACATCGGGATTCTAAGCACGACGAGAACAGCCGCTTTATTATATAAGTCGTACTCGTGGATTATGAGACTAGGTATACACATGTAGAAAAATTGTGCCTTGCCCTATCATTTGTAGCCACCAAACTCCGACACTACCTCTAATCACAAAACTTTTGTCATCACCAACACGGACCCCATTCATTATATGTCGCCAAACCGCATCTAAACCAACGTATCGCTCGATGGCTTATGCTCCTCGCTGACCTTGACCTTGAATTCGTACAACAAAAGTCAATCAAAGGACAAACTCTTGCAGACCAACTTGCGGAGGCCCCTTTACCTGGGGAACAATTTACCAATTTTACCTTCCCCGACGAACTCATCGCCACTCTTTCACTCCGGGAAGAGTTGTATCAAATGACCCTCTTCTTCGATGGATCTAAATGCCAGCGCAGCAGAGGAGCCGGCATTGTTCTCATTCCTCTCGACGCTGAACCTATGCCTCTTTCATTCCGGCTTGATTTCCCTTGCACTAATAATACAAATGAATACGAGGCCCTTGCTTCTGGTCTCCAAGTTACGCTTACACTTAGGCATCAAATCTATCAACATTTTTGGCGACTCTCAATTGGTAGTCAATCAAGTTATGGGCGTCTACCAATGCAAAAATGAGGAACTTCAAAATACAAACACTACGTGATTCACTTCTAGTTATTTACTCACTATTCTATACAAACCATTCCACGCTCCACTAACAAATTTGCGGACACTATGGCTTGCTTAGCCTCACAAATTCCCGCCGCACCAACTGACTCTGAATTATTCGTCGTGGTCCAACAACTTTTTGTCCCATCCTATTCAACCCCGGTAGTTTGTATGATAAATACTGTGTCTACTAGTTCGCAGGATACCTGGTACCACCAATTTCACGACTACCTTACAATCTCTGTCCTCCCACCTGACCTTACTAGTAACGGCAAACGTGCTTTTCTTAAAAGTGTTTCACGTTATGTTGTCATGGGGGGACTCCTCTATAAACGTGGCTTTGATGGCATCCTCCTTCGCTGTCTAACTGGCGCGGAGGCCACTCATACCATCCAACAGGTCCATGACGGTATTTGTGGTGGACATTTTAGCGGCCTTGCCGTGGCCAAACGAATCCTTCGCCTTGGTTATTATTGGCCTACTCTCAATAACGACTGCTACGAATATGTTAAGCGTTGTGTTATGTGTCAGCAACATGCCAACCTTCAACATACTCCTAGCCACCCGCTCCAGGTCGCTCGAGATCTTTGGCCCTTCTCACAATGGGGTTTAGACCTTATTGGTGAGATTCACCCGACCTCTTCACAACGCCACCGCTGGATAATCACAAAGACCGAATATTACACAAAATGGGTGGAGGCTATTCCACTCATTTCAATCAAAAAGAAAAATTGTCGAATTCATTAACCATCACATTATCTCGCCGCTTTTGGTATTCCTCATCGCCTAATAATAGATAATGGTAAATCTTTTAAAAACAAGTTGTTACAAGACCTTTGTGACAACTTTGGTATCAAACTTAGTTTCTCATCACCTTACTATCCACAGGCCAATGGTCAGGCTGAATCTTCTAATAAAACCCTAACCAAAATCCTCATGAAAGTTGTCAATGACTCCGGCAAAAATTGGCACGATCACATTCCCTTTGCCCTTTGGGCTTATCGTACTAGCATTCGTACCTCTACTAATGCCACACCTTTTTCTTTGGTATACGGTACCGAGGCTGTTTTGCCTCTCGAAATACAAATACCCTCCCTTAGAATATCTCTTCAGGATATTCTCACCAACGATGATTTCCGTCAAGAGCGGTTAGCCCAATTGGAGCTTCTTGACGAACGCCGTCTTACAGCTCTTGATCACCTTCAAATCTATCAAAAACGCATTAAACGTGCTTATGATAAGCGACTTCATGAGCGTACCTTTAAGGTTGGTGATCTTGTCCTCAAAGAGAATCAACATGTAACCAAACTAGAAAAGAGCAAACGTGGAAAATTTGCTCCCAATTGGATTGGGCCTTATATAATCACTCACACCTATGGATCTGGTACTTATCGTTTAGCTTCGCTTAATGGTAAACCTGAGCCTGAGCCCCTTAATGCCTTGCATCTTCGACCATTCTATTGTTGAAATTAGTGTTATATCACTTCTTATCCGCCTACTGCTCGTCCCTTGAGCTCCCATACCACCACATGCACTTGTTTCCTACATCTCAAATAAAATCAAGCTCACCTCTCACCTCCCCTTAACGATGCCTTCCCCTTTTTAGTCTAGTCCATGACTTCAACGTATTAAAATAAGCCGTATTCTTATGGGATTTTCTTGAGTCAAACTTCCTACAAAACTAGATGCTTCACGCTAAAAAGAACATCTAGTCATCTAAATAAAATATAGACTGCTCCCTCGAAGGACAAATTTATATGCCAAATTATTGCTGCTATTCTCTATGAGATCGCTCCCCGAAGGACAACTATGCACTAAAATCATATCTCTGCTACTATAAATAGATCGCTCCTCGAAGGACAATGATACACAAAGCTTTAGCAGAAGCTTCTCGCATCGATCAGCCTTCGTGAAGACCTCAAGAATAATACAATCAATATCCTCAGAGACTTCCCGCATCGATCGCCTACATTCAATAAAATAAAAGCCTCATTCAAAAGGACTTTTGAGTCATGGACTTGTCTATTTAGGGTAGGTTCTCTTCGCCGTAACACTCACTTTGTAATAAGTTCTCCGTACCTCAGCTATATCATCCACCTCACCTCACCATTTGTTTCAACTCAAGGGACGTCACGTACACCTGATATATTGTGATCACACAAATCTTTTCACCTATTGACTTCTCGTCTATGCACGGTACCTAGGGCTCCAAGCTCATTCTACGTTGTGTGGTTTGTTTAGCTCTTTTCACCTACGGAGCACTCTTTTCTCGCTTTGCCTCGCATCTAGGATTGTGTGTTGACCTTAATCAGGACATGGTTCCCTTCTACTTGGGTAGGCTAACTTTCGCTTCCCTTGTACCTTTTATAACATCACCAATTCATTACCAACACCATCAACCTTACCTTTACTAATCTTAATATTTTTACCAACCAACCAATTGCCTAAACCGTACCAAATTGCTCCTCGAATTCGCTCTCCCCGATCCTAAGGGAGAACTACATCGGCCCGAGGCCCTCCTTGCTTTGTGCAATGGGCTATGTAGGCAGACTTTGAGACATGGGGTCTCCCAAGGTTAGCTCGCCCATCCCCTACCATAACCTATTATGTGTGGTAAATATAAATATTTTTGTGTATTTCTATTTCATCACATTCCTCTTTATCCTTTTTTCAAAACACCGAAAATCAAAACACAAACATTCTTATTATTATCGTAACTCAAATCACCATACATATTCAGCTTTTTTAGATGTTAAACAAATACATCTTCTCATCATCGACACCAATATCGCCTATCCACCTATTGGCTTTCACACCATTTGCCATTTTCTACCCGACCTTCACCTACCTTGTCCGACCTAAGGCCTCGCCTACCCACCCCCACCTCATCAACGGCTACCCTCAACCTCCTACCATTCGCCCGACCCCAAGGCCTCAACCTACCCATTCGGCCCGACCGACCTACCTAAGGCCTCAAGGCCTACCTATTCTAATTTTTGGCCCGACCCAAGGCCCAACTCTACCATTCGGCCCGACCCAAGGCCTCAACCTACCAATCGGCCCGACCCAACCTAAGGCCTCAACCTACCTATTTGGCCCGACCCAAGGCCTCAACCTACTATTCGGCCCGACCTAAGGCCTCGCCTCTACCCATTTGGCCCGACCCAAGGCCTCGCCCTACCAATTTGGCCCGACCCAAGGCCTCAACCTACCAATTGGCCCGACCCAAGGCCTCGACCCAAGGCCTCGCCTCACTATTTGGCCCGACCCAAGGCCTCCTTACCCTTCCGCACCCAAGGCCGCAACCCCAACAACTTGGCCCGACCCACGGCCGCACCACTTCCATCCCTTACCCAAAATCAACACCATACACTTTTATCCACCCATCCGTAGTTTTTTGTTCAATCGAGCTCACCTTTTCGTGTTTTAGCATGATTAGGGTCCTCGACTTGATCTCGTCGACCAACTTTGCCTGCAGACTGACCGTGACGCTTATCTCAACCAAACCAACCTTTTGGTACGCCGAACATGCCTAAACGCCTCGTACCTTACCCGTTATATACCCCGGGCTACTTCCTATGCCTTGATACCAGTGATTATATCACCCTTGTTTGGATAAACTATCGACCTTTGCCTCTCGCACCGCTGGTTTGCTCACAAATCATGTACCCTAGTCGTATTTATGGCATTTCAATATGCGTCATCGCTTCCTTGAACCTACCCCACCATCTTACCATCCCTCTACCCCATTTACCCGATATCAACCCTATCCCCGATTTCGCTCACTCAATCTGTGATAGATTTGAGGGGATTACGTATACCTTAACAGAGTAACCACTTCATATTATTGTCCGCAGTGCAGCTTTACAAAACAAGCTACACGACAATAAGGGGCTAATGTAGACACCAAATTTGTGTCTTACGACCCTCAGTGACCCGCATCTCATCTCGCAATCTAACCTCATCACCTAAACCTTACACAATTATTTATTAATTACCTTATAATTGATAAATCCACATCACCTTACCCGCCACCTCACTTTGCCACCTCATCATGACCTAGCCCTAACCCTAAACTAACCTAATTAAGACCCATGACTTGGTCTAGACTCACATCCATAACTAATGCCTCCTTACTCGCACCCAAAGCCAACCTTTTAGCCACTTGACCAAGCCCGCAACCGATCTCTCGAGAGAAAAGTAGGGAAGGTGGGCTATTTTACTAAAAATAGCCTACTTTTTCTTACCGATGCCGGTTCCTACTCGACCGCCGCCTTTACATAACCGCCATCGGTTCCCTGTAAATGGGCTCCCCAAACCAAAACAACGGATCGGAATTTCATTTTGGGAGATCAGTCGAATGATTTTGAATCAATAGAGATCATTTGGGAGCGAGGAACAGAGTCCAGATCTTCACTTAACCAAGCAGAGACGAGTGAAGAAACCAAGTGTTGCAACCAGGATATCAACTTGCATCTTCACCAAAACCAAGTAAGTCACATCTCGCATGTCCTCTCGTTATAACATTTCTTATGCTCTGTGAATTTCAGTCCTCCTAAATCCGCCTCTCGAATCTACTACCCAATGTGTCATTGCATCTAATCATATTCTTTTGCTTCTAATCATCCCATTTCCTAATATCATCCATAAACCAGCTTTTTACAAACACCATAGCTACTAAGAAGATCCTAAACCCACCGGTATCGCTTATTAGTAACCGCATCGGTATTAGTAATCGCATCGGTTCCTTTGATTAAAACCAAAACCATCCTTTCCCTACCCAGCTTCAACGAAACAATTTAATTGATATTTTGCGCCTTTTGTGTTAATTCATATTAGCAGGGGAACCACCACCTTCAAAGGAAGTTTTATATTTCCCGGCCCAAGGCGCTTCCTCATTTATTGTTTAATCAAAATCTTGTGGTCTTGTGTTCTTATTTGTAGGTAGTCCTTCCAAGACAAAAAGGAGTTCTCCGCAGCCAACCCGATCTTTCTCTACGGTGACGCGCACACCATCTCGACATTCCACAGTATTCCTCCTAGCCCCTAACCTTATCTATTTATAAAAGGAATGAAAGGATAGAAGCAACTCTATTCCCGAAGAACGAACCATTTCGAGTGAAACTGTGTTGAGGTAGGAATCAATCCATACTATGTGTTTTTAATTGAAATTTGAGGTAAAATGAAAAAATGGGGTGGGGAATTGAAAATTTGAAATGTGGGTAAAAATTGATGAATTTGGGTAGGGGGAGGTTGGAATGTAGATTAATTAGGTGGGAAAATGAATTGGGGTGGGGTTTAGGTGGGATTTGGGTAGATTATAGAATGAATTTAATTTTTTTGAAAATTTGGGGTGTGGGGGTTCATCCTTGGGGCTGAAGCAGAGACCAAAAATGGTTTGGCATTGATCGATGTTAGTTGGCATGCCGGGTGTTGGTTGGTGAAATTGGTGACTAGTACCGGGTTAGGGTGACTAGTGCCGGTCACTATGAAAAGTGACCTAGCCTCTAAAAGGCTAAGTTATAGGGGAAAATGGATTTATAAGATAGATAGGTAGGTAAATTTAGAGAGATGAGAGGTAAAGTAGAATAGAAGTAGGTGGGTATAAGGTATCTATGGCTAGGAATAGGCGAGTATTAGTTAGGTCGAATATCGAAGGAGAGAAAGTGATGAAATAGAACATGAGGACTTGTTTAGGCTAGATAAAATGGATGATAGGTTAGTGAAATAGTTAGGAAATGAGTATGTAAGTATAGAAATGTGGGTGTGGGTTGGGAATATGTATAGGTGAAAAAATAAAATAAAATAAAATAGGTAACTACTTGACATTGCTAAATGGTATGGATGCAAGAACGACACCGTTGAAGATGCAAGATAGGGTTCCACCATTGTTGGTGTAGATTCAACCCAATGTCATAGAGGATGAGTGGACTTACATGTGAGACATTGGGCTGGTTGACATCAAATGGTACAAGTGTATCAGGTTGGATTAATATCTCATGGTCGCTCTCATTGATATATGGGATGCAACGACCATTACCTTTCATCTACCTACCGGGAGATGATGATCATACCGGAGGATGTATATATGATTCTATTCCTACCGATTATTGGGGATATTTTTTCTTCCATGTCATTAGATGAGGCATTCATGGTGATGGTTATAGTTTTTAGGGAGATGGTGAGCAACCTAATTAAGCACAATGCAATCTTGTGTATGGGGCCATGTATGTTACGCACCCGCAGGAGACTCGGTTGTTAGTATTGATGATGGTAGCGGTGGATGCTATGCAATCCCACACTCCGTGAGGGTGGCTGATTTCTTAGGGGATTGATGGGAGTTCTATGGGATCTATTAGAGTATTAGGTTTGTTTACATGGGTGTCTATATATCTAGTGCGCTTATATTGGGATCTGGGCCTACCAAAAGATGCAATGATATGACATCTTTCGTACATTCCTAGTACACTGGTAGGCATAGGAGCACATAGTGATTGTGTACCCATGGGTACTACCAAGAGCATATTGAAATTATGGTGGGCAAAGGGATGGATGAAAAAGATGGGTGATGGTGGAGGTGGAAATCCATAAGTGGAGGAGGAAACACATAACGTGGATTACTGCAGCAGAGGATAGTTGGAGGTTTTGTATACCATGGACATAGTATGGCGACCCTATGTTGGTTTTCCTACATATAGAGGGATGACATGGGAGTCACACGGAGGTGTGCCAGTGAGCACGAGATGATATTGATTGATATATTCCGATGCCGCCCGTACTACAATAGGATGTGCTTCCAACATACCCTCGCACCATAAAGATGATGTGGAGAGATATTTAGCTCTGCCATGTCCAAGATATTTTTTAGGGAAGGAGAAGAAGGTGATGGTAAATAGGATAGATGATGTTGGTGTGATATATGGTTGGTGAGAAGCCCAACTACAGAATTACCACCGTGGCTAGGTCACCCAAAATTGGCTGCTTTCATAGTTCGTAGAGATGCATTATAGGGGCAGTGACCGCTTAGGGTACAAATGATAGTATCATAGACATAGGTATCCACCCTAATAAGGACGAGGACAATATTAAAAGGTCACTAGCTGCAACCCACAAACATGCAGGGTGATGGGGGTCGTGTGGTAACGCTATAGACACCTATTGTGACCCTATAAGGTTAATCATTCACTCAAGTGCAAGCTCGAGATCCTACATAGGAACCTACATAGAATGAAGCACATGTAGCAGCTATGTAGGCACAAATTATAGGTTTACACGACCGGTTAGTTGCAACCCCGGGAATGATCACAACACTATAGAATCGAGATAGTTTATGAAGCACCAACAATAGGAAAGGGTCCTTTGTATAGGAAAGAAGACAGGGGCCACTTGTATTGGGGTAGTGTCCACAAGTTGGAGTTAGGGTGATGGCCACACCTCGAGAAAGTATCTATGGATGGGTTCAGGGATGCCCTAAATGAGGCCCACTATTACCAGGACAAGCTAACATATGGCGAAACAGAAGCTAGTTAGAGGATCAGTTCATGGAACCACATTACTGTGACTAACAACATCCATTGGTCTCATAGGCATGGCAAGAGGGAGGTGATGAGTTCATAGAGGCCGAGACCATTAGAGGGTGGGGAGATGATGAGCAGGTAACGGACATGAAAACTAAGGGCTTAGGTGATAGCGGAGTTGAGAGCCCCATATGGGGGTGAGACCAGATGATAAGTGATATTTAGTTTGAATTTTTGATATATACACAGCCCGCATGCCAAAGAGGAAAGATTGTACATGAGAGTTTTTGAGATACTGATATTATTTATATCTATGTATATATGTATTGATACAAAGACACTCCCATTATATAGTTGATGATGATTTGGACTGATGATGTATTTGGTTTCATTTCCATTGTTTTGTTATTTGTGGAAACTAGGTGAGTTAGGCATGGTGGAGTTAGAGGTAGGCATGATGGAGTCAAGTTGTCTAGGCATGGTGAAGTCTAGGTTGTTTAGGCATGATGGATTCTAGGTTGTTTAGGCATGGTGTATTCTGAATTGGGTAAGGGTTATTGTGATGGAGTTTAGGTTGTCTTAGGTATGGTTGAGTCATGGGTGTAGGAATAGTTAGTCGGAAATTTTCCAAGTTATTGTTCTTATGGAAATTAGATGATTTAGGCATGGTTGAGTCATGGTGACTATGATGTGATTTTACATGTTTTGGTTGATTGTTTATGTTTGAATATGAAAATGAAATGATGTTAAGGTAAAATGGTTTAATTTCCAATGGATTTATATTATGGAAACTAGGTTTTTTAAGGCATGATTGAGTCTTGTTTTATGTTAGATCGATTTAATTTCCAAGTTATTGACATGATGGAAAATAAATGATGAGGTATATATGATGTATGGTTTGATTTAAAGTTAACTTCCAAATTATTGTTGTTATGGAATTTAACTAAGTGTTTGTTTGATGTGGGAAAATGATGATGGGGTAAAAAGTGGTTGAGATAACCTCGAAGGGCCCCATGCCCTAAGAGTTCTTCCTACATAGCCCTTGCAAAAGGGGCCTTAGGCTGATGTAGTTCTCCCATAGGAGGGAATAAAAATTTGAAGTAGGTGAGTAGGGTAGTCGGTGTTAGATATGGGTAAATGGGAAAGGATGGTTAGGCATGGATGAGTCTCACTCGAATAGGCATGGTTGGTATGTTTAAAAGGAATTAATGATAATAGATGAGGAATGTTGAGTTAGGTGAAAGGAGAAGAAATCCCAGAAACTAAATGTAGAAGGTCTTGTCTTGTGTAGAAACATTAATAAGTAAGATAAGAGGCAAACTATAAAAGAGGTGAAATGTTACGAAGTGGCAAGGAACCATAATGAGCATATGAAGGATGGGATTATGAACTCAAATACTTAGAAGGAATTGCATGATTAAATGTTTTAATGGTGAAAGAAGTCATAGGATCACAAAAATTTGCATTTGCAACACATACCTTGAGTAGATAGAAGATAATAAATAAAGGAAGGTGATTTGAAGTGATTTTTTTAGCGTAACCTCATTGTGGGATAACATGCCTCTTCTCAGTAGGAAACCCAAAACTAAAATAGGCAAGTCCATGATGAAAAAGTTGTATTTTCCTATTTTTTTGTATTTTATTTTTGCTTTTATTTTTCATACACTTTGATCGATGCGGGAAGTCTATGTGGATAAAAAAATTCCTCCTTGAGGTCTTCGTGAAGTTGATCGATGTGGGAAGCTTCAGAATAGTTTATTTTATTTTTAGAAATAGTCTTATTTTTTTTGATAGACTATGTACAATAGGGCTATCTTTGTATAGTTTTCCTTTGAGGGAGTAGTCTATTTATAACACTAAGAATGAAAGATAGATTTCCTTTTTGAGGGAGTCATCTGTTTATAAGAAGTTTGAATCAAGGAGTTGAATTTTAATATCCCATGTATTAATTTTGAATAAAAATGGATTTTTAAGTCATGTACAAGACTATAAGGGAGTATAGTTCTTCTTTTATGAAGGAAAAACCATAGCATGCAAAAGTTAAATATGAAAGAGAGGTTTTAAGAGATGAATGACCATGAGATTCCATTATGAAAAGGAAGAAAATTATCCATGAACATCATGCCATGAGTAGAGTCATGGTACTCATATTTAAAATAAGGCTGAAAGGTGACAGAGATAATCACATAATTCTAGTTTAGTCATCTCATGTCCTTAAAAGAGTTATGTGGAAGGTGAAGGTTTCTCAACTAGACGAGCATTTAATAGACGTAAGGTGATATAGTTCTTGATTCAACAATAAAATGCTCAAAGATGTAAGACAATTAGGGGCTCAGTTTAGGGTTACCTTCAAGAGAAGCTAAATGATAAATGTTAGAATTCGAGGATTCTAATAAATACGATTTAATCAATTTATATAATGTTACAATAAATATTTAAATAAAGATTACATAATAACATAAGTAAATAAAGACACACTTACAAGAAATAAATAACACAGGTGACACATTATTTATAGTGGAAAATCCCAATAGGGTAAAAACCACTTTGAAAATAACCTTTTACTTCGAGAGAACTTACTTTACATCTAGTAAGATCACTTCCTCCTTTGAAACCCTATTTACCAAGGGTAAAATGGAATAACTTTATTTACACACCTTTAATATATTTCCTGAATATATCAAATGACGACCTAAAGTCTTTTTATATAGGGTGATTGGTTATGTCTCCCCGACCCACCTTTTCAACCTAAAATAGTTGACACATACACCTAGGTTTATAATATTTTATGTTAGAAATATAATCATTTCATGATATTAAATATTTAACCTAAAGTATATACCTAGGTTAGCATATTTAATAATAGAAATAGAAATATTTTATATATTAAATATTAACCTATATATTAGTGATGGACCCATCTATTGTAAGGGTTGGCTGACCACTTAATTATTATGTTCTAACATTCCTCTTAATGTTAAGTGGAATAACATAACATATGCCAATAGATTGCCTTCCCATGGTACACTACAAGATTTATAATCTTTAAACCATAAAGGTTTTAGCCTAGCATATCAGTTGAAGGGACTATAACACCTTCATCATACTCAATTTACCTTTTGGTACAAAAGTATTTAGAATCCCAAAGATCATCCCATGATTAGTGGCTAAGTATGATTTGTGAGTTTTACATGTTCTCATAGGTTCTCATAAAAGGTTATTGAACCCAAGCATATAGGAGCCTTTTACAACCAAGGACCTCCTTAACAATATGCTTGTACTGGATGTTTACTAGTAAACTCAATAGCACTAAAGAGTTTATTAAAGACTTCCTTTAAGATATTTCTACACTTCTTTCTAAAAAAGAAGCTAAGGAGGTATACATGCCCAAAGGTCTTTTTACACTTTTTCAAGGTCTTTTTCACTTTCCCGAGGTTCTTTTATAAATGCCCAAATGTATTTTTACAAAAACCATTTTCCATTAGGAGGTGACATTATCATGCACACTCCCCGATGGCAACTATGAAAATCCAAGCTTTTCACGAAATCTGAAAAAAATTTGCAACACACAAACTTTGTGAAGATGTCAGCAACCTACTCTTCAATCAACACAAACTTGAGATTTATGTCATCACTTAACACCTTCTCATGGGTGAAGCATATATCTATCTCAATTTTTCTCGTCCTTTGATGTTGAACCATATTCTTAATCAAGAGTAATTAAACTCTTTCCACCACATAGAAGAGGAATAATTCCTTTAACTTCCATGTGTATCTCTACCGATAATATTGTAACCACATGGATTATTTACTTCTTTCATTGTACCACTCTACCTTAGTAGAAGAAATGGAGACTGTTGATTACATTTTTATTCCAAGTAATGTTTCCTACACCAAAAAAACATGAACACATATCCAAAGATATTTTATAACACAAAATCAATATGGTTAGAATCACAAAATCCATATAAGATAGTATTTTTATTCTTTGCATAATGTAACCCATAATTGATTGTTCCTTTAATATATCTAAAAATGTTTTTTGCAAGATTCTAATGATCTCTAAAAAGGGTTCCTGCATAAACCTTGAAGTAATTCATACTTTGTATAGGAAATATCTCGATCTAGTTATAGTTAGATAAATCAAACTATCAACTAACGTATATAAGATAGGATCAACATTTTTCATATGCGATTTAGGGTCAATATTTATTCCAACTTCCATTGAAGTAGAAAATGGTTTACAATCATTCATAAGAAACTTTTTCAATACAATGGTTACATATTTTGTTTTGAAAAATAACAATATAATGAAATATAGTCATACAAAGAACATGATGTGAGAGACCTAACTCATTCATTTCAAAGTATTGCTTCAATTTATCTTTAATCCCATGAATTAAATCGAATTATCACCACCATAAGAAACTAATCAACACACACACACACACACATAATGATAATATATGAGCCTTATTGCTTAATGAATATATCATTGTTAGAAGAACAATTAACAAAACCTAACAGTTTAAAGAAGGAAGCAATTTTTGCATACCAACCTCTAAGAGTTTGTTTTAAATCATACAAAGATTTATCAACTTACAAGCATAGTTTTCTTTACCAGTTTGTTAAAATCCTTTAGATTGAAACATGTAAAGTTATTCTTGTAAATCACAATTCAGAAAAGTATTTTTCTTATCTATTTGGTGGATTTCCCATCCAAATTGAGCAACAATTGCAAATAAGGCCCTAACAGTACTCATTTTAGCTACATGGGAAAATGTCTCAACATAATCAATACTAGGTTTCTAATTGAAACCTCTAGCATCAAGTCTAACTTAATGTTTGTTAATATGACCATCAACATTATACTTTACTTTGTATATCCACCTAGACCCTATAATACTTCGCCACTTAGGTTTATATAATGTAATTAATGCATGGTACACATGATGGCTTCTAGTCATTTTTCTAAAGTTAATAAGATTTAAACTTTCTAACATAGATAGAGTTCAATTTAATTTCTTATCTAGGAAGATAAGAGTTTTAGAAACATCTATAATATCATCATGACCATTTACTAATCATTTAGAAGTATTTATTAAAGTAACTTCAAGATAAGAAGACAACACATGTAAATATTTAACTAGATTATATCTATACATTTCATATAAACTTCGATAATTAACATGTCCTAACCTTTCATGCCATAGTTTTGAATTATTCAAACTTTGAGATATAAAAAAGATGTAAAAGAGAAATCATAAAAATATACAGACTATTTCTTTGAATTCCTTCAACTATTATACTCTCATTACTATCCTTGATATACCAAGTATCCTTCATGTATGGATTATAGTTGTGTCCATATCTCTTTCGGATGTTCGATATTACTAATGTGTAGAAGGTACTCATAGTTCACATTGTAGAAAATCATAGAAAGAGTCTCCTTCATTAATTGTAGGAATGCATTCATGTTATATATAGTTTTTTGACGATTGGTGGGAGAAACCTTAGATCTAGAAACAATCATCCAAAGTTTCCTTGCCATAAATTTTGTTTTGACCTAAATGTTGTAGTTGGTTTCATTCAGGATCTAAGTTTTGTCAAGATAGAAATAGCTAGATACCATTATTTTCCTAAACCTGTAAAATACACCCCATTATAATATACAATGTACCATAGAGCTAGATACATATTTATCGATAATTAAAAAACACTTTTAATAGAATCAAATCTAAATTTTATAGATGTAAAGAAACTATTTGATCATAACTAATTATGCCATTACAATGCATACTAATTAACCTCCTATGATCAAAATAATAACCCACAATATTAAGTGCTCTGCATTATACACTAGATTTATATAAAAATATTTCTGACCATATAGAAGTGAAGAAGAGACCCCTAAGAATGCATAACAATATCAAATTTTTGAAAAAATAAATATAGATAAAGATTTAGCCAACTTAAATTTATTTTTTAAATAAAAGTCAATTTTAACACAATTAAAGTTTCCTAGAACCTACGAGATTAAATTTGACATCTAAATGACCGTCATATTGTCTTATGTTTGGTCTACTGTGACGGTCATTTGACCGTCAAATTTAATGAATCTAAACATTGTTGTGTATTTTCAGAATGTGAAATTCTAGAATTTCTTCTTTTGTATAATATTAGGGAGGTTATATTTTAATACATTATAATAACCTATTATAATTTATAATGTAAAAATATATACACTTTAAAAAAAAGGTATATAGTTTATAGAATGTAAATAAAAAACAACATATAGTTCATAAAAATTATAAACTATAGTATATTGTTTTTATATAAAAAAACATAACCCTTATTAAAAGGGTTTAAAGGATATAGACCGGGTTAAAAGAATTTTACCAGTGCAAGTAGATTTATGAGAGTATAGATTAACCTACATATTTTACAGAGGGGACAAGTAATTTCACCCGATCAATGAAATAAATTGAAATCCCTAACATTGTCTCCTCCCTTCATTTACTCTTAATTTTACCCCACACACATTTAAAACTATGGAAATATTGTAAAATATTTTATATAATTCCTACAAGCTAAAAGCTTTAAAACTTTTATATGGCTATAACTACCAATATTTTAATAAATATTTACCACACTTCATGTGGGCCACCAATAAAATAGCCCCCTTTTCTTAATTCTCCATTTATACTTGAGAATTCTAATCTCATTTGATCCTCCACTCCCACTCTTATATAAAAGAAAACCTTTAAATAGGTTTATTTATATAGTTTTTATAAACTATAAGATATAAATGAATGGGGACACCCCCTTACATGGATAATATAAATGGTTAGGGATACATGTTAGGTTTTATTTAATAAGTATTAAGATTTAAAAAGTAATCCCTTCGTGGCCAAGCAATAAACACGGGCCCCCTTACTAAAAAAAGTAAGCACTTTGGTTTTTTTTTAAAAACATATATAAACCAAATGTAATAAAATTTATATTGAAGCGGTTTAAACTAACCATATATATAAAATATGATATAAACTTAGTTTATTTTCTTTTTTAAAAACTATATATTCCTAGATTTATAAGTTAAGTTTAAATATGATTTAAACTTAGGCTTAGAATATGGTTTGTTCACTCTTCCCTCAATCCCATGTAATTTTAATATGGTATAAGACTTTTAATATATAGTTTTTCCCCAAAACTATATAAATTTTAATATGATGTTTATATAAATTATTATATAAACCTTATTCTATATTATATATATTTTTATTTAAAAATAATAATATAGTTTTCAAATTATTTAGAATATAGCTATTTATTAACTATAAACTATAGTTTTTCAAATCGAATCCTTTTAAAGGGGACCAAAGAACACAGTATGAATTTACCTTCCAAATATTTAAACTGCAAACATTTAAAATTATAGAAAACATGAAAATTATTTCATATAGTAATAAATCCTTTCCTTTTCTGTATGTGATTTTCACACAGTAAATATTTGAAGCCCCTTTCACCTGTGCACACATCAATCTCCAAACAAACATTAATTCCATATAATTTACAAAATGTAAATGAAAGTAAGAATCATATCATATTACATCTCCCCCAAAAAAATTAGGGATTTAAAATTGAAAAACCCTAAAATTTTTACTAAGAGTTTAATTGCACAAATGTAGTGCCAAAATAAATTGGGGAAAAAATGAGACCGGATACTTTTAAATACCCTTTCGGTTGGTTGAAAAAATCCATACAAATTAAATAAATAAAATATCAAACATTTGATCTTAATTTATTTAATTTACCTCGCTCTGTTACCATGTTAGAATTTTAGGATTCTAATAAATACAGATTTAATCAATTTATATAATGTTACAATAAATATTTAAATAAAGATTACATCATAACATAAGTAAATAAAGAAATACTTACAGAAATAAATAATACATGTGAACTATAGTGGAAAACCCCAATAGGGTAAAAACCACTTTGAAAATAACCTTTTACTTCGTAGAACTTATTTTACATCTAGTAAGATCAACTCATCCTTTGAAACTCTATTTATAAGGGTAAAACTAAATCACTTTATTTGCACACCTTTGATATATTTCTTGAATATATCAAATGATGACCTAAAGTCTTTTTATATAAGGTGATCGGGTATGTCTCCCGACCCACCCTTTCAACCTAAAATGGTTGACACATACACTTAGGTTCATAATATTTAATATTAGAAATATTTTCATTTCATGATATTAAATATTTAACCTAAAGTATATACCTAGGTTAGCATATTTAATAATATAAATATAAATATTTCATATTATTAAATATTAACCTATATATTAGTGATGGACCCATATAAATTAAGGGTTGGCTGAGACAACTTAATCATTATGTTCAACCATTAAACACCTTATCCATAGGTATATGTAATGATATAGGGTCCAAGCAAATTATGAGTAAATTTTCCCGCTTTACTTTTCTCCACTTTTGTTACATATTCATTTTCCTTCAAGAAAAGGTCATCGAATTTGAAAGTTCATTCATGGTGTTTCATTGAATAGTTACGTACGTATGAGAAAAATAAATAAGGTGAAGGTGAGGAGGAATACCTATGAGATGAAGGTGGGAGGTAGAATGTGCACGCTTTGACTTCTCTATCTAATGTTGATTGTGAGAACTTCCTTTTGGCTAGGAGGAACTACCTAAAATGAAAAACAAGACCACAAGAGGAATATTAAACAATATATGTCAGTGGACTACCTAGCATATGCTAGATCCGAGAAGTGTGATACTTCCTAGATGGTTGTCAATCCACTATTTATCAAATCAATGAACAAAAATGTGAGAAATAGAGGTCCTATTGCTAACAAGTTTAGCTTGGTATCTCAAGATATTAATAATATATTAGATAAAGTCGAATATAACATGCACAATTAAATCTAACGAGGTTAGGTGTTTATTCCAAGTTGGGTAGGTTGTCGAGGTGGTTGAGTAGGTCGAGTCGTATATCTAGTGATTCGAGTTTGTTTGGATGAAGGTTATTGTTATCCAAATTTCACCCCCCAGAGTTAATTTGATAACATGCATTAGAGTTTTTAGTTCCAAGCAAGTAGATTGATTCAGGGGAAAATCGTAAAATTGGCTAAGTCCTGCTCAAGGCCACCTTTGGGACAGTTGGAACAATTATATGCGGAAGGCGTGGATTGGCCGAAAAGCCTCCGGACAGCCCAAAGAAAAGGGACATATGGGACAAATGGACGCGAAATGCCCGAATTGGCCGAAAGAAAGAAAATTTGTCCAAGTCCTTTACCGAGAGCACGTGAGACAAGAGTGTGCGGAGGACGCGAACTGGCCGAATCAAACTGGAAGAATTTGTCCCAAATAGCACTGGGACATTTGGGACAAATGGACGCGAAGGACGTGAACCGGCCAGATCGGCCGAAATAGGAAAACTCAGCACAAGGACAAATGGGACAAAGAGACGCGATGGATACGAAAATCCGGCAGGCCCATGGACAAATCACAGCATGACACGTGTCGCCAAGGAAAAAGGTCCAAAAGTCAAAGGGGCGAAGTTTTGAGCACCGATCCAACCAATGAAATAGTGCCACGTGTCTAAGTTTAAGGGGCCCACATGAAAAGCCCATGAAAAGGTGGAGAGAGAAAATTACTCAATGAACCAGAGCCTCGCCATGTGTCATCCAGATGGTAGAGCGCGGAAAAGAGATTTAAAAATCCATTTTCACTGCTTTGTGCCCTAAATCTTCGAGATCATCATATCTTTCGATCCAGAGCTCGATTTGGATGTTCTTTATATCAACGGAAACTTGTTGAAGTTATCTACATGATTCTAGGGTCAATCTTGAATTTTGGTGTAGTTTGGAGGAGAAAATTAAGAAAACATCTCTGACACGTGGTGATAGAAAAAGTAATGCTTCAACTACCAACTTTAATGTAAAGAGACACTCACCGCTCCCGTTAGACAAATTTCGCCGCTTTGCCGTAATCCACCGCTTCGCCATAATGAGATGATTTTAAATGCTACCAAGAAGTGGTTGGGGCAGATTCTAGATTTCCTCTCTCTCCCTCTCATTTCTTCATATATATTATAAAGAGGAGCTCCTTTAACAGTTGGACATTTTTGTTTTGCATCCTCCCTTATTCCCTCGCTTGCCAGAGAATTTGTGGAGCTTTTCAAACCTCCCATATGGGTTGTAATGCCATTCTTTTTTCCTCTTGGCCACTGCAATGTACTGTATCGACTCTTGAGCAATAATATATGTGTTGTGATTGACTCTCGACCCTCTCATGTATTCATTGCTGTCATTTTAATCTCTTATTAGCGGTTTGGTTACCTATGCATGGTGTTTATATTGCATCTATGTGGTCTGTGTTAAATTTGTAAAACGAGTGTCTAACATTCCTCGGTGCATCACCTTTGTAGTTTAGGTTTTATTCTATGCATTTTCTTACCTTGTCTCCTTGGCAAGTTAGATTAGGTTTTAGCAAACCCTCTGCATTTTTTGTGTGCATCTGAATAGAGGAATAGGAACCAGCCTTCTCTGGAGAATATTTTCTCATCTTTACAAGTCCCACACTTGGAGAAAGGATTCCATGTTGTGCAATTACACTGGATGCCTGAACATCAACCTAGAAGCCTGATTTACATCCAAGGCTGCTTTGTGAGTGTGCAACAATGAGCTTTGGCACTCCCAAAGGTGGGACACTAGAGGTCTCATTTTATTGTAGAACGTTGATATGCATCTCGCTGCTGCAGTTTTCTTTCTTATAAGAGCTATTATTTGCATATCTTGCAACTCCAAGGGGAAGAATCAACTGGTTTCAGCAGTGTAGGCCTGAAAAATCATGAGAAGAATCACCACAAGGTCAAGAGTTGGAGAAGAAGAAGCGTTGTTTGAATACCTACAGTTATCTCCAAGAAGAAGGAAAAGAGGAAGAAGGATTCAAAGGTCTCCATCTCCACCAAACAGAACACTCTCAACTCCTCCACTCTCGACAGGCCTTTCATTCAAGATATACAAGGGTTTTAAGACCAATTAGAATGGCTCAAAACAATCCCTACGTCAACTTCACAGCAATGTACCCACTTGCTCTCAATGCACATCCAGCTCCTATTGCAGCCTTAAAAAACATTCCCTACTTCACCAGAGAAAATAAGACTACTCCGGTGATCATGGTAAAGATATTGCTAACCTTTGCGCAATCCATGAAATCAATGAAATGTAAGTGGCTGTCAAGTTACTGGCATCTTCCTTCAAGGGTAAAGCATTACAATGGTTTAGGAGCCTTGGAGCTGGTTCTATCACAAACTGGAATCAGCTATGTATTGCACTTCACGAGCAATTTGGAGAGAAGGGAGACAACTTTACTCTTTTGGAGCAGTTGACAACTATCAAGAGAGCCTCCAACGAGCAGCTGACTGACTTCAACTTCAGATTTCAAAGGTCTTGGGATAGGATTCCAGTGGCAGTCAGGCCAACAGCAGAAGGTGCTTTTCTATATTACCTTAAAGCTTTGAATTCTGATATTTCTATGTTAATTCAGTCCATGGGAGGCACAACAATCCCTATGGCTTATAGCATTTCCATTAGAGCCGAAAACTATCTTATTCAAGCTGGTAAACTGGCTCCTAGGCCTCCCATGCCCTTGTATCCAAACTTAGAAAATCCAAGCACTAGTCAAGCACCCACTTTGGCTCCTATTCCCACTCCTAGAAATCAGAGTTCAAATGAAGCTTCCACTTCATCTCCAAGTGCTTCAAATGAACTCCAAGAGGTCATGAAATAGTTGCAAAATTTAGGAAATGAGCTGGTTACTCTCAAGAGGCAGCAAGCCCAAGGTTTCAGACCTTCTTATCAACCCCAAGCTCAACCTAATAGGCAGCCATACCAACCACAAAGACCACCTAATCCAGCTGCAAATATGAATCAAACAAGGCCTCCTACCAATAGACCATTCCAGCCCTATAATCCAAATGCCATATCTGCCTCTAAGGCATTAGTGCCAACACAAAACAACATTGCTCAGGAATATGATTGGTGCTTTCCATGCAATGAGCCTCATAACCAATCCATGTGTTTCAATGGTGCTCTCAATCAAGCACTAATGGTGACAACTACTGGTGTGGAGGGTGAGGGCAGTCAAGGAAACAGCCAACAACCAGAAACATTCCAACAACAATCAGCCCCAAATGACACCACATTGGTGAACTGGCAAGCGGAAGATTTCTGTGGCATGAATCAGGCAGTCTCTCAAGGTGTTGCAGCCAACACAAGGTCAAAGAGGAGAAATTTGGGTGAAGAACAGCCATTAGCCCCAGCCAATCCACAACCTTCCATGGCTCCACAAATGATTGGCAAGCAAAGTCCAGTTTCAAGTGCACAAGGACAGCCAAGAACAGCCCCTAGGCCAACTCAAATGCCAGCTGTTGCTGCCCACGTGCAAGGGGTGAATGTGCAAACCAAGGGACAACAAAAGGATACTTCATCCCCATTCAGTATCATTGAACAGATGAAGAAGACTAACGTCAATATATCAATGTGGGAATCCCTATCCATCCCAGGACAAAGAGATCTACTACAAGCTACCATGAAGGATTGGACAACTTCGAATCAGCAGGTTCAGATGCAAGACAAAGTGCTTACAAATGCTGCCCACTGAAGGAAGCCATGGAGGGAAACAAGGTAAACTGTTGAATCCCCTCCTTTCTATGTTTCATTAATCATTGGGGATAAACTAGTACACAATTGCATGATTGATTCCGGGGCAAGTAGCTCAGTGATGCCCAAGCAAATAGCTGATCAGCTGGGTCTCCAATATGAAGTAATATCTAAAGGGGTAGTGCAATTGGATGGGACAACAATAGCAACAGTTGGAGTGATTAAAAACTTGAGTCTTACCTTGCATGCATGTCCAAATGTTGTTGTCTTACAAGATATATCAATCATAGACCTTCCACCACTCTTTGCCCTTTGCTTGTCAAGGGACTTCATAGCCAAGATTGGGGGTATTTGTCTGCTGATTGGTCCCACATGCTTATTTAGAACAAGGTATGGAACTAAGGCTACAATTAGGTCTGAACCTATTGCAAACTTCCATATTGAGCCTTACACTCCAAGCCAAATCAATGCCAACTGTTCAGCATTTGATCAAGAAGATCACCCTAGTACTGATGAGGCTGACACCAAGGTTGGAAGTATCCCGGACCTAACTCTTGATGAATGGGCAAACAAGATACATGCTTTTGATCCCTATCAAGAAGTAGAAGAATCTGAGCTGGGAGTCTATTGTATACACGAAGAAAATCAACCTGTTCCTAGCATCACCAAGCCAAGCCATAATGATGACAATGAGGTATGGCAGCTGTTTTTTGACGGATCAAGGAGCAGGCAAGGCGCAGGAGGTGGAGCCATGCTTGTTTCACCTCAAGGAATCAAATATTATTTAGCTTTTTGTTTCCAGTTTTCTTGTTCAAATAACACAGCTGAATATGAGGCCTTGATTCATGGGCTTCATTAGGCTAGGAAAAAAGGGATAAGTAAATTGCAGGTGTTCAGGGATAGCGAGCTAATCGTCAACCAAGTTAGAGGACAACATGCTACGAAGAATGATTTTCTGAGGAGCTACAAGAATAGGGTATGGGACCTCATTGAGGATTTTGAAGCTTTCAACATTATGTCCATACCTAGGAAGAAAAATGAAGCCACGGATAGGCTCGCAGCAGTTGGAGCAACGTTTGATGTGGTTGACAACATCAAAAAGGAAAAAACACAGCCACATATCCATGTGATTGTGAGGCCGGTGAGTTCCAGATAATAACACCAGCTGGCAGGTGTTCGAAAACGATCAACAGATTGTCAATTTCGTGACAAAGAAGAAGCTAAATTCTCGGCTAGGAATCCGGACAGACTAGAGCAACAATATGGGGATCAAGTAGTGCAGCTGCTGACAAACAAGCTTCCCAAGGGTTTGGTAACATTAGAGTCTATCTTAAACCCTAACGACTAGTTCTGTAAGGAAAAGGCTAACATACAAGTCAAGAGAGAAGATTCAGAGCCAATTCCGGTTAGGGAAGGCAAAACACTTCAAATTGGTAAAGTGGCCACTGAGCAGGAGAAATCAGATTTCATACAGCTTTGCCAAGAATTTCTAGATGTCTTCGCTTGGAGCTATGAAGACTTGAGAGGATTCAATCTGAATTTGGCACAACATACCATAGAATTGGATCCAGATGCTAAGCCCATCAGGCAGAAGTAGAGACCTGTTAACCCTCACATTGAGCCTCTAATGAAGAAAGAGCTAAATAAGCTAATAGAGGCAAGCATTATATTCCCGATCAAGCACTCAAGCTGGGTTGCTAACTTGGTTCCGGTCAAGAAGAAGAGTGGAGAAATCAGGTTATGTGTGGAATTCCAAGACCTCAATAGGGCATCTCTCAAAGATCATTACCCGCTTCCTTCAATGGAACAAATATTGCAAGTAGTATCCAGTTCAGAGAGATTCTCTCTCCTAGATGGCTACTCAGGGTATAATCAGGTGATGGTGAAAGAAGAAGACCAATTCAAGACAACCTTCACAACTAAATGGGGCACATATGCTTACAAGAAGATGCCATTTGGGTTGTCCAATGCTGGTGCTACCTTTCAAAGGGCAATGGACATGGCATTCAAAGGCTTGATCAACAAGATAGTGTTGATATATCTAGATGATATCACTATCTTCTCAAAGAATGCAGCAGACCATCTCTTTCACCTCAGGCAAGTGTTTCAGAGGTGTAGAAAGTTCGGAGTATCTTTGAACCCCAAGAAGTGCATCTTTCTTGCACATGAAGGAAAGCTCCTTGGCCATGTTGTCTCGAAAGAGGGACTGACAATTGATCCAGAGAGGGTTGAAGCCATAAGAGCACTGCCATTGCCAAGTCACAAGAAGGCTCTTCAAAGTTTCTTGGGAAGGATCAATTTTGTCCGCAGGTTTATCCCAGATTTTGCAGCCCTTGTCAAGCCCATCACCAAAATGTTAAAGAAGAGCATGGCTTTTAAGTGGACAGCAGAAGGCAAGGAGAGTTTTGAAGCAATCAAAGAAGCTATCTCTCAAGCACCAACTCTCATCAACCCAGACTTCTCCAAGGATTTCATCCTCTATGCATTTGGAGGTGATGACACTATTTCTGCCATTCTGGTACAACAGAACAAAGATAATGATGAGCAGCCGATTGCCTTTTTTAGCCAGAGCCTAGATGACTGCGAGGTGAGGTACTCTTTTATTGAAAAGCATGTACTTGCAGTAATCAGAAGCTTGAAGAAATTCAAGCATTTAGTCTCAAACAACAAGGTCCAGTTGCTGGTCTCACATGCTGGAGTTAAGGACTTCCTCCTCAACAAGGATTTGAATGAGAAAAGGGCAGGTTGGATCACCCGTGTCATGGAGTATGACATTGAGATCAAGATCACCAAGCTGGTAAGAGGGAAAGGACTGTGTGAGCAGCTGGTTTTAGGGAAGCAAAAGGAAGTATGCAACGAAGAAGAGGCTGTTTTGACAGTCCAGGACAGCCATGAGCCAAGCGGAAATCATGAAGAAGACAATGCTTCCCCCATTCCTTGCTGGACCCAAGGTATTATGCACTTCCTAGGTACAGGCCAGTGCCCCCCAGAGATGAACAAGACCCAAAGGAGACACTTCAGATTACAGGCTGTCCCGTATGCCATTGTTGATGGAGTTTTGTTCAAGAAAGATGTAAATGGAGTGCTGCTGAGATGCATTAGCATAGGTCAGATTCAAAGGGTATTGGAACAGTTTCATGGCTGACCAGATGGTGGCCATTTTGCGCCAAGAGTGACAGCTCTAAAAATTATGAAGGCTGGTTATTATTGGCCTAAAATCTTCAGCGATTGCTACGCATGGATCAAGAGGTGTAAGAATTGTGCATTCTTCATAGGAAAAGAGAAGTTTTCTGCCCTTCCATTGCATCCAATCTCAGTTGACCAGCCATTCATGCAATGGGGTTTGGACTTCATTGGAGTCATTAATCTCAATTCAAGCCAAGGGCATAAATGGATTTTGACAGCCACATACTACTTCACCAAATGGACAGAAGCAGTAGCACTCAAAGAGGCAAATGAGTCTAGCATCTTAGACTTTTATGAGGCAATAACAAGATTTGGTGTACCTGCCACAATAATCTCTCGATAATGCATTGGAATTCATTGATCTAAGGTGACCGAGTGGGTCATGTCAAGAACGGTATTTACCTAAGCACTTCATTGAACTATTACCCTCGTAATGGCCAGGCCGAGTCTACAAACAAGAACTTGTTGAGGATCATTAGGAGCACTCTTGATGAGAATAAGAGGTCTTGGCATACCAAGCTAAAATCAGCCTTATGGGCTGATAGGATCACTCCCAAAAGATCCACAGGTAACTCTCCATTCAAGCTTGTCTATGGAAGAGAGGCAATCTTTGCCCATGTCACTTAAGTTGCCAACATTGGAACTCATGAAGCAGCTAGAGTTACTTGAATTTGAGCCCATGGGGGTGAGGTATGCAGAGTTGATGGAGTGCAGGAGATCGAAATCGGCATCCCAAGTAATGGAAAAGGATCAAGCTTTGATCAAGAAGACCTTTGATAGGAAGGCCAAAGATAGATCTTTTCAAGTTGGAGATCTTGTGTTGAAATGGGATGTGGATAGGGAAAAACCAGGAAGGCATTCAAAATTTGATGCCATTTGGAGTGGCCCATACATGGTCACGAAGTGCAAGAGCAGCAATGCTTTCCAATTGGCCTCATTGGATGGTGAAGAACTGCAGATTCCAGTAAATGGAATCTATCTCAAACATTGCTACTGAAAATAAAAGGTTCACCCTTGTAAATATTAGCCTAGATTTCAATTCCTCTAAGTGCGTATGCACATTGTCTTGTTGTAGTTAGGTTTCAGTTTCCCTAAGTGCTTTGGCACAGGTTTTGTCACTCCTAGATTGAGTTTTTTACAGTTCAGTGTGCTCTCGTAGAGGGAGTTGCAACATCAGGCTCATTTCAGGTTATTGCTTATGACTCCATGCCCAACGGATCGCTAAAAGGCCACTGATCTTCTACCTAGTAGGTAGGTGACCCCGAAAATTCACCAAATTGTTATCCAAATTTCACCCCCAGAGTTAATTTGATAACATGCATCAGAGTTTTTAGTTCCAAGCAAGTAGATTGATTCAGGAGAAAATTGTAAAATTGGCTAAGTCTGCTCAAGGCCACCTTTGAGACAGCTTGGAAAAATTATACGCGAAAGGCGCGGATCAGCCGAAAAGCCTCTGGTGGCCCAAACAGAAAAGGGACATCTGGGACAAATGGACATGAAATGCCCGAATCGGCCGAAAGAAAGAAAATTTGTCCAAGTCCTTTACCAGGAGCAAGCAAGACAAGAGTGCGCGGAGGACGCGAACCACCAAATCGGGCGAACCAGAAGAATTTGTCCCAGAGGCAAGACCTTTGGACATTTGGGACAAATGGACGTGAAGGACACGAACCGGCCGGATCGGCCGAAATAGGAAAACTCAGCACAAGGACAAGTGGGACAAAGAGACGTGATGGATGTGAAAATCTGGCAGGCCCGTGGACAAATCACAGCATGACACGTGTCGCCAAGGAAAAAGGTCCAAAAAGTCAAAGGGGTGAGTTTTCGAGCACTGATCCGAACCAATGAAATAGTGCCACGTGTCCAAGTTTAAGGGGCCCACAAGAAAAGCCCATGAAAAGGTGGAGAGAGAAAATTGCTCAGCAAACCAGAGCCTGCCACGTGTCATCTAGATGGCAGAGCGCGGGAAAAGAGATTTAAAAATCCGTTTTCACCTGTTTTGTGCCCTAAATCTTCAGATCATCATATCTTTCGATCCAGAGCTCAGATTTGCACGTTCTTTATATCAACGGAAAGCTGTTGAAGTTCTCTACATGATTCTGGGGTCAATCTTGCATTTTGGTGTAGTTTGGAGGGAGAAAATTAAGAAAACATCTCTGACGCGTGGTGATAGACAGAAGTAATGCTTCAACTACCAACTTTAATGCAGCAGACAGCTCGCCGCTTGTTAGATAGCCAACTGCCGTTTTCCAGAATCCACTACTTCTACCATAATGAGATGATTTTAAATGCTACCAAGAAGTGGTTGGGGCAGATTCTAGATTTCCTCTCTCTCCCCTCTCATTTCTTCATATATATTGTAAAGAGGAGCTCCTTTAACAGGTTGGACATTTTTGTTTTGCATCCTCCCTTCTTCCCTCGCTTGCAAGAGAATTTGTGGAGCTTTCAAACCTCCCATATGGGTTGTAATGCCATTCTTTTTCCTCTTGCCACCGCAATGTATGTACTTGTATCGACTCTTGAGCAATAATATATGTGTTGTGATTGACTCTCGACCCTCTCATGTATTCATTGCTGTCATTTTAATCTCTTATTGCAGTTTGGTTACCTATGCATGGTGTTTATATTGCATCTATGTGGTCTGTGTTAAATTTGTAAAACGAGTGTCTAACATTCCTCGGTGCATCACCTTTGTAGTTTAGGTTTTATTCTATGCATTTTCTTACCCTGTCTCCTTGGCAAGTTAGATTAGGTTTTAGCAAACCCTCTGCATTTTTGTGTGCATCTAACAGAGGAATAGGAACCAACCTTCTCTGGAGAATATTTTCTCATCTTTACAAGTCCCACACTTGGAGAAAGGATTCCATGTTGTGCAATCACATTGGATGCCTAAACATCAACCTAGAAGCCTGATTTACATCCGGGGTGTCTTTGTGAGTCTCAACAACAGCTTATTAGGTTACTGTTATGGGCGGGATTACAAGTTACAAAGACCAACATAGGTATGGTATGACCAATGACGTTTTAGGGAAACCGACGATGGTTAAGGTGATCGATGTCGGTAAAGGTGGGATGGTAGAAACTCAATAAACTTAGTTTTTTTTTTTCTTCTCTGTGATTACCTATAGAATAGATGAAGAATTTTGAGGTTGGTAACAATGCTTTGGAATGCCCATAGATGTCTACAGTTGGGTATGGAGAGCTGGGAGGTTGTAGGTGGTTAGGAGGATGTATTGATAGGAAGGTGGGAAACGATGAAATGTAAATAAGACTAGGAACTACAAACAAAGATAAAGAAACTGATCTAAATAAGTATAGGATGATGCAGATCAAAACATACTTACTTGCATTTATAGACCTAGTGGGTGGGTGATGGCAATGGTTGATTTGTTAAACTAGTGGTCAATGTTACGGCGGTTGCTTCCTCGAATGTTACCGTGAATTCTTAACCTTTAGATCAGTCTTGGTACTAACTTAGGATTTCGTATGTGTAAGAGGGATTTAGTTCATGCTTGCATGTAGATATTTGTCTTCTTAGACTCGAAAAATGATCAACCAACCATGAAAAAAGGTTACCAAAATGAAACGAATCGATGATGGTCGTAGTGACCGACGTCGGTTTAGGGTTGACCGACATCATTTAAGGCGGAAATCCTAGGTTGCTAAAATAGCAAATCTTGGCTGTCATTTAGCTAGTTCTCATCCATTGTTGCGGATCTTGAAATGGTATTTTCTACTTAAGTAAGTGGGCATGTTGTTAGAGGGAAAATAGATATGTGATTTTAGGGTTAAACTAAGTCTTAGTTATTTAGGTAAGTAGAGATGAGTCTTAGTTAAAAGGAAACATGTTAAGAATAGGTCTATGATGAGGTGTCTAGGTGATGTTGTGGGGTGAGGTGTTTAGATGAGGTGGAAATAAATTTAATTAAGGTAATTAAATTAATAAATATTGTGAGAATGGGCATTAATTTAATTTTAGGTAATTAAATTAATATACATGTGGGGTAAAAGGGGAGTGTGACCTAAATTTGGTGTCGACATTTACCCCTTTTGTTGAGTAGCTTGTATTGATAATAGATGCCAACAAAAAAGGAAGTTGTTTCCCAGTGGGGTTAAAGGTGAAAATTCCCCAAATGTGGGTGGAGGTGATCCCCCTCAAACCATGAACTAATGAGGTTGAGGAAAAATCGGTAAGTGGTTTGATAAATAGGAAATGATGAAAAAGAACGTAGGTGGGTATGGGTGTGCATATTGGCATAGTGGGGAAAGGAGAAAGGTCAAATTGGGTAACAGGTAGTGGGTAAGGGTCAAATCGGGTAATGGTTAGCATCAATCGAACACACGCACACATATAGACTGTGATACGGAACCAGTTGAAGAGCATGCAAAATAAACATCATCTAAGTTTGATAGGTTTATTCAAACAGGGTTTAAGTGATTCGTATCAAAGGTATTGGATATGGTCTGAAAACACAACAGAGGTCGTGTAAGAATGTTTAGGTATGTTTCGGTACACCAAAGGTTTGATCAAGATAAGTGACATGACATTAGGAAAGGTAAGGTCATTATGCTAGACAACACGGGTAACCGTATCACAAGGTATGGTGAGTACACAAATTCAATGGTCACAAAAGGTGGTTCAGTCGGGGTATATAGGTCATAGCACGTAAGGCCAAAATGTATGTGAAATGAAAAGTCCCGACATATAATCAAGGAAATGTATGGGCAAAGGTGGGGTAAGGTCAAAGGGTATCGGAAATAAGGAGTTGAGGTCAAAATGGGTAAAATGGGGTGAAAATGGTAATGGCAAGTGATCAATGCCATTTATAAAGTAACCGACATTGGTTTTGTATAACCATCATTGGTCATGTTGGGTTAGGATTAATAAAAATAAAAATCCATATTTTACGGATTCAGTTTAACATGATGTTATTTGGGAAAATGATAGAGCAGTGGAGTAAGAGTGGAAAGTGATGATACAAGGGCTTTGAGCTGAGTTGGCGAGTCAATAACACGAGACTGACATTCGGTAGGTGGGTCCACAAGATTGATTGGAGAGGTTTGATTCATTGCGAGATGAGGAGTTGATTTGGTGATGGTGGATGTGGGAGAGGGGTCAGGTGGACCACCGACACGGTGGTCGACATGCCACCATGGAGATGATGCCAAGATGAGGTAGAATTTTATCCGATCTTTACATTTGTTTAAAAATAGGGTGTGGAAATCGGTTTAGGTGGAAAAGGTTGTGGGTGGGATTTAATTTTTTAATTTGTGGGTAAAAGGAATGAAATCGGGAGTTGGGCTATTCAATGTAGTGTAAATAGGGGTGTAAATGACTCTAGGCTAGGTTTGTGTAGTGTAGGATGGGCGTTTAGAGTATTTTTTTCCATTTTGAGAGGGAGGGTATGGGTTTTCGGTTTTTGATGTCACAATAGAGACTGATGTTGGTCAAGGGTTGGCCTTGGCTAGCTTCGGTCAAGACTTAGGTGACTGATATCGTGAAATTGAAGCAACGCGCTTAAGGAAAACTAGTGATGGTTAAGGAAACTGCTCTAGTTAGGGATGATGAGAAATAGGGGTAAGGAATGGGTAGGGGGAAGGAAAATAGTCAAGGAAGGGCTAAGGGAAGGTGTATGTAGGGAAAATATGGTAAAAGGGGTATTTGGGTGATGGTGGGGGTGGCAAGTAGATAAAATGAACTAAGATGGGTAAGGATGATAAGGGAGAATAGGTGTAATAATACACTAGGAAAAAGGGGTAGTCTTGAGAGTTGATTTTAGGTAGGGTGTGGGAGGAAATAGCTATGTCATGTAATAGGTGTGTTGGGTAAAAGGTATGTTGGGTATGGTCAAGGCTGAACAATGTTGTGTTTTATTGGTGTAGGTGAGAGAGCAGTTATAGATGCGGGATAAAGTACCACCTCTATTGTTGGCGATACAATCGAGCATGACTATAGAGGAGTGGAGTCATGTGACATATGTAGGAATGATTAGGATCTGATGCTACCAATGTGTATCTTGAGATCTAAGTTTGATGATCGTAGTCATCGATAGATGGGATTCAATGACCAATAATTTTTTGTTTACCAATGGGTGAGATTACTGTCACCCTAGAGGATGTATACAGGATCCTGTGGCTACCGATAGTTGGGGAGTAGGTCTATTCTATTACCTCAGAGGCCTCAGAGGAGCCAATAGTGGCTATTTTTGGAAAGGAGATGGCGGAGATAAGATACCATAGTGCAAGCCTAAGCTATGGAGACATGTACGTGGCCCATCCTCAGGAGATGAGGTTGGTTGTCATGATTTTGGAGGTAGTGTGTTGTTTTGCATTGCCATATGTAGAGGGTGGGAGATTCCCACGAGAACTGATTGGGGTTCTCCAAGACATGATGGAGGATCGGGTGTATTTTCCTAAGCACCAGAATTTTTGGTGCAGTTGTATAGAGAGTTGTGGGCCTATGGGAGGCTACAGATATTTAATTTATGTAGTAACTTCCTTCTACATTTTTGGTTTATGAGCACATTGTATGCATACATCTAGTTGGATTTCCTGACATGATTGGTTCGGGGTGGTTTAGTCAGGGTTGGTTACAGGCGATGGGTACCACTTGGTGGAGAGCACAAGGCGATAAGGGCCACCCATGATGTAGCATATTACAGGTGAGTACTGGAGGGGTTATCTAGGGTTGATATTGTTTGGAGGCCATATGTTGGATTTCCTTCATATAGGCGCATGGCCAAGGAGTTGGAGGAGCTATAGTTGCTCGTGTGGATAGTGGGGTGCCGTGTCGGCGAAAGCACGATTTGATATAAGTGGACAGGTTAGGCGGCGCTTTAGGTTACCCCAAGACGTGCCTCCACCATTCCCACAATATATGAGAGATGACGTAGAGAGGCATATGCCTCTACCACAAGCTACTGTGATGATAGGGTAGGAGGAGTAGGTGGTGGATAGGAAAATTGATGACATTGGGGTCACGTAAAAATACAGTAGTGGTGGTGGTGCAGGTATGGGAAACACCATCAAGGCCAGGGTATCCTGACTTAGCCACTATCACGGTACAAGGAGATACCTTGCAGGGCCAAGTGGCCACACTTTTATCACAACTTGGAGTATTACAGGGAAACTCATAGGATAAGAGGCATATGTTGCCACTTTATAGGTGTATGTGGTAGCTCTGCAGCCCAAATTACATAGGGACAGTACCTACATAGGGTGGTGATGGTGATGGGAGATAGGTTTCCTCCTTATAGGTGTAGATAGTAGGTCTCTGGGTCAGGTTGACCATTACATAGGCTCAGATTGGGCCCTATAGGCCTAGGTTATAGTGTAGGCACCTCCGGAGGTAGTAGTGGGATAGGGTACATAGGCACGAGTGGTCCGAGACCAGCACTAGTAGGGAAGAGCTCACAGTGGCGATGAGACCGATGGCACCACCACGATAATGTTGATGGAGAGATTTAGGGATGCCTTGAATGAGGTTAGATATTACAAGGACCAAATGATAACCATAGGGATAGATGTCCCCTCTTATGCTGAGTACAAGGCACAACAAGAAGCAAGTGAGAGGATGAGCTCTCACACTCATAGCTCAAAGAGCACAAGGGGATGGTGAGCCCCAAGACAAGTTCAAGGTGGGGCCATGAGTTCACGGAGGCCAAATACAATCGTAGCGTAGGTAGAGATGAGACCTAGGAGAGGTGGAGAGATGTTGGGAGGGCATCGGGCTAGAGGAGAGGAGGAGATAGATGAGACTCGCATGGATATCAGGTGGGGTGATAATTAGTCACCATATATGATCATTATATTTATTCATTTATATATATTGTCCTGCGTGCCAATGATAGTGAGGCTGTACATGAGTGTTTTTGTGAGTTGATTACTATACTGGCCTACGTGCTGAAGATATTGAGGTTATACCTGAGAGATACTTGTATTATTTTGTATCAGTGTATATATGATGGATACACATACTTTCATTTATATATGGTGAGATTGATGGTATGGATGATGTACTTGTGTTTTGAAATTTCTATTATTATTTGTTTATGGATGGAAACTAGGTGGATTGGGCATGATGGAGTCTAGTCCGGTTTAGGAATGCTTTGAGTTAGGTCAATTAGGCATGGTTGAGTTAGGTATAATTAAGCATGGTTTGATTGTGTTTTTGGTTTTGATTTAATTTCCAAGTTATTGGTAACATGGGAAATAAATGATGAGTTATATGTATGTTATGGTGTAAATTTGCAAAAAAATTAATATTACGTAAATGTGGAATGATGGATTGGATTTTTGATGGTGTGATAAAATCATAGATATGTATGAATGATAAATTTCTGAATGTTATGAAAAATTGAAACTAATTAAGAGTGAATGTTAGTAGAAAACATTTGAGAAAAATGGGTTAGGGTAAAGAGTGGCCGAGCTAACTCCGCAGGGGCCCCATGCCCTCAAAGTGATGCCTATATAGCCTCGGTGAAAAGGGGCCTCAACTCGATGTAGTTCTTCCATAAGCTAGGGAAGAATGTGATGAAGTAAGTGACTGGGTTGATAAGTTGTAGGTATGATTTAGTCTAGGTCATTTAGGTGTGGTTGAGTTTAGGTCATTTAGGCACGGGGATGTTGGCGAAGGGAATCCTTAAAACATAAGTATCAATGGTCTAGCCCTATATATGGTAATCAATAAGTAACGAAGAAAGTGAATGGTAAGAGGTGACAAAAAGAGCTACCTAATTGATAAGAACCATAATTAGGCTATCATATAAAATATTTTCTTATGAACATAAGACCCTAAAGACATTGTGTGAAAGTCACATGATCACAAAATGTCATTTTTGTGGCAAGTCCCTTGAGAAGATAGGAAATTAGGGTGAAAAGGAAATGAGGTGAAAATGGGTGGTTTTAGTGTAACTTAGTGTAAGACAACATGTTTACTGGTAAGAAACCCATGATCAAAATAGGCAAGTCCATGATAAAAAATTTATCATTTTTCACTTTTTGCTTTTGTGTTTGATAGACTGATTGATGCGGGAAGTCTACATGGGATGAGTATATTATCTCCTTGAGGTCTTCATGAAGCTGATCAATGCAGGAAGCTTCTAAATATTTTATTTTGTTTTTGCAAGGATAGTCCCTTTTTATGATAGACTATGTGTAGTATGGCAAGATTTGTATAGTTGTCCTTCAAGGGAGTAGTCTATTTATAGCGGTGAGATAGAGAGAAGAGATGTCCCTTTTGAGGGAGTCATCTCTTTGCTAGAATTTTGACTCAAGGAGTTGAATCCCATTTTTCTTTTGAAATTATTTTGCTTTTTGGACATTTTAAGTCATGGACAAGACTATAGTGGAAGATTAGGATCTTATTTAGAAGACAAAAACCATAACACACAAAGGTTAACTATGAAATATATGGTTTCAAATGATGAATGACCATGGGATTCCATCTTGAAAAAGATAAAAAGTATCCATGAAAATCATGCCATGAGTAGAGCCATGGTACTCATATTGAAGATAAGGCTGAAAGGTGATGGGTAATCACATGATTTTTATTTAGTTGTTGACCGCAAGGATAGGTAATATGAAAAGGTAAAGGGTGCTCAAGGGACGAGCTTAAAATAGACAAGAGGTGATACATGATTTGATTCAACAATAGAATGGTTGAAGATGCAAGGCATTCAGGGGTTCAGGTTCAGGTTTACCTTTGAGTGAAGAAAAATGATAAACACATGATCCATAGGTATGAGTAACGATATAAGGTCCAAGCCAATTAAGAGAAATTTTTTCCCATTTAATTTTCTCTTATTTGGTTACATATTGATTTTATTTTAGGATGAGGTCACCAACATGGAAGGTTTTCTCATGGACATGTTTTTCATAGGCACATTTGATACGTTTTTGGTAGATTTGGAGATGATCAAGAGCATTGAGATGACGCTTATATTATAACTCCAAATGTGCCAAACAATCCTGGTGAAATTCATCATCGTTGGGTATGTCTTGGAGTGAGATACGAGAGAGATGGTATATGGACTTTGAGAGGAAAAAAACCTTAGTACCATGGACTAGAGAGAAATGTGTGGTAGCAGTCGAAGTGCAAATACTAGTGTGGTAAGCCCACAAGGTGAAAGGAATGTGTGTATGCCAATCCTTCCCAATATCATCAACTACTTTCATAAGAATTTTGTTCAAGGTTTTATTGGTTGATTCTGACCGCCATTTATTTGTGGGTAGTAAGGTGAAGAGAAAATAAGTTGAATGCCAAAATCCTCTCAAAGCTTTAAAGGGGTTTTTTTAACATTTTTCTCATTATCAGTGATGAGGTGGTGAGGGACACCAAAGCAAAAAATAATGTGATGGTTGATGAATTCACAAATTTTGTCATCTTTTATAGAAATGAGGGGAATGGCTTCTACCCATTTAATGTAGTATTCAGTTGCGGTTATAATCCATTGATGGCATTGTGAGGAATGAGGATTGATATATCCAACAAGATCCAAACCCCAATGAGAGAAAGGCTAAAGGTCTCATGTGACCTGCGAGGAATGACTAGGTGTTTGATGAAGATTAGCATGTTGTTGGAATTTCACATAATGTTTGACATAGTCACAATAGTCGGGGTTTAGGGTTGGCCAATAATATCCTAGGTGAAGAATGTGTTTAGCGGCACTAAGCCACTAAAGTGACCTTCACATATTGCGTCGTGAACTTCCTTGATGGTGTAGGGAATTTTAGAACTTGTAAGGTATCGTAAGAGAATACTCTCGAAGCCAAATTTATGAAGAAGAAAACCCATGATGACATATCGGAGACACCTTTAAGAAAGGAATGTTGTCCATTACGAGTAAGATCGGGAAGTGGAATAGAAAGGGAAAGGTAGTCGATAACTGTTTATACCAAAGATCATGTGGGTTAGGTACGATGGTTCCAACGAAGTTGACATCCAAGATAACTAATAAGGTGTTTATAAAATTTATATTGTGACAAATATTTTGGAGTCATCAGTATGGGGTATCTACAAAGCTTGATAGGCCATGGTATCTACAATTTTTTTAGTAGAATGTGGGGTGGTTTGAAGTTTGTAACGATAAATGTAGTTAAAATTATGTCGACATGGTGCTTTTACTTTTGGAGTATGTCATTACAACTCTGGTATATACCATTTACTTGGTTTACAACCAGTTGAGAGTTCCCAAAGATATTAATTGATTTGACATCTAGGGAATTGTTAGTTTGAAGGCCTAATACGAGTGCTTCATATTCGGCGATGTTGTTAGTGCAATAAAAATCTATTTTGAAAGATAAAGTCATAGGTTCACCATCGAAAGGAATGAGGATAACACCTGCACCACCTCCATGCTAACATTTGGAACCATCAAAGAATAAGGTCATCTGGTAAGTGGTATCATCCAAAGAGAGGGTAGCAATGGATTCGTCTGGGAAATCAAAGTTAGAGGGTTGATTTCCAAAAAGGGGTGCATCTGCAAGTTGGTTAGTGATGGTTTGGCCTTTGATAGATTTTTGATGGATGAATTTGAGGTTGAGGTCTATAAGAAGCATGAGCCAACATGCAACACATTAATGCTGGTAGGGTTTGGCATACATGTAATGTAAGGGGTTAGTGTTAGTGATGAAAAAGGTTTTTGGTTGAGTAGGTAATGACGAAGTTTAGTGGTGACAAAAACTAAGGCTAAACAAAGTTTTTTGGAATGAGTGTACCTAGTTTTTAAGTCCAAAAGGTTACGAATTATGTAATAAACTGATTACTTCAGGTGTTGTTTGTCATGATGAGTGAGCATGGCACATAAGGAATGATCAATATTAGAAATTTATAGGTAAAAGGGTTGGTCATCTTTAGGAGGAATGAGCACTGGTGGTTGGAGAAGGTATTGTTTTAAGGTGTCAAAGGATTTTTGGCATTCATCATCCCATTTGAAGGAGATGTCCTTTTTGAGGAGATGATGAAATGGTTGTTAACAAATGTCAAATTTTTGAAACAAAACGATGAATAGATTGCGAGTTACTATATGGATGAAAATGAACATGTGACCTTCAACCGCACTTGACCCCCAAGGTCATGCCAGAGCAGCCGATGTTTGAATGTGTGTGGCTAACTATAGGAGGATCAGTGACTAAGATCTAGTAGTGTGATCTCTTGGTAGCCGAGTTGACAAAGGGGATATTTAGAGGCTATGAATAGGTAGCGTAAATTCCCTATGGTTTGTTTTCCTAACATGGATCTAAGTATTGATCTAGTTTGAAGTGTCCATGTAAACTGAATGAAATTAACAATCTATGCTACTGCTAAAAGGAAAACTAATCTAAACAAGTCACAAAACTGAAATATTACAATCACAAACAAAAATTCTATTCTATTCTAAATAATTAAAATATTTCTACACTAAAACTAAAAAATCAAGATAACCCGGTGTGATTATTCACATGTGATAAGTGTATGGAACCTAAACCAACTTAAAACAATAACTTTTCTAAATGATCTATGATGTGTAGAAAACCTCCTACAGATATTCTCTTCTTTAGATCCACAGGGATGGAAAGAAGAGGATCCATCACTTTGGGATTGCTATGAAATGTTCAAACCCTCTTGGAAATTAACTAACTACTTGAAAATGAAAAGAAATTTATTTCTAATCTATTTGATATGCATGTAGACACTAAAATTAGGTCACACTCCCCTTTGGTCCATTGACAAATAAATACCTTCATCACATTCACCCACCATGGCCCCATTCACTCTACTAATATTAATTTAATTAAATTAATTCATTATCCTCACCATATTTATTATTTAAAAATATTAATTTAGATAATATCCTTACATACACCTCACCTAGACACCTCATCAAGCCAACTCACCCTAAGAGCTATTCTTAGTAAGTTTCCATAACTAACTAAGACTTACCCAAACCCTAAAAATTAATGCCTACATTCTCTCTAACTACATTCCCACATGCATACAAGACACTTCCAGTCTAATCCGTAGCTTAAAAACACGAGATCCTAGAAAATCAAGAGGATCTCCCTAGTTTAGTAAACCTAGGAAATCCCACCTTGACCGATGCCGGTTACCCCTAACCATCACCGGTTAATCTGGAACCACCATCAGTCACCTTTTAATCCCCAAAACAACCTTATTTTTGAGGTTGGAAAACATTGGGAACATTCCTGAGAGATATCACATCTTCTGAGAATGAATTTCAGCGAGAACACACATGCAAGGAAGGAGATCAAGAATTTTCTCCTGCCCAACCATCCAACAATCACCCCAACAAGGAGTTGATCCAATCAGCAAGAAGGAGAGCACATGCAGCCCATGCAGGAGCTTTCCAACATTTGGTGATCCTCGAAACATTTAAAACCCTTACCAACACCTTCACTTATCACTCACAGGCACCCAGGACCAGAATCCAAGTAAGTGGAACATTGTACTCCTCTGGTTCATTTCATTTCGTCATTATATTGTCACCCTTTGTTCTCTTGGCCATCCACAGACCTCCGTTAATACTCACCCCTCCATATACCCATTAAAACCTCACCAAATCCCTCCCAAACCACCCAATACCTCATTCCGACCAACCAAAGTCCTTTGTGCCATCACAAAGGAGACCCAAAACTCATTCTGTGGCATTCCTAGAATTCCACAGTAACCAACACCGGTTACACCCAACCATCGTCGGTCACCCTTAACCAGCATCAATCTCTGTATTTACCCATACAACCTAGAACAGTGACCTATCCACCTAATTCCACATCACCCTTATTCACCTGTGATTTTCCTGAGACCTCTATCAAACCTATAGAGACCCAAAACCAGTTATTTGACCTTCGGATCTTAATTTAACATAGCCTATTAGATTAGATCTTTCTTATTGTGTTTTAAGTGAGATACCTAAATAATTTCAAATTATTATAGTATTTATTTTACTACCCTCATTAAATTATTTTAAACAAAGGACTAACAACCATCTAGGGAGTATAACACTTCTCGGATCTAGCACATGCTAGGTAGTTCACTTCACATATTATTTAACTCTTTTCTGGTGGTATTGTTTTCCATTACAGTAGTTCCTCCTAGCCAAAGGAAGCTCTCACGATCAATTGTGGATTCATAAGTCATACGCGTGCAACAACCTACAAACTAGCATTTGAATAGGTATTCCTCCTACACCCATTACCCTATCTGTTTCCAATATTTCAAGAAACGCCTAAGAACCAGTGAAACATTTTGGCATGCCCGGTGGGACTCATCGGGGTTCATTGAATTTTATTCATTCCTAGGAAAAGTTGTGTGTTTTTTCCTCCTAAAAACATACACATTAATTTTCTTCCTTGGTAACCTTCTTTTTCTTTCTATTTGATCTAAAAGAAACCTTCTTTTGGTGTACTTAAAAATAACCATTTCTTCATGTTTTCCGCATTGTTAATAAAAGAGCATCCATCTTCCTCTTCATCTATTTGTGTCCAACTTCATATTTCAATTTGGGTTTAAAATAAGTGTATTGCATTTTGACTTATCGCATTAGCTCACATTAATTGAGGGTAACCTATATGTTGGAAGTCATGACTAGGCGATGGTTGACAAATGAATCAAAGAAAGCACATCTCTCCCTCTCTAAGTCTTACCACATTGTAAAATTAAAAACAAATACATATTCTTAAACAACATCTTTTCTGGGAATGCTCACAATTATTACACCGATCTAAGGATTGGCAGTACTCCCACTCATCTTTCTATTGAGTCATACTTTAGAGCAAAGCCCCCCCATAATAACATACCCAAAACCTCACCTTTTAGATATCCTTCTTCATAGGAAGCCATCGTCACCAAAAAAATCTATTTTACAGTTCATGAGTCAGTCCTTAAATAGTATAAGCTAAACAACCATAATAGAAAAGGCACTCCTAGGATTGCATTTTTCTTAGTGTTTCTACTTGGCTTGCATTTTGAGGTGAGAGGTCACGTTCTTCATTTTTCTTTCTCATCCTTGCATGCTCCTTATCATAGTTGGTGTATTCTGACTCTTCCTAAGTGTGCTTGGACCATATTCTCATCATTCTCAGAATTCTAGGCTTGATTCCCCATCAGATTTTAATTCACAACCACTTTTATTTCATCACTGTTTCAATTCCACAGTGACTGGTGTTGGTTCAATGATCGTCATCGGTTACCCTCTAACCATCATCGGTTATACCCAACTAGCGTCGGTTCCAGGTCCTTTTGTTAACCTACCCAAAAGGACATCTATTCATTTTCTTCCACTTTTCATAGTCCTTGTCATTGTTATCATTCCCATTGATGTATAAAACTCATCAGATTTGGCATACCTGTCAAATTTAGCCTTATACTCTTGTTTTTGACTCACTGTCCATTTTCTACAGTGACCGGTAGTGGTTACCCCTAACCGGCATCGGTCTACCATAACTAGTATTGGTTAGCCTATGTCACTTTCCAGCCAATATTTGGTACCTAATCCACTTTTACCACCTATTTCACCTATCCTTGCTATTTTTCTGTGTCATTTACAAAGAAGCATCCCAACCCGATCAATATTGGTTCACATGGTGCTGGACTCAAGACAAGCAAGTGCACTTGTATTCCATGCCAGTTGTCAACCACTCCCACCTAGTCCTTCACCACCTTCCATTTTATCACCAACCATGGATCCTATCCAACCTATCACTATCGCTACTAGAGATGAGGAGTTCGCACATGACTCCTTGATCAAAACCCTACCGCCTTGCAGTTTTACCTTTCCCACTCATCCAATCGAGATGCTTTGGGTCAGTTGATATATGACATGCCCATATTTATTCCCCTAGCTCTTGTTCCCACTCCTACATCAGCCCCATCTGGTTCCACGCTACCTACATCCACCTTACCCCCAGTCATTTCACAGCTATGTCCTATACCCGCTATGACTTCCACGTCTATTACTTCTATTGTAGATGCCACATCCACCATACCTTCAAAACTACCCAAAACATAACCACATCCGCCCCTAATGTCTCACACATACCCATAGCTACATTACCACCTCTGGTGTCGGTGACCCCTACTCCTTTTCAGAATGTGGTCCTTTCCATTCCACAATTGTTAGCCCCCATTACCACTAGGGTTACCATGACCCTTCCACCTCCATATACATATAATCAAGCAACCTCCCATTTTCATCTATTATTCACTCTTACATACCCCTTGTTTCACTACCTTCTTCTCAATCAACCTATATAGCAGCACCATATACTGGAGTGCCATCCTCGTTATATGCCCAAAACCAATCCTCTCATGCTATAAGAGGCACCCAATCATTGCAACCTACCAACGACCTAATCAAATTAATGATGGACAAGATGTAAACATTGGAGGCATCGGTTTTTGGCTCCCGCAACACTCTCACCTATGACGAGATTTGCAATGAACCCATCCACCCATCCATTCCTATTCATCCATACCCCATGCATTGGGAGATGCCTAAATTCAACTACTTCAATAGCAAGGAAGACCCACAACAACATTTGCGGTCGTTCAAACATGGGTGCTACCTGATTGCTCACGATGATGCTTTGCTCCTAAGAACCTTTCCCATGTCTTTGATTGGACCTGCATTAGATTGGTATAGTGGGTTACCTAGACACTCTATATTCTCATTCAATTAGGTAGCCCAAGCCTTCTTGGATCATTTCTCCATCAACATCATCAAGAAGGTTACCATGACCGACCTATACTCCACACACCAGTATGAAGATGAATCATTCCAGATTTTGTCACTCGCTGGCATAGCCTGATTAATCAACTCACCTTCCAACTACCACAAATAGAACTCATCAAGCTCTTCATGCAGGCTTGTGCTAGACATATCTCATTGACCCTACAGGTTCAAACCTTTCGAACATTTGACGAAGCATTCACCATGGCATGAAAGCTAGAGATTCGGGCCATTGAAGAGAAGAAAATCCAATTACGCAATAAGAATTTGGCATTCAAGTCAAATGATACCTCTTCTTCTTCCAAACCACAAAACAATTATTCAAAAGCTAAAGGCACCACTAACGCAGGTACTCAAGGCCAACCCAGCTCATCTATCAAATTAGGCTACCCCCTCATCTAATCTCTCACCCGTCCAAACTTTTCAATTTAGACGAGAACAATGGAAATACACCCCAATTGGGGAACCTTACTCTTCTGTCTTAGAAAAGCTTATCAAATCCGGAGCCATCACCCTTCCACCTATAAAACCACACACTGGTTTTGACCCTGCTCACCCCATGCCCGCATGGTATAAAGAACATGAATTTTGTAACTATCATCGAGTAAAGGGTCATAGTGACAAAAATTGCATCACTTTAAAAATATTGTCCAAGAGATGCTTGAGAAAGGTGAGTTAACCATGGATAACCCTAATGCACCTACCAATAAAAAACCTACACATCTTCAAGAAACCATTTCCTAATCATGCCCCTTCATCTGATCAAACCGGTGAAACCTCAACTCATGATACCCATACCCACAAGGTCCACGCTATTTTGAATGATGCACCTATTGCTTCCTATATTCCATCCATAGAAGATATTTTAGCCCGCAATCATCCTTCCACATCAGAACCAACCTCCCCTATTATTTTACCCACAGAGGAACACCTTTCACCTCCTTCCTCACCTATGGAGGAGTCTTCCACTATCATTGAGACCATTTCACCTTTGGCTTCTCCACCTAGAGAGCCAATACCCACAGTACTTCTTCAGTCCATCGAGGATACTTATTTACCTTCTCCACCCACAGATGAGCTCCCATCATCTCCTCCCCCTATCACAGACCCTGTCGAGATACCTTTTCCTCTTGGTGAGCATTCTCCATCAACTACCCAAGATCTTGTAAACCTACTTTTGGCTCTCTTACCTACGGAAGCTGAAGCTAGCCAATTCCCCATCTCTAAGACACATTTTACAAGAATTACCATTAGGTCCTCATCAACTCCACCTACGGACGTGCCATTCTCACGTTTGGCTGATCACTTAGATTATGTGGATAGGGCCTTACTATGGGGGTGTATTTTGCTTCCCGTATCAATGCAAATGCAATGTTTTGTATCGCTTCTTGATACTTCCACTATCTACCCAAAAATATTTCGACCAATTGAACCGAACACAACCACCTCTATCACAACTTCTTCCACAACACCCATCATAACTCAACATACACCCTTACCCATAACCCAAAATACATCTAATCCCAAACCCACACCTACAACATCTACCTCGACTAAACCTATTACCACCTTAGAGGTCACCCCAACCACCAACCTTACTCATCCACCTATCAAACTAGATTTAGCTACATCCTCCAAAGTCAACACCACACCTACTCCGGCACCTAAACCAAAGAACCAAGCCCATAGAACTCGTACTCCAGCTTTTCCAATCACACCTTCACCCCTTCCATCCATCTTAGGACCTCAACCTCCTAGCATGGTCGAGAAACCTCCACCCATCAGTAAACCAAAAACACAACAGCCCATCCCTTCCTCACAAACCTCTAACCTATCCAGTGCCAACATGACTTACACCCACACCTGCAACATCTTTACCACCCATACCACCAATACTCTCCGTAACTCCTTCACTACCCACTACACTTAAGTCTTTGTCTCTCACACCACCTGCATGACCAACATCATCTACCTTCACAACACCATCATTATCCCCCTAGGTAACTCAGCCTCCTTCCCCATCTACTTTTCCTTCTAGACCTCATACACCCATGTCACCTTTACCCAAGAAGGTGCAACCAAAAAACAAAACTCCGTTACCCTCCAATAAGATAGTCAAAACAACCACACACCCTCCTACTCATTCATCTACCATACCCCTACCTAGACAAACACGACCGACACCCAAGACCACACTAGCACCCAAAACCATAGCTCAACCTACTCCCCCTCACAAGGACCATTCCTCAATAATCAACTACACCTACATCCAAACCCACTTTCACTTCACATTGCGACCCACTAGCAGGGTCCTATGCCAAAATCTTAACCAACCTCCTAGAAACTTCCATCATTACATTACCGCCACTCATACCTTATGATCCTCTCAAACCCAAGCCAAAAGGGTTTGATGACACTAAAATTTGTGCCTACCATCATATGCTAAGGCACGATGTAGAGAACTGTAAGGCCTTGAAAACCGTCCTTATCTAGCTATGTCCTTCGGAAGCAAACTTTGACGATGACGACCTTCTAGATGAGGACCTTGCTTCATCGACACCCATTCCCACATTACCCACTCAACAACCATGACCTCCACCTCCACAGACTCCTAGAGCCACCTCCAAGATTTGAAATTAACATGGTTTGCATCAGAGAACTCACCAAACCTCCACCCAAATGCCGGTGTGCTCAGCTACCTCACAAGGTTTTTCTCTTCTAATAGGTTTCTTCCCATCATGTTGTTATACCACTCATCCTAAATCTTATCCATTTAATGAATCCCCTCAAATCAACATGATACACATCACTATGCGTGCTCAGAAAGACAAAGGTAAAGAAAAGGCAACTGACCCACCGACCAATCCTATACCCAACATACCATCTGCACCCATACCTAAAATCACTATTCATGGCCCCACATACCCCATTTCTAATGGAGTCACACATCGCTCCATGCTCAAACAATTACACTAGCCTCCCCTCAAAATTTCCTTATATGACCTCATCTAAACATCAGAATCTCATCATCAAGATCTCATGGAGGTTCTTCAATCTATTAAGGTTTTTCCCAATGGCCCTACACCCATAGCCTCCATCATCACACCCCATCATGTAGCCTCTCTCACCAAATTACCACCTTCATCTTTACCCCACCCTATTCACCAAGTAGCCTCCCTTAGCTTCTCAGAGGAAGAGATCACACCGCACCAAAACAATGACCCAGACTTAGCTCTCTTTATATTTTTCCACATCGATGACATATGGGTACGACGTATGATGATTGATGGGGGTGCTATCATTAACATCATTTCATCCCATGCATTCACTCAAATGCGCATACTTGAAAATTACATGCATAAACATCCTGTCATGTTGCATTCATTCAATGACGCTATCACCTCCACATTAGGCACTGTCATCCTCCACATTCGCGTGGGCCCCCACACTATTCCAGAATTAATCTATGTCTTAGAGGGGGAATTCCAATATAACTTGTTGCTTGGTAGACCCTAGATTCGTGTCATGGGTTGCATTCCTTCCACTTTGCATCATTGTGTAAAGTTTGAGCACGAAGGACACACCTACACTATCCCAGATGATCCATCACCTTTCAAAACATGCAACATGCTCTACTGACCCAATGATGTGCTCATACCCATTAAAGCATCTACCTCTGTGACCACTATCGCTTTGTCTACACCTCCGCTTACCAGTACAGTCGCTACCTCAACCACTCATACCTCCTCCATTCCTACCACTGCCACAACCTCCACGGCTGACCCATCAGCCTCCCAATCCATTAACTCCACCTCCACATTGACCTCTGACACATCATCCATTCCAACTACCTACATACCAACCACCGATCCCTTAGAAGGTGTTTTTCAATGCCTCACTCTAGGGGAGTATCGCCTATATAGTGTCAACACATTTCTTACTCCACAAGAGTATGAAAGTATTCACCAACACCCCCATTATGATCACCACATAAGAGAATGCCTCCTTTATGGTCCTCCTCACCTTCATACCAGTCTCACCTATGGGGGACTTGATACTACCACTTACACTCCCGAACCACCGTCACAAACCCACCCATTTTTCGTTGACTTCCAGTCTCTCACCAATCACCATTTTTCCCACACCTTCTTGCACCGATGTGTGTGGAAGGGTTTTAGTTTTGGATTTTACGAGAAAGGATGCCATACTGTTATCCCATGTACCACCTGCAAACATAATGACTATAGTGGTATCAGCTTTCCTCAACCACCTACCAAATAATCCCACATTGAACCCATCGAGGACATCAACTCTTCTCCGCCTTCTTCACCCACCCCACCTTCATCACCACCTTCGCCAACGGAGTCGATGGATCTTGAATCTATCTCTCCTAACTTTTTTTTTCATAAACATCATTTCCTTGGGCCTTTGACTTATCAATGCGAGGGCAAGGCCCCTTCCTCTCTTCCCTTCCTATATCCTGAAATGATCGATGATGATACACCTTCAATTAACATCGTTCAATGTCAGGATGATGAATCTATACTCACCTACCTTGGTGCAAAAGACTCATATATTCATCGGTTGTTACCCTCTAAGATGCAAACCATGTTGAATGAATTGACTATCGAGATCAACATTCACACTCAGGATGACCTACACATCCTAAAGATCATTCAATCTTTAGATGTTGCTAAACAGGAAGCCATCACTTCTTTTCTCAAAGATCATAACCACGCTTTCACTTGGTCTTATGCAGACATGCCTAGTATTGACCCCACCATAGTGGTCCACAATATCATCACTATTCCCGATGCCAAACCCATCAAACAAAAGCTAAGGAAAATTCACCCTCATTGCCCTTCTCATCAAAGAAGAGCTTCAATGCCTTCTTTCTATTTCCTTCATATTACCCATTGATTATCCTTGTTGGATTTCTAACATTGTCCCTATCACTAAGGTGACATGGGGACTCCACATTTTCATGAGACTTCCATGACCTCAACCTCACTTTCCTAAAATAAACTTTCCCTTACCCGATATTGATCAACTAGTTGACCTTACTTGTTGGTCATGAGATGCTATCACTCATGGATGGCTTCTCGGGTTATAACCAAATCTTGCTTGCCCCATAAGATCAACAAAAAAAATGTGTTCATCACCACTTGGGGACCTTCTCTACAGAGTCATACCTTTTGGCCTTAAAAATGATAGTGCCACATATCAGTGGGCTATGACTTACATCTTCCATGATATCATGCATCACATATTGGAAGATTACGTGGATGATCTCTTGGCCAAATCTAAATGCCTCTCCAAGCACCTTCATCCTCAAAACCATTTTTGACCGCCTCATTAAATATTATGTTCTCCTTCAGCCAAAGAAGTGTGTCTTCATGGTTCTCTTAGAAAGCTCTTGGGATTTATTATTTCCTTACGTGGTATAGAAGTTGACCCTACTAAAGTCAAGGCCATTCTAGACATGCCTCCACCCACTAACCTTAAACAACTTTATAGCCTACAAGGTAAGTTGCAGTCTATTCACCATTTTATTTCACAATTATTTGATCGGTGCCAACCATTTCATCATCTGCTCAAGAAGGATGTCTCCTTTAAATGGGATGATGACTATCACAAAGCTTTTGAGGCCCTAAAATAGTACCTTCTCCAACCACCCGTACTCATTCCACCTAAGGATGATCAACCTTTCTACCTATACATCTCAACTACCGATCACTCCTTGGGAGCCATGCTCGCTCATCGTGATGAACAACACAGGGAGCAGGTGGTTTATTACATAAGCCATACTCTTTTAGATATATGAAACCCGATACACCCATCCTAAAAAAATTTCTTAGCCTTAGTTTTCGTTGCCACTAAACTCCACCATTACCTACTCAACCAAAAACCTATGTTGTGACCAACACCGACCCCTTACACTTCATGTATGCCAAACCTTATCAAAATCAGCATGCCACTCGATGGCTTATGCTTTTAGTGAACCTCGACCTCGAATTCATTCATCAAAAGTCCATCAAGGGTCAAGCTATCACCAACCAATTGGCCGATGCACCTATTTCTGGGGATCAACCCTCTAATTTTGACTTTCTAGATGAGTCAATTGCTACCCTTTCCTTGGATGAACCCCCTTACCAAATGACACTCTTCTTTAATGGTTCAAAGTGTCAGCATGGGGGTGGGGCTGGTATTATCCTCATTCCACTTGATGGTGAGCCCATGCCTTTGTCTTTCAAACTTGATTTTGAATGCACAAACAATATCACCGAATACGAAGCACTTGTATTAGGTCTCCAAGCTTGCCTACGCCCTAGATGTCAAATCACTCAACATCTTTGGTGATTCTCAATTGGTTATAAACCAAGTCAATGGTATATACCAATGTCATAATGAGCTACTTCAAAAGTATAAACATCATGTAGACATACTTTTGACCACCTTTGACCATTACACCCTTCAATCTGTCCCACGTTCAACCAAAAAATTTGTAGATATCATGGCCTTCTTGGCTTCCCAAATACCCACTTCACCCGCCAATTCTAAAATATTTGTCATCGTATAATGAATCCAATCACCTTCTTATCTACCTCATGATGTTTACTCCATCGAAACGTCTCCCTCGACTCGAGTGACCTTTGGTACAAACAATACTTCGACTATCTTTCTCTCTCCATCTTACCTCCTGATCTCACCCGTAACGGACAATGCACCTTCCTTAAAAAGGTCTCTAATTACATCATCTTGGGGGGCCTCCTCTATAAGCGTAGATTTTATGGTATCCTCTTACGATGCCTCACGAGTTCTGAAATTCCTTATACCATTAAGGAAGTTCATGATGGCATATGTGGAGGTCACTTTAGTGGCCTTGTTATTACTAAGTGTATTCTTTGCCTAGGCTATTACTAGCCGACCCTTAACTATGATTGTTGTGACTACATCAAAAGTTGTGTAAAATGACAACAACATGCCAATCTTCATCATACACCCAGTCACACCTTACAGGTCACCTGTGACCTTTGGACCTTTTCTCAATGGGGTTTGTTTCTTGTCGAGAGATCAACCCCATTCTTCCTAATGACATCAATGGATCATCACCACTACCGAATACTATACAAAATGGGTTGAAGCCATACCACTCATCTCCATGAAAGCCGAGAAAATATGTGAGTTCATCAATCATCACATCATTTTTGCTTTGGTGTTCCTCATCGCCTCATCACTGACAATGGAAAATAATTCAAAAATAAAACATTGTAAAAACTTTACGACACCTTCGGCATTCAACTCAATTTCTCATCACCTTATTACCCACAAACTAAAGGCCAAGCCAAATCCATTAACAAAACCCTAAAAAAATTCTTATGAAAGTGGTTAAAGATACTGGGAAGGATTGACATACACACATTCCTTTTTCCCTATGGGCATACCGCACTAGTATTTACACTTCCACTACTGCCACACCATTTTCTCTGGTCTATAGTATAGAGGCTATTATACCTCTCAAAGTATAGATTCCCTCACTCCAAATTTCTCTCCATGACATGCTCAATGATGATGAATTTTGTCAGGACCATTTAGCACAACTAGAGTTATTAGACGAATGTCGTCTTAACGCTCTTCACCACCTTCAAGTTTACCAAAAAAGTATCAAACGTGCCTACGAAAAACTTGTCCATGAAATAACCTTCCAGGTTAGTGATCTCATCCTGAAATAAAATCAACATGTAACCAAAGCGAAAAAAAGGTAAACGGGGAAATTTTTATCCTAGTTGGCTTGGACCATACATCATGACTCATACTTATGGATCAGGTGCTTATCATTTATCTTCACTTGATGGTAAAATCAAACCTGATCCCCTTAACACCTTGCATATTCGACCATTATATTGTTGACTTTTAGTCCTACATCACTTTTTGTCTCTTACCATGCTCGTCCCTTGAGCACCATCCACTTCATACACCTCACCAATGATTAAACAAGAATCATGTGAGTACCCATAACATGTTATCTTCTCTTGAATATGTGTACCATAGTGCTACACATAACATGATTCTCATGGATACTTTTCATCTACCTTTAGATGAGATCCATGGTTGTTTCACCCTTGCTTTTGAATAAGCGTATTATTATTCACCTTGTCTTATCCATGACTTCAAAGCCCTCACATGGGACCCAACTCCTTGAGTCAAACTTCTAATATAAAATATGAATCCTCAAAATGATGTCTTCCTCTCGACAACCACCACTATAAATAGACTTCTCCCTCAAGGACAACTATGTAAATCCCTTTAAAAAAATAAATGAGAAAAGTGGAAATTTCCGCATCGATCAGCTTCACGAAGACCTCAAGGAGTCAAATTCCTCATCCCATATAAACTTCCCGCATTGATCAATCTATCTCAAATACAAGTCAAAATAGAAAAATTTTTAGTCATGGACTTACCCATTGTGACCTTAGATCTCTTGCTCGAAGAGCATGCTACCTCATGCCATATAAAAATTAACCACCTTTCACCTTTCTCACCATTCCCACTCCCATTTTCTACCGCCTCAAGGGACCTCTTGGAAACCAAGACATTTGGTGATCATGTGACTACTTTTCACCTTAGAACAATTGATCATGCACTATCTTTAGGGTCTTATGTTCATCACCTCCTCCAAGGTATGATCTACTTGGTATGATCCTAACCAATCAGGTGGCTTTATTGCCCCCTCTTATCTTTTGACCATCTTTATTTATGTTTTGATTACCTTATACAGGATTTGGTCCTCGACACTTACCTTTGGGGTAATATTTTTCTTCTTTCGCCACAATCGACATCACCTATACCAATTTTTTTCCTATAACCCACCCACACCTAACAGACCTAAACCCACAACATACCTAAAACCTACTAACTCATTCTCATACCTCATCATATTTTTCCCTAGCTCATGGGAGAACTACATCGGCTTGAGGTCCCTTTTCATTGGACTATGTAGGTAGCACTCTAAGGGAATGGGGCCCTTGGAGGTTAGCTCGGCCACTCTCTACCCTAAACAATTCATCTTTCATCTTCCTAACATTACATCATATCTCACTTAGTTTCCCTTTTATACCCAAAATTGAAAATTAAACCATATACATAACAAGTCACTTCATATTTTAATCCTCATCACAACACACATTTATTACGCCTACCATTTCACTATCATCATTATGCATAGATTATACCACATCTCACATATGACCCATATTATCATTCTTTTCTAAAAATAATAACTCACAACTTCACCTACTTTGAACACAACCATGCCTTAACAAACCTAACTCAACCATGCCTAAACAAACTTGACTTAACCATGCCTAAAACCTGACTCAACCATGCCTAAACAAACCTGACTCAACCATGCCTAGAACCTGACTCAACCCTACCTAAAACCTAACTCAACCAAGCCTAAAACCTAACTCGATCCATGCCTAAACCAACATGACTCCATCATGCCTAACTCACCTAATTTTTGGCTCATCAAAACATCAACAAATCAAGAATCTCATGTATCTCATCATATAAATAAGTGTGTATCTCAATACAACATATATGGATGTCCCATCATGTTCATCATCTCAAAATCATCGGCACATAGGCCGATACCCAATATAAAATGTCATTAGCATGCAGACCGGTCTCATATATAATAAAATAATGAACCAATACAAAATCTCTTCGGTGCACAGGATGGTATATGCTCAAAATATACAACAAAAACACTCATACATCCTCACTATCTTTGGCGTAGGCCAATATGTGATTAAAAATACAAATATCTCTCAAAGCACGTAGGCCAAGATAGATCACAAATATGACTATCGTACATCAAAAACCAAGCCCCATATCAGTTATCTCAACAGATTTCCTTGATCTCTGTATCACCTGTAACCTCTACCTCCTGGGTTCCTACTAGCTCCTCATTAGGAATTGGTCTCTGTCCACCGGTTTGGTAGTCTCTCCCTTCTCGACCTTAGAGCTCACTTTGGCCCCTGTGCTCTCCACATTGTGAGTGTAAGATCTCATCCTCTCACTCAATTCTTGTTGTGCACGTACTCTTTGTAGGATAGGAAATCTATCCCGGCCACCATTAGCTAGTCCTAGTAGTATCTAGCCTCACCTAGGGTGTCCCATAACTTGGATATAGGCACGGTATGAGGTGGTCCCATAGGTCTCACCCCCATACCTGTTCTCAAGGACCCTGTCTCATTCCTACTGTGAACTGGGACCTGGTCCCGGTGCCTATGGTGGTGCCCCCTACCCCTGTGCTTGTATGTCGGGCTGTAACACCCCAATCATGCACTCAGGCTATGGCCAACTGGCCCTAAAAACCTACCACCTATGCTTGTAAGGTTACCACCTAACCATCACTCTCCTCTCCATCTCCATCCCCTCCATCAGTCATCTGGGCTTGCATACTGGCCATCTGTACATGTAGCTCGACTACCTCTACCTCTAAGCTCTCTAACTATGTTTGCACTATACCCAACTAGGTAATCAAAGTAGCCACCTGCCCTTGTAGGGCGTCTCTTTACACCATGATGGTGGCTAGATTTGGCTACCCCGGTCTAGGTGGTATAGCTCATAAATACACCACCCACCACATGTCATGAACCTGACATCATCTATCTCCCTGTCCACTACTTGCTCCTCCTGCCCTATGGGCCTTTATCGATTAATGGTAGAGTAAGGGTCTCTGCACATCATCTCTCTGTACTATGGGAAGGAAGGAGGTACCTCTTGTAATATCATGAACTCGCAATAGACTCTATCCACCATGATCATCTCGTGCTCCCGACACAACGACACTGGTTCAAACTTACCAATGCCACCACACTTGACCGACACCGAGTCCACATTGCGGTAAAAACCCGCGATCCCCAAAACCCCCCTTTCTCAAAAACCTCCCCCTTGCCCCTTTTACCCACCTAAAAATTACCTAAACTACCCTTGCACCTCAACCCATCCCCCTCTCCCATTTATTACCCTCCCCATTCCTATTTTACCCACTTTTCCCCCATTCCCAAATTTTATTCTTTTCCCCACCCCAAAAACCAAAACTACAACCACAATTTGTAAATCACCTAATCTATTTAACGAAATACAACTAGAGTTAGATGCTTACCTCATCATGCTTTCTTGTCATCTCGGTGGCATGTCCAAAGGCTACTCACCAGTGGCCCACTTGATCCCTCTCTGGCCTCTGCCATCACCAAATCGCTACCCGCAACCAAATCAAATCACTCGCACTGATCTTGTGGACCCACTTCTCACCAACCAATCACCCACCATTCACACCGCCAACTCAATGCTCCATTTCGTCTAGACACTTCTCTCTCTTTTCTCTCTCTTTTGTCATTTTCTCAAATCGCAATATGATAAATGAATAACAAAAAACATGATTTTTTGTTTTTATAACAAACCCAACCTAACCGATGCTGGTTTTCCTTTACCAGCATTGGTCTCATGCCCTACCTTACCATGGATGGTTGCCCTATACCGGCATCGGTTACCCTTGACCGGCATCGGTCACCCTATCTAGCACAAAACCCAACATTTTACCCTATTCCCCTCCTTTCCCTGACCATTTACCTCACCTACCCTTTACCCTAACTATTTACCTCACCCTCTTGACCTCCTCATTTACTACCTCCCTTTTTCCTCCTTTGGGGACTCTTTATTTTCCTCATTCCTTGGCCTTACCTGTGCCGTGACCTAGATATTTAGATCTAGACAATCACTAGTGACCTTTGACCTCATGTGTTTGCTATACCTTGCGGCACTTTTACTTGTGTTGATTTACCTAATGACCTTACCTAGCCTATTACCATGACCATTTATCCTGACCCTACCTTTGGTGTACCGAAACATACCTAAACGTTCCTGCACCTAACCTATGTCGTGTTTCTGACCATATCCTATAGCTTGATACCGGAGTCACTTCAACCTTATTTGGATAAACCTATCGACCTTTAGATGATGTCGATTTTGCTTGCTCTTTAGCTTGGTAGTGTGTTGCAGTTTATACATGTGCATGCATTTGAATATTTATACCTTTGACCACGACCTTTTACCTAGATTGCCTGCATAGACCTTTAACCCTTTTCCCCGTTAACCACCTTCCCCTTTCCCTCATTTCTCTTTTATCAAACCACTCTTCGATTCTACCTTTGACCTCGTCAGTTCTTGGTTTGAGGTGGATAACCTTCACCCACACCTGGGGCAACCACATCTTATTTTTGTTAGCATCGCTTACCAATACAAGCTATGCAACAAAAAGGGGAAAAATGTAGACACTAAAATTAGGTCACACTCCCCTTTGGTTCCTCGACAAAAAAACACCTTCATCACATTCGCCACCATGGCCCCGTTAACCCCACTAATATTAATTTAATTAAATTAATTCATTATACTCACCATATTTATTATTTAAATATCTTAATTTAGATAATATCCACACATACACCTCACCTAGACACCTCATCAAGCCAACTCACCCTAAGACCTATTCTTAGTAAGTTTCCATAACTAACTAAGACTTACCAAAACCCTAAAAATTAATGCCTACATTATCTCTAACCACATTCTGCATGCATACAAGATGCTTCCGGTCTAATCCGCGGCTTAACAAGACAAGATCCCAAAAATCAAGAGCATCTCCCTAGTTTAGTAAACCTAGGAAATCTTGTCTTGACCGATGCGATTACCCCTAACGATCACCGGTTAATCTGGAACCACCGTCACACCTTTTAATCCTAAAAACAACCTCATTTTAGAATTTTGTGAACATTGGGAACATTCCCGAGAGATATCACATCTTCGAGAATGAATTTCAGCGAGAACACGCATGTCCCCTTAGTTCTTTCCTTTCTTTCTCTGAGTGTTCATGTGATTCCAAAGGATTAGGAATGCAAAGAACAAAAAAAGAGGATGGTGCTTGAGGGATGGATGTTTGGAATCAATATGGATGTAATTCAAGTAGAATAAAGATAGCACAAGAGATCCGAACTTGGCTATATAATTCCTACCAAGATTATGACAGCACAATAATGCAAGATACACAAAATTCTCCAGCCCTTTTTCTCGAATACAAGCATGGAATATATAGGAATGGAGGATAGGAGGTTAATTCATGTAAAAGGAAATGAAGAGGTAGTTCCACTCATTAAATCTATTTAAAAATAGAAGGAGCAAGGAGAAGCAAGTAAACAAAGCTATTTTTAGCAAATTCAGCTCACGGATGCATTCAAAAAGCAAACTTAAGTGAATCGTCGCATGTAATTTTATGCATGAAGATTCTAGAAAAATCAATCTAGACCACCTCCTTATGCAGGGTGGTGGTTTGCAAACCGTTCTCGGCCAGAGCAGCGGTTTCGACACTTAATGCCAAAACAATCACAGAAAGAAGGAGGAAGCTGGAAATATGCAAGGAAAAGCTAAGTAAGGATATCTAGGCTAAAAATATATACTGCAAATGGGTTTTGAAGCTTGAACACCTTTTTGAAAGGATTTTCAATCATCACTGGGAATTTTATAACCATTTTCCCGACAATATAACATGTGTAATTTTGGGTGTGTAAATATTGCCCTCGGAGAAGTATCTTAGCCATGAAAGAGGCATAAAATGTAGAGTCTGAGTATGGCATTCCTGAAATGGGGAGTTAGAAGCTACACTTGACACGCCCATGTGTTGAAATCTCACCATCCAAACTCCCGCTACCTGTAAGAGAAAAAGAAGACTTAAGTGCAGATAGATAAAATATTGAAAAAAACACTAAATTAAAACAAAAAGAGGGCTTACCATTTATGTGAGGCTGTAGAAATATACCTGTGCCAATGCTCCAACCCTATAAAAAAACACACTCAAAACGAAGTTAGAAATAACATATATATATATATATAAACAAACTCATTTCTCAATTTATTTATGCATTGTTTATTTGGTTAGTTTGATTGATTTGGAGCTCTGGATTTATGGTGCCCATTCTTGACTAGAATATAGATGATACATTCATGCTGAGATTGTGATCATGCCTCCACAAGTGGGAGATCGACCAACATGCTCTCAGGTTAGCTATTTCCTCCTTTGTCTTTTTGTATTCTAAAAGTTAAATGTTGAAAAGTTCACCTAGGGGGGAGATTTTCTAAATTTCTTGTTTTGAATGATTCCTTAGGGGGTGCCCATAGAGAATTCTTTTATTTTTTAGAAAATGGTCAATTTCAACATTTTTGTCATTTCTAGGGTTAAGGGTGTGTTTTGAAAATTGGTTCAGGGACCGCGCCCAAAGCAAGGTGGCAATCCGAGAACCATCGCCTACTGACTGGGCAATGGTTTTGGACAGAATGTCAAAACATGCTCGAAACTTGATTTTTTTGGATTTTTAGAGTTTATTATGTTTTTTATGAGCTTATTGTGTGATGTACTTCAGTAACTTGCTATTTTCTCATGCTTTGGTGGATGCAGAAGAAGGTGGAGTACATACGCTAGAGTAGAGAGAGAGTGTGATTGGCTCCTTAGGATTTTAGATCAGTTGACCCAGGCTGAGACAAATCTTTTACAGTGGGTAGGCATCGGCGAGATATGTGTGCCCCATGTTACTTGTTAGTGCAAAATCACAACACCCTTGGACGTTGATCGATTTCTAGGTTGATCACTCTTGCATCCAGTGTGATTGCACAACATGGAAACCTCTCTCCAAGTGTGGGACTTGTGAAACCGAGAGAGGAATCTCAGTTAGAGGCTGGTTCCTTAAACTCCTCGATTTAGATCTATATTTGCATAACTACGAGAGGTTCGAGATCCTAATCCTACTCTAAATTGCAAGGAGACAGGGTAGAAATGCAAAAATTGAAACTAACTAAAGATGGTGATGCACCAAAAGGAGTGGTGAATATTTTTGTCATGCAAATAGACACAAACCAAATATTGCAACATAAAATCATACACAGGCTGATAAGATATAATTTAGGATCTGAAATGAAGCAAATAATACAAACAAAGGACTGAAACCCATTCACAAAGTTTACATTATCATTTCCATGTCAAAACCATTTGCATTACAACCTCGGAGAGGTAGAAAACATGTTACGATCTTTGAAGAGGTCGATTCTTGCAACAATCACTTGCTTTGGAGGTGAAAGAAGAAGATTGCTATGCCAAAAGTGTTCCCCCTTTAGAAATGAGCCAAATCTAGCTTTTACATTGCATGGGTCGAGCCCAGGAGATAGAAATGTACAAAAATGTGGGAGCCCATTCCTCCTTGAAATGCATTAAATCAGCATGGGGAATACAAACCCATACCCTACCATTTTTACTAGATTGGAGGAGAATACAACCCATTCGTATTAAATTTGGTCATTTGAAATGTCATTTCGGCCATGAACATGTGTCGAGCCGTTTCTTAACTTTCTCTCTCTAGACTAAACAAAATTCAAGTTTGACCTTGGAACCATGTAGAGAATTTTATAAGATTTCCAATGATATAAAGAATGCGTAAATCCAAGCTCTGGATCGAAAGATATGGTGATCTGAAGATTTAGGGCACAAAACAGGCAAAAATGGGTTTTGAAATTTTTTCCTGCGCTCCGCCACCTGGACGACACGTGTCGGGCGCTGATTGGATGAGAAATTCTCTCTCCTTCCCTTACCCACGGGTTTTCCTTGAAAGTTTTGATTTTTTGTAATTTTGGAAAATTTCCCATTTTTTCCCCACGTCCCCGCCACTTGGGACACGTGGCATGATTTGGTTGGAGGACAGGGGCGCGGGGTCATCCTTTACCTTTTAGTTTTTGGCCAAAACTTTTGCCAAATTCTCTAATTCCTCCCCGAGCTCCGCACTCCCCTTCTCCTTAGGACATGTGTCCTCTTTTTATTGGCTCGGGCCAACGCTTCAAACCTTGCCCTTTGAAATTTTGGACATTTTCCCTTGTGACACGTGGCATTTCTGATTCATCCGTGGGCCTGCCGGCTTTTCGCATCCCTCGCGTCTCTTTGGCCCAACTATCCCAAACTATCTAGGACAAATTCCTCCGATCCACCCGATTCGGGCTTCCCTGTCCCTCTTTGAGTGAAGACACGTGGTGTTATTTGATTGGCTCTCGGCTCCTTCGGCTCTCCGCGTCCCACGCGTCCCTTTGTCCCAACTGTCCCAGTGCAAAAGTTCTCTGTTTCGGCCGATCCGATCGATTTGCATCCTTCATGTCCTCATGGCCCCGGATGTCCTAGCCTTACCTCGCACAACAATTAGTCAATTTTGATTTTACCTTCGGCCGGTTCGCCCTTTCGCGTCCGTCGTGTCCCCCGGCCCGGATGTACCATTGCTCTGCGGACCGCCTGGCGGCCTTTCATCCGATTCACGCCTTGACGTCCCAACTGTCCCAAGGGCTACAAGGACTAGGACTTAGCCGATTTTCATGATTTTTTCTAGCCCAAGCTTGTTTTTGCAACTTTTTCACCCCTTTTTAGAACTTACTCTTTTCTTCTTGGATAGGAGAGTTAGAAAAAATCCGAGGGAACCCTAGAAACATGATTTTTTGCCTTGAATCAATCTATCTGCCTGGGACTTGAATATTTACGATGTATGTTATCAAAATTTACCCTGGGGGTGAATTTTGGATATCAATTTGGTGACTCAACGGGGGGTACCTACCTGCTAGGTAGAAGATACCAGTTGCCTGAAGCAATCCATTGGGCATGGAGTCATCAAATATTCTATTTAGAACCCAACCGACTTAGAATGTGTAAGGAGGAAGATGGAATATCACTGATGGAAGCGGACTGCAAAACATCTCCATGGACAGCAAGTTGTGCCAAAGCACTTAGGGAAAACAAAACTAACCTACGAAAAAACAATGTGCACAAGCACTTGGAGGAATGAAAATCTAATCTAATATTTACAAAGGTAGTGAATTTCCCTCTAGAAGCAACGCTTGAGATAGATTCCATTCTTTGAATCTGCGGTTCTTCACCATCAATGGGGCCAATTGGAAAGCATTGTTGTTCTTGCACTTCGTGACCATGTATGGGCCACTCCAAATGGCATCAAATTTTGAATGCCTTCCCGGTTTTGCTCTATCCACATCCCATTTCAACACTAGATCTCCAACTTGAAAAGATCTATCCTTGGCCTTCTTATCAAAGGTCTTTTGATCAAGCTTGATCCTTTTCCATTGCTTGGGATGCACGATTTCGATCTCTTGCAGCTCCATCAACTCTGCATACCTCACCTCCATGGGCTCAAACTCTAGCAACTCCAGCTGCTTCATGAGTTCCAATGTTGGCAACTCAAGTGACATGGGAAAGATTGCCTCTCTTCCATAGACAAGTTTGAATGGAGAGTTACCTATGGATCTTTTGGGAGTTATCCTATCAGCCCATAAGGCTGATTTCAGTTTGGTATGCCAAGACCTCTGATTCTCGTCAAGATTCCTCCTAATGATCCTCAACAAGTTCTTGTTTGTAGACTCGGCTTTGCCATTACCTTGAGGGTAATAGTTTGATGAAGTGCTTAGGTAGATACCGTTCTTGATAGCCCACTCAGTCACCTTAGATCCAATGAATGTCAATGCATTATCAGAGATTATTGTAGCAGGTACACCAAATCTGGTTGTTATCCCCTCATAAAGGTCTAAGATCTTTAGACTCATTTGCCTCTTTGAGTGCTCACGCTTCATCCATCTGGTGAAGTAGTCCGTGGCTGTCAAAATCCATTTGTGCCCTTGGCTTGAATTGGGATTAATGACTCCAATGAAGTCCAAACCCCATTGCATGAATGGCTGGTCAACTGAGATTGGATGTAATGGAAGGGCAACAAGTCTCTCTTTTCCTATGAAGAATGCACAATTCTTACACCTCTTGATCCATGCATAACAATCACTGAAGATTTTAGGCCAATAATAACCAACCTTCATGATTTTTAGAGCTGTCACTCTTGGTGCAAAATGACCACCAGCTGGTCCACCATGAAACTCTTCCAACACCCTTTGAATCTGATTTGTGCTAATGCATCTCAGTAGCACTCCATTCACATCTTTCTTGAACAAAACTCCATCAACAATGGCATACGGAATAGCCTGCAATCTGAAGTTTCTCCTTTGGGTCTTGTTCATCTCTAGAGGGCATAGGCTTGTGCCTAGGAAGTGTATAATACCTTGGGTCCAGCAAGGAGTGGGGCCAGCATTGTTTTCTTCTTGATTTCCACTTGGCTCATGGCTGTCCTGGACTGTCAAAATAGCCTCTTCTTCATTGCATACTTCTTTTTGCTTCCCCAAAACCAGCTGCTCACACAATCCTTTCCCTCTTACCAGCTTGGTGATCTTGATCTCAATGTCATACTCCATGACACGGTGATCCAACCTGCCCTTTTCTCATTCAAATCCTTGTTGAGGAGGAAGTCCTTAACCCCAGCCATGTGAGACCAGCAACCTGGACCTTGTTGTTTGAGATTAAATGCTTGAATTTCTTCAAGCTTCTGATTACTGCAAGTACATGCTTCTCAATAAAAGAGTACCTCACCTCATAGTCATCTAGGCTCCGGCTGAAGAAGGCAATTGGCTGCTCATCATTATCCTTGTTCTGTTGTACCAAAATGGCATAAATAGTGTCATTACCTCCAAATGCATAGAGGATGAAATCCTTGGAGAAGTCCGGGTTGATGAGAGTTGGTGCTTGAGAGATGGCTTCTTTGATTGCTTCAAAACTCTCCTTGCCTTCTGCTATCCACTTGAAAGCCATGCTCTTCTTTAACATTTTGGTGATGGGCTTGACAAGGGCTGCAAAATCTGGGACAAACCTCCAAACAAAGTTTATCCTTCCCAAGAAACTCTGAAGGGCTTTCTTGTGGCTTGGCAATGGTAGTGCTCTTATGGCTTCAACCCTCTCTGGATCAATTGCTAATCCTTTCTTTGGAGACAATATGGCCAAGGAGCTTTCCTTCATGTGTAAGAAAGATGCACTTCTTAGGATTCAAAGACACTCCAAATCTCCTGCACCTCGTGAAGACTTGCCTCAAATGAGAGAGGTGGTCTGCTGCATTTTTGGAAAAAATAGTGATATCATCAAGGTAAATCAGCACCACATTGTTAATCAAACCTTTGAATGCCATGTCCATTGCCCTTTGGAAGGTAGCACCAGCGTTGGACAACCCAAATGGCATTTTCCTGTATGCAAAAGTTCCCCATTTGGTTGTGAAGGTTGTCTTGAACTGGTCTTCTTCCTTCACCATAATCTGATTGTAGCCTGAGTAGCCATCAAGTAGTGAAAACCTCTCGGAGCCAGCCACAACTTGCAAGATTTGCTCCATGGAAGGGAGTGGGTAATGGTCCTTGAGAGAGGCTCTATTCAAGTCTCTGAAGTCAACACACAATCTGATCTCTCCACTCTTCTTTCTGACTGGAACTAAGTTGGTAACCCAACTAGAATGCTTGATTGGGAATATGATCCTTGACTCAATCAGCTTGTCCAATTCTTTCCTCATGAGAGGCTCCATGTGTGGATTGACTGGTCTTTGTTTCTACTTTGATAGGCTTAGTATTTGGATCCAATTCGATGGTATCTTTGAGCTAAGTTAGGATTGAAACCTTTCAAGTTTTCATAGCTCCAAGCAAACATGTTAGGGAACTCTTGACATAACTGTATGAACTCATACCTTTCTTGTTCAGTTGTCATCCTTCCAATTTGCAATGGTTTGTTCTCTTCCACCAAGATGGATACTGAATCCTCTCTCTTGACCTGAATGTTTGCTTTCTCCTTTCTAAACTGATCATTAGGGTTAAAAATGGACTCCAAAGTGATAAGTCCCTTGGGCAGCTTGTTAGTTCTCAGCTGTACTACTTGGTCACCATACTGCTGTTCCAATCTCTCTTGATTCTTGGCTGAGAACTCAGCTTCTTCTTGCAAGAAATGGATGATTTGCTGGTCATTCTCAAACACTTGCCAACTGACATTGTTATCTGGCACTGAAGGCCTCACAATCACATGGATGTTTGGCTGTACCTTGTCTTGTTGAATGCTTTCCACAATGTCAAAGGCTGCCCCTACTGCTGCAAGCTTTCATCAATGCTTGATTCTCTTTCCTAGGAATGGATTTGATGCCAAAACCCTCAAAATCTTCCATGAGGTCCCACACCCTGTTCTTGTAGCACTTGAGTAGATCATTCTTGGCAGCATGCTATCCCTTGACCTGATTTACAATCAATTCACTGTCCCCAAAGACTTGCAAGTTCTTTATTCCTCTCTTGATTGCCCAATGCATCCCTTGCACCAAGGCTTCATATTCAACAGTGTTATTGGAGCATGCAAACTGAAATCTAAAAGCTGAATAGTACTTTACTCCTTGAGGTGAAACAAGCATGGCTCCACCTCCTGCACCTTGTCTACTCCTTGATCCATCAAAAAACAGCTGCCATACCTCATTGTCATCTTTGTGGTTTGGCTTGGTGATGCTAGGAATAGGCTGATTTTCTTCGTGTATGCAATAGACCCCTAGCTTAGATTCTTCCACTTCTTGATAAGGATCAAATGCATGTATCTTGCTTGCCCATTCATCAAGAGTTAGATCCGGGATGCTTCCAACCTTAGTGTCAGCTTCATCAGTGCTTGGGTGATCTTCTTGATCAAATGCTGAGCAATTGGCATTAATCTGACTTGGAGTGTAAGGCTCAATATGGAAGTTTGTAATAGGTTCTGACCTGATTGTGGCTTTAGTTCCATACCTCGTTCTGAACAACATGTGTGACTAATCAGCAGAAAAATATCCCCCAATCTTGGCTGTGAAGTCCCTTGACAAACATAGGGCAAAGAGTGGTGGAAGGTCTATGGCTGATACATCTTATAAAACAACAACATTTGGACATGTATACAAGGTAAGACTCAAGTTTTAATCACTCCAACTGTTGCTTCTACTGCTGTCCCATCTAGCTGCACTACCCCTTTGGATATTGTTTCATCTTTGGAGCCCTAGCTAATCAGCTATTTGTTTAGGCATTCTTGAACTACTTGCCCCGAGTCTATCATGCAATTTTGCACTAATTGATTTCTAATGATCAATGAAACATAGAAAGGAGGGGGTTTCAAATTTTACCTTGCTTGTCCTCCATGATTTCCCTCAGGCTGTGCATCATTTGTAAGTACTTTGTCTTGCATCTGATCCTGCTGATTTGAAGTTGACCAGTCCTTCATGGCAGCTTGTAGCAGATCTCTTTGGCCTGGGATAGATAGGGATTCCCAAATTGATATATTAATGTTATTCTTCTTCATCTGATCAATGATGTTGAATGAGGATGAAGTATCCTTTTGCTGTCCCTTTGCTTGTACATTCGCTCCTTGCATGTGGGCAGCAACAACTAGTATTTGAGTTGGCCTAGGGGCTGTTCTTGGCTGCCCTTGTGCATTTGAAATCGGATTTTGTTTGCCAACCATTTGTGGAACCATGAAGGTTGTGGATTGGTTGGGGCTAATGGCTGTTCTTCACCCAAATTCCTCCTTTTTGACCTTGTGTTGGCTGCAACACCTTGAGAAACTACCTGGTTCATGCCACAAAAATCTTCTGCTTGCCAATTTACCAATGTGGTGTCATTTGGGGCTGATTGCTGTTGGAATGTTTCTTGTTGTTGGTTGTTTCCTTGACTTCCCTCACCCCCCACATCAGTAGTTATCACCATTAATGCTTGATTCAAAGCACCATTGAAGCACATGGATTGGTTATGAGGCTCATTGCATGGAAAACACCAATCATACTCCTGAGCAATGTTGTTTTGTGTTGGCACCAATGCCTTAGAGGCAGATATGGCATTTGGATTATAGGGCTAAAATGGTCTATTGGCAGGAGGCCTTGTTTGATTCATATTTGCAACTGGATTAGGTGGCCTTTGTGGTTGGTATGGCTACCTGTTAGGCTGAGCTTGGGGTTGATAAGAAGGTCTAAAACCTTGGGCCTGCTGCCTTTTGAGAGTAACCAGCTCATTGCCTAGGTTTTGCAATTGCTTCATGACTTCTTGAAGCTCATTTGGGGCACTTGGAGATGAAGTGGAAGCTTCATTTGAACTTTGATTTCTAGGAGTGGGAGAAGGAGCCAAATTAGGTGCTTGATTGGTGTTTGGACTCTCTAAACTTGGAAACAATGGCATGGGAGGTCTAGGGGCAAGTTTGCTAGCTTGGATCAAACAATTTTCAGCCCTAATGGCAATGCTATAAGCCATAGGGATAGTTATGCCTCCCATGGACTGAATCAACATAGAAATATCAGAATTTAGAGCTTTGAGATAGTAGAGAAAAGCACCTTCTCTTTGTTGCTTGGCTTTGACCGCCACTTGGAATTCTCTCCCAAGTCTTTTGAAATATGAAGTTGAAATTGGTCAGCTGCTCATTGGGAGCTCTCTTGATGGTTGTCAGTTGCTCTAAAAGAGACAAGTTGTCTCCCTTTTCTCCAAATTGCTCATGAAGTGCTATACACAGCTGATTCCAATTTGTGATAGAACCAGCTCCAAGGCTCCTAAACCATTGCAATGCTTTACCCTTGAATGAAGATGCTAGTAACTTGACAGCCACTTGCATCTCATTGATTTCATGGATTGCATGGGTTTCACTTTAACATGATCACTGGAGTAGTCTGATTTTCTCCGTGAAGTATGGAATGTTCTTGAAGGCTGCAATAGGAATCAAATGTTGGGCATTGAGGGCAAGTGGGTTGCTTCCTGTGAAGTTGACATAGGGGTTGTTTTGTGCCATTCTAATCGGTCTTAAAACCCTTGTTGACTAAATGAAAGGCCTACTAGGTGGAGGAGTTGAGAGAGTTCTGTTTGGTGGAGATGGAGACCTTTGAATCCTTCTTCCTCTTTGCCTTCTTCTTGGAGATAATTGTAGGTATTCAAATAGCACTTCTTCTTCTCCAACTCTTGACCTTGTGGTGATTCTTCTCATGAGTTTTCAGGCCTGCACTATTGAAACCAGTTGATTCTTCCCCTTGGAGTCGCCAGATATGCAAATAATAGCTCTTTTCAAGTAATAAAATTGCAGCGAGATGCACATCAAATTTGCTGCAGTAAAAATGAGACTTATAGTGTCCCACCAGGCATGCCAAAACTATTAGTGCAAAGTCACAACACCCCTGGACGTTGATCAGATTTCTAGGTTGAGCACTCTTGCATCCAGTGTGATTGCACAACATGGAAACCTCTCTCCAAGTGTGGGACTTGTGAAACTAAGAGAGGAATCTCTAGATTAGAGGCTGGTTCCTTAAACTCCTCTGATTTAGATCTATATTTACACAACTACAGAGGTTCAGATCCAAATCCTACTCTAAATTGCAAGGAGATAGGGATAGAAATGTAAAAATTGAAACTAACTAAAGATGGTGATGCACCAAAAGGAGTGGTGAATATTTTTGTCATGAAAATAGACACAAACCAAAGATTGCAACATAAAATCATACACAGGCTGATAAGATATAATTTAGGATCTGAAATGAAGCAAATAATACAAATAAAGGACTGAAACCCATTCACAAAGTTTACATTATCATTTCTAATGTCAAAACCACTGCATTACAACCTCAGAGAGGTAGAAAACCTGTTACAGTCTTTGAAGAGGTCTGATTCTTGCAACAATCACTTGCTGGAGGTGAAAGAAGAAGATTGCTATGCCAAAAGTGTTCCCCCTTTAGAAATGAGCCAAATCTGGCTTTTACATTGCATGGGTCGAGCCCAGGAGAGAGAAAACGTACAAAAAACGTGGGAGCCCATTCCTCCTTGACTAAAAATGCATTAAATCAGCATGGAGGACCTTACAAACCCATACCTTGCCATTTTTGACCAGATTGGAGGAGAATGCGACCCATTCTGTATTAAATTTGGTCGTTGAAATGTCACTTCTGGCCATGAACACGTGTCAGAGCCATTTCTTAAATTTCTCTCTCTAGACTAAACCAAAATTCAAGATTGACCCTAGAATCATGTAGATAATTTTATAAGCTTTCCAATGATATAAAGAACGTGTAAATCCGAGCTCTGGATCGAAAGATATGGCGATCTAAAGATTTAGGGCACAAAACAGGCAAAAATGGGTTTTGAAATTTTTCCCGCTCCGCCACCTGGACGACACGTGTCGGGCACTGATTGGATGAGAAATTCTCTCTCCTTCCCTTACCCGTGGTTTTCCTTGAAAGTTTTGACTTTTTGTAATTTTGGAAAATTTCCCATTTTTTCCCCGCGTCCCCGCCACTTGGGACACGTGGCATGATCTGGTTGGAGGACGGGGCGCGGGTCATCCTTTACCTTTTAGTTTTTGGCCAAAACTTTTGCCAAATTCTCTAATTCCTCCCCGAGCTCCACACTCCCCTTCTCCTTAGGACACATGTCCTCTTTTTATTGGCTTGGGCCAACGCTTCAAACCTTGCCCTTTGAAATTTTGGACGTTTTCCCTTGTGACACGTGGCATTTCCTGATTCGTCCGCGGGCTTGCCGGCTTTTCACGTCCCTCGTGTCCCTTTGGCCCAACTGTCCCAAACTGTCTGGGACAAATTCCTCCAATCCGCCCGATTCGGGCTTCCTGTCCCTCTTTTGAGGTGAAGACACGTGGCATTATTTGATTGGCTCTCGGCTCCTTTGGCTCTCCACGTCCCATGTGTCCCTTTGTCCCAACTGTCCCGGTGCAAAATTTCTGTTTGGCTGATCCGGTCTGTTTGTGTCCTTCGCATCCTCACGGCCTAGATGTTCTAGCCTTACCTGCACAACAGTTAGTCAATTTTGCTTTTACCTTTAGCGGTTCACCCTTTCGCATCTCGCACATCCCTTCGTCCTGATGTCCCATTGCTCTGCGGACCACCTGGCGGCCTTTTGGTCGATTCGCACCCCGATGTCCAAACTGTCCCAAGGGCTGCGAGGACTAGGACTTAGCCATTTTCATGATTTTTTCTTGCCCAAGCTTGTTTTTTGCAACTTTTTCACCCCTTTTTAGAACTTGCTCTTTTCTTCTTGGACAGGAGAGCTAGAAAAAAGGCCGAGGGAATCCCGAAACATGATTTTTTGCTTTGAATCAATCTATCTACCTGGGACTTAAATATTATGATGTATGTTATAAAATTTACCCTGGGGGGTGAATTTTGATAACAGATTACTCTGCCACACATTCTCGTGTGAATTATTTTCTTCTTTGGGACACAGACCAAAACACTTTATGGTTCCCATGTGTCAAGGGGGAGTGGACTATCACTTTGGAGGATGTATACCACATTCTTGGACTCTCGGTACTTGGTAGGAAACTTACATTGGTGATAGCGGGGTCCAGGGCATGTGATAACACAACAAACTACATACACGAGAGATGTTATTGTCTCTTCTGGATCAAATACGGGAATGAAAGTTTGGTCTATTTCTACATACATGGGTATCCTGTCCTTGAGATTAATTGGGGACAAGGGAGGAGATCAACTCTTATACTATTGGGCCCCCATCATTGCACAGATCGAGGTTCATGGCCGTAAGTATGCCTAGGGAGCAGATATTCTGGGGACCACATACCATGACTTATATAGAGTTGTTAGATTATAGGGATAGTCCTTGAGCCACCCTACTCTAGTTATAAGTTAGGTATATGAGAATTTCATCCCGTATGGTGGGGGTATAGGTATCAGATCCAGAGGCTATCTAGGTAGCTAGATGCACATGCATGTCAGTACTCTAGACACCACATTACTCAGTGGCCTCCCTAACTACAACAAACATGACCACCACACCCTATCAAGACATGGCAGGGATATGGGGTGAGGAGACTACGATGATGGTAGCTTGTTCTTCCACGAGCTAGCTAGTTGACAGATCTGGGAGGCTAGAGATTCACCCCTTTGACCGGGTACCCCAATAGTTCGGTCTTCCATACCCTATCATGCTTCCTCTAGTGGCACCAGCTAATAGGACTATTCAAGAGGCACGAGAGATGTCCTAGTGGGGATATTAGCTTGATAGTTGTTATTCTTGGTGTTCCTATTGTAGTTAGGTGTGTAGTGTAGGCTCGGTGGGAAGCTAGTGCTCCTTAAACACCCTTACTTTAGATTAGGGATGCTCCCGCTCACGAGTTGGGAGGAGGATGAGATGATCAATTTGGACTCTAAATTTAAGGAGGATGTAAGAGATGATACGAGAGGGAAGTCGGTCGAGAGAGGAGGATGAGGGGATAGGACCTTCAAAGGGGGCTAACAGTGACCCTAAGTGGCATGATACTTAGGAGATCCTTAGAGAAGCACATGAGGAGGTGAGCACGGAGAGAGAGACTCTTGTTTCAGATTTAGGGAGGCTCCATAACCACCAAGCTTGAGTGCCACAACAAATCATTGATCCCACATGGATGCCTGGAGACCCAAGTATGTTCAATACTCCTTTCTCAAATTTTTCTATCGATTTTTGCATGTTTAGCTTAGCATTCTCTTTTGATTTGTGTTATGTGGTTTTCTCTTAGCTCACTATCTCTTCTTTTTCTTTTTTCGAGTGTCTACACACGAGTGGCAAGAGCTCATTCATCGGTATGTGTGGACACCCTATTGATCCCCTAGGGAAGAATCAAGCCGAGTTGACTGCTGATTCAGGGGCAGCCCTTAGCCGCCAGATGACATACCGACGTGTTCTCTCCCATCTGGAAGGTTGCGGAGATAGTGACCTCCCTTCATACCATGGTAGCTGGATACGAGACCACCGAGTGCCTGATGAGGTGAAGCCATTCTCATAGTGAGGCTACGGGAAGTGGGTGCCACCATGAGCACTCACACCATTCAGTCCATTCTTAGCACCGTCACAGCCGTAGTAGGAGCCCTAGATGTGGTCGCACACCATCTGAGGGATCCCACAGGGATTGACAGGTTATTGAGCCTTTATTGCTTGGATACCATTTTTTTGACACTATAGATTATTTTGTGTATGTTTCGGGCTCATTGCAAGCATTTTTACCATGCCTAGTGCATGATGACATTGTATACAAACTTGATCCACTATGATATATACAGACTCTATTTTTGGTTTGGCATTCCATTATATCCGAGTTGAATCTCTTTGGCTTATCTCTCATGTGTACTCTAGATGTTTAGAATTTCCACTTTTCTATGCTTTTTAGAATGTATGCAATGGATGTGAAATGATAACAAAATGATTTCTTTTTTTTATTTCATAATGTTGATATATGATGATGTAAACACAATGTGATCTTAAACTTAGTTTCTTTTGCAATATTTGGTACTTCATATTTGTCTTGACAAAATGTGATGATATAGTGATACGATAAATAGATATGCTTGCCCCACTCCTAACCCCACACAACTAGTAAGATGTAAGGGCTCAACACCGAGAGTTAGAAAGGGCACAAGCCATGAAATTTGTTGAATGGAAGTGATGAGAGAAAGACAGAGGTTTGACATAACCAAATTGAGATGCTACAACCTTTCCCTACTCAAGCTACCTCATAGTTTAGAATGTGAATTGCTTTGCAGTTTATCTAGACTTGGATCCGTAGATGGCCACTTGGTTGACAAAATCTGGTTTTTAGGGTTTTGAATTCTCTTGGAATTTTGAACATCTAATTCACTTTTTTTTACTTTAGATTTCACAGTAATTAATTTAATTGTTTATGAATTTCAAATTTGTCAAAGAGACCCACTACACCTTACCCCATGCTACCAATAGGAAGCACAAGCTTATCACCACAGACAAGGCATAGGTGAGTAAGGGCATTTCCTTCCTTCCCAACACAAAGTCACTAGTAAGAGATGCAAGATCAACACCGAAGGTTGGTAGGGCAAAGAAATGTGTAAAATAAATTTTTTTGTGGATTTGCATTTGACTTACTTATTTGGGAAAAATGTTTAGTATGTTCTTATTTCCAAAGAGATTTTCATGGGATAGATGTGACACCATGAAGCTTCTAGAATAGACTATAGGTAAAGACACCTAACCTAGAAAGAAACTATAAGTAGAACCAAGTATGCAAGCCTTGGTATGATCATGGTCAAAACTTTGTCTTATCTTGCTTGAACTGATGAGATGATTCAAAAATAATTGATGATACTATGAAGATTTGAAGAGATATGATCTGAATGTTTTGCCAATGTTTTCTGAAGTTTTTAGATGTTGTTATAAGGATAAGTCCCTCGATCAAAAATTTACGAAATGAAATGGCGAATGAAAATGAAATGCAGATGCAATAATGTACATATGAAAATGCAAGTGAAACTACATGTCATGATGTCTAAGGTGAAGAAAGTTGACGAATATCGAATTCTTCACCCCTAAAATTACACAACAGAGAACCATTATCCTCAAAAATTTTGTTCTCTTGACAAGGTCATACCATTCTAGGTTTAAACTTATAGCCCTTGCTTGAAAGTGTATATGTCCAATCATTAAAATCATTTTTCTGAAAGAGGCATTCGTGTGCCTCTTTGTCATGTTCTTGAGACATGGTGTGTGGGTGAGCATGACTATGCTGCTCAGCCTTATCTCCTATGTAGAGCATTGTGTTTACTTGTAACTCTTGCTAAATTATGAGGCCTTTCCCCATGGATATGGAAAACTTAGTTTTAGATGCACATGGGTTGAAGCCAGGGTTTAGAATAGAATAACCCTCAGAGATGGTTTTTATGGGCATCATTTTAATCTCAAATTTCATTTCTTCATTTGTTAACTCTATCGTGTTCACACCTAGATCTAGTTCGTTAGACGGAAGAGATGCTAAACCAAGAAGACTACCCATTCCCCGTGGTTCAAATGGGAGGAATATCGATCTCCACTCTTTAAGAGTTTCATAATTCCCATTGTAGTTTTAGTGGACATTGTTTCCATAGATATTGATTTACCCTTATCTATTTTTGCCACCTCAAATGTTTTTAGGTTAATGACTTCAACCTTTGGAATGTCCGGGGTGACTGGGACTAACTCTTTTGTTAGAGGTGGTTTTTTCAATTGGTTTGTAGGAAGTTCATACTCTGTATGGACTCCTTTCTTCTTCTTGAGGTTTTATAAGTGTATATTGAAGGGCTTAGGATCCCCTTGAGTGATGAATACCTTCCCAAAATGGAGGAATCTAATCTCTGGAATAGTGTAAAAGGAATATCCTTCATTCAATGAATCCAGGGTATCCCGAGGATCATGTTATAACTTATTTCCTTGTCGATAATGTAAAACTCCATCAAGATGGTTTTTGGACCAAGTGTGACTGGAAGAACTATGGTTCCAATCGAGGTCACTTTAAGACTGTCATACCCCCATAACATGTTTCTTGTAGAGGAATAATTTGTCTCTCCATATCCTAACTTCTACAAGAAAGAGAAATGAACCACATTTACAGCAGCCCCATCATCAATCATGGCTCTCTTAATACAATTGTTATAAACCCAGACTTGTAAAAATAAGGTAGGATCACCTCTTCAGAAATTTCAGTGTTAGATGGCATCTTGTCTATATCGAAAACAAACCCAATATCCCTATAGTTTTGTCTTGGAGGATGTATGTCAAAGTCAATATGATTTATTTGAGCTATAGGATGTGGTGTAACATGGATTAAATGACCAAGACCTAGTGCATTGAGTAATGCAGAATGATGTGTAGGTGAATTCTTCAGCAAATCTAGGAATGAAATGTGAGAAAAGGTCTTGTTCAAATCCAATATTAAATCATAGGCTCCTACTAGTTTTGTGATTATGGGAACATCTTCCTGTGGGAAGGAAAGATCAGGTAGGGGTTGTGAAACGTGCTCCTTTGTCTAGGTTATTGCATTAATATCATGCTCAACCTCTAGCTCAACTAATCCTAAGATTTTTGTGTTATCGTTTGAACCAAGTTTAGGAGAAACTCGAGAGTTATTGGAAGTTGAGGCTTTGTGGTCAATGTTTCCTATAGGAATGCCTTTGTTTGTGTTTTTTGAATTCACCTTGAAATTTTTAGGATGTGTAGGGAGTGGATCTCAAAATATGCTCACATTAGCGTTCTGAGGAGCTACAGGTCCTGTATAGTTAGATTGCGAGTTTGTTTCAGGATTTGCTAGGAACATATCTACAAAGATTTGCCTTTGGTTTTGGGAAGTCTTTATAGAAACTTGTTGTAATCGTAGAAAGTCCTATCATCATGAACCTGAACCTTATGGAAATGAAAATATAGGTTAGGGTCATAATCTCTTGGTATTTGATAAGCGTCTTGTTGTTGTTGATTATAACTTCAGTTGTAATTTTGAAATTTATTGTTATAACCATGATTCATTGCCCCTTGGCCAAAGTTTTGATACTGGTTTGGGCTTTGGGTTTGATTTTTTTTTGTAGTGGATGATTTACATTGACTGTCTTGACAGAAGACGTAGTGCTAAGGCCTCTTTGATTGTCCAAGTTTTTGTTATTGTTAGTTTTTATATTGTTTGGAAAACCAATTTTCTTGGCTTGATTAGTAGCACCATTTGTGGTAGCACCATGATTGTGATTCACACCCTTAGGTCCTTGGTTGTTAGCACCATTGTTTTGATAATTTGCATTATTTTGATTTGGGGATACCAATTTCCCATTGGGACCATAGGTATTATGTCCATTTTCTATAGAGGCTTGGTCAATCCAAAGCACTCCTTCTAAAACTTCCTCATAACTATGAAAAGTAAAATTTTGGATGTCTTCCTTAGTCTCTTGATTGAGCAAGTGAAGGAATAGATCACAAAGTTTCATCTGGTCCATATTGGGTGCACTTGCAGAGGAATAGAGAACTTGGTACCATCTATAGATCTATAGGACTAACTCCCCTAAGGGCTCCATTTTTCTCCTATATAATATGTAGGAACTTCCTAATCCTTATACGTAACAACTTGTTCATGTCAAATGCTTTGATGAACTTGGAAACAAGTTGTTTAAAGGAATGTATAGAAGCTTCCGGAATACGATAATACCAATCCAATGTGATTCCTTTGAGAGTCTTTGGAAATATCTTAGCCACCACAACATCCCAAGGAAGAAATTCCTTGATAGCATAGTAAATATAGGCCTTGATATGAGCATTTGGGTCTCCTTCTCCCTTGAATTTTGGAAGATCTAGAAATGTGAGTGGAAGCATGACACCATGTATGATGAGGTCTAGAGGCTCCTTTAAGTACTCAACATATGTACCCATTGCATAAGATTCCACCATTGAATATACTTGATAAGGAGGTGGAGGAGGAGCTGCACACTATAAGCATTGACATGAATGTATGGGATCCCTTGATATGACATGTAGGGAGAAGGAATCATATATGGGTCCATCTAGGGAGTTTTTGAGTACATGTGCATGCAAGGTGGGATAGCTTCATGATATGGACCAGCGGGCGTAAAACTAGGAACGCCACATTTCTTGTTGTTGTGGCATTCAAGAATGCACTTCTGGCCAACACTTGTGTAGGATAAGCTTGTGAAGGATGAGGATGCATATCTAGTGTGTCTAACCTTGTGAGAAGATGACATGGATTTTAATGAGCTAGATAGCCTTGTTGTACATGATATTGAGTTAGTTTTTCATTGGAAGGGATGTATCCTTTGATGTCAACTAGATACCCCGTGTTCTTCCCTACTACACATGTTGGTTGTGAAGTTTGGGATCTTTCTAGTTCTCTAATCCTCCCCACTAAAGTATAAATGAGATTGTTGGGAGAGGATTGAGTCCCTTGTTGGGGTGCTTATGGCATAGGGTTTGATTGAGAAAGCTCATGATACCCTGTCATGAATTGTTCAGTGTTATAATTCTTGTCTTCCTTAGAAGTAAGAATCTTAGGATAGGTATTCAAAATCTCAAAGGTTTAAGCCTTCATTCTATCTAAAGACTCATCTATCTGACAAATAGGATTAGCTATTCGTGTAAATAGATCATCCTCTGTTGATTTCATGGAAATGTGAGGTCTTGAAAATACTCTATGCTAAGAACCTATTACATTTTTGATAACAACGTGGTTTGCATTGGGTTGATTGTATTGCATGTCTAATGGTTGATCAACCTCCTCCATCCTTACATAGCTAATGGGGTTTGAAGTGTAACTAGGGGAGGTTTGGATGTTGCTTGTGTAATTGTCACCCCACCTTAAAAGAGATGGGGATTGTTGTGGTTACACATTTGTATAATATCTATCGAGCCAAATAGCCAACCAAACTCTCTCTTCAGAAATATTTTAGAAAGTATAAAATACCTACCAAAATAGGGGAAGAAATGAAGAGGTGAGGTAATAGTAATGAAAGAAAGAAAAGTGGAAGGAATAAATATTTCACGTCGGGTTCACCAATTTGTACTGATGAAAATGAACACGTGACCTTCAACTACACTCGACCCCTCGAGGTCATGCTTTGGAGCAGCCAATGTTTGAATGTGTGTGGCTAACTATAGGAGGATCAATGACTAAGATCTAGTAGTGTGATCTCCTGGTAGCCAAGTTGAAAAAGGGGAGATTTAGAGGATATGAACAGGTGGCATAATTGCCTAACATGGATCTAAGTATTGATCTAGTTTGAAGTGTCTATGTAAAATGAATGAAATTAACAATCTATGCTACTGATGAAAGGAAACTAATCTAAAAAAGTCACAAAACTAGAATATTACAATCACAAACAAGAATTCACTTCTATTCTAAATAATTAAAATATTTCTACACTAAAACTAAACAAGAAAGATAACCTGGTGTAGTTATTCACCTATGTTAAGTGTATGGAAACTAAAATAACTTAAAACTATAACTTTTCCAAATGATCTATGATGTGTAGACAACCTCCTACGATATTCTCTTCTTTAGATCCCGGGGATAAGAAGAAGAGGATCCATCACTAGGGATTGCTATGAAATGTTCAAACCCTCTTGAAAATTGACTAACTACTTGTGAATGAAAATAAATTGATTTCTTCTCTTTTGATATGTAATTAACTATTTGACAAAACAAATAAAAAAATACACAACTCCAAGCTAGAATAGCAAGAGCTTTGGCAAATCCAATAGTATCAGTATTTGTCCCCTTAGTTCTTTCCTTTATTTTTCTAAGTGTTCATGTGAGTCCAAAAGATTGGGAATGCAAATAAAATAAAAAAAGAGGATGGTGCTTGAGAAATGGTAGCTTGGAAGCAATATGGACGTAATGCAAATAAAAGAAAGATAACACAAGAGATCTGAACTTGGATATGTAATTCCTAGCAAGATTATGGTAGCACAACAATGCAAGATACACAAAATTCTCCAGCCCTTTTGCTTGAATACAAGCATGGAATATATAGGAATGGAGGATAGGAGATTACTTCATGCATAAGGAAATGAAGAGGAAGTTCCACTTATTAAATCTATTTAAAAATAGAAGCAAGGAGAACCAAGCAAACGAAGATATTTTTAGAAAATTTGGATCACGTATGTGTTCAAAAAGAAAAATTAAGTGAATCGTCGCATGTAATTTTACACATGAATATTCTAGAAAAATCGATCAGGACCACCGCCCTACGCAGGGGTGGTAGTTTCAGGACTGCCCCCCTACTTGGGTGGCGGTTTGCAAACTATTGCCTAGCTAGGGTGGTAGTTTTGACACTTAATGCCAAAATGAGCACAGAAAGAAGGGGGAATCTAGAAAAATGTAAGGAAAAGTTAAGTAAGGCTATCTAGGCTACAAATATATACTGCGAATGGGTTTTTAGAGCTCGAACACCTTCTTGAAAGGATTTTGAATCATCACTAGGGACTTTTATAACCATTTTCCTGACAATATAACACATGCAATTTTGGGTGCATATAGTTACCTTGTAAAATTTAAAGTTGGCAAAGATTAGTAGGTGGAGGAATTTCGAGAATAGCCTTTACTTTAGTAGGATTGACTTCTATGCCACACAAATAAATGATGAAACCAAGGAGATTTCTTGAAAGAATAACAAAGACACACTTCTTGGGTTGAAGGTGAACACAATACTTGATGAGATGGTCAAAGATGACCTTCAAGACTATGAGATGTTTGGACCAACATTTGGATTTGGAAATAAGATCATCTATGTAGTCTTCCAATATGCGATGCATTATGTCATGGAAGATATAAGTCATAGCCCACTGATATGTAACACCAACATTTTTAAGGCCAAAAGGCATGAATCGATAGTAGAAGGTCCCCTAAGGAGTGATGAATGTGGTTTTGTGTTGATCTTTTAGGGTGAGAAATATTTGGTTATAACCTGAGAAACCTTCCATGAGTGATAAAATCTCATGACCAGTAGTGAGATCAACTAGTTTATCAATACCTAGTAGAGGAAAGTTGTCTTTGGGGCAAGCCAAGTTGAGGTCATAGAAATGTGTGCAAATGCAAAGTCCCCCTATTACTTTTGTGACAGGAAAGATGTTAGAAATCCATTGGGGATAGCCAATGGGTAGGATAAAGGAAACAAAGAGAAGGTATTGAAAATCCTCTTTGGAAAGAAGGGAAATGTGAGGATTCATTTTCCATCGATTACGTTTTATGGGTTTGGATTTAGGAATGGTTACGATATTGTGGACCACAACGTTTTGGTCAATACTGGGCATATCAACATAGGACCAAGAAAAGGCATTGCTATGATCTCAAAGGAAAGAATTAAAAGCTTCTTGTTCATCAGTATCTAAATATTGGCCTATCTATAGAATGTGTGGGTCATCCTGAGTGTGAATGTTGATTTCAATAGTCGAATCATTCAACATGCTTTGTGTCTCTGAAGGAAACGACCAATGAATATAAGAATATTCCACACCAAGGTAGGTGAGGATAGACTCATCATCTTGAAATTAAATGATGCTAATAAAGGTGTATTGACATAGATCATGTCGGGATACGGGAAGGGAAGAGAAAAGGAGCCTCACCATCACATTGATAAGTCGGAAGTTCGAGGGAAATTATGTTCATGGAAAAAAATGTTAGGAGGAATAGATTTGGGATCTATGGAATTTGTGGGTGAAGGTGTTGATGTTGGTGAATGTGGTTGAGAAGGTTTGTTATCCTCAATGAGGTCGATGTAATACTTATTGGAAGATGGTGTGGAAAATCCAATAACACTATGATATTTTTGTTTACAGTTGGTACACAGGATGATGGTGTGGTGACCTTGTTCATAAAAACCAAAGAAAAAGTCGTTTCGTGTGAAAAAGTGAAGGAAAGTGTGGGAAAAGTGGCAATTAGTGAGAGATTGGAGGTCAGATGAAAATGGTTGTGTTTAGGATGGAGGTTTGAGTGAATAGGTGGCAATATCAAGTCCCCCATATGTTAAGTTGGTGTGAAGGTGGGGAGGACCATAAGGGAAAACCTCTCCTATGTGATAGTCATAACGAGGATGTTGGCGTAGGTTTCCATACTCTTGTGGAGTGAGGAATGTGTTGATATTATAGAGGTGGTATTCCCTAGAGTGAGGAATTTAAGAACATGTTGATGCAAAATCACAAAGCACCCCTATGCGGATCAGCTTCTAGGTTGATCTTCAGCATCCAAAGCAGATTGCACAACATTGAATCCTTTCTCTAAGTGTGGGAATTACAAGAATGAGAAAGGAATCTCCAGAGAAGGTTGGTTCCTATTCCTCTGTTCGGATGTACACGAAAAATGCAGAGGGTTCACTCAAAGTCTAATCTAATCTACCAAGGAGACAGGGTAAGGAGATGCATAAAAATAAACCTACACTAACAGAGGTGATGCACCAAGGAATGAAGAACATCTATCTTTCCAATAAACACAGACCATTCAAATGTGATGCAAGATCATGCAGATAACAAAATTCACAAGTGAAAGATCGAAGGAAGCAAATGAACACGAGAGGGTTAAGAATCATCCACAAACATGCATTACTTACTCCAAGGGTCGATCTGATACACTACAAAATGCCAAGAGGCAGAGTCACATTACAGTTTCAAATGGGAGGTTCAAACTCCACAAATTCACCTGATAAAGAGAAGAAGGGAGGAGCAAAACAGAAATGTTCGACCTTTTTAAAGAAGCTCCTCCTTACAATATATACTAAGAATGAGAGAGGAAAGAGAGAGGAAAGTTGAATCTACCACAACCACTTCTAGATACATTTAACTCATCTCATTATGGTAGAAACGGTGGACCCTGGAAAACGGCGGACTGTCTGCTGCATTAAAGCTGGTTGTTGAACGCCAGTTCTGGGCATTATCACGCGTCAGAGCTGTTTCTCAATTTCCTCTCTCCAAACTAAACCAAAATTCAAGATTGACCCCGGAATTGCATAGAGCATTTCATAAGATTTCCGTTGATATAAAGAACGTGCAAATCTGAGCTCTGGATCAAAAGATATGGAGATATGAAGATTTAGGGCACAAAACAGGTGAAAATGTGTTTTGAAACTTTTCTGCGCTTCGCCACCGGATGATATGTGTCAAGAGCTGATTGGGTGTGTGATTCTCTCTCCTCTCCTCTGCTCACCCGTGGGTTTTCTTTGAAAACTTTGACCTTTTTTTTGATTTTCCACTTTTCCCGCACTCCCGCCACTGAGGACGTGTGGCATGCATTGATTGGAGGACAGGGGCGCGGGGTCTTCTTTTACTTTTAGCTTTTTGGCTGAAACTTAGCCAAATTTTCTAACTCCTCCCCGAGCTCCGTGCTTCCTTGTTCCATTAGACACGTGTCCAATTCCTATTGGCTTGGGCCAGCGCTTCAAACCTCTCTCTTTGAACTTTGGATGTTTTTCCTTGTGACACGTGGCGTTACCTGATTCATCCTCGGGCCTGCCGGATTTTCACGTCCCTCTGTCCCAGCTGTCCCAGTGCTGTCTAGGACAAAAACTTCTGATCCACCTGATTTGGGCTTCTCTGTCCCTCTTTCGGCTGATGACGCGTGGCGTAATGTGATTGGCTCTCGGTTCCTTCGGCTATCTACATCTTGTGCATACTTTTGGCCCGGATGTCCCTGTATGAAAGTCCTCTGTTTCGGCCGAACCAGCCGGTTCGCGTTCTTTGCGTTCTTACGGCCCAAATGTCCCAAACTACTTAGTGCGAAAGTTCTCCTTTTCGGCTGATCTCGGGAGTTTCGCGTCCTTTTCATTCTCACGGCCCAAATGTCCCAGCTACTTAGTGTGAAAGTTATCCTTTTCGGCTGATCCGGGCGGTTCGCGTCCTTCGCGTTCTCACGGCCCAAATGTCCCAACTGTGCCGCTCAGCAGTTAGTCGATTTTCTTCTCCTTCGGCTGAATCGCTTTCCGCACCTCTCGCGTCCCTCTGTCCCGGCTATCCATTTGCTCTGTAGACTCGCCTTTGGCGCCTTTGACAGCCGATCGTGCCCAGATGTCCCAACTATTCCAAGGGCCACCTAGACCAGGACTTAGCCAATTTTCATGATTTTTTCTACCCCAAGCTTGTTTTTAGCATTTCTTCCATTTCTTAGAACTTTCTCTTTTCTTCTTGGACAAGAGGGTTGGAAAGAGGCTGAGGGGACCCCAGAAACATGATTTTGGGCCCTGAATCAATCTGTTATCAAAATTACCGGGGAATTTTTGACAACAGTTTGGCGACTCAGCGGGGTCATCTGCTGTAGATGAAGTTACCAGTTACCTGAAGCATCCATTGGGCATGGAGTCATGGGTTGTAACATGCAACTGATCTAAACTTTGAAAACTTCCCTCTGAACCACTTGAATCCCACCGGACATGGAGTTGTTCTCACCAAAATGCCACTGGGATGATCTGTGCAAGAGCAAAACCAGCACCACAAAACTATGTACATAACTGAAAATCATACATGCTCCAAATGGAACATGCAGAGTGTGCACAAGCACTTCTTCTGCTGAAAGAAAACCTACCTACTCTATTCTAACTGGAAGCAAAGGCAAGCTAAACAAACCCTACAATTGGTTGTGAGAAATAGCTTCCCTTTCTCAAAAGTGGCAGCCATGCAATTGATTTGGAGCTGATCATGGCTGTTAGGATGAGTGGAAAATCAACAAGAAGTTGGTCTTCCACCCAAATCATCAAGGTATCAGCTGAAGGAAAATTCAATACCTCTTTTAGTTGCTCTGCATTTGGATTGAAGAGGTATGATAGCTGATCCTTGGTACTTTGTAGCTCATCCTCATGCTCAGAAGCAAGCATGACTGGTTGTGACTTCTCCTTTGGCTCCAATGAAGCCAAATACCTGATTGGGAAAGGTCTGATCCGTTTGATATGCCCATAGCTCTGATTTTCAACTCCAAAAATGGAGTCTTCTTGTAGACCTTCTTGGGTGGATGGTGTGGAAGAAATGGTGAAGTTCCTCTATCCTTTCTCTTTCTATAATGAAGAACATGAAAGACTAAAATCTTCCAATCTTGGTTCCAAAGAGCTGCTATAGGATGCAGGCTACTACAAATGAATGTTCTCCTTCATGACAGCAGACTCTTGTGTTTGGAATGTGGATGATGAAAGAAAGAATGGTGGAAACTCAACTGGCTCCTCTCCATCAAAACAATCCTCCAAATTTGATGATAAACTACCTCATGGCTGTCATCTGCTGCCGAATGGTCAATCTCTCCCATGGTGCTCTCTTGATCTATAACTTGACCACCATGGTTTCTTTCTCCCTCCAACGTTGAGTTTGAGATCTCAAACTCCTCTTCAGTACTAGAACTTGAGAGAGGTGAAATAGAAAGAAGAACTGAAGGTTCTCCTGTATCCTGCTTTGTGCTCAAAGCCCTTGGATCTGCACTTTTCTCCTCCATAGCTAGAATGTGATCCTCTTCTTTTGGATTTGGAACAACTTCTCCTTCCCCCAATGTTTGAAGATAGTCTTGCTCCTGATTGAACTCTTCCTCCAACATGAAGTTTGTCAAGTCAAACTCTTTAATCTGCTACTTTAGAGGACAAGTTGGAACTGCAAGGACTTCTTCATCTGCTGCAACAAAATTAGTTCTGACCACCATTTGTTCTCCAACTCCAACCTCTTCTCGAAGGCTTAACCATCAAGGGAATCTTTGTCATCCTAAATTTGGCAGCACAAACCCTTAAGTTGTCTATCATTTCTTTTCTGTTGGGCTCCTCTTCTTGCTGTCCTTCATGGCCATTTTTTGTAATTTCTTCTTCCCCACATGGAATTGGGAATGCAAGAGGAGAAGTGGGTTGTAACTCAATTGAGTTTGAATTTTTTTGTGGTGGTGGAGGAGGTGAAACCTCTTGTTTCTTTGGAGGAGGGGGTATTTCATTAGTTCTTGTGGAGGGGATGACTGTTTGGAAGGAAAAAGGAAAGAAGAATTGAGATGAGGTGGAAGACTAGGGGGTGGAGAAATGGATTCAACACTTGGGACAGCAGATGGAGAGTTTAAAACTTGACACTGCTGAGATAAAACAGATTGGGAAAGAGGGAAAAGAAAGGCATGAGATGGCGTGCTTACCCGTTGACAAGGTTGCTCAATACTCCTCTCATACACCTCTATTTCTTCAATCCACTGTGCAAGCAATGACAACGTTTTCATCATGAAGTCCAGCTTCTCTTGAGGGTTGAAGTGTCTTGGAAAAGGGCCTCCCCATGGACAAGGAGTCCTGCAACCAATTCTGAAAGCTCTCATTTGTGCTGTTGCTCTGGACTGCACCATCTTTACCTCCATCTTTTGGATTTGTTCTAGTAGACCAGCATCTTGCATCTGATTGTCTTCATTACCAGCATACCCTTGCTCTTGATGTGCTTCATATCCAAACTAACTTTGGCACTGCTGCTCATATGGGTATGCATAACGATCTTGAATTTTTTCAAAATGCTGATTTGGAGGAGTTGTAAAACATGTTGGAGGTAAATGTGAGTTCCATGATGGAAATGAAGTCATGATTGCACAACTTCATGGAATGGAAAGAATGAAAGGGATGGAAAGAATGATGGATGTGAATGGATGAAAAATAGGTCTGCAACTTTAGAAATGGGTTGCTGATCAGATGGAGTCGCCAGATGTGCTTGCAAGTGCCTCCAAAGGCTGAAATATTCACAGGAACACACCAACCTGTAAAAGATGAAGTGAAAGACCTCTAAGGTCCCACCGGCATGCCAAAACTATTGATGCAAAATCACACGCACCCCGGATGCGAGATCAAGCTTCTAGGATGATCTTCAGGCATCCAGTGTGATTGCACAACATTGAATCCTTTCTCTAAGTGTGGGACTTGCAAGAATGAGAAAGGAATCTCTAGAGAAGGTTGGTTCTTATTCCTCTGTTCGGATGCACACGAAAAATGCGAGAGGGTTCACTCAAAGTCTAATCCCGATCTACCAAGGAGACAGGGTAAGGAGATGCATAAAAATAAACCTACACTAACAGAGGTGATGCACCAAGGAATGAAGAACATCTATCTTGCCAATAAACACGAGACCATTCAAATGTGATGTAAGATCATGCACTGATAACAAAATTCACAAAGAAAGATCGAAGGAAGCAAATGAGCACAGAGAGGGTTGAGAATCATCCACGACATGCATTACTTGCTCTAAGGGTCGATACAATACACTACAAAATTCCAAGAGGTAGAGTCACATTACAGTTTCAAATGGGAGGTTTGAACTCCACAAATTCACCTGATAAAGAGAAGAAGGGAGGAGAAAAACAGGAAATGTTCGACCCTTTTAAAGAAGCTCCTCCTTACAATATATACTAAGAATGAGAGAGGAAAGAGAGAGGAAAGTTGAATCTACCAAAACCACTTCTGGATACATTTAACTCATCTCATTATGGCAGAAATGGCAGACCACTGCAAAACGGCGATGTTGCTTTGCATTAAAGCTGGTTGTTGAACACCAGTTCTGGGCATTATCACGCGTCAGATCCATTTCTCAATTCTCTCTCCAAACTGAACCAAAATTTAGGATTGACCTCAAAATCACATAGAGCATTTCATAAGCTTTCCATTGATATAAAGAACGTTCAAATCTGAGCTCTGGATCAAAAGATACGGAGATCTGAAGATTTAGGGCACAAAACAGGCGAAAATGTGTTTTGAAACTTTTCCCACGCTTCGCCACCTAGATGATACGTGTCAAGAGCTGATTGGGTGTGTGATTCTCTCTCCTCTGCTCACCCATGGGTTTTCTTTGAAAACTTTGACCTTTTTTGTGATTTTCCACTTTTCCCGCACTCCCGCCACTGAGGACGCGTGGCATGCATTGATTGGAGGACAGGGGCGCGGGGTCTTCTTTTACTTTTAGCTTTTTGGCTGAAACTTAGCCAAATTTTCTAACTCCTCCCTGAGCTCCACGCTTCCTTGTTCCATTGGACACGTGTCCAATTCCTATTGGCTCGGGCCATCGCTTCAAACCTCTCTCTTTGAACTTTGGACTTTTTCCTTGTGACACGTGGCGTTACCTGATTCATCCTCGGGGCTGCCGGATTTTCGCGTCCCTCGCGTCCCTCTGTCCCGGCTGTCCCAGTGCTGTCTGGGACAAAAACTTCTGATCCACCCGATTCGGGCTTCTCTGTCCCTCTTTCGGCTGATGACACGTGGCGTAATGTGATTGGCTCTCGGTTCCTTCGGCTATCCACGTCTCGCACGTACTTTTGGCCCGGATGTCCCTGTATGAAAGTCCTCTATTTCGGCCGAACCAGCTGGTTCACGTCCTTCGTGTTCTTATGGCCCAAATGTCCCAAACTGCTTAGTGTGAAAGTTCTCCTTTTTGGTCGATCCGGCGGTTCGTGTCCTTTGCGTTCTCATGGCCCAAATGTCCCAACTGCTTAGTGTGAAAGTTCTCCTTTTCGGCCGATCTGGGTGGTTCGTGTCCTTCACGTTCTCACGGCCCAAATGTCCCAACTATGCCGCTCAGTAGTTAGTCGATTTTCTTCTCCTTCGGCTGAACCGGCTTTCCGCGCCTCTCACGTCCCTCTGTCCCTGCTGTCCCTTTGCTCTGCTGCCTAGTGGTCTTTCGGCCGATTCACGCCCAGATGTTCCAACTGTTCCAAGGGCTGCCTGGACCAGGACTTAGCCAATTTTCATAATTTTTTTCTTTGAGCTTGTTTTTAGCATTTCTTCCATTTCTTAGAACTTTCTCTTTTCTTCTTGGACAAGAGGGTTGGAAAGAGGTGAGGGGACCCAAACATGATTTTGGGCCCTGAATCAATCATGTATCAAAACTACAGGGGGAATTTTTGACAACAGAACACCTTCTAAGGGATTGGTAGTAGATATGTGGGTAGTGGGGATAGATGAATTACTAGGTGATTAGGCGGGAGGGGTATAAATCGGTTGGGAAGTAGATGGGTCGGTTGCGGTAGTAGTAGGAATAGAATAGTTAGGTGTGGGAGAGGTGGCGACAACATTGGTGGATGGGATTGTGGGTGAAGGAGAAGTGGGGGTAGTGGTAGATGCCTTAACTAGTATCGGGACATCGTTAGGTCAATATAGCTTGTTATAGGTTTTAAACGGTGATGGGTCAGCTAGGATGGTATAGTTATGCCCTTCATGTTCAAATTTTACACAGTGGTGTAAATTTGAAGGAACACAACCCATGACATGAATCCAAGGTCATCCAAGAAATAGGTTATACTAGAACTCCCCTCTAAGATGTAGAATAATTCTAGGACAGTGTGAGGGCCTACACGAATGTGAAGAATAATGGTGCTAAGGGTGGAAGTGATGGTGTCATTGAAGGAGCGCAACATAACTAGGTTATTATGCATGTAATTTGAAGGAATACACATTTGATTATATGCATGGGAGGAGATGATGTTGATGCTAGCACTTGTTGTTGATCATAACATGCCATATGCGTATATTATCGATATATACTGAGAGATAAAAAGGCGGGATTAGGATTTTTGATTGGAAAGGTAATATATTCTCATCAAAAAAGCTGAGGGAACTACTTGATGAGTGGCTTGTAGGGGTAGAAGGAGGATATGATTTAGTAAGAGAGGCCACATGATGAGGGGTGATAATGAAGGCTACTAGTGTGGGTTCATTAGGTAAAACTTTGATGTATTGCAAAACTTCCATAAGGTGTTGTCAATGAGATTCAAAGGTTTGGACGAGATCATACAAAGAAATTTTTAGAGGGGATCGATGTAATTGTTTTATCATTATACGTTTGGTGATTTTGGGTGTAGGTGTAGATGGTATATTAAGCACATGATTGGTTGATGGGCTAGTTACTTTCTCTTTTCCTTTGTCCTTTTGGGCGTGAGTGACAACTTGGATCATGTTAATCTAATGGAAGGAGGTATATGGAGAAGGTATGTCATGAGTATTGTAATGGCATGATGGAAACAAACCTAATGCAGGGTAAGATCCTTTCAAAATGAGTAGGGTACACTTTGGAATTTAGGCAATGGTTTGGCCAACTCTCTGATACGGACCATGTTGATCATGAATATTGGAGTTGGATAAAAGGGCTATGGAGGTGGTGATGCAGTCACCAAGAAGTAAGAGATGAGGGAATGTGGTGATAGGTGAAGGTGGAATAGGGCCCTCATTAAAGAGATCGTCATTGTCAAAATTTTATTAAGGAGGACATAATTGGAGGAGAATGGTTTTGAGAGCCTTAAAACCTTCTACATCATGTCTTGGCACACGATGGTAGGCACAAATTTTAGTTTCATCAAACCATTTTGGTTTGGGTTTGAGGGTTCATAAGGCCTAAGTGGTGGTAAAGTGATGACTGAGGTCTCTAAGAGGTTGGATAGAATGTTGGCATAGGACCCTGCCAATGGATCATAGTGGGAAGTGAGTTAGGGTTTGGGTAAAGTTACGAGATGATTGTGGGGAAGAGGCGTTATAGGAGGGGGAATGGGTTGGACCACTAGTTTGGTAGGTGGTACTATCTTAGGTTTTGATGGTATCTTCTTGGGTAAAGGTGTGGTAGAAGAACTAGCAATGACAGGTGTTGTTGGCTTAACTACCCTATTGGAGGGTAGTGGGTTCTTTTCTTTGGATTGCACCTTCTTAGGTAAAGGTGAAATGGGAGTATATGATGCAAAAGGGAAAGAAAATGGTGGAAGAGGATGGGTTACCCATGGGGACAATAGAGTTGTGGTGGAAGTGGTTGGTAGAGGCCGGGTGGAAGGTATGGGTTGAAGTCGTATAGGAAAATTTGGGGTTATAGTAACTAGTGGAGGTATAGGTGGTAAGAAATGTACGGTGAGGGTGAGGGTGTTTTTATACAGGTAAATTGGATGTAACAAAAGATCGTGATGAAGAGGTAGGTTGCTTATCTTCTAATTGGCCTTGGGTAGGGGACTGTTTGGCCAAGGTTGATGGGTGAGGTCCTAGGATGGATGGAAGGGGCAAATGAGATAAAGGTGTGGTAGGGTTTGGGAAGATGTGGATAAATCTAATTTTATGGATGGATGGGTAAGGATTGACATTGCCATGACACCCAAGGTAGTGATGGGTCTAGATATGGATGAAGATGTAGGTGTGGGTAGGTTTTTAGGCATAAGAATGGTTTTATTTATGGGTAAAGGTTTGGATGTAGGTAAAGGTGAAAAAGAAGAATCTATTTTGATAGGCATGGGCAGGGTCGATATAGTTGTTGGAAAAACATTTGGATAGATCATGGAGGTATTTGTAGGTGAAATTTTCATTTGAGTCAAAAAGGGGATTCGAAGATGTCCCCAAAGCATGGAATTATCAACGTAATCAAGCGATCGACCAATCGTGAAAATGGGACTTCGTAATAGGAGATGTAGTTTTTAGTGGCATTCCCTATAAAATATGTCTGTGAGATAGGGAATTGGTTAGCCTCGAAATCTATGGGTAGAAGACTCAAGACTAGATCAATAGGATCCTGAAATGCTAATGGAGAATTGTCCCCAAAAGGTAGTGGAATGTCTAAAGGATCTCTTATGGGTAGGAGAGATAGCAGGTGAGGTGAGATAGATTTCTCTTTTGGTGGAGGATAAAGCGATGATGATTCTCCTGTGAGTAGGAGAGTTAATACATTTTATTGTTTGGTAGGTTGTGAGGTAGATGGTGAAATGACATCAACAGAAATTGTGGACTCCCTCGTGGGTGAAGGAGGAGATGAAGGGGACTCCTCTGAGGGTGAAGGAGTGGAAGAGGTATGATCCTCCATGGGTAGAGGAGCTCATGCCAAAATTTCCTCGATAGATGAAATAGGTGGAAATTGAGGAATGACTGGTATGATATCAAAAACAACATGGAATTCACAGACATTATTGTCATTAGTTGAAGGTTCACCATTTTGATTAGATGATGGTGTATGGTTAGGAACGACTTCTTAAAGATATGCAAGTTTTATTTTACGGTGTGTTTGGGTTTTCTAGGATGAGATATCCATTATCTAACATTTCCAGGATAATGTTCTTAAAATTTATGGAATTACCGTCACTATGGCCTTTGACGTGATGATAATTACAATAGTCATGTTCCTTATACAATGTGGGCATACGATGAGTATGTGGTTTTATGGGTGGAAGGGTAATGCCACCAACATTAAGGAGCTTTTCTAAGGCGAAGAATAAGGTTCCCCTATTGGGGTGTACTTTCATTGTTCCGAAAAAGTCGAAAAGTGGAAAGATTGAAACTGAAAAACCATCTTTGTCCATGTTAAAGTGGAAAGATTGGAGGAAGGTTTGGCTTGCCATGGTAAATGCTATCAATGATGGAAGGTTTGTACTTGTTGATCAAAGATTAGATTGTAAAGGTGCATGGTTAAGAATAACATGACCTATTATTGGAAAGGATAAGTAGTGAAGGGAAAGTCCCCACCCTTATATATATAGTAGACTATGTAATAGATAAATAGATATATAGAGGAGATCGTGACAGAGAGGTGATGAGATCGAGACATACAATGTTATGCTTGCTACGCACATACTTTTGATATTGTAATGAAGCTTCTGTAACTTAATGCATTGAATATAATGGAGGATATTGACTGAATCTAAGTATTAGTTCTATGAGTATCTGAATCTAGTATGCTTTTGATCTCATCATGGTTAGTACTTAGTTCTATTTTTCCTTGGATATAGATCTGGTATGCTCTGTAGAATGATGTGTTAGTAATAGAACTATATATGTTAAGTCTTCATCATGCTAACATCCTACTACAACAACCCTAAAGAGGGACTAGTACCATTACATGCTTTGGGTGAGCACTCAGTCTAGGTTGAGTGATGTGCTAGTGCATGCATAGGGTTTCATTGGGTTTGTGTCACTGAAATTCTAGGCTGCATCATTGGTTCCATTGTTGGACCTCTTTTTTAGTTGTTTTTAGGATGGTTCATGAATGAAGACATACCGGTTGACCTTAGCAAGTATTGAAGAATGGATATGTGATCTAGAAGAAGAATATGCATGGTGGTTCAACAATTGGATCTGAGTTCAACGCACACACTTGGGTAGAACATAAATCTATATGACAACTTATATGAGAGATTTTTCACTATCTTTCCAGTAGAACTATACGAATGGTTGGTTGCTTACATCTAAATGGAATTGGAGGTATCACACACTTGTCTAGATGCAGGAAGAATTCTAGGCCCTTTATGATGCTGATTTGATTTGGACTCGAGCCATGGAAACATGGTTTTGTGGTGTCTTGAATAGTTATATCTTGGAATACTCAATTTCCACTTATTCATGTCCAGAGGTAGCTGAATTCCAGTTCTTACAACATCCATGGGGAGCTTATCTACAAGGCATTCCACTTGGCGATCAAGATCTTGATGGTAACTTTGAACCTAGAGAGTAAACCAATGGCTAACTAAACCCCACCATGCATGGGGGGGGGATAGGATTGGTGAAGGATGGCAGACTTAGCAGTGGCAAGGCAAAGAGAAGAAAGGTGGCTTAAGTATAATGAGGCACACGAGAGGGAGATAGAGAAGCATGTGATGTTGCAGCGCGGATGGAGTTGAGGAGAGAGATGGCTCGTGAGGGATTTGGAGCTCACATAGAAGACATGGAGCCAGAGCATCAGGAACTCCCCCATCTGGGAAAGCATGACAGGGAACCCTCCTCGGCCTCACAAGGAGAGTATCAGAGATGACCTGGGCCATGGGGCAGCACATCTGAATCCACCTAGTAACCTAGCCCTTGTGCTTGGTTTTCTAGTATCTAGTATGACAAGTAATCAACAAGAAAGTTTGGGAAGTAAGAGAGAAAGTACATCAATGGTAGGACAAATGACTTCATTGCTATTTGGAGGTGTTTTTAGGTGCATCATCCACACAGAATATGAGCACACCAAATGTTGGATTCACTTCTTGGAAGTGGAACTACTTCACAAACCATAGGGGTTCAATATAGTACTACTATGTCAGAGCACAGGGGAGTATGTCTATAGGACCTATTCTAGCTACAGGTTTGGGATCAGGAGGCATGGGAAGTTCTAGTTCAGGTGGATCTGGAGGTTCTGGAGGTAGGGGAAACACTGGAGGTTACGATCAGGTGGGCAAGGTCCACCCCAACCCCAGAATATTTATATGGAAATGTCTCTACATCTTCCAGAGTATAGGGCATAGAAGATGTTGTGAACATGTGCATATGTGTGAAATATTGTGGCATGCAAAAGGAATCACAACTTCTGAGTGTAGGGCAAGCCAATTTTCTACTACATTATAAGGGCACACACACAGTTGGTACATGAAGTTTGACCCTGATCAGACTTGCATGGATTATGCAACATTTAAGGATGCATTCTTAAAAGAGTTTCATATCCTTGAGTTTGAGTAGAAGAGTATAAGTGCCCTCAAGGATATTAAGCAAGGCACTACTGAAAGTGTTAGAGAGTATGATGCACTAGTTTAAAACATTGTTATCAAAGCTTTCTTATGACATACACATGAAGCCAACATGCACAATGGTTTGTTGGGGATTGATTACACCATTTAGGAGGGCATTGTCACATAAGACATATACTTGATCCACGTGAGGCATTGGAAGCAGCCCTACATGCTGAGGTAGTTGGGAGTATTGACACTAGCATTAGCCCATTCTTAGAGGCACAGATTGCAGCTATGGAAAAACAACTAGAGAAATTATCAACGTGAATTCAGCCCATGAAACACACTGCTCAAGAATTTGGTGTATAGATTGTGAAGTAGAGGGTCACACAAAGGATAGTTGTCCTCATAGAACAATACGCTCATTGTTGATGGATTGTGAGATATGCCACTTAAACCATGATGTTATCCACTTTCCCATTATTGCAACACATGCGATAAGGAAGAATGTTTCAAGCTACTGTAAAATCTGTAGGTCCACAACACATGACACGGAGGACTACTGCGGCTGATTGGAAAGATCCATGATGCTATTGATATTGGTGTACGAAGACAGGAGTTTTAGATAACTCTAAGGGAAAGAATGAGCATCAGGACCGGGAGCACAATCAGGTGCGCTATGATCGAATGAGGGGCATTTTGAAGGCAGCCATGGCAGAGGTCGAGGATACCATGGTGGATTCGGAGGATGAGGCCATGGTGGTGGAAGAAGTGAGTTTCCTCATGGAACATGTTATACATGTGATCTCCTGACCACTATAGGCATGAGTGTCCTCAGAATATTGCATGTTCTTTTTGTGGGAAGAACCATAGCTATGAAGAGTGCCCAGACTTATATGAGCACTGAGTAAGCAACATAAACAAGAAAACAAAGGTGCATGGGATGGTTAGGATACAACACATTGTGGACAATCAATGGATGCCCAAGATGGGAGTAGAATCCGAGGCACTACAAGTGAAGATCATGACTCATCACGTTGAGGCAGCACGTGCTAGGAGGCATTACAAAAAACCTACCATCACTAAGGATGAGGTTCTTCATGCACGTGGTACCCAGATCCTGCCTATCAGAAGGAGGTTTATCAGGATACCATGGAAGTGCTAAGGAATCTTTAGGGTGAGATACAATATTTAAAGGAGCAGAAGAAAGCATCAAGAGATGGTCCAAACTGATATAGATGACTTGAGAGAAGTGTGCAAAATGTTGCACCAGGAGAACATAATTCCACTATTAGGAAGTTGGTTGAAAGGGAACACTCCACATGCAAGTATTGAGACTAGATGATAGATCCTACATGCAAATATCCCTCCTCATAGCCTAGGATTATGACAAGGAAATTACTCAAATGTTGTTGTGGATGGGTGGTTGTTGAGTAATATACTGATTGATACAGGCATGGAAGTCAATGTTCTTACTTTGGATGCATGGGTACAAATGGGGAGACCCCCATTGCAGCCATCCTCTAATGTATTATTCATGGCTAATCGGACTAAGGCCACTCCCATAGGAGTTTTAAAAGATGCATCCATTACCATACAAGGAGAAAAGTTCACTGAGACTTTGAAGTTTTAGCTGCTGGCAAAATCAGATAGCTTCCCATCTCTATTAGGGCATCCTTGGTGCTATGCAAATAATGTTGATCTTTAGTTCAACAAGGGCTATATCAGTTTTGAAAATAAAGAGGAAAGGGTCATTATCCCTTTAACAGATGGAAATTCCATGCCCTATGTTGAGCCCTTAAGTGAAGAAGATCTAATAGGATTTATGTACACGCCATCCGAGATCCAGAGATGATTGAACCAACCAAAGAAGGACTAATTCAATGGGAGGATGCACATATCTATTAGTGATACTACAAGTGTTGCTTGTGATAATTGGGCTCACAACACTTATGAGTTGGTAGGGCATGAAGTAAAGAGCATATTCCCTTGAGGCACTAAACCATGTTATGTAAGGAGGATAGGTAACAACTCGGTACCTTGTTACACAGGAGAAGGGGATCCCATGGTATTCCTATGTGCACCATGGAAGAAAAATGGATAGACCCACTAGAGAGGAGAAATATGCTAGCATATACACTACGTGGGACAACAACACACTGGTGGGTGGTCCACAGGGATAATCTAGTCAAATGGAATGAAATTGGGGTTGCTCTTGCTACTAGGTTCTTTAGGAGCAATGCACCTACACAAATATATAATTATCATGGTGATCAACCTATTTAACACCATGTTCAGAAGTGTGAGAGACTCTGGATAGAAGGGCAGGAAGCTTTACCACCTTCACTATGGGTGCACCGGTTTTATTCCACTTTACAAGGTTGCGCGTGTGCTTGGTATGTATATGCAAAACTCCATAGAGAAACTAGAAATTGGCAGAATTTAGTTGTAGGAATGGCACAAACATTTGACTTCTTCTCTACAAAACCTCCGGTAGAAGAAGCATTGAAAGTTATCAAGCACTTAACTATGGGGGATAGTGCCAAGGCTGAAGAAATCCTCCAGAATTATTAGATAAAGAGGACTCAGAGCGCATCTTGATAAAGAACCAGAGGCCGATGCAATATTACTTCAACGTGCTTGCCTTGAGAAAGAGAAAGGAAAAATGGTCTACTTAGTAGATGATGAAGAAGTAGATAATCTGGATGTAAACCATTCAACAGGAAGGCGTGAGGTATTGGATAGTGTGGATAAGACCACATGTGCACTATCATGAACCTATGAAGACAAAGCGAGTGAATATTGGAATAGATATTGAGCCTAAGGAAGCTATAATTGGAGATTATTGGTCAGACTCTGAAGTGGCAAAAATCATTGAGTTATTAAGGGACTACCAGGACCTATTTCCTAGGGGGTACCATGAACTTAAAGGCATGCATGAGTCATTAGGGGAGATGAAGATAAAGCTTAAAGAGGGGGCACCTAGTTAGGAAAAGGCCTTATAGAATGAACCCCAATTTGCATGAAAAGGTCAAAGAAGAGATTGATAACATGTTGAAATCTGGAATTATCAAGCCCCTTGATGAGTCAGAATGGGTTAGTCCAATGGTGATCAATATCAAGAAGGATGGATGAATTAGAATATGTGTGGACTACAGGGAGCTGAATGTTGCATGTGTAATAGATCCATTCCCTACGCCATTTACTGAGGAAATACTAGAAGGAGTTTGTAGGGTGTGAAATATATTCTTTTACAGATGGGTTCTCTGGGTATCATCAGGTTAGAATTACACAGGAGGATCAGAAAAGACTACATTTACTACTGAATGGGGTAGCTTTGCCTATACTTGTCATGCCTTTTGGTCTAAAAATGTGCTGTTGTATTTTTTCACGCATAGTCATCCAAGCATTCAAAGAATTTATTCACAACTTCTTACATGTATATTTAGATGATTGGATGGTGTATGGATTAGTTAAGGACCACTGTGACAATCTGTGCTTAATGTTTGAATGGTGTAGATAGTTGAGTATATCTTTGAACATCAAGAAGTGCATATTTTCTACACCATTTGGGATACTTTTAGGACACATAATCTGCAAGGAGGGTTTGTTGGTTGACCCAACAAAGGTTGCAGTCATTATAGGCCTAGGGGAGCCTACCAGTCAAAGTGAGGTGTGTGGATTTTGGGACATACAGGATATTACAAAAAATTTATCAAAGGCTATGCTAAAGTTGTTACACCTTTAGAAGAGTTACTGAAAGGGAAAGGTACATTCTACTTGGGGTGAACAACAACAATGCACATTCGAGACATTGAAGGAGAAACTTACTACCACGCCCATTCTACATTTTCCTTCATGGGACAAACCATTCCATGTACATGTTGATGCCTCTGGCATGGCCATTGGCATGGTGTTGGCTCAACTTAGAGAAGGTATTGTAGATCATCCTATCTGTTTTGCTAGTAGAAAGTTGACTCCTGCAGAACAAAATTACACAACTACAGAGCACGAAGCTTTGTCCATGATCTATGTGTTGCATAAATTTCATCAGTACCTACTAGCTACACCATTCATCTTTTATACAGATCACATGGCATTGAAGTATTTGGTAAATAAGCTTGTTTTACAAGGGTGCATATATGTCGATGGGTGCTCCTATTTCAAGAGTTTGATTTCACAGTTGTGGTAAAACTAGGAAAAAGTAATTCTGACCAGACCATCTATCAAGAATACAATCGGGAAGAAGCAAGCATAGAAATTGAGGATACCATGCCGATGCACAATTATATAGTACAATGCATGCCATCCATCAAACTAGAGGACATTGCTATCTTTTTACGCACAGGGATGGCACCAGAAGGAATGAAATCCTTGAGAAGAAACAACTTTGCTATACGCACTGCACCTTATATGTTAATTAGTGGTGACTTGTACAAAATGGGCCAGGATGAAATATTGTGTCATTGTGTATTGGAACATGAGCACATGGGCATTATGGAAGAAGCTCATGGTGGAATTATAGGAGGCCACTATGCAGGTGATGCCACAACACACAAAATTCTTCTCATGGATTATGGTGGGAGACCCTCTATAAAGATTGTAAGGAATTTTGTAAGGCATGTGATCATTGTCAACATCTTGGAAGACCAGGTCAATGAGATGAAATGCCTCTTAGACCTATTACCAGCGCAAACCATTTTGAGAAATGGGCTATAGATTTTGTGGGTCCTATTTCCCAGCTGCACAAAACTAGATCACGCTATATTATAACTTGCATAGACTATCTGACAAGGTGGGTAGAAGCAACACCTACCAAGGACTGTATAATGGCTACAATAGCTTGGTTTCTATGGGAACATATTATTACAAGGTATGGATGTCCTTTGAGTTTGACTAGTGATAGGGGCACACATTTTCTTAATGAGACAATCAAATTTTATTGGATGAGTTCATGATTGCACACCATAAGACTACACCCTATCATCCTCAGGAAAATGGGAATTGCTTTGAGGCTTTCAACAAAATTTTGGGCCAGACATTAACAAAAATCTATGATGTTGGAAGAAAGGATTGGGATGATAAAGTATCTGTAGTACTTTGGGCATATCAAACAACATATAAAAGGTTGAACAAAGCCACACCATTTCAGTTAGTGTTTGGCACAAAATTCATTCTTCCTATGGAGTTTATGTTACCTTCTTTGTATATTACACACACTTTGGAGGTCTAGCTGATGAACAAGCTTTAGAAGAATGGATTGAGAAGATAATTCAGCTAGATGAGTGATGAGCCATAACACGTTGGAGTCAAAAGCAAGAAAAGGCCAGGCAGAAAGCATGGCATGATAGAAACATAAGGGATAAGAAATTTGAGATTGGACAAATGGTACTTCTTTATGACTCTAAGTTCTTGCACCATCCAGGAAAACTTAAGGTACATTGGTTGGGGCCATATGTTATCACTTACATCCTTGAAATAGGTGCTTTCCAGTTAGAAGCACTTGATGGAACACGGCTACCCAATTACTTCAACGGGAGTAGGTGAAGCCCTACTATAAATAAGTCTTCTTGGTGTTTGTAATAAGGTAGTATTTCCATTTAGATTAGGTTTTCAATTTTGTATTTCCTTAATGTGTTTCCTTCTTTGTCATTATGCTTTTTCAATTTAGTTGGTGTGTTGTGAAATAAGCACGCTTGCGCACATGAAGCTAATTACTACATGAAGCATGTTTATGCATAGAGGACTACACATCCTTTTAGTGTGGGGTGGTTGTTGATATCTAGGTACAAGATTGTGGGAATTGAAAGGTGAAAAGAATAAGCTACTATAGGTGTTCTTCAAGTCAAAGGATTGCTTCTAAAAAGTGACCAAAGATGAAGATAAATGAAGAAACAATATAACACGAGGTAAGCAGAGGCCATAACAACTACCAGTAGAAGGTGCAGTGATGAGGTACTCGGGTGCAAGGAAGCACACTTGAAGAGAAGTCTATGACCAGAGGGTAGGAAGGCACACTAGAAGGTTATAGCTGAGGCACGAGGATGTAACACATGGAAAGGATGGAATTGGTCAATTAATGAGAGGATATTTGGTAGGTGAAGGAGCAATGAATGCATCAAAAATTTGAAAATCTATATAAGGATGGGATGCGAGTTCATTTTTACCATTGTGATTAAGAGTATTTGAAAAGGAGCCAAGTGCAAAGAGCCGAGTGATCGTATTAAGGTGCGAGAGGTGTGTAACCAGTCATGACAAAGAGATCTATGTGTGTAGAAAGAGCTTGTGTCCTCAGTGGTGAAGGGTTTGAGTGAAGTAAGGTGATAGAGAGGAGCTAGGGCACGTGATTTCACCTAGGGCATGTTGAATCAAGCTAGGGTTTGCTTCACACATTTTAGAATTCAAGAGGAAAGGATCTACAAAGGATTACAAGGTAGAAATGGCACCCAAGAAAGTAGTTGTAGCAAGAGTGAAGGGAAAGAAGAAGGTGGTAGAAGAAGAAGAAGAGATGGCTCTAAAAGTAAATTTTTTGAGATGCAATATCCAGAAGGGGTTATCATCAGCCAGAGTGGGATTCTCACATAAGGAAAAGTAAGGTGAGTGAGTACAATCACCATACCACAGAGAATAAGAAGGAGCTTGACACGTTGTTGAACACAAAGACAAATAAATGCATGGTGGAAGACATGCCAATGTATGATGATGCTGGTGAGAAGCTCTTGTAGAAGATAGGAGTTTACCAACTATATGAGCTCCCTTACTTTGGGAAATATGAGCCCTTGTACCAATGGCTCATGAGCGAGTGCTGAGGATTTTTCTACTTTGCAGTCAGAGTCAAATTTCAGCCATGCTCATCTCTCCATGGTAATGGGGTTGAAAGGCACAGAGATGATTTGTGAGATGATCTGATAGACAAGACCACAATATTGGAGACCAAAAAGGAGTTGGGGTACACAAAGGGTCCACATGGTATGGACATCGACAAAACTAAAGAAGTATCCAGTTGTGCAAGTGGCCACACATCTTGTTACAAAGCTAAATGACTAGGAAAGGTGGTCACAAGTGAACACCATGTGGCTGCACATTGCCAAAAAGATGTCTAAAGGAGTAGTCTACAACATTTCATGTTATATTGTAGAAAATCATTGAGGAAGCACGCATAGGAGGAAAGATCAGCTTTGGAGTGTTATGTTATCACTGGTGTTCATGGAGATCAGTACCTGATGGACCAAAGGAGAAGGTATGGGAGTATCCAATGGAACACAAATCACCTAGAAATGCTTCAAGAAGTACTTGTGTGAGGGATCCATGATAGAGCAGGTTAAGAAAAGGGCTGAGAAGTGGTATGATAGGCTCCACATGTGATTTTGAGGAAGAATGGTGCATCCCCAAAGACTTGCCTTCGGTGGTTGGAAAGGTGGTCTAGTTCATTGTATACCAACATTTTTGTATAGCATGGTTCACCATGAAGGATGGAGCATGGAGTCCTTGGTGTAAATTTCCATATGCCTTCACAACAAGGTACTTCTAGGCATCAGTACATAGGTTCACATGCGCATGCATGATGGACTGACATTCAATGCGGATAAGGTAGATTGCAACTACCACACACTAAGGAAGAAATATGTGTATCCAGGGTGGGGTGCATATGTTGAAAGACTCATTTCAGATGTATTGAGCATTAAACCAATAAGTTTGGTTGTGGGAGATATTGGAGCAGCATTGGTGTATCTTCAACTAAAACCCAAGATGGAGAATAACAAGTATGTGGAAGATGAGTTAGCACTTCCAGCACCACCAAAGGGTAAGCACACATGATGGAGAACATCCCAGTGCCTAAGCCCATAGAGCCAATTGAAGTGGAGGATGAGGAGGATGAGCACAAGATAGTGGTGGTTTGGAGCATAGAGGTAGAAGACATCCTACAAATAAGGATGAAGTTGAGCGCGCCACTACACCACCTCAACCACAAGAGGGGGATGATGAGGACTTGAATGCAGTCCAAGGAGAGCACAAATTTAAGAGGGTGTTCAGGAGAACAAGGACCCAAGGTGCTACTCCACAAATAGTGCACAGTAGATCACCCAAACTCTCTCCACAAGAAGGAGACAACCATGCAAAGAAGGAGGAAACTGAAGTTGAATGAGGAGGCGGAAGAGTCAGAGGAAAGCATGCCTAATTCTCCTACACTTCTAGAGAACATAGAAGAACAAAAGATGAGGAATCAAAGGAAAGAGGAGAGGAGGAAAAGGGAATAGAGGAGACAGCTGCAGAGACTACTCAGGACATGGAGACACAAGTCCCAAATTTGGAAGCTAAAGTTCCTAAGCAGCAATGGTCTAGAAGAATGAGTGGAGAGCACATTCCACCAGCTATGGGTTATGCAGAGGACACAGGTAAAATTATTCCACACCCATTTCTAGAGCACTGCTACACAAAAAGACTTATATGGTTGGGAGCTCATGGATGAAGATATGGCCACAATGTGCACATGAGGAAGCAGTTGTCATGGTCCATGCACACACACATGGATGAGCCAGATTTTGATGTATGTGAGGAGTCATGCGTATCAAGGAGGTTGAAGAAGATGCCTCAGGCCAGACACATGATAGTAAAGCCTACTGTCATGTCGATGAATAGGTGAGTAATGCATTGGTCAAAGTCTCAACAGAGGTGGCAAGGTGGAATATGGACAAGGCTGCCACAATTAGGGTGCTCAGGGAAGAGATTAAAACTAAGGATGGAGAAATAGCATGCACCTAACATAAGAGAGGGACTTAGCACAGAAGAAGAATGTTGTATTTATCAACATCATGCAGAGGAAATTGGACAATGTCATAAGAGCTAGGCCACACTTGGAGCCAAAAGTACCACAGATGTTTCCCTCAACAATACATTATGTAGGAAAGTTGGTGGACCTAGTACTTGAAGATGAGCCTCTGCATGCCAACGCCAAAGGATCCAAAAAAGAGGAAGAAATGAGAGAAGGCTTCAGTGATGTGGAAGATTACATCCTATGAAGGACTGCTGCAAGTGCTACAAGAAGAATTGAAGAAAGAGACCAAGCCAAGCCTTGAACATCTACACAGCTCCAGAGGTGCTTATCAATGTAAAGACCTTAGAAGAGAACAATGAGGTCTAGAGAGAAATGAAGGATGAAACATTGGGCCATGTAAAAATATTATCAATGGTTAAGTAGAAGCACGAGGCCCTAGCGCAGCAAAGCAAAAGAAGAACACACAAGACTCGGTTGGAAGAGCTTGGGAAGCTCATTGCGTAGAAGATGGATTTACTAGAGGGAAGAATGACCTCAATGTCCAACATTGTGTTAGTCTTGCAAAATGAAAAAGGGGAGATTGTGAGGGATGAATTGGAGTCCATTGTTGTGGACATTCCAAAAAAATAGAGGAAGCACTCACTTGAATGGCAGACCTTGGAGGCTGAAATAAAATAGGAATATCCTGAATTAGTTGTTCAGGATGAAGAAGAGACTGCAGGGTAAAACATTCTTTCATACATTCTTTCATTTTTCCATTTTTTCCATTCTTCTATTCTTTACTTTAGTTGTTGGAGATGACCATTGTCGGGGTGACAATGAAATTAGTGTGGGGTAATGTTGATCAAAGAACACTTGATAAAGAAAGCACACAAGAAGTCCATGCGGGAAAGCAAGTCATATACAAAGGTGCGAATGGATAGGGAGAACATGCACGCGCGGAACAAAGTTCAGTTTTTGGGACTTAGCCATTTTCACTCATAAAGGTCTATTTTTAGAGATGGCGTGTAGAGCACACAAATGAGGTAGAGACGTGCATGCACACACATTGGCTATTTTTGGAGGATTGGATATGAAGCACTTTGCATGGACACATGCTGAAATAGATCTGTTCTACTATCAGTTAGCTAGTAGTAATCTATTGTTAGCGCACTTGCATGTGTGGCTAGTTTTGTAAAGGTGTGTGGTTAAGAATAGCATGCGACCTATTATTGGAAAGGATAAGTGGTGAAGGGAAAGTCCCCACCCTTATATATATGTAGTAGACTATGTAATAGATATATATATATAGAGGAGATCATGATAGAGAGGTGATGAGATCAAGACATACAGTGTTATGTTGCTACGCACATACTTTTGATATTGTAATGAAGCTTTTGTAACTTAATGCATTGAATATAATGGAGGATATTGACTGAATCTAAGTATTAGTTCTATGAGTATCTAAATCTAGTATGCTTTTGATCTCATCATGGTTAGTACTTAGTTCTATTTTTCCTTGGATATAGATCTAGGTATTATATGTTAAGTCTGTCTTCAGATGGAAATTGATGCTTCTAGTGTCTGCATCTTTTCCATCATCATTCTAATGAGGTCATTTGTGGGTTGTGAGGAATGGGAATATCCTGTAGTAAAGGGAGGTTGATGATGGGTGTATGATGTGGATGGCATCCCAACATATGGGGGTGATGAATATGAAAACAATGAAGGGGGAATAGATACAAGTAGAGAGTATCCTAAATAAGCGATAGACATAATTGGGGGTTGTTGATGATGCATTTAACTGGTGGAGAGTATCCTAAACAAGTGGAGTGGTCATAATGAATATCATAGTAATTGGTGGTAGAGATTATGGGATGGAAAGGATGAGGTTTTAGAAGGGGTGTGGGTTGCTGACACCATGGGTGGTTGTGATGTAACTGGTACATACGAGGTAAAGGGGGAAGATGGGGCCATGCTTAAGATGGTTGGTGAAGGGATGGTTGACACCATGGGTGCAATAGATGTCATTGGTGTAGCATTTATAGTGGATGTGGGGTCTAGTTAAGATACCACAAGGGGGTAAGGTTGATGAAGGAAATGTTGAGCTAGTGATAGCTAATGTGAAAGTGGGGGCGATGGCGGGAGGAATATATACGAGCATGTCACATACTAGTTATCTTGAGGAGTCTTAGGTAGATGAGTGGGAAAGATAATATTGTAAGGCCACGAGATTCTAGTCAAGGAGTCTTACAAACTCCTCATCACCGGTAGAAATGGTGATAGGATGAGTTGGATCCATATGTGATAGGATGGAAGGTGGCGATGGGCTAGGTGGTAGTGGTTGATGGCTAGCATGAAATATAAGGGCATTGGCTTGGCTGCAAGTCAACACCATGTGAATTAGCATGTATCAGGTTAACTATATTCTGTAAATGACATAAAGAATAACATAAATGGAAAAGAAAATATAATTGTAGGTGGAATTGGTCAGTGTTTTAATTAAAAATAAAAATAGGGAAATCGATGCCCGATTCTTCGTGGGAAAACACCGGTTTGAGAAAATGAAGTGGGACCGATGAAGTATGAAATGGGGAAACTGTAATTGACAGTGATATCAAAATGTTGGGAATATGATGATGTCATGAGGACTACAAATAGAAAAGAAAAGGTTATGAAATCTATTTTGGGTAAAATAACCAAAAGAGTTGGTTACCAACACCGGTTAGGTAAACCAATGACGGTTATATGGGAACCGATGACGGTCTCTAGATCAACGCTGTTCTTGTGAAATATGAATAAGTGAAGAAAAATGGATTTTGAAAATTAAATCAGATGAAGAATGAATCCAGAAATCTAGGAATGATAATACGAGGCCCTGCCACACTCAGAAAGAGTTGGAATACTCAAACTATGATGGTGGAGTGTGAAAGGAAGAAGAAAATGAAGAAACCTAATCCTCACAACTCAAAACACAATTTAGGAAGAAATTTAAGAAAAACATGTAATCCTATGAGTGAATTTTATGTTACTAGCTTATGCTATTTTACTAACTTGTGAATTCAAAACAATTTTTTTAATTGGGAAGGCATGCTATGAAGAGGAAAATACTAAAGGGTGGTTTCGGGTTATGTTTTGGCGGGGAAACCCTTTTTTGAGATAATGACTAGATAGAGAAACCAGCTAGCTGCTCATCGCCAATTCTATGATCGTGTGATCATTGATAGTCTCTTCCGTAAGATGTTGTTTAAGAAGATGTGTAAATTCAGATGTGTGTAGTTTGGCAAAGATAGAGAAGAGAAAAGTGATTTCTAATATTAAATTGTGTTAACCATCAGTTGGGCATGACTTCTAGCATATAGGTTACCCTCATTTTTAATGTGAGCTATGATGCAACATAAAAGGATGAAAACACAATAGATTTTAAAACCCAAATTGACAGTAATATTCGATGAAGAAAATGATGAATAAGAGAGAGGATGATTTTCACTAATGCAAAAAGAAAGAAGAATGATTCTTTTTAAATGCACCAAAAGAAATGTTTCATTTAGAGAAATTATAAAGGAGCAAATTACTAGAGAAGAAGATTTAGTGAATAATGATTTAGAAAGGAAACACACAAGATGCAACATATATGAATAGAAAGGAACCCACAAATGAAGGTCCCATCGGGCATGCCAAAATGTTTCACCAAATAGTTACGTATGTATGAGAAAAATGATAAGGTGAAGGTGAGGAGGAATACGAGTGGGATGAATGTGAGAGGTAGAATGCGCGTGATTTAACTTCTCAATCCAATCTTGATTGTGGGAAATTCCTTTTGGCTAGGAGGAACTGCTTGAAATTCAAAACAAGACCACAAGAGAAATATTAAATAATATATGTGAGTGGAATGCCATGTGTATGCTAGATCCACGAAGAGTGATACTTCCTAGATGGTTGTAAATCCATTGTTTAACAAATCAATGAACAAAAATGTGAGAAATAAAGGTCCTATTGCTAACAAGTTGATTTCAGTATCTCAAGTGATTAAGAATATATTAGATAAAGTCAAATATAACATGCACAATTAAATCTAACTCAGGTTAGGTGTTTGTTTCAGGTTGGGTAGGTTGGCAAGGTGGTTGGATCAGGTCGGGTCATATCTCTAGTGATTTAGGTTGTGTGGATGAAGGTTATTTGGTTACTATTATGGGAAATATTACGATTCACGGAAACCTACGTCGGTGTGGTATGACCGATGATAGTTTAGGGTCAACTGATGATGGTTAAGGTGACCGACTTCATAAAAAGCGGGATGGTGGCAATTCAATAAACTTGGTTTTGGAGATTCTTTTGCTTACCTAGAGAATAGAAGGAGAATTTTGAGGTATGTAACAAAGATGGGAATGCTCGAGAGATGTCCAGAGTTTGGTATGGAGAGCTGGGAGGTTATAGGAGGTTAGGCGGATGGATTGACAGGAAGGTGGAAAATGATGGGATGTAAAGGAGACTCAAACCTACAAACAGAGATAAAGAAACCCGATCTAAATAAGTATAAGATGATTCGTATAAAAATGTACTTTCATTTGTAGACCTAGTGGGTGGGTGATGTCAATGGTTGATCTATGAAACTAGTGGTTAGTGCCATGGCAGTGCTTCCCGGAATGTTACCATGAATGCATAACCTTGAAATTAGTCTTGGTGTTGATTCAGGATGTCTAGATGTGCAAGAGGGATCTGGTTCATGCTTACATACAAACATCTCTATTCTCGGACTCAAAAATGATCAACCAACCCCAGAACAAAGGTTACCAAAATTAATATATGGTAAATGATAATGGTTAGGGTGATTGGTGTCGCTTTAGGGTTGACTCAAATCGGTTAAGGTAGAAATTCCTAGGTTGCCAAACAAAAGATCTTAGCTATCTTTTGGTGGGTTTTGTCCATTTTGAAGATCTTGAAATGGTATTTTCCACTTAAGTAAGTGGGCATGTTTTTAGAGGGAAATAGGCATGTGATTTTAGGATTAAACTAAGTCTTAGTTAGTTTAGGTAAGTGTTAGAAATTTAATCTACCTTGAGAAAATGTCGGAAAATAGTCAGATAAATGTTTTGAGAAAATCCATAGTAAAGTTAATTCCTCCAAGTCCCGAGGTCTTAAATTTTCAAAATTTTATTTAAGACATTTTTCTCTTTAATTTTAACTCTTTGTCTTGCAATCGTGTTTTAAAAATTTTGAAGTTTGAAATCCCGAAAGTCCAAAATTTCAGACTTTCGGGCTTTCAAGGTGCAGAGTTTTTATTTAAACAATTAGTGATTTTGGACTCAAAATATTTGAAGTCCGAAACTCTAAAAGTCCAAATTTTCAGACTTTAGGGTTTAAAAAAAAAATGGTCACACTTTTGGTAAATTATTTTCAGACTTCTGAAGTCCGAAATTTTGAAAGTCCAAAATCTCAGACTTTCGAGCTTTCGGGTTTCAAAATTTTGATGATTTCTGAGATTTTCCTTTTGGACTTCCGAAGTCTGAAAGTCTGAAATTTCAGACTTTCAATCTTTTAGGTTTCAGAATTTTTTCATCACCATTTCACTTTTCGCCTCTAAATCTCCAAAGTCCGAAATCCTGAATTTTTGAATTTTCAGAATTTCAGGTTTTCGGGTTTTAGGATTTCGGGGTTTTTTCAAGCAATTAATTCTTCACCAATCCTATGTGGAATGGAATTTTCCAATTAATATCAGGATTTCTATTTAAACTTGATTTTTTTATCATTTTAACCTAAAAATTTAATCTGCCATTCCATTTTCTCAGTTTTGCAACGTCATTTTAAAGGTATTTTGATTTGTTTATTTCTTTTTGGTTTAGGTCTTCATTTGTTTTCTTTCTCATTTGGTTTTCTTTTTGGTTTCCCTCTGTTTTTTTCAAATGACAACTCCCTTGATTCACCATGCCTTATATTTTGAGTCTTTTTAGGTTTGCAGGTTTGTTTTTAGGTTTCTCTCGAGTTTTCCATGCTTCTTCTCAATGATTGTCATTTTTCAGGAAGGTTCTTTTCCTTGTTTCCATCAAAAAAATCAATTGTTCATCTTTTTGGGAAAAAAATTTAGATAAATTTTTTGGTGAGCTTTTCATTTGAGAACTTTCGAGAAATTATTTTCTTAAAATATTTTGGAGATGTCCAGTTTGGAATTTTGAGAATTTGATTTTGGAGGTTTCTTTCGAGCTTTCATCTACGAGGATTTGAGTTTTCTATTTCAAGTTTTCGAGGATTTTATTTTCAGAATTTCTCCAACTTCGGCTTCTGAAATCCAGAACTTGATGTCTACTTCTAGTTCAAAGGGAAAAAAAAGATGAAGTATTCATTTCTTGGAGTTTCCCCTCAAACATGCTTGTCTTTTGACCTAGGCAATATAACAAAAATTGACTTAGGTCAAATTGAATTTCCAGATTTGGGGAAAGAGTCAAGGCTCTAAACAAGAAGCCTTGGATGCAAGCCATTTATGATAGTGGGCTCATCCTTGCTACAAGTTTTTCTACTTCAATGCATTGTCCAGAATTGGTTCTAGTTGCAGCTTCCCACTTTGATGCAGAGTCTATGATAGTCAAAGACACCGATGAAATGGTGGTAATTCGCCTAGACCCCGACTTCTTTGAAGATATTCTCAAGCTACCTGACGTTGAAGATTACGTTGCCATTTCACCAGAAATAGCAGTAGAGCATTGGGACAAAGATGTTGAATCATGCATGAAAGTTGTGATGAAGAGTTACTTGGCTAAGAGCATGGTTAAGTTACCAAAATGTTGTATAGGGAAGAATTTATCCAAGAAGTCAATGATATCATTGTACTCTTAAGTCGTGTCTCGGTCTTTTGTCTACAAAGGAATTCCAAGAGTGGATGTTCTTATACATTGCCACTATAAAAAAGAACAAAGATCTTATTAGGTGGGGAGAGCATATTAGTAGCTCTATCAACTACGAAGACTTTCTACATGACATATTTTCTAGTCTATGCTATTGTTGCCATGGGAGATTTTGCAAGACTAAATACCAAAGGCATTCACAACACTTCTTATATTTATGACTTCTATCCCCAACTCACCCTGAATGAGGGAAGAAAACATTTTTGAAGGATAAGTGATGCCTTCTTCATAGTCATCCTCTACCATTTTGACAAGGAACTATACAATTAAAGGATATCTGACGAAGCTTTCAAGGAAGTGCGGGAGTGGGGGCAATATATCTCTAGTTCCCTACATTCACCTATATTCAAGTTCTAATTTTCATAGGTGACCCAAGAAAATTTCCAAGGTATCTTACAGATAAATGGGTTCTATGGGTGTTGGTTTGAAAACCATTGGATTATCATCAAATCCAAAACAAGCGTCATAAAGTGGGAATGCATTTCCCTATTTCGATTGGTAGGTACACCTACTTGAATATTCACAAATCCAAAAATGTTGATGCAGAGATGGCTGAGGTAACCCTACAAAATTTTCATCTACAAACTAGCTTTGACTATTGGGGCAAGTTCGGTGAAACAGGCGTTCCAATGCTCATATGCCCCAATTAGAAGATATCTGGGTCCATTGTTGGGATGAATACATCATCCGACAGAGGGATTTTGAGAGGCTGAATCTAGATGAGATTCGGCAATATGGTATAGCCGATGTGCCAGAATACATGCAGACAATGATGACGTTTTGGATGAAGCATACAAGAGTGGTGACATTGCCAATCAACTGCTGCCATGGATTGATTGGTATATAGAAGAATGTAGTAATACGAAAGAGAGGGTGGGGCCCATTCTTCAGAGGACCTACAACTAGCTGGCTACTTTTGGAATCAAACCCAAAGGAGTTGAGAAGACTATAAATACAAGAGCCCCACCAATCATAATCCCAACAACACCTATAAATGGAAAAAGGTTAGTCCAAAAAACCCCTACAGTTCCAAGAAAGATTTTGTTCATTGTAGGTGGCTCATCTCTTCCCAAAAATATTATTTCTCAAACTGTACCTCTAGTAACAACTATGGAAGAAGTGGTCATAGTCAATGATTCTCATGGTACTTTGAAGGCCCATAAGTTCCTTCTTCTCTCCCATTGTCCCTTCTGTATCATTTCCTCCCACTTCTACCATTAGTTTTCTCTTCTCATCTCCTTCTATGGCCCAAGTGTTCTCATCCCTTCGAGCTCTCTCACTGGAGAGAATATTGGGTCACATTTTTTCTTTCTTCACTTCCACTTCCTTCCATTCCATTCTCTAATATCATTTTGTCAATTCCTATTGTTTTACTTACATTCACTTCTTCCATTACCACCACTTCTATCCAAACACCAATCAGTGTTTCCAGCACCCTTGCCTTGACTCATGTATCGGTATTGTATCTACTACTCCATCTTCCTCAGTATCAGCTATCCCAGAGTGGTTATTCAAGAAGACTCCTAAGTAGAAAAATAAAGTGCCTCTAGAAGATGTTATAGATCTCAACATTCTGGAGCAAATAACCAAGAGACAAATTAAGAGACCAAGGATCATGTCAAATATGATAGTAAATCCATCTGGAGAATGGGTGAAAGAAGTTGCCACCCCTATTGAGGGAAATAACAAAGAAATAATCATGGCTGTAGACTATTAGATCTCCAGGTTTTCATTAGGAAAGGATACTCATGAGCGAGCTAAACATGATGTACATACTGCTCTTGGGGCTCTAATGGAAAAATATGAAAAATATATGGCCACAAAGGATGAACTCAAGGCCAAGGTCGAGCAACTAAACATTATTTCTACGAAAATTAACACAACCCACTCCATTTACCAAAACCTCATCTACTACGTCCATGACAATTTAAAATACCATTGATGATTTTTCTTATCATGAGCTTGAAAAGCTAGGCCATAAAGGGTGATCAATAAATATATGGATACAACGGATATTGCTGGAAGCTAATCCTTTAATCAAGGAGGTTTCGAGATTTATAGTGATCTCAAGATGGGAGGGTTACTATTTTCAAAATGGATGAAACCTTCTCTGAGGAAAATAATAATCTGAAGTTGAACTTGGCAACATGGAGTGAGATCAGAGCGGTGGATTCTGATTTTCTCCTTCAAGAGGAAGTGATCGATGATGTCTCCAAATTATTTGAATATCAGAAGGCTATGGAATTTTGGTGCTAGTATTGCAATATTTGATCAAAAAGTTAGATGATTGGAAGTTATAGATGCCTTGAATGATATTTCAGAAGATTTTGATATTGCTAATTGTAAGTTTTTCAACGAGAACATCGACGCTCTTCCTATGGAAAAGATTAAAGAAAGTTTCAAAGACTTGGTGAAATGAGATGATGAAGTCACTAGAACTTTCAGCTCTGATTCTATTGACAGGTTGGTTTTGTGCCATAATTTCATAGGAAGAATGTAGAAATTCATGAGCAAGCTGAGAAGAGTCCCGACTAGGATAACAAGGGAGATCGAGATGGTAGATGTGGTGAATCAATACACATGTGGACCTGAGGATGAAGAGGTACAGGGAATAATTAAATGCTTCATTGAATACAAACATCTACTGACCATATGGGAAGAAAGCCAAAAGGATTCATGAAGGATGAGGATGTTGCTAAACTAGGTCAGGATGAGCAGCCATGAGAGGATGGATTCAAGCTCTGGATCAGTCAAAATTGTAGGGTTGACTTGAGTCAAACCCTTGTAATAGTTTTTTCTATTTTCATGGGAGCTTGTTCCCTTAATTTAATAACATTTCTATTTTTAATTAAATGTTAGTTAAGGGCCTAGCTAAATGTAATGGCTCAGCCAAAAAGAACTTATAAATAGATGAATGCATAGGAGTAAAAGGGAGATACATATTTTTAGAGATTTTGGTGAAGTTTCTCTTTGAGCTTGGAAGAGTGCTTTAAGAGATTTGTTGAAACCTTTTAATTATATTCAGAGTTATTCCTTACAATTGAAGATATGTTTTATTTTGTTGAATGATTAGTCATTGTGTGCTTTTGAATACAATTCCTTAGCATTATTGATTAGTTTGCCTTTACTTGATTATCTATTTCATATTGCGAAAAGAATAGTGTGATTATATTTCTTCAGTTGTGAGAAGCTATTTTCCTTCTATTGACTAAGATTTTCATTATTATTATCACTTAAGTAGATGCTTGACATGTTCTTTTGATTATCCTCATGATAAATTATTTATGTATCCAATCAAATCTGATCTTTCTATTGTGTATGTTTAAATTTTAACGAGGAATGTCTACTCCCGTATGTGGTATTTTGTACCCTTTCTAAGTTGCAATAGGTGAAGGTGGCCAATGATGTAAGAATCCTACCCAAATTAACCCTTCCAGAAGTTGAACATTCCTTTTCTTGGTGCATCACCCCTTCTAGCATAGATTTTATTTCCTTGCATTTTCTCTCCCTAATCCCATGAAATGTTAGTATAGGTCTAGTTAGCCATCTTTCTTACATCAGAAGTAGTGTTGTATTTTGGTTTAGGAAAAGGAAGCTAACCTTCTCCAAAGGTTCACCTCAAGCCAAAGTCCCATAAATTGAGAGGTGATCCCATGTTTTACAATCACACCCGAATGTCTTAAGTTATTTTCGAGGTCATTCGGGTGGTGCAGGATTTTCTCGACAACAATTTTTGCATGCCAGTAGGACAGAGAGTTGGTACTTCTCTTCTCATTCCATTGACACAAGGTACCTGGCAACTCCATCTCTTTGGATTTCAAATTTTAGTACATCAACTTATGTGAAGAATTCACACAAGAGCTTCTTCAAGGTAGGAAAATTATAATCATACAAAGCTTTCTTTGTCTCCCCCAAGAAGAAGGGGAAGAAACCTTTCAGTATCATCAGCTACCACTTTACCTCGTAGAGGGAATTCAACTCCTCTTGAAAGACATTTTTCCCATCAAGACACAACTAGATTTTGAACATCATGGTAGCCAATACTTGTCCTCCATTCAATACCAGTAGTCCTTTGTTGTTAGTGCAAAGAGACACCATACTGAAGTAGCTACCTTGAAAATTTTACCATTTTACACTGGGAGACTAATGTTTCACCTCGGGAGCACATACTAGATGTAGCTAGCATCTGTGCAATACATAGTATCACAGAAGATAACATGGCAGTTTGAATCCTTACTACTTCATTCAAAGGTAGAGTACTTCAATGGTTTGAGTTTAGTTGTTGGATCTGTTACCACTTGGAACGATTTAGGCATGAATTTGTGTAAACAGTTCAAGGAAAAAGTGATAATCTCTCACTTGTAGAACAATTTCATACTATCAAGTGGTCTCCTCAAGAGTATATGAGTGATTTCAACCTCTGTTTTGACAAGACTTGGAAACGGATCCTAGAACTTGTAAGGCCATCCCCAGAAAGTGCATTTCTATATTACTTATGGGAATTGAATAGTGATGTCACCATCATGATTTAGTCCATGGGGGAACCATTATCCTTGATTCTTACAAATTTTTCGTACGAGCTGAAATTTTTTGATTCAAGTAGGTAAAATTTCTCCTAGGCCTCCCATTCTTGTTTTTATAGAGCTTGTAGGCCAATAGCCAGTCATTGCCCCAATTCTAATAGCTTCTATTCCAGTAGCCATGCATGCATCCAATCCCTCAAATGATTTGGCTGAGGTAAAGTCACTATTACAAACTTTTAGGAATGAACTCGTAGCAATGAAGAGGTAGTAGTCCCAGTATGCTCACCCCTTTCAACCCCAATATCAGACAAACTATCCTCCATTTCAAGGAAATGGTCAGCCACAAAGCCAAGCCATAACCCAAGCTGTAAATGTGAAGCCTTTGAACTTCCGAATCCCTTAGCTACCAGCTCATCTAGAGCCATAGTTCCAGTCCAGAATAACCTCATTCAAGACTATGAGTGGTGCTTATCCATGTTCTCTACCCCATAATCAGAACCTCTTCCCAAATGGAGTTTTGAGTCAAGATCTTATGGTCTAAAGTATATCAACCCCATCTGACTCGTTGGCTAAACCAACAACCCAAGATAGTCAAGCCCAGATCACTGAGGAAACCACATTACTAAATTGGCAAGCCGATGATTTTTGTGGACTGAATACTGACACATCCACAGTAGCTGCAAATACACATTCTAAGAAGAGGGCAATAGATCCTCAAAATTCCACAACTGAGTAGCAAACTTCCAAAATTGAGCAGGCACCTCCTTCACATCCTCAAGCACAATCATTGGCAGATAAAGACACGGGAAGAAATTACCAGAAATGCCTACCAATCAGCCTTCAAAGGGCGATGGACCTACAGGTATTACAGTGCCCAATAAACATTTCCCAAAGGAGGATTCTAGCACTCAAAAGGTTATCAGCAAAGTAGGGGCAATACCATTCAGTATTGTGGAGCAGATGAAAAATACTAATTTGAGTGTCACCATGTGGGATGTGCTCTCAATTCTATCGTAGCAAAATTTGTTGTGAGAAGCTTTGAAAAATTCAGCACTACTAATAAAACCTCAAGTCATGGAGCATCCATAGCAACCAGTTTGTGTCAGCCAGAAGAAAAAGGGATTCCTAGGGCCAATAAACTGCCACCATTTTATATCTCTCTAATCATTGGTGATCATTTGGTTCATAATTGTATGATCGATTCTAGAGCTAGTAGCTCTGTCATGCCTAAACAGATTACAGATGTGTTGGGTATCCCATATACCCCAATTTCAAAAGGAGTTGTCTAGTTGGATGGTACTACAGTCAAGACAGTTGGAATCATCAAGGAACTTCAGCTTACTATTCATGCATGTCCTAGCTTGTCATTCACACAAGACATATCAGTTATTGATCTCCCCCTCTTTTTTCCATTTTCTTATCATGAGATTTCACTACCAAGATGGGCAGCTATTTATCGGTAGGACTAGTCACATATGATCTTGAGAACTCATTATGGGATGAAGGTAACTATAAGAGCAGAACCAATTTCTCTTACCCATGTGGAACCATACATGTCCAAACCCATAGATGGTAACTATGCCATTTGTGACCCAGAAGAAGAGGTTACGGATCATGAACCAACTACTCTTATAGAGGAGGTGCTTGATATAGTGCTTAATGAGGTAAGTATAGACCATCAATACGACCTGTATGCTGATTTATTAGCTAACAAAGAATTTGGTTTGTTGTTTTTGGATGAGACTGGATTAGGAACTTATTATATACATGAAGAAGGTACAACCATGTGCCTCAGTTGGTTAAGACACCCAACGATTCCGAAGGACTGTGGCAACTATTCTTTGATGGTTCAAGGAGTAAAAATGGATCTGGTGTAGGAGTCATGTTAATTTCTCCAGGAGGGGATAAATATTTCTCATCTTTTCAGATTGCAGTTCAGTTGTACTAATAATGTCACCGAGTATGAGGCTCTTATACAAGGGATGCAGCTGGCCCAACAAAGAGGAATCAAATCCCTAATCATTTTTGGCGATAGTGAATTGGTGGTTCATCAAGTAACAGCCCACAGTGCATCAAAAATGATCTCTTAAGATCATATAAGAATTGAGTTTGGGACCTAATAGAGGAGTTTGAAGCTTTCAAAATTCATGTGGTTCCTAGAAATCAAAATCAAGATGCTGACAGGCTTGCTACTATCGGATCTCAATATGATATACCTGTGGACATCATGAAGGAAGGGCAACAAATAGTCAAAATGGTTGTTCGTCCCACAGTACCGGATAATGTAAGTAGTTGGCGGGTTTTTGATAGTGATGAAAAAATTGTTCTTTTTCTACAACAAGAAGCAGAGTTCGCTACCAAACACCAAGGTAAATTGCAGGAATCCTATGGTGACCAGGTCATTCAGTTGAAAGGAAACAAATTTCCAAAAGGCTTGGTCACGCTTGAATCTATCTTCAATTCGGATGACCGGCCAAATGACAAAGCACAAATATGGTGGTCAAAGAAGAAGATTTTGAGGAAGTTGAGGTGGCCAGTGAGAAATGTTTAAATATTAGTAAGGTATGCACTACTTAGGAAAAGGAACTTTCATTGAATTGTGTCGGAATATCATGATATTTTTGCATGGAGCTACAAAGACCTGCATGGTTTTGACCCAAGCCTAGCTCAACACACAATTGAACTGGATCTAAACTCTAAGCCAATTCATAAAAAACAAAGGCCAATCAATCCCAAGGTTGAGCCACTAATGAGGAAAGAGCTAACCAAGCTTATCAAATCCTGCATAATTTTTCCCATCAAACATTCATTGTGGGTAGCTAATATAGTTCCCGTAAGGAAAAAGAATGGAGAGATTTGACTTTGTGTAGATTTCAGGGATTTGAACCATGCCTCATTAAAGGATCATTACCCTCTTCCATCAATGGAAAAATCCTCCAAAAAGTGGCAGGAGCTCAAAGGTTTTCTCTACTAGATGGCTATTTAGGGTACAATTAGAATCTAATCAATTCAAAATGGCTTTCACCACTAAGTGGGGCACGTATGCATACAACAAAATGCCATTTGAATTGTCCAATGCAGGGGCTACTTTTAGAAAACCATGGACATGGCATTTAAAGGAATCATCAATGATATGATCTTGGTTTACCTCGATGATATAACTGTCTATTCCAAACATGTCAAAGATCATATTGTGCATCTAAGGAAAGTTTTTCGAAGGTGTAGAGAGTTTGGGGTCTCACTAAACCCTAAGAAATGCATTTTTACAGTTCAAGAAGGAAATTTATTGGGGCATATTGTTTCAGTTGAAGGAATCTCAATCGACCCAGCTAGGATTTAGTCAATTTTGTCTCTATCCCTCCCAAGTCATAAGAAAGGTCTCTAGAGTTTCTAGGAACTATAAAATTTGTTCAGAGATTCATTCCCCAATTTATAACGTTAGCCAAGCCGCTAACAGCCATGATTAAAAAGAACATTCCTTTCTCATGGACAAAAGAAGGGAGAGAAAGCTTTAAGGCTATCAAAACTACTATTTCCCAAGCTCCTACACTGGTAAACCCCTGGTTTGACAAGGATTTTATTCTCTATGCTTTCACAGGTCATGAGAGTATTTTAGGTATCCTCACTCAGCAGAATGATGATCTGATGGAGCAACCAATTGCCTTCTTCAGTTAGTCTCTCAAGGAATATGAGCTCAAGTATTCTTTTATCAAAAAATAGGTCTTTGTGGTCATTCGATCTCTAAAAGTTCAAGCACATGTTGTCCAACAACAAGGTACATTTGATGGTTTCTCATCCTAGCATTAAAGAGTTTTTGTTGAATAAGGAGATGAATGAGAAACATGCTAGGTGGATCACAAAAGTAATGGAGTATGATGTACACATTAAAGTCACTAAACTTGTTAGAGGCAAGGGGTTATGCCAGTAGTTGGCTGTAGACATGGAAATTAAGGATGTTAAGGATGTTGTGCTCTTCAATATTGATGAAGGAAATGATCAGATTGATTGGTTAACTAAGATGGAAAATTTCCTCCTCTCGAGAGTATATCCTCTAAATATGGATAAGATTCAATGATGTACTTTCTGTCTCTGGTCTATTCCATATGTTGTGGTAGATGGCATTCTTTTTGAAAGGATTTGATGATGTTCTTTTACACTGCATCAAACTAGAGAAAGTGAACAAGATATTGGAGGAGTTCCACAATGGGCTATCAGGAGGACATTACTTGGCATGAATGACTACTACCAAGATCATGCAAGTCGGTTACCATTGGCTAGACTTGTTCAAAGATGCCCATTTTTGGGTCAGGAAATTTAAAGAGTGTGCTCTTTTTGCGAGAAAATAAAAACTAACACTCTCTGCTACATCCCATTTAGGTGGATCAACCCTTTGTTTAATGGGGTTTGATTTTATTGGTATGATCAATCCTCCATCCAGTGAAGGACATAAATGGGTCCTTACTGCGACAGATTATTTCACCCGCTGAGACGAAGTGGTGGCCTTGAAGGAAAGAAATGAAAAAGTTATCCTTGAATTCTTGGAGAGTATCATGACAAGGTTTGGTGTTCCATTTTTGTTATCTCTAATAATGCAATGGTATTCCTTGGGATGAAAATAAGTGAATGGGCCATCAAGAATGGGGTCTATCTCAAGACCTCATCTAACTACTATCCACAAGAAAATGGGTTGGCCAAATCCAACAATAAGAACCTGATAAGGATCATCAAGCGCATTTTAGGGTTTCACCTTTCATGCTGGTATATGGACGAGAAGCAAAACTCCCACTTTCCTTGGAAATACCTTCCTTGGACTTGGCCTATCGGCTTGAGGTTATGGAGGATGATGCTTTAACAATGAGATTTGTTAAACTCATGGAGTTGGAGGAAATTCGGAACACAACTATGCATACACTCACACAACATCAGACTCAGGTTAAAAAATCCTTTGACAAGAAATCTTCTGATAGATCATTCAAAGAAGGAGATTTGGTACTTAAATGGGATGAAGACCAGGCTAAACCAGGCAGGCATGCTAAGTTTGACGCCCTCTAGAGTGGGCCCTATATTATTACAAGTTGTAAAGAGGTGAATTCTTTTCATCTATCCAGACTCAACGGAGAATAATTTCCCATTCATGTGAATGGGATACATCTCAAGGCTTGTTTTTGAGATTGTTCCACCCTGTACAGTGTTTTATCTTTTCCTCCAAGTGCTTTGCACATCGTTTTGCTTTCTTTGTTTTTTGCATTTTTGTTTTTGTTTTCATTGTGTTTTCTCTTTAGGACTCTTTTTCCCAATGTTTTGCTTAAGGCTACTGGTCTAAAATCTTAGTAGGCAAGCATTCCCTGGAGGTTGCCAAAAATGTTAGCAATTTAATCTACCTTGAGAAAATGTCAAAAATAGTCGACAATTTTTTTGAGAAAATCCCTTGTACAGTGAATTCCTCCAAGTCCCGAGGTCTTAAATTTTTAGAATTTGATTTCAAGATTTTTCTCTTTCGAATTTTAACTGCTCGGTCTTGGAATTGTGTTTCAAAAATTCCAAAGTCTGAAATCCCGAAAGTCTGAAATTTTGACTTTTGGGCTTTTGGGGTGCAGAGTTTTTATTTGAACAATTAGTGATTTTGGACCCAAAATCTCAAGTCTGAAACTCCAAAAGTCTGAATTTTTGGAATTTCGTGCTTTTGGGTTTTCAAAAAAATTGGTCGCACTTTTGGTAAATTCTTTTCAAACTTCGAAGTCCAAAATTCTAAAAGTCTAAAATTTCATACTTTCGGGCTTTTAGGTTTCAAAATTTTGAGGATGATTTGTGAGTTTTCCTTTCGGACTTCAAGTCCAAAGTCTGAAAGTCCAAAATTCTGAAATTTCAAACTTTTAGGATTTTGGGTTTCAAAATTTTTCATCACCATTTCTCTTTTCGCCTCCAAATCTCTGAAGTCCGAAATCCTAAATTTCCAAATTTTGAGAATTTCAAGTTTTTGGGTTTTGGGATTTCGAGGTTTTTTTAAGAAATTAATTCTTCACTAACCCTATATGGAACAAAATTTTCCCATTAATATCAGGATTTCTATTTAAACTTGATTTTTTACTGTCATTTTCACTTGACAAGTTAATTTGACATTCCATTTTCTTAGTTTTTGTGATGTCATTTTCAAGGTATTTTGATTTGTTTATTTATTTTTGGTTTAGGTCTTCATTTTTTTCTTTCTTGTTTGGTTTTCTTTTTGGTTTCCATCTATGTGTTTTTAAATGATAACTCCCTTGATTCACCATACCTTATATTTTGATTCTTTTTATGTTTGCAGGTTTGTTTTGAGGTTTCTCTCGAGTTTTCCACGCTTCTTCTCAATGATTGTCATTTTTCAGGAAGGTTCTTTCCTTGTTTCCATCAAAAAAATAATTTGTTCATATTTTAGAGAAAAAAATTTCAGAGAAATTTTTTGGGGAACTTTCCATTTTGGAACTTCAAAGAAATTCATTTGAAAAAATATTTTGGAGATTTCCAGTTCAGAATTTCAGAGAATTTGATTTCAGAGGTTTCTTTCGGAGCTTTCATATGCAAGATTTTAGAGTTTTTTTGGTTTTTGGGGATTTTATTTTCATAATTTCTCCAACTTCGGCTTCAAAATCTAGAACTTGATGTCTACTTCCAGTTCAAAGGGAAAAGAGAAGATGAAGTATTCATTTCTTGGAGTTGCCCCTCAAACATGCTTGTCTTTTGACCTAGGCAATATAGGAGACACTGACTTAGGTCAAATTGACTTTCCAGATTTCTGGGACAGAGTCAAGGCTCCAAACAAGAAGCCTTGGATGTAAGCCATTTATGATAGTGGGCTCATCCTTGCTATAGGTTTTCCTGCTTCAATGCATTGTCCAGAATTGGTTCTAGCTATAACTGCCCACTTTGATGTAGAGTCTATGATAGTCAGAGATGTTGATGACAAGGTGGTAATTCACCTAGACCCCGAATTCTTTGAAGATCTACTCAAGCTACTTGACGTTGAAGATTAAATTGTCATTTCACTAGTAATAGCAGTAGAACATTGGGACAAAGATGTTGAATCATGCACCAAAATTTGTGATGAAGAGTTACTTGGCTAAGAGCATGGTTAAGTTACCAAAAATGTTGTATAGGGTAGAATTTATCTAGGAATTCAATGATATCATTTTACTCTTAAGTCATGTCTCGGTCTTCCATCTACAAAGGAATTCCAAGAGTGGATGTTCTTATATATTTCCACTATAAAATAGAACAAAGATATTATTAGGTGGGGAGAGCATATCAGTATCTTTATTTACTATCAGTTAGCAGGTTTTCAACTATGAAGAATTTCTACATGACATCTTTTCTAGTCTATGTTGCTGCTGCCATGGGAGATTTTACAGGACTAAATACCAAAGGAATTCCTAGCACTTCTCATATTTATGAATCATATCCCTAACTCACCCTGAACGAAGGATGAAAACATTTTTGAAGGATAAGTGATGCCTTCTTCACATTCATCCTCTACCATTTTTGATAAGGAACTATACAATCAGAGGATATTCGATGAAGCTTTCAAGGAAGTGCGGGAGTGGGGGGCAATATATCTCCAATTCCCTACATTTACCTATATTCAGGTTCTAGGTTTCATAGGTGCCCAAATAAAATTTCCAAGGTGTCCTATAGATAAATGGGTTCTATTGGAGTTGGTTCGACAGCTATTGGATTATCATCGAATCAAAAACAAGCGTCACAAAGTGGGAATGCATTTCCCTATTTTGATTAGCAGGTACACCTATTTGAATATTCAAAAAGACAAAAATGTTGATGCAAAGATGATTGAGGTAACCCCGAAAATTTTTATCAACGAACCAGATTCAAATATTGGGAAATTTTGGAAAAAAGGGCATTCCAATGCTCATATGCCCTAATTAGAAGATATTTGGGTCCATTTTTGGGATGAATACATCATCCGATAGAGGGATTTTGAGAGGTTGACTCTAGATGAGATTCAGCAATACGGTATAGCCAATGTGCCATAAGACATGCAAGACAATGATGAGGTTTTGGATGAAGTATACAAGAGTGGTGACATTGCCAATCAACCACTGCCATGGATTGATTGGTATATAGAAGAATGTAGTAATACGAAAGAGAGGGTGGGGCCCATTCTTCAGAGGACCTACAACTAGCTGGCTACTTTTGGAATCAAACCCAAAGGAGTTGAGTAGACTATAAATACAGGAGCCCCACCAATCATAAGCCCAACAACACCTATAAAGGGAAAAAGGTCAATCCAAAAACCCTGCAGTTCCAAGAAAGATTTCGTTCATTGTTGGTGGCTCATCTCTTCCCAAAACTCTTGTTTCTCAAACCGTACCTCTAGTAACAACTGTGGCAGAAGTGGTCATAGTCAGTGATTCTCTTGGTACTTCACAAGGCCCATCAGTTCCTTCTTCTCTCCCATTGTCCCTTCCTATATCATTTCCTCCCACTTCTACCATCATTTCACTCTTCCCATCTCCTTCTATGGCCCAAGTGTTCTCATCCCTTCTAGCTCTCTCAGCTGGAGAGAATATTGGGTCACCTTTTCTTTCTTCACTTCCTTTATCACTTCTAATTTCTTCTATTCCATCCTCTAATATCATTGTGGCAATTCCTATTGTTGTAATTACATCCACTCCTTTTGGACTCATCCATCGGTGTTTCCAACACCCTTGCCTTGACTCATGTATCGGGTATTGCATCTACTACTCCGTCTTCCTCGGTATTTGTTATCCTAGGGTGGTTTTTTAGGAGACTCCTAAGCAAAAAAAAAAGTGCCTCTAGAAGATGTTATAGATCTCAAATTTTGGAGAAAATATCCAAGAGAAAAATTAAGAGACCAAGGACCATGTCAAATCTGACGATACATCCATCCGGAGAATGAGTGATAGAGGTTTCCACCCCTATTGAGGGAAAGACCAAAGAAACAATCATGGCTGCGACTATCAGATCTCCAAGTTTTCATTAGGAAAGGCTACTCATGAGGGAGATAAACATGATGTACATACTTCTCTTGGGGCTCATGGCAAAATATCTACAAAGATACAAAGATAAGGCCACAAAGGATGAACTCAAGGCCAAGGTCAAGAAACTCACATTATTTCTATGAAAATTAACACAAGTACACTCCATTTACCAAAACCTCATCTACTATGTCCATGAAAATTTCAACTACCATTAATGATTTTTCTTATCATGAGCTTGAAAAGCTAGACCAAAAAGGGAGATCACTAAATGTGTGGATAGAATAGATATTACTAGAAGCTAATCCTTTAATCAAGGAGGCTATCAAGATTTATAATGATCTACAAGATGGGAGGGTTACTATTTTGAAAATGGATGAAACCTTCTCTGAGGAAAATAATAATCTAAATTTGAACCTGGCAACATGGAGTGAGATCAGAGCAGTGGATTCTGATTTTCTCCTTCAAGAGGAAGTGATCGATGATGTCTCCAAATTATTTGAATATCAAAAGGCTATGGAATTCTGGTGCCAAGTATTGCAATATTTGATCAAAAATTTAGATGATAAATGATTGGAAGTTACAGATGCCCTGAATGATATTTCAAAAGAGTTTGATATTGCTAATTGTAAGTTTTTCAACGAGAACATCGACGCTCTTCCTGTGGAACAAATTAAAGAAAGTTTCAATACTTTGTGAAATGAGATGATGAATTCACTAGAAATTTCAGCTCTGATTCTATTGACAGTTGGTTTTGTGCCATAATTTCATAGGAAGAATGCAAAAAGTCATGAGCAAGCTGAGAAGAGTCCCAACCAGGATAACAAGGGAGATCAAGACAACAGATGTGGTGAATCAATACACATGTGGACCTGAGGATGAAGAGGTACAGGGAATAATTAAATGCTTCATCAAATACAAACATCGACTGACCATGTGGGAAGAAAGCCAAAAGGAATCTGTGAAGGAGGAGGATGTTGCAGAACCAGGCCGGGCTGAGTAGCCATGAGAGGATGGATTCGAGCTCGAATCAGTCAAAATTGTAGGGTTGACTGAGTCAAACCCTTGCAATAGTTTTTATTTTCATGGGAGCTTGTTCCCTTAATTTAATAACATTTCTATTTTTAATTAAATGTTAGTTAAGGGCCCAACTGTAATGGCTCAGTCAAAAAGAACTTATAAATAGATGAATGCATAGGAGTAAAAGGGAGATACATATTTTTAGAGATTTTTGGTGAAGTTGCTCTTCAAGCTTGGAAGAGTGCTTTCAGAGATTTGTTGAAACCTTTTAATTATATTCAGAGTTATTCCTTACACTTGAAGATCTATTTTATTGTGTTGAATGATTAGTCATTGTATGCTTTGTGAATACAATTCCTTAGCATTATTGATTAGTTTGCCTTTACTTTGGATTATCTATTTCATATTGTGAAAAGAATAGTGTGATTATATTTCTTTAGTTGTGAGAAGCTATTTTCCTTCTATGGACTAAGAGTTGCATTATTATTATCACTTAAGTAGATGCTTGACATGTGATTGTGATTATCCTCGTGATAAATTATTTGTGTATCCAATCAAAGATGATCTTTCTATTGTGTATGTTTAAATTTTAATGAAGGAATGTGTGCTCCCAGTCTGTGGTATTTTGTACCCTTTCTAAGTTATAATAGGTGAAGGTGGCCAATGATGCAAGCATCCTACCCAAATTAACCCTTATGGAAGTTGAACATTCCTTTTCTTGGTGCATCACCACTTCTAGCATAGATTTTATTTCCTTGCATTTTCTCTCCCTAATCCCATGAAATGTTAGTATAGGTCTAGTTAGCCATCTTTCTTGCATTAGAAGTAGTGTTGTATTTTGGTTTCAGAAAAGGAATCCCGAATTGTCTTTAGGTTCACCTTGAGCCCAAGTCCCATAGCTTGAGAGGTGATCCCATGTGTCACAATCACAATGAATTTTGTAATTTATTTCTAGGCAATTAGGGGTGCGGTGATTTGGTGACAAAAGTAAGTAGAGATGAGTGTTAGTTAAAAGGAAACGCTCTAAGAATAGGTCTATGATGAAGTGTCTAAGTTAGGTGGAAATTAATTTAATTAAGGTAATTAAATTAATGAATATTGTGAGAATGGGCATTAATTTAATTATAGGTGATTAAATTAATATACATATGGGGTAAAAGGGGACTGTGACCCAAATTTGGTGTCTACACATGGACACGTTTTTCATAGGCATGTTTGATACGTTTTATGTAGATTTTAAGGTGATCTAGAGAATTTAAATGACACTCATCTAGAAGCTCATGTTGGGCCAAATGGTCTTGGAAAAACCATCATCAATAAGTATGTCTTTGAGTGAGATACGAAGTGATGGAATTTGGACTTCAAGAGGTAAGAAAACCTCTGTGCATCGATCGACCAAGAGAATTGTGTAGCTGCAATAGAGGTATGAATACTAGTGTGATAAGCCCATAGGGAAAATGGAATTTACGTGTGTCAATCCTTACCAATATGGTTGAAAAATTTCATAAGAAATTTTTAAAGATTTTGTTAGATGACTCAGCTTGGCCATTTGTCTAAGGAAAATAAGGTGAAGAAAAACTGAGTTAAATGCTAAATGTGTCATAGAGTTTGCATAGGGTTTTGTTTTTGAATTGTTTTCCCTTATCAGTGATGAGGCAGTGAGGAACACCAGAGTGATAAATAATGTGATGGTTTATGAATTCACAAATTTTCTCACTTTAGTAGAAATAAGAGGAATGACTTCCACCCATTTACTGTAATATTCAGTTGTGGTGATAATCCATTAGTGAGGTTGAGAGGAATGGGGTTAATCTCATTGATGAGATCCAAAACTTATTGAGAGAAAGGCCAAAGGTCCCTAGCAACCTATAAGGCGTGACTAGGGGTATGATGAAGATTAACATGTTGCTAACATTTCACACAATGTTTGACATAGTCACAACAATCTTGATTAAGGGTTGGCCAGTAATAGCCAAGACAAAGGATGCATTTAGCAATGGTAAGGCCACTAAAATGACCTCCATAAATACCATCATGAAGCTCCTTGATGGTATATGGGATTTCAAAGCTTGTAAGGCATCGTAGGAGGATACTGTTAAAGCCACATTTGTAGAGAATACCCCCCATGATGACGTAGTGAGAGACACTTTTGAGAAAGTATATTTTACCATTACAAGTAAGATCTTGAGTCAGAATTGAAAGGAAAGGTATTAAAAAAACTACTTATACCAAATGTCACGTCGATTTGTTTCAATTCTTCTTACAAAGTTAACGTCTCAAAATAGATAAGATGGTGATTTCAGCCAATGTACTATGAAAAATATTTTCAAGTGTGAAGTAGAAGAAATTATTTGTGAGGTGAGGTAGGCCATGGTATCCACAAATTTTTAGTGGATCGAAGAATAGTTTGAATGTCTTAATGCTCAAAGGTAGTCAAAATCATGTGAACGTGATGTTTATACTTTTGAAGGATTTCATTACGACACTCGGTATAAACCATTGAATTACTTCAAAACTAGTTAGAAGTCACCAAATATATTAATGGATTTAACATCTAAGGCTATGGCGGTTTGAAGACCTAACACGAGTGCTTTGTATTCAGAATTTTTGTTAGTATAGTCAAAATCTAGCTTGAAAGATAAATGGCATAGGTTCGATGTCAAGAGGAATGAGAATAACTCCTATGCCACCCCCACGTTGAAATTTAGAACCATCAAAGAATAAGTCATCTGATAAATGGTAGGGTCAAAAATTAGTGTTATCCTAAATTCACCCCTCATGGTAAATTTGGATAACCGCATAATTTCTTCAGGTTTGAGCAAGAAGAATTGGTTCGAGGCCTAAAAATCAGGTCTTAGGGGTCCCTTTGGCTCTTCTCTAACTTCCCTGTCCAAAGAAAAAATCCAAGAAGTTAGAAAAGGTTGAAAAATCCCAAAAATGGCCTCTTTTAGTGTAGTGTAGAAAAAATGGAAGTTTTGTCCCAGGCTGCACAAGTTCACATAAGACAGTTGGGACCCAAAAACAAAATGGCTGCATTCCTTTGTTGAGTGGAAAAATTAGAAAAATATGTACCAAATGATCCATGGGACATCAAGACATCTGGGATGTGCATCATTAAAATGGCTGTAGGTAGTTCAAATCATAGAAATTGGAAATTTTTGTCCCACATGGTCCACAGGACACCTAGGACACAAGTACATGTGGACTGCGAAAGGAAAAAAATCCGATCTATAAAGGAGATGTGGTGAACGCAGAGTTCAATGGCCCTCATGACCTGGTCAATGGTGGGACACATGGGACATAAAAACATGATTTATTGTGGAAGGAGGCTTGTAGGTCGATCGAGGTTTTTTTCCAGACAATCGAGACACAAGGACCTGATATAGCCAAAATGCTCGCATACAAAGGAAAACTCAGTGCATGACCCTCCCAAACTTCAAATTGCCATTCATTTTGACACTGAGCTCCAATTTTCACAAAATTTGATTTATTAATTTTGATGAGGTTAGATATATGAAAATAAAAGAAACATATTCAGCTCTAGTAATGTAAATTCTCAGTCCGTCAAATGATAGAAATGCCTGGCAAACCCAAAATAGTTTCCTGCACTCAAAAGGCCATAACTTTTTCATTTCTCAACAAAAACACACAAAAATGGTACCATTAGAATTGTGTTTTTGAGCCCAAGGCACAAAAATCAATAAAATTAGATTTTGATGAGAAATTGATGATGATTTTGTAGAAAATGTGGCCAAGTTCATAATAGTGTTTTATTTGGTAGTTAGGATGCATTCAATGAAGCATAGACTAAAATTTCTCACTATTGAAAGTCATGGGATAGTATGGGGGCCTTCTACAAGCTACATAACATCATTTCACTTCATTTACTACATCTTGTAAGTGGTTGAAGGACAAATTTTAGGATTTTCATTTTTTCCTCTCTCTCTCTCTCTCCTCTTAGAAATCTATAAATTGGAGTGTTGGGCTCATTATAAAGGGACCTAGTTTTTGTAGTAAAAATCATCAAAATTTGTTTTGTGAAGGTAATGTGCTGTAAGCCCTTATCTGACTCCTTGCATGGTGATCCGACCCTTTTAAAACAAATTTAACTGTGCATATTATGAAGCAATAAATATGAGTTTGCGAGATGTATCTTCCCCTGTTATGTTTGTTTGCATTCCTCTTGCCCCTTCAATCTCTTTACAAATATATTGTGTCTATTTTACATTCTTGCAAGGATTCATTATCATTGTGTGTGTATGAAATATTGTTGTGAATGTAGTTGCTAGATTGTGGAGAACTGTTATCACCCATCCTGGTATGCATTTTGCTTCTACTTTTCACACATTGGAAGACTATTCTCACACTCTCCTTTTCTGGTGTATCACCACTTTAGTGTAGGATTTTTTTCATGCACTCTCTCTCCCTAGTCTCTTAGAAAGTTAGATTAGGATTATATAGTTTTTTTACATTATAGTAGATTGTGGTAGGTAGTTTAGGAGCAAGAACCAGCTTTCTTTGTAGGTCTTTCTCAAGTAGTAAGTCCCAAGACTTGGAGATAGTACCCATATTATCCAATCACAATATGATCTCAATAAAACACACACTTGTGCAAACCATAGGGTGTTGTGATCCGATGATAACAAGTAGATAATCCATGGAAATGGTAGCGATAGATTCATCAGAAAATTGAAGTTAGAAGATTGATATTCGAGAAAGAGGTGCGTCTATAAGTTGGTTGGAAATGGTTTGTCCTTTAACAAAATTTTGATGGATGAATTCAAGATATAGGTCTGCAAGAAGCATGAGCCAAAAGCTAGCAATACATTGGTGTTGGTAAGGCTTAGCGTACATTTAATGTAAGGGGTTAGTGTTGGTCACAATGATTTTTGTGATTGAGTAGGTAAGGGAGAAGTTTTGTGGTGATGAAGACTAAAGCTAAGAATTTTTTTACATGGCTATATCTAGTTTTTAGTCCAAAGGGTACGAATTATGTAATAAACTACTTTCTCCCTTTATTTCTCATTGTGATAAGCGAGAATGATACCCATGGAATGGTAAATTACATAAATGTAGAGGTATAATGGTTTTTTATCTTGAGGTGGAATGAGTACAGTGGTTGGAGGAGGTATTTTTTAAGGCATAAAAATCTTTTTGGAATTCATCATCCCATTGGAAGGAGACATCTATTTTAGAATATGATGAAATGGATGGTAGCGGTTGAAAAGATGAAAAATAAAGAAATGAATAGATTGCAACTTTCCTTGCAAAATACAAAGTTGACAAAGGTTATTATGTGGAGGAATCTCGAGAATAGCCTTGATTTTAGTGAGATCAACTTCAAAGCCATGCAAAGAAACAATGAAACCAAGGAGCTTGCTTGAGAGAATAGCAAAGACACACATCGTCGGTTGAAGGAGAATGCGGTATTAGATGAGGTGGTCAAAGACAACCTTAAGGACTGCAAGGTGTTTGACTCGTTGTTAAGATTTTTCAAGAAGCTTGTTGACAAAATCTTCCAAAATGCAATACATGATGTCATGAAAGATATAATTCATATCCTGTTGGCATATAGCACCAACGTTTTTAAGGCCAAAAGTCATAACATGATAGTAGAAGGTCCCTCAAGGGGTGATGAAGGTGGTTTTGTTTTGATCTTCTAGTGTGAGTAATATTTGGTTATAACTTGAGAAACCATCCATGAGTGATATCATCTCATGGTCGGTAGTGATATCATCTCATGGTCGGTAGTGAGATCAATTAGTTAGTCAATACTAGGCGGAGAAAATTTTCCTCGGGGCAAGCTAGGTTAAGGTCATGAAAATCCATGCAAATGTGGAGTTCCCCTACCGTTTTAGTGATAGGAATGATGTGATAAATCCATTGGTGATAATCAATGGGTAGAATGAAGGAAAGAGAAAGGAGGCACTAGAGTTCTTTTTTCACAAGAAGGAAACACAATGATTCATTTTTCATAGCTTTTGTTTCACGGGTTTGGTATCAAGATTAGTTACAATATTGTGGACCATGATATTTGGGTCAATAACGAGCATATCGGTGTAAGACCAAGAAAAAGTGTTGCTATGATCTCGAGAGAAATTAGTGAAAGCTTCCTTTTTAGAAACATCTAAAGATTGGCCTATATTTAGAATGTGTGGGTCATCTTCATGTGTGAATGTTGATTTTGATAGTCAATTTATTCAACATGGTGTTCATCTAAGAAGGTAACAACTACTGGTTATAAGAATCATTCACACCTAAATAGGTGAGAATGGAATCATCATCCATACATTGAATGACGTTGATAAGAGGCATATCGTCATCAATCATGTTAGGGTATAGGAAGGGAAGAAAAGATAGAGCCTTGTCATTGTAGTGATAGGTTAGAGGTCTCAAGAAACAAAGTGCTCATAAAAAAAAAAAGTTAGGAGGAATGTATTACGTATCAATAGACTTCGTAGGTGAAAGTGGTGAGGTGTGTGAAGGAGGTGGAGAAGGTGAATTTTCCTCTATGAGATTGATACATGATTTCTTAGAGGAAGGCTCCTCGAAAATTCAAGACCAAAATGGTATTTTTGTTTTTAGATGGTATAGGGAATGAATTTGTGATGGCCATGTTCATAGAGACCAAATCCAAAGCCTTTCCATGCACATCGATGGAGGAATGTGTGGGAGAAATATTATGTGAATGGATGGGTTTGAGTAGGTGGTTCTGGAGTGTGTGAAGAAGTATTAAGTCCCCCATATGTCAAATTAGAGAAAATATGAGGCAGATTATATGGAAATATCTCACCTACCCGATGATTGTAATGTGGGTGTTGATGGAGGATTTCATACTCTTGAGGAGTAAGGAAGGTGTTGATGTTATAGAGATGATACTCCCCCAAAGTGAGGTGTTGAAAAAAATCTACTAAGGGATCAAAATTTTGAATTTGGGTAGCGGGAATAGAAAAATCATGAAAAGCCTAAGAAGATGAAACATCATGTGTTGGTGAAGTAGATGGGTTAGTTGATGGGCTAGCTATGGAATTTATTATAGTTGTAGGAATAAGGGAGTTAGTTGTAAGAGATGTAGTGGAAGAAGTGCAAGAGGAAGCAATGGTTGAAGAAGAAGAAGAAGCGGTAGTGGTGGTACATGGGATAGCGGTTGAAGAAGAAGTGACATGGTGATAGATGCCTTAACTCGGTATAAGGAAATCCTTAGGTCGAGAAATCATGTTACTGAGTTTTAAAGTGTGAAGGACCTATTGAAATGGTGTAGTTGTGCCCTTCATACTCAAATTTTAAACAACAATGATAAGGTTGAAGGAACACAACCCATGGCATGGATCCAAGGTCGAAAAAATAGTATATTGTATTAAAATTCTCCTTCCAAGACATAGAATAACTTAGGAATGGTACAGGGGCCCACACGAATATGGAGAATGATGGTGATGAGGGTGGAAGTTATGACATTGTTAAATGAATGCAACATAACTAGGTTATTATGCATAAAATTAGTAGGGGTGCATATTTTTTATACACATGGGAAGAAATAATGTTGATTCTAGCACCCCTATTGATCATAACACATCAAATGTGTGTATTATCAATATAAACGAAGATGGATAGGGTAGGGTCGAGGATCATATAATTGGAGAGGGACAATCTCGTCATTAGAGAAACTAAGAGTAGTTACTTGATGAGTGGTAGTGGGAGCAAAAGAAGGGAGTATGGTGAGAAAGGCCATGTGATGAGGAGTGATAATGGCATTAACAGTGTCGGGTCATTAGGTGGAACCTCAATAGATTAAAGGATCTTGATGAGTACCTAATGATGAGACTCGAGGTTTGGACAAGGTGGAATAAAGATATTTTTAGGGATATTGGTGAAGTTGTTTGATCATCGTATGATGGGAAACACTATCGAAATGGGGTATACGGGTCCATAGATGGTGATTTTGGGTATAGTTACAAATGGAATCTTGGGTAAAGTTGTAATGGCTAGGATGCTTGTTTTCTTCTTACCTTTTTCCTTCAAATCTCGAGTGGAAACTTGAACCATATTTATCTAAGGTGAAGAAAAAGGTGTGTCATGAAAAGTGTAGCATTAGGATGAGCAAAAGGGTGGCGAAGGAAATGAGTCTTGTGAAAGGGGTATGATGCACTTACATTTTAGAGGATTTTGGGCTAATTATCTGATGTAGACCATGTTGATCTCAAATGTTGGATGTGGGTAAAAGGGCTATGGAAATGGAGATGGATGTCTCTAAATCGGTATGGGGTGATTTTTGTGGTAATAGGCGAAGGTGGAATGGGATCTTCATCCAAAATATCGTCTTCTTCCAAGAGCTCTTCTAGAGAACACAGTTAAAGAAAAATATTCTTAAGTTCCTTATAATCTTCAACATCATGTCATGGCACATGATGATAGGCATACATATTAGTATCGTAAAACCCCTTTGGTTCAGGTTTGAGTGGGTTATAAGGCTTAAGAGGTGGCAATGTGATGATGGAGATTTTTAAAAGATTAGCAATGATGTTAGCATAAGATCCTGCCAAGGGATCATAGTGTGAAGTGAGAGTGGATTTGGATGGAGGTTTAGGTGACATCTATGGGAGAGGTGTGACTAGAGGTGAAATTTGAGGTTGGATAAGTGTGACTACTTGTTTGGTAGATAGTGAGGTTTTGGGTTTTTTTGCACCTTCTTGGGTAAAGGTGTAGTTGGTGAGCTGATTATTGGAGGTGGTGTAGGTTTAACTATCTCTTTAGAAGGTATTGGGGCTTTGGGTTTGGATTTCACCTTCTTTGGTAAAGGTGTAGAAGGAGTGCGTGATGTAGATGAGAAGGTAGATGGCGTAAGGGGATAGGTTAACCATGGCGTTAATGGAGGTGTAGTGAAGACTATGGTAGGAGGCAATATAGAAAGGATTGGTTGAAGATAAGGGAATGACATGGGTAATGATGAGGATACCTGGAAGTGGTGTTGGTATGGGAGATAGAAATGATGTAGGTAACATCGCAGTCTAGGTTGTGTAAATAATATGGGTAGAACATAAGATCGGGAAAAGGAGCTGGGCTATTGTGTTTTTGGTTAACTTGGGTAGAAGATTTCTTGACCAAGGTTGATGGGTGCAGACCTAGGATAGATGGAAGTGGTGAAGGTGATAGAGGGGTAGTGGGTGAAGCTAGTGTATGCAGCCTAAGAGGTTGGGTCTTCCTCTTAGGTGGGGGAATAGTTTTAGCGACAACTTGTGAGGATGTGGCTAAATCTAGTTTGATAAGAGGATGGACTAGGCTTGATGTTGGCATAACTCCCAGTGTGGTAATGGATTTGGGTGTAGGGGAAGGTATAGGTGCAAGTAGGGGTTTAGGCATAGGTGAAATTTTGGTGGATGGTAATGGCTTAGGTGTGGGTGAGGGTGATGAAGAAGAGGTGACTACAATGGGCATGGTTGGTTTGGTTGTCTTAAACACCTTTGGATAGATCGTGGAAGTGTCGGTAGACAACATTTGCATTTGAGTTGAGACAGTGATTCGAAGGTGTCCCCAAAGCATGGATTTTTCAACACAATCCAAGTGGTTGGTCAAACATGAGAATGACACTAAAGATGAGGGAAATGATGTTTATTTGGTAGTGATCCCTATAAAGAATATATGTGAGATATGGAAATGGTTGGCTTCAAACCATGTGTGTAAAATAGATGATAACAAATTGATAGGGTCTTTAAAAGCCAATGGGGAATTTTCACTAATAGGAAGAGATGCCATGAGAGGGTCCTCTGTGGGAAAAGGAGGAGGAAAGGTTGATTGTCTAGGATCATATTTTGGTGAAGAAGAAGGTAAGGTAGGCTCTTCCGTGGATAGAAGGGTAAGTAATGCGAGTTGTTCGACATGTAGGGAGGTAAGTGGGGTATATGAATTTATAGATAAGATCAAATCCTATGTGGGTAGAGGAGGGATAGGATGGACTCCTTCATGGGTATGGGAGTGGATGAAATAGGTTCCTCCATGGATATGAGAGCTCATGAAAGAATTTCATCGATAGTTGAGATTGAAGTAAACTGAGCGGAAGGATCCGGTATGATATAAAAATACCATGAACCTCGTGAGCATTGTTATCATTTATTGAGGTGCAATCGGCTTGGCTAGATGATGGGGTGTGATTTGGAAACAATTTATTTAATATGTGGAGGTTTTAGTTAGTCGGTTAATTGGGGACATCCAAGATGATATCTTCATTATCTAACAATTCTTAGACAATGTTTTTGAAATTTATACAATTATAGTCATTATGACCTCTAACACGATGATAGTTGTAGTAATCATTCTCTTTATACCATGCAGACACAAGATGAGAAGGGTCAAAACAAGTATGTGGTTTGACAGGTGGAAGAGTTATGGCCTTAAAGTTTAAATTTTTTTCCAAAACTAAGGAGTAAGGTTCTCCGATGGGAGTGTATTTTTGTTTTTTGTGCTTTAATTGGAAAGTATGGATAGGAGAAATATTAGGAGATGATTTTGATTGGTTGGATGAATGAGAAGGGATGGATTTTAAAACCACTATGTTGGTAGATACTTTTCTTTAAAATATTTTTTTTTTTGGACAAAGAAGAAGAATCATTGGTTTTAAAAGGAGCATTTTTGTTACGTAATTGCAAATTCTTCTCCTCAATAGCACAAATTTAAAGTATTCAGGCCATTATGAACACCTCGTCGAATGTGTGGAAATTTTAGACTTGGAGAGTTAGTGAGATGTTTCTAGCATAAGCTCGAGTGAACAACTCTATTAACTCGATTTGAAGTAGTTGGAATGTGAGTTAGTTAATTAGTTCATGCCAATGAGTGAAAAAGTTTGTAATAGACTCGTTCTCATACTAGCATGTTGCGTATAAGTCACCATCATTGTGATCATCTTGAAAATGTTGATAGAAAAGTGGTCTAGAAAAGCTTGAGATACCCGATTTAATAAAAAGATGGAGTGCCTTGGTAGAGAACTATACCAATCTAAATTTTGTCCCATCAAGTACATTGAGAATGTTTGTAGGAGAAAATTTTCATTAGGAGTGATGAGATAACACACATGTTTAAAATAGCAAATTTTTTTTTGTGGGTCTTCTTTGTTATTGAATCGGTTAAATTTTGGCATTTCCTAATGCATAGGGTATTGCTGAATTGAAATGGAAAAGTGAATAGGCTCGTTGCAAATATCTTCGTATGTCAAAGAGTTACGTGAGCAAGAGGTAGATGCTTCTAATGTTTGCATCTTGTTCATCATCATTTTGATAAGATCATTTGTAGGTTGTGATGATGGAGCCTTCTTGTGTAGTATAAGGGGGGAGATAAGATGGGTATGAAATGGAAGGCACTCTAGTTGGTGGTGGTGTCCAGTATGAAGAATTTGATGAGGGAATATAGGATGGGATGGATGTCACAGTAAAATAACTGGAATAAGTGGTATATGAAATAGTTCATTGCTGATGATAGGTGTAGGTAGGTGGGATGGATGTAAAGACTCTTGTAGCAATCGGAGGAAGAGACTACGGGATGGAGAGGACAAGGTTTTGGAAGGGAGTATGGGGTTCTAACACCGAGGTGTTAGGATGCAACAGTACATGTGAAGTGGATGATGCGGTAGACCTAAACTAAGGGTAGTAGATGAGGGAAAGGTGGATGTCATAGGGGTGAAAAACATCGAAGGTGTGATATATGTCGTATGTGTGAAAGATATCAATGATGTGGGTAAAACTAAGAATATATGGGCTAAATGTATGTTGGTTGTAGCTGATGTGAAAGTGGGTAAAAGAGTAGGGGATATGGATACATGAATATCGTAGTTAAGTTTCCTATGGATTCTCGGTGGATAAGCATGCTAGGTAATGTTGTAAGGTGGTTGGGTTTTGATCAAGGAGTCTTGTGAACTCCTTGTCACTGGTACTGATGGTAATAGGATGGTTGGGGTCCATAGGTGATCAAATGGAAGGTGGTGATTGGCTAGGTGGGAGCGTCTAGTGGCTAGGTTGAAATACTATAGTGTTGGATTGTCTACGAGTCAAAACCATGTGATAGATAGAACTAGTAATTTGATTTATGTTGATGATATAAAAACATAGAAAAATGGAACAAAATGGATTTGGAAGGTGGAAATTGGTCAACTGCTTTGATTGAAAAACCAAAACATAGAGACCAATGTTAGTTAAGTAACCGATACTAGTATAGGAAGGCAACCGATGTCAATCTATGAAATAATGTCGATTCTTATGGAAAATTGAAAGATTTGAAAACTTGGTGATAAATGGTGAATATCATGTGAAACTGGGTTCTGAAGGTGATATCAAAGACCCATAAATGTAGTGGAGTGACAAAGGAAGTCACAACAAGTGATGGAAGTGATTTGAACATTGTTTTAGTTAAGTGACCAAAAGAGAAAGGAATTGACAGTGGTTAGTAAACCGATAGCGGTATAATGAGTTAACCGATGACAATTGATAGACCGATATTGGTTAATGTGAATGAATAAAAAATTAAAATTTGGAGATGACAAGGTATGAATGAGATGGATCTAAATTCTATAGGTGATAATAGAACATAGAAAATATGATAAGGTAACATGACAAGTCATAACGAGAACATAAAAGTAGATTGAATGTTATTTTGGAAGAAATGACCAAAAAGCGCCAAACCAATAGTGTTAAGTCAACCAATATCGGTATGATGATGTAACTAATGGAAATCACTTTGGACCGATCTCGGTTACTATGAAATATATGAAGAGGTCAAAAAAATTAATTTTGGTGATTTAGATCAAATAAAAGGCTAACGAATAATTTTGAATATAGCAATTACAGATCCTAACACACTCAGAAACAATCCAAATACACCAACTATGATTTTGAAGTGTGTAGGGAGAGAAATATGGAGAAAGATGACCTCACACCTCAAAACACAAATCAAGAAAAATCTAACAAACATGAAATCCTATGTTGTAGATTTTATATTGTGGCTTATGCCATTTAGGAATGAATTGTAAATAGAATAGAATTTTTATTAACGAAGGTTCCCTACGGAAACTAACAACTATGGCTGGTTTTAGGTAAATTTTGGCTTGGGGTCACCAATATATATTTCACAATACACAAGGCCCTACACTAATATGATTACAGGCTAGAACACCAGCTGGCTCCACCGCTAATCTAATTATTAGTCGTTAACGGTACATACCGAGAGGGAAGATGTTTAAGAAGTGATTTAATTATTTCAATGATTTGGTTTAGGAGTGTGTGCACAAAGTGAACTATGATTAAATTTTTCATCCATCAAATGGTCATGACTTCTAGTATATAGGTTTCCCATAATTTAAATGAACTAAAATGCAATAGGTAGAAATGAGATGCAAATATTTTGAACCCTAATCTACAATGAAATTCGATGAGTGCAATCATGAATAGGAAAGATTATGTCTTTCACTAATGTAATACAAAATAAAAAGAAGTGTTCTTTTGAGTCCAAAATACAAGTTTCATTAAGAAAAGCAGAAGAGGAAGAATGTTCCAAGGGAGAAATTTTAACGGGAACTCTTTCAAAGGGAAATAGACACACAATTATTCCCTAAGAATGGACAAGGAAAAATAACCTAAATGGGTCCCACCAAGCATGTTAGAGTGTTTCACCAATCAGTTTACACTTTCTAGGATGAAATAGATATAAGGTAAATGGTTGAGGAGGAATACTTGTGAAGAAAAATTGAAAGGTAGAATGTGTGCGTTGTTGACGTTGTCCAAGATGATTGTAGGGAAATCCTTTTTTAGGAAGCACTACTTGTAGATGCAAAACAATACCACAATAAGAGTGATGAATTAAATCACTATGAGTTAAATGCCCCTAGAATGGGTCCATGGTTAGGTGTCTTGATGAGGTGAATGTGTGAGGATTAAATTAATGTGATCAAGATAGTTAAATTAATTAATAATGTGAGGATGAATATTAATTCAATTATAATTGATTAAATTAATATCAATGTGGGGTAAGGGTCATGGCTAGGTAAATGTATTATTTTCATTAATGGAAATGGTTTGAGGGGAGTGTGACCCAAAGTTGGTGTCTACAAGGGCATGTTGCAAGTTTTAAATGGTGAAGGATCATCCTAGATGGTATAGGGGTTTCCTTCACACTCAAATTTTAAGCAATGATGAAGGGTTGAAGTGACACACCCCATGGAGTGAATATAGGGTCAGCTAAGAAGTGTGTTGTATTGAAATTCCCCATCAATAACATATAATAACTCAAGAATAGTGTGGGGGCCCATGCATATGTGGAGGATGAAGATGAAAAGAGTGGAAATCATAACATCATTGAAAGAAAGTAGCATAACCGGGTTTTTATGCATGTAGTTGATGCGTATGCACATTTATTCAAATGTGTGGGAAGAAATGATACTGATGCTGACATCTCCATCAATCATAACATTTTAAACATGAGTTTCATTGATGTAGGCATAAATTAAGAGGGAAATATCAAGATAATTTTAGTGAAGGGGGAAATATCTTTGCGTAAAAAAAAATGGCGAAAATTTGATGAGAGAAAATGGGAACATAAGGTTGAGACAGAGTGATGAGGGTGGTCACATGATGAGGAGTGAATATAGTGGCTATAGGTGTGGGATAATTTTGTGGAATCTCAATATATTTCAAGACCTCCATGAGGGCCTAATGATGAGACTCGAGAGGTTTGGCTCAAGTCATACAAGGACACATTTAGAGGAGATTGGTAAAGCTATTTGATCATAGTCCTATGTGTGACTTCATCGAAATAGGATAAGTTGGCCCATAGATAATTAACTTGGGACAAGTACAATTAGAATGATGGGAAAAGGTACATTAGATGGGCCACCAATATTACATTTTCCTTTATCTTTCTCGTGATCGAGTGGCAATATGAACCTTTTTATTTCACAAATTTTAGGAGGAAAAGAGGGTGTTGGAGGTGGAGGTGAAGGCCATTGAATATTTATAGGATGAGGCTGTGTGGGAGTATTAAAAGGTAGAATGGAATTCTCCTCTAATAGGTCATCTTCATCCAAGAGACCATCCGAATGCAAAGTTGAACGAGAATGTTTTTGAGAACCTTACACCCTTTGACATAATGTCCGGGATAACAATGATATGCACAAATTTTAGTGTTGTCAAACCTTAGTAGTTTGGGTTTTAGTGAGTCGTAAGGCTTAATGGGTGTTAATTTGATATCGTAAGCTTCTAACAACCTAGCGAGAATTTTAGAATAAGATCCTTCCAAGGGATTGCAATGAGAAGTAAAAGTGGGTCTAGATGAATTTTTGGGTGATTTTTTCTGGAGAGGTGTTGTTGGAGGTGGAGTTGGGGGTGGGGTTGGTTTAACTACCTTTTTGGTAGGTAGTGTGGTTTTTTATTTAGGTTGCACCTTCTTGGGTAAAGGTTCTAGAATGGTATGCAAAGAAGAAGGAGATGCAAAAGGTGAAGGCATGTGATTCAACCAAGTTAACAATGGAGGTGTGAGTAGTCTCATGGTGGAGTTTAATTTAGAAGGTGTGGGTAAAAGAGAAGGTAAACATAGTGGTAATGAAGAAGGTTTGGGAAGTGAAGAAGATCAAGGCAAGGATGTGATTTTCTTTGCTTTAGGTTTTCCTTGGGAAAGGGGTAGACAGACCAAGGTCGATAGGTGTGGACCTAATATTGATGGAAGAGGAGAAGGTGAATAAGAAGGTGTGGGGACACCAAGGTATGAGGTTTAAGAGGTTACATCTTCCTCTTAGGTGTAAGAATAGAATTAGTGGTGATTTGTGCAGAGGTAGTCAAATCTATCTTCACATGGGGGTGGAATTGACTAGGTATTGGCATGGCTCCCAATGTAGTGGCGAGTTCAGTGTAGGTGAATACTTGGTTGCACATATAAATTTTTGTGTAGGTGAATGTTAGATTGAAGGCAAGGCTGATGAAGAAGAGGCTAATACAACTAGATTAGGTGTGATATATTTGGTTTCCTTGAATATTTTAGGATATATCTTTGAAGTATCGGAGACAACATTTGTATTTGAGTAAACAATGGGATTCAAGGTGCCTCAAGAGTGTGGATTAATCAATATATTCTAAGTGATCATCCAAATGAGAGAATGGTATAGAGATAGAGGAATATGATGATGCCTTGGTGGTAATCCCTATGAAGAATGCTGAGGTTTGTGAGATACGGAAGTTTTTCACTTCGACTTGGTAAGTAGAAGTGAGGTAAGAAATTTGATAGGCTCTTTGAAGGCCTTTGGGGAGTTGTCACCAATAGGAAGAGAAGATGAGAATGGATCCTCTATGGGTCGAGAAGGGAACAAGGTAGGTGGTGTAGAATCTTCCCTAGGTAGAGAAGAGGATAAGGTAGGCTCTTCCATGGGTAGAAGAATGGGTAATGCGGGATCCTCGATAGGTTAAGGGGTAAGTGGGGTAGAATTATTTGTAGATAAATGGGTAAGAGAGGTAAGTTTCTTCATAGGTAATGTATAACATAAGGTTAGCTATTTCATGGGTAGAGGAGTAGGTGAGGTAGGTTACTTGATGGATAAAGGAGTAGGTGAAATGGGCTCCTTCATGGGTAAAGGAGTTTGCGTAAGAATTTACTCAATAGATGGGATTGGAGGAAACCGAGTAGAAGGACTATGTACTATGTCAAAGATGGAATGAACATCGTGAACATTTGTGTCATTGTAAGAGTCTCACCATCTTGGTTTGATGAAAGAGTATGGTTTGGAAAAAATTTCTTAAAGATATGAATATTTTGGTTTACCAAAGGCATTAGGGTTATTTAAGATGAGATCTTCATTATCTAACATTTCTTGAACAATGTTTTTGAATTTTTACAATTTTTCGTCATTATGATCCCTAACGCGATGATAGTTACAATAATCATTCTATTTATACCAAGTGGGTAGAGGAAGATAAGGGTCAAATACAAGACGTGGTTTAATCAATGGAAGGGTGATGGCTCTTACTTTTAATAGGTTTTCTAATACATAGGATTAAGGTTCATCTATGGGGTATAATGTTTCTATTCATACTTATACTAGAAATTTTGAATAGGGGAAAGATTAGAAGGAGGTTTTGGTTGGCTTAATGGATGAGAGGGGATGGATTTTAGGACCACCACATTGGCAGATCCTTTTCCCTTAGAATTATTGTTAGAATAGTTGTTTCTTGGTTTAGAAGCAGACAAGATTTGATTCATTCAATTTAAATAGAGCACTTTCTTGTGTAATCAAGTATCTTCTCTTCAAGATCATAAATCTATAGCTTCCAAGCCATGGCGAACAACTCATCAAATGTTTGAAATGTTTGTACCTAGATAGTTGGGGAGATGTTCCTGGCACAATCCCTAGTGAACAACTCTATCATCTCGGTTTGAGGCAACTAAAAGGTGAGTTGATTGATGAGGATCTACCAACGTGCGACAAAATATTTGATAGATTTATCCTCATATTGGTGAGTAGAATACAAATTGGTATTGGAGACCTTGTTAATGATATTGATGGAGAAGTGGTCAAGGAAGGTCAGGGTAGCTGATTGAAAGAAAATACGAGTGCCTATGTATAGAACTATACCAATCTAGGGCTGGTTCTCCGTAAGGAAATGGGGAAAGTCCTAAGGAACAAGGCATTATCATGGGTGATCAAATAACAAACATGTTTGAATGATCATAAATGTTTTTGTGGATATTCCTTTCTATTATATTGATTGAACTTAGGCATCTCCAATGTGTAGGATAAGGATGAATGGGTATGGATAGATGAATAGGATCATTACATATTTCATCTTAAGTCAAGGCATTGTAAGAGCTAGAAACAGATTCTTTAAAGGTCTACATATTATCCATCATCATATTTAAAGGATGCATCATAGAATTTTATTGAGGATGATTGCCGCATATAAGGGGGTGGATAAGATGAATAGGATATAGAAGGAACTCCAATGTAAAGTGGTGCCGAATAAGAAAACTAAGATGGGGGTATGTACAAGGAATAGATGATGAAGGCATGTACCTAAATGATAAGTAGAGGCGGCATGTGGTTGTTGAGGTTAGGTGTAGGTAGGAGGATCTTGTGTAGATACTCTCATGGAAATAGGTGGAAGAGTTTGAGGTATAAAAAGAACCAAGTTCCAACAGGGGGTAGAGAATTTCGATGCAATTGATGGGTACGAAGTAATAGGGATTGATGATGAAGGGACCTGTTTATGAGGGGTTGTAAATGAAGGCATGGTAGATGTTGAAGATGCAACAAAAGTTGGGGGAGCGACAGGCATCACGGTTATAATAGACATCAAAAGTACAATGCATGTCAAAGGCATAAGCGAGGTGATGTTGACACAGGGAGTAGGTAATGCTGAAGTAACATTCATGGATATGGTAGGGGGTATGGAGGTAAGCATAACAAACAAGGGTGTCCCGATGAATCGGTAGTAGAAGAATGGGTGAGATAATGTTGTTAGGCTATTATATTAATATTGAGAAATGTAGTAAATTCCTCGTCACTGTAGGCAAAGTGGTAGGAATGTTGGGGTCCATTAGAGAATAAATAGAAGGTGGGGAAGGGTTAGGAGGTAGCGGTAGCAGCCAAGCATGAAAGTACTAGGGAGTTGGCTTACCAAAAAGTCAAAACCATGTAAATGGTGGAAACATAGGTGATCCGAGTGCTGAAAATACTACAAAAACACAAAAATAGAAGACGGGAAGAATCTGGAGGATAAAAGTAAGTTTTGTTTCTGATAAAATTAAAACATAAAGATCGATATCGGTCACGTAACCAATGTCGATTAGGCAAGAAGACTGATTTCGGTTGTTAGGCTGATGCTAGATACTATGGAAAACCAATAAATTTGGAGATGAAAAGTCTAAAACAAGTGAAATTGGGCTCATGTTAATGGTGATAGAGACTTGGAAATTTTTCATTGTAAGATGTGAAACACAGAAAATTACATAAAGTTAATATGTAAGAAAAATGTTGTTTTTCACAAAATAATCAAAAGCACAAAGAAATTGACATGGGTCGTAATTGGTATTGGTGTGATGAAGGACCCGATGGAAGTCACGGACCGATGCGATTACTATGATTTTTGAGAAGATGAAGAATTTTTTGAATTTAGAGTGAATTAAGTCAAAATAAAAGCCAACCTAGAAGTTGTGTATGGCTAAAAGATGTCCTATCACACTCAAAAAAACCAGAATACACTCGGCTATGATGGTGGAGTGTGAAAGAGAAGAAAAATGATGAATCATTCTCACAACTCAAAACACAATTCAATCAAGCAAAAACTAGCAAAACACACAAATCCTAGGTATTAGATTTTAATGTTTAGTGGCTTATGCCTTTTTAAATTGACTATGAATAGAATAGAGTTTTGGATAATGAAGGTGCCCTATAAGCAAGCTATGACTAGTTTTAGGTTATTTTTGGTTAAAGTGGCTTGATATACCTTTCAATACATGTGGTCCATATTTTAATATGACATCCTCGAACAACAATGTCAGGGCCCACCATGAATAGGTTGTTAAATCCTTGAAAAATTCTTCCCGGAAAGGAGATGTTTAACAAATTTGTAAATTATTTAAGTGATTTGACTTGGGAGTGTGTGCACAAATTTGAACTTAATCGAAATCTAATCACTAAGTGGTCATGACCTCCACGTGTGATTTCTTTCTAAATCTATGTGATCTAATACAACACTCAAAGGATGAAATGCACATATTTTAAACCCAAATCAAAAATGATATTCGATGTAGTAAAAGGAGAACACAAAGAGGAATGCTATTTCACTTAATATAGTACGAAGAAAAGAAAATGTGTTCTTTTTTAAGCAAGAAAGGACAAAATTATTTTAAACAAATAAAAAAGAAAACAATATTTCCAGGAGAGATTTAGTGTGAAATTTTTAGGAAAGAAAGGAACACACAAATGCACCATATATGAATAATGCAAAGAAATGCACAAGAGGGTCCCACTAGGTGTGCCAAAATATTTCACCGTAAAGTACAGAGATAAAATAGTTAAGAGGTAAGGGTGAGGAGAAATACATGTGATAATTGAAGATAGATTGTGCACAAGTTGATTGTTGAGCAAGATGATTGTGAAGAGATTCCCTTTGGCTAGGAGGTAAAATAGAATACAAGTCCACGAAAGAGAATTAAACAATATATGGAAATGGACTACCTAGTGTCTGCATTAGATCCAAGAAGTGTGATGTTTCCTAGAGAAGTTGTCAATCCACTATTTTTAACAATTTAATGAAAGAAATAACATAGAAAAATAGATCCTAATATAGTTAATATGATTTAGGAATCTCATACAAAATATAATAAGAAAATCTAATCTAATAGGATAGTTATAATTAAATTTTAAGGACTAGTAGGTTGGTCTAGGCTTGTAGAGTCCGACTAAGGTCAGTATGTGAGGTCCAGGAAAGATTAGGTGAAGTTATGGGTTGTTTTGGATGAGTTGGAAGCTTGTTGGTTGGGACATTTTACCATTCATAGAGACCAATAATGTTTAGGCAAATCGATGCCACCACTAGTAAGTGACCGACAATCTTTGGTTGGGTGATCGGAGTTAGTAAGGGAAATTTTGTAGAAATATTATAAATAGGTTGATGGGAGCTTACGATGATTTCATAGAGAGTTGGGAAGGATCGGATGAGATCATGGGATTTCTAAGAAGACTCAAAGGTGAAAAAATGGGATTTTGGGCAAGGTATGAAGGCTCCATTGGTAGATGGTCAAATGGAGGTGTTTTGGGAGAGATCTAGGTATGAGAGGTGATGGAATGAAATAGATAACTAGTAAATAACTAATCTATTGAAACCAATGAAAAAGAATAAATATACTTACTTGTAAATGGAGATCAATGGTAGGAGGTGGTGGTTGTTGTAGAAGAAGGTGGTCCCAAATGAATGCGGTAGTAACATGATGACACAATGTTTCCCTATGAGTGTCTTTGAACTCTACATTGATCTATTGATGATTTTTGTGATTTCTAAATGTTGTAAGGGCCTATGGTATGTCGCAAGATCACTAGAAAACTTGAGAGTAAGAATGTAAGGTTGTAAGAGCTAGAAAACAAGATTCAAAAATTGAGTAAAGAGTTTGGAAATCCTATTTAAGGAAACTAATGGTAGTTAGGTTAATGGCAATCGACTAAGGATTAACACCACCGATTAGGGATAAAATGTCATACTTGCTAAAAATATCTTGATTCTTTCTAAATTTGGCTTGATTGAGATTTTGGTTCTAGGTCACAAGTGTGGAATGCTGAAAAAATGGAGTAAGAGAGTAGTTAGAGGGATAATAAGCTATTGGGATTAGGGTTAGAATAAATCCTAGTTGGTTAAGGTGAGTGGGGACTTAGTCTTGGGAAAAAAATAGGGTTGGAATGAGTCTAAGATTAGGTTGAGAAGTGTGGTGTCTAGGAGAGGTGGAGAGGTGAGGTAGATAATTAACTTAATTTTGGTAATTAAATTAATTAAAATGTGTGCAAGTGGGTATGGTGATGGGATAGTATTGAATTAATTAATTGAAGGGGATTTAGAGGATTGTGACCCAATTTTGGGTGTCTACATTTTCCCTTTTTTTTCATGTAGCTTGAATTGATAAGCAACAGTGAAAAACACCAGAGTGGTTGCCCCATGTATGGGTTGAGGTGAGGTTTCCCCAGGTATGGGTGGAGGTGATATAAAGCTAGAAAAGGTTAGTAGGTGGAGGTATCTCAAGAATAGCCTTGATTTTGACAAGATCAACTTTGATGCCCCATAAAGAGACAATGAAACAAAGTATTTTCTCGAGAGAATGGAAAAGAGGTACTTATTTGGTTGATGGAAAACACAATATTGGATGAGGTGATAAAATATGACCTTAATAACTAAGAGATTCTCGACACAACTTTTGGATTTACTTGAGAAGGTTATCAACATAATCTTTCAATATGTCATGCATGATATCATGAAATATATAGGTCATAGTGCATTGATAAGTGGCACCAACATTTTTCAAACCAAAGGGCATGATACAATAACATAAGGCCCCCCAAGGGGTGATGAAAGAGGTTTTATGTTGATCTTTCAACGTAAGTAATATTTGATTATAACCGAGAATCCCTCCATAAGAGATAAAATCTCATGACGGATGTAAGATCATCAAGTTATTCGATGCTATGTAGAGGAAAGTCTTCCCTAGGGTACGCTAGGATGAGGTCATGGAAATTTTTGTAGATGCAGAGTCCTCCTATCACTTTGGTGGTAGGAATGATGTTATAAATACATTGGGGATAGTAAATGGGTAGAATGAAAGAAATAGAAAAAATGTGTTGGAGTTCTTCTTTCACAAGAAGGGAAATGTGTGGATGCATTTTTCGCAGCTTATGTTTCATAGGTTTGGTGTCGGGGATAGTTACGATATTGTGGACCATGATATTAGGGTCAATACCGAGCATATCAACATAAGACCAAGAAAAATTGTTGCTATGATCTCAAAGAAAAGAGGTGAAAGATTCTTGTTCAACAAAATCTAAATATTGTCCTATCTTTAGAATGTGAGGGTCATCCTGAGTGTGAATGTTTATCTCTATGGTTGATTCATTCAGCATGGTTAGTGTCTCAGAAGGTAAATGCAAATGAATGTAATAATCATCAACACCTAGATAGGTGAGAATGGAATCATTGTCTTGACATTGAATGCCATTTATAGAAGGTGTACCATCATCAATCATGTTAGGATAAAGAAGAGGAAGGGAAGAAGGAACGTCTCCATCATGATGATAGGTCGGTGGTCCTAAGGAAAGGGTGTTTAAGGCATGGATTATGTGTCATGAACTTCATGGGTGAAGATGGTGCGATAGGAGAGGAAGGTGAAGATGGATTTTATTTCGTGACGAGGTCGATATAGGCCTTCTTAGAGGGGACTCCTCGGATATCCAAGGCCACCGAGGTATTTATGTTTTAGGGTTATACAAGGTATGACCGTGATGACCCTACTCGTAAAGACTAAATCCGAAGCCTTTCTAGGCACATCAATGAAGAAAGTGTGGATGAAGTGGTAGTTGGTGAAGTATTGGAAGTCGAATGAGAATGGTTAGGTTTGGGTAAGTGGTTCAGGAGAAGATGAAGAAGTGTCAAGTCCCTCATATGTCGTCATTGGTGCAAAGGTGGGGAGGACCATGGGGAAAAACTTCTCCTATATAACAGTCATAATGTGGGTGTTGGTGAAGGTTTCCATACTCTTGAGTAAGGAAAGTATTGATGTTGTAAAGGTGATATTCCTATTGGTCGACAAATAATAGGATAAGTGTTGGTCATGTGAATGTAGGGTGTGGGAAGATCACGTGGCACCATGGTAAGGTTAAAGTGCCCTGGATAAGGACTTAGTTGCTTTTTTGTGAAGGCTATTTTTTGAGTTACCGTGTTGAGCACACAAAAACATGAAGACTTATGGTTCACGCAAGGGTATTTTGGGAACAAGCATTAGTTCAAATGTCATGCATAATTTAGTCTAATAATTGGATTTCTACTCAGGGATAACTATAGGAAGTCTATTATTAGAATACTTGCATGTTTTGTAAAGGCACATGGTTATTATTAACACATGGCCTATTTTGATAAAGTGCATGGGTGGTGAAGGGAAAGTAACCACCCCTAATTATATGTAATTATTTTCATAGTTTAGTGTGTGCTAATTATTGTAGATTTATGTTGTTGGTTATGTCACACACATGAACCATGAAGATACTTTTGTAATGTATGAAGCTTTTGTGTTTTACAATATTTAATACAATGGATCATATTGGCTGGATAATGGTGTTAGACATGACTAAATATGGTTCTTGCATGGTAAAACTTATTATAGTCATTGTTTTGTTTCGCTTTCGAATGTTTCGTTCCTTTTAGAAATAGATAAGGTTAGGGGCTAGGAGGAATACCTGTAGAATGTCGAGATGGTGTGCGCGTACCGTAGAGAAAGATCAGGCTGATTGCGAAGAACTCCTTTTTGTCTTGGAAGGACTACCTGCAAATAAGAACACAAGACCACAAGATTTTGATTAGACAATAAATGAGGAAACTGCCTTGGGCCCAGGAAATATAAAACTTCCTTTCGAAGGTGGTCAGTTTCCCTGCTAATATGAATTAACACAAAAGACTGTAAAATATCAATTAAGTTGCTTCGTTGAACTGGGTAGGGGAAAGGCTGGTTTTCTGGTTTTGATCAGAGGAACCGATGCGGTTACTGATAACCGATGCCGGTTACTGATAACCGATACCGGTGGGTTCTAGGATCTGTAGGTTGGTCGCTTTATGGGGTAGTTGTGTTGTTTGTAAGGCTGTATATAGGTGGTATTAGGAAATAAGGTGATGAGAGGTAGATGAATGATAGTTAGAGGTAATATGCATGCTGGGTAGTGGATTCAGAAATGGATTTAGGAGGACTGTGATTCAAAGAGCATAAGAAATGTTATAACAGAGGACATGCAAGATGTGACTTACTGGTTTTGACAAAGATGCAAGTTGATCTCCTTTGCTGCAAATGCTTGGTTTCTTCACTTGTCTCTCGCTCGGTCAAGTGAAGATCTGGACTCTCTCGATTGCTCCCAATGATCTCTGTTGATTCAAAAATCATTCGACCCTTGATTTTGGTTCGGGAGCCCATTTACTGAGGAGCCAATGGAGGTTACATAACCGACGGCGGTCGAGTAGGAACCGCATCGGTAAGGAAAAAGTAGGCTATTTTAGTAAAATAGCCCACCTTCCCGCTTTCTCCCGAGAGATCGGGTTGCATGGGCTTGGTCAAGTGGCTAGAAGGTCTGTTTTGGGTGTGAGTAAGGAGGCATTAGTTATGGATGTGAGTCTAGACCAAGTCATAGGTCTTAATTAGGTTAGTTTAGGGTTAGGGCTAGGTCATGATGAGGTGGCAAAATGAGGTGGCAGGTAAGGTGATGTGGATTTATCAATTACAAGGTAATTAATAAATAATTGTGTAAGGTTTAGGTGATGAGGTTAAGTTGCGAGATGAGATGCGGGTCACAAGGGGTCGTAAGACACAAATTTGGTGTCTACATTAGCCCCTTATTGTCATGTAGCTTGTTTTGTAAAGTTACACGGACAATAATATGAAGTGGTTTCCCCTGTTAAGGGTATAGGTAATCCCCCTCAAATCTATCACAGATTGAGTGAACGGGAAATCAGGGATAGGGTTGATAAAGGGTAAATGGGGTAGAGGGGATGGTAAGATGGTGGGGTAGGTCCAAGGAAGCAGACGCATGGTAAAATGCAATAGTACGACTAGGGTACATGATTTGACGAGCAAACCAGCAGTGCATAGGCAAAGGTCGATAGTTTATCCAAACAAGGGTGATATAATCCTGGTATCCAAGGCATAGGAAGTAGCTCCAGGGTATATAACAGGTAAGGTACAGGAACGTTTAGGCATGTCCGGCAGTACCAAATGGTTGGTTTGGTTGAGATAAACGTCACGGTCTAGGTCTGAGCAAAGTTGGTCGACAGATCAAGTCAAGGACCCTAATCATGCTAAAACACGAACAGGTGAGCTCGATTGAACAAAAAACTATAGGATGGGTGGATAAAAGTGGATGGTTTTGATTTTGGGTAAGGTATTGGAGTGATATGGCCATGGGTCAGGCCGAGTTGTTGGGTTGCAGCCTTGGGTCGGGCCAAATGGGTAGGGCGAGGCCTTGGGGCGGGCCGGTTGGTTAGGGCGAGGCCTTGGGTCGGGCCGGTAGGGTAGGGCAAGGCCTTGGGTCGGGCCGGTTTGTTAGGGCGAGGCCTTGGGTCGGGCCGCAGGGTAGGCGAGGCCTTGGGTTGGGCCGGTAGGGTAGGGTGAGGCCTTGGGTCGGGCCGGTTTGTTAGGGCAAGGCCATGGGTCGGGCCTAGGGTAGGGTGAGGCCTTGGGTCGGGCCGGTTTGTTAGCGCAAGGCCTTGGTCGGGCCGTGTAGGTTAGGCGAGGCCTTGGGTCGGGCCGTAGGGTAGGGCGAGGCCTTTGGTCGGGCCAGAGGGTAGGGCGAGGCCTCGGGTCGGGCCGGTAGGGTAGGCGAGGCCTTGGGTCGGGCCAGTAGGGTGGGCGAGGCCTTGGTCGGGCCGGTTTGTTAGGCGAGGTCTTGGGTCGAGCCGGTAGGGTAGGGCGAGGCCTTGGGTTGGGCCGGTAGGGTAGGGCGAGGCCTTGGGTCGGGCCGAGTAGGTAGGGTGAGGCCTTGGGTCGGGCCGGTTTGTTAGGGCGAGGCCTTGGGTCAGGCCGGTAGGGTAGGGCGAGGCCTTGGGTCGGGCCGGTAGGGTAAGGCGAGGCCTTGGGTCGGGCCGGTTTGTTAAGGCGAGGCCTTGGGTCGGGCCAGTAGGGTAGGGCGAGGCCTTGGGTCGGGCCGGTAGGGTAGGGCGAGGCCTTGGGTCGGGCCGGTAGGGTAGGGCGAGGCCTTGGGTCGGGCCGGTTTGTTAGGGCGAGGCCTTGGGTCGGGCCGGTTTGTTAGGGCGAGGCCTTGGGTCGGGCCGGTTTGTTAGGGCGAGGCCTTGGGTCGGGCCGGTTTGTAAACAAATGGTGTTCAGCAAAGGTGGATATAGGCGATATGTGGTTAAAAAGGGGCAAATGGTAAATAAGGGAAAAAAATTGGGGGAAAGTTGGAAGAAAAAACCGATGTCGATTCTACGTGACCGATATCGGTTAAGGGACCGATACCGGTTCATTAGGGCAACATGAAACCGATATCGGTTAAGGGCGAAAAACCTATAAAAAGAAAAATACGGCTTGTCATTGTCACTTTGTTATTTTGAAAACCAAATTGACTTGTCTGACGTGGAGAGTTGAGATTGGAGGTTTATTGATTGAGGTGGAGCTATTTTGCTGGAGGAGTGAGTTGTTTGCGGGCCCGAGTGAGGAGGAGGCAAGCGGATTGATTGGTGAGACCCAGCAGAGTAGAATGGAGCCATGGCACAGCAGGAGGAAAAGGAGGGGCTAGACCACTGGGACCACCACCACCCATCCCACCACGACGACGTGTCGTCGTACGGGTAGGCTCGGAACTCTTTATTTTGTGCATTTGAATGGTATTAAGCGAAATTGGGGGTTTGGGTAGGAATTTACATTTTTTAGGAAATAATGAGTAAATTGACGTAATTTGAAAAATGAAGAGGATAGATGGGTAAAATAGGGCAAGTCGGCTGGGTGGGTAGGTTTTTATGGTGTTTGGGTGGGTAGATAAGTATAAAAATGCAAAAATATGGGCGGGGGCCGCGCGGGGGTTCGGCTCCCGGCAATTACAGCGACCGATGTCGGTTGCTAAGTGACCGGCATCGGTCACAAATTGTGTGGACAGGGTGTGTTGGGCTGGACCGGCGTCGGTCGTATGTCGGCCGGCGTCGGTTTGGGTTTGTATGGGTATGGGTTGGGTTGGGTTTGGGCGTGTTTGGGTTTGGGTTGGGCGTGTTTTGTGTTTTGGGTTGGGTGGGTTTGGGTGTTGGGTGGGGTGGGGTGTTGGTTGGGGTGGGTTGGGTTGGGTTTGTTTTGTTTTGGGGTTGGGTGGGTTTGGATTTGGGTAGATTTTGGGCTTTGGGTCGGGTAGGGGTTTGGGTGGGGTGGGTTTGGTTTTAGGTGGAGTGGGTTTGGTTTTTAGGTGGGGTGAGTTTGGGTTTTGGGTGGGGTGGTAGAGAGTCGGGGTGTGGTCGGGGGGATAAAAGGGGGTTTAGAGGATAAAGTAGATGTTGTGATAAAAAGTAGGTCTAAGGATGTGGGTTGGTTTTGCAGGCACGTCAGCAGTTGACGATGCGGGATAGGATGCCCCGCCGTTGGTGTGATGAGACCACATGCATCTGCAGCTCACCGGGCGATCATGCGCGAGGTGGGACTCGGTGGAGTCCAGAGGCATGCAGTGATAGAGAGAGATCACGGCCGATGGTCGCCCTCATCGAGAGATGGGATCCGGCGACAATGTGTTCCATCTCCCGACCGGGAGATGACTATCACGCTGGAGGATTTTATCACATCCTTTGACTACCTATCGAGGGAGAGCGAGTCTTCCGTAGATTCGAGACTACCATGGACAGCATATTACAGGTTTTGGAGATGTAGCCACGCTACTTACCTATCACAACATGCGAGCATTAGGTATGGTGACATGTACCGTACACATCAACACGAGACACTACCGGTGGCAGACCGATGATGATCGGGATCACCCGCCCGCCCTCCCGGACTCGAGGGAGGCCGCTTTCCACGGCGTTGATGGGGGTGTTGCTTGAGATGATTGAGGAGCATACTTGCATATGCGTGGCACCGTGTATCCGCAGTGCGGCTATACAGAGAAAACTCAGGGTTATCGCCGGATGAGGCGATTCGGTATCTGTTTGACATTTTTACTTCACTGTTAGGCATATGAGCACATCATATGCATCAAACCAATAGGGCTGCCCCAAAGAACTGGGGCCACAGTTATATACGAGATATGGCTTTCAGAGGTGGTTGGGAGTCGTGGGGCAGCCACGAGCAGTGCTTGCGGGGAGAGACGTTGCCTACTACAGGCATTTGTTAGAGGGCCTGACAGCGGTAGATATCGTATGGAGACCTTACAGAGGTCATCACCCGCACAGAGGAGGCCGAGTACAGTTACGCTGGATCCAGTACACTTTCTGGATAGCAGGACGGAGGCCGGGAGAGTACGAGAGGATACCCCTAAAGAGGGTACGCAGGCAGATGGGGCTGTGACAGGACGAGCCACCTCCCTTCCCTCGAAGACAGAGGGATGATGTGTAACACCCTGAACTGTTGTTACTTTCTCCTAAGCATTCAAGTGTTGATATGTGATTTCTTGTAAAAGGATGTGTTCCTCGATTCAGAAATCATGCTTGATATGTACTGAATTTCTTGCAGATTGCAGATCTTGACTGAGTCAAAATATGAATAGACTCTTTTATTTATTTCATTTTGTGTCTGAATATTAATCTGATCACGGAATGAATTATAGAGATATTCTTCTATAATATCTAGACTTGGATCAGTGGAATTGATCCAAGTAATGCTTTAAATCTGTATGTGATAAATTATATCACAGACCTTGAACAGGTTGCAAGGTATGGAAGTATTTATTAAGCTAGTCAGGATTACGACTCAGGCTGATCTTGAGAAAAGAAACGGTTCCCGATATCAAAGTATATCTGGAAGGTCTCGATTGTAGACCAGGTAATAATTCGTTGACATACAATTCTGCATAAGAACGGAAGCTAACTCTGTTCTAGAAGGTATGTTACAGGTCTTTCCGAGTTTTCAGGACGAGGACCAAACTGAATTATTAAGGGTTAGTAACCTAAAACTAAAACCTAACCTAGGGGTTAGATTATTGTTAGTCTAACCTAGACCTAGGCTATTTGTTAATATCCTAAGTTAGTATCTTTGTGTAAAATTGTTAGTGTGGGCATTACCCTAAACTCTAACCTAAGATACTAACCTAACTTTGGAGGAGATTATGAAGGGGCCTATGAAGGGTGGCGAACCATGGGCGGTGTTTCCCATGGCAATAAATGTAAGGGATAAGGATGAGGGACAGGTCATGGCGGAGGTTTAGGCGACGGCTAAACGGTGGGGACGTGGCAGGTCGCTAAGTTTGGAAATGAACATGAGTTTTGATCGACCGTCACCAAAGTCAAGGTCGGTGGAAGTTGAGTTTAAGCGGAAAGTTGGTTTAATGGCATTTAATTTTCTCGAAAAGCGAGCACGGAACTCGCGAGAAGGCATGCAAACGGGAAGTTTGTGGGTTTGTTTGGCTTATCGCGATTTTCGGTTTTTGCTCTGCTGGTTTACTGGTTCTTCGCACCAGTTCTCTTTGAGTTGCATGGCAAGAATGAATTTCTCCGCTCTTTCCTCTCATCATGGAGGATATATATGTGATGGAGACAGCGAAATTTTGTTGGTCGCTTTATCGTGGAAAAAGAAAAGGAAGTTTGAGCTCTTCCTGTGGTCTGCTTCGGAAATTTGATCAACATACAGGCATGCTAGGCCCTAACCTTTAAATATCTTGCTGTTTTTCAAGTGCTTTCATTAAAACAACTCTGTTCAAATGTTTTGTGAAGATTGGATGAATTTTCTATGAGATCTAGTTTGATTTCTGGCACTGTATCTCTTCTGGTTCGATTTTTCAGTTTCCTCTTGTTGGGTGTTTGTTGAAATCGAACTTCGACTCTATTTGTTTGTGTATTCTTCCTGGCTTATGCATGTGAGGTATTTATTTACAAGATTCGAGTGTTCGGCCTGTTTGGCGTGAGCCCTTAGAATATACCTGTGTGTAGTATAAGACTGCTGTGTGCTTTTGTTTAGTGGTCGCTGTTCTTGTTATGGAAACCGTATGGAACGATTTGATGAATACTGTAAGATTTGTCAGTATTATCGCTTCTTTGGAAACTCTGTCGTGGGCTTTGTTGACTGTGTTTAATAATACCCTTTTGGGTTTTCATTGCTTCCTAATTTTTAGTTTGGAACAGGCAACTGTTGTGTTACCGTAGTCTTTGCGACCCAGCAGAAGAGTTTTCCTTGTTTTTGTGGAAACGGGATTAATGTTGACTCAGATAATATCATATCAAGGAAGTTGTTTTCCTTGTTATTGTGTTAGCGGGATTACTTGTGGACTGTGTGTAATGTAAATACATCTATGTTTTTTTATATAACGACTCAGTGGAGTCCTTGATTGAATCACATATAAACTATCTACTGTTGTGGATGTTGATTCATCCTTGTGTTTTGGTTGTTTGCTTTCGTGGAAGTCCTTTAGAGAAAGGAACAGTCCTTCTGACCCCGGTTATTTGTAATAAATAATCAGTATAGAATTCCTGGGTATGCTTTTTCATTTCTATGTGGAAGCTGTTCGAAAGTTCGAAGCGGCTCAGTTGCTTTTCTTGCTTGAAATGGGTATTCGATTTGCTTCACTTGTTTCATTCTGAATGTTAGCCATGAATGGCATATATGTATTTATCAACAAATTTCATAGTATGTTGCTGTAGGGTTCAGTGGTTATAAGTGCAAAACCTTTAACAGTTACATTGTGATTATATAGATTTAGACTATTGTGGCTTGGACGACTCTGAGGAGTCGATTGAATGATTCATTTTATTTTTGAGCCAATTAAAGTTAAGTTGTTGGTATTTTAAGTGCCGGCGACTTAATGGAATAACATGTATTTCGATTTTGTTATTGCGATTGGAATTCCTTCGTGTTTTTGGGATTTTGAGGTACAGATTCTTAGGTGGACATGTACGTCTTCAACCTGTGCAAATTAGTGTAAAATGATTGGCAGAGAGTAATTTGTTGTCTGATTATTGTTATGCTTCGTTGATGAATGTCAGTATGAATTCTTATGCATTTGCTTGAATTGATACCTCCGTTTGAATCATTGGAATTCTGGAAAGGTAACTAGTACTTCTGTCTCTTTTTGAGCTTGACCTTGACCTGCTTTGTTACTTTTTGAGGTCCTTGAGTATGGATGACCGTTTCGTGTTCTGACCTTGTTGGGTAAGTCGCGAATATCACTCCAAGACTTGCATGCGGCAAGGTAAGGATCGTTGGCTGAATTCCTTTCTTTTACTTCAGTCCGATTTTGACTGAGCAAGAATATGTATGCTATGTTCTATTCCAATTAATCTGTCCGATTTGACTGTGCATGATTTGGAAATACCGTGTGGGCAACATAGCATAGTCCTTGGGAAACCTTAGATTGTTGATGCAATAAGGTTGTTGTTTTCAGCGATACGCTTGTAGTTCTTGTTTTCTACTTGTGTCAATACCTTACTGTGTAAAGGAACTAGTATTGGGCTTAAGGTTGTTACATGAATTATTGATGTGTTAGTTGCTGTACAGGAGTTTTGCTGAGTTTCTATTTTCGCGATTTAGAACAGTGATCTTGCTTGCGGCTTGTCTAACTTGTTCATTTTTATACTGGTTGAATGTTTTCATATGTGAAGGCAGTACAGTGATGAACTTATGTGAAAGGAAGTATGAATGGTTTGGTTCTTTCTCTTCCTTTATTTAATATTATTGATAATTGACTAGTTGTGGGAAATTGTTTGTAACATATTGGTGGAATCCCGAATTGTTATGATATTTCCTTTTTGGAGAATGAAACAATCTGACCAAAGTTGTGATTTTGGATTTAATGATTGTTGTGTACATTCGTTCCTTGTTTCTTAATATTTGATGAAATATTAGAAAGTGATTAAGACTATTTGTAACAATGATAGAGTTACATATTTGTAATCATTTTGTGTTACAAGGGCATAGTCTGATTATGTTTACTTATGTGAATATCAGATCTCATTTAAACAGTAGGTTTAATGAAAACAATTGATGGATTGCAATTGTTTTAAAAGTTAGTGCTTATCATGCCTCGCCTCATCAACCGACTCATGTTGACTATTTTTGCGCAGATGGTTGTCAGTAAGAGGTAAAACAATGCAGATCCGGCAGTCTGATCAGATAGTTTATTTGATTTATAAAGAATTACAGCTTGATTTTATAGATGTACTATATGTGAAAAGATGTTTCTTTTCCGTTAGCATTATATCAAGCATGCTGTTGCATAAAATGTAATTGTATGAGTTTCGAAAGGAATGAAAATAAGTGTTTGATACTTATGTGTTGTATTCTATTCTGAAAGATGAACTTCTTCGGTTTATGTAACGAAGGGGCATAGTTATCTTTGTATAATATGGATGCTTTTGTGATTGACAATGAAAGCTTGTAAGTAATTAGACTAAATTCTTATGAGTATTTAGTAGTTCTAATTTGTTCTAGCAAAAGCAATATTGTAATTTAATTATTGTCTCTCTAGAAGATAGGTTAAAATTGAGCCTAAAAGAGAACGCTAAACAAGTTGGATTGAATTACTAATCCCTAGTCCTAAGTATAACAGGACAATAGTAAATTGGATTCTAAATCATTTATATCTTTAAACTAAAAGTATGATATAAATTCAGTTAAGAGAACTGATAGGCAATCAATGGAGTTCAGATGGCAATCTCAAGCATAGGTTATGAGATATTGTCCCATTCTGTTGCTTTAGAATCAGGTGTATTCTAATGACTCCTTGATGAGAGCGTGACCGTAATACCTCTACCAAGTAATGAGTCTTTTAGAGGAGGGTCGTCTTAAGACAAAGAATCCAGGGATTTGGAAAGGCTAACCTTAGGGAAAAGTCTTTAAAAGTAATTTAAACTCAAGTGCGTAACGCTTGTTATTGGGTAGATCTTCTCGAGGCGGATTTAAAGGTTGACGACATAAAGTCGACTGCAGGGCTGTACCTCCGAGAAGATTAGGATCTTCTCGAAGTTACAACAATGCAGGTGACTTATGGCGACACCCTTTGCATTGATCGCTAAGATTTACACTTGATTTCGCACGAGTTACCCTGGGACCGATTAAGAACGTGGTCATGTTATAAGACTGCCTCGGAGATTTGGGGTATCATGACACACTGGTTGAACTGCAAGGTTGAACCAGTATGTCATCATATCCCTAATCCTCGTGGGCATCCATATAACATTATCACCTTGTTAATCTGCCTCCGAGTGATTCAGTTGTGAAAGGAAGGACTGACAGTGGTCAGTATAAGACATTCTATATAACATATGAATGGGGTGAAGGACGTATTCCAGATTGACGAGTATGCCGTTAAGGAATACGAGACATGAACAGTATGTTTCAAATCTTTGGCCAAAGTATCGCAAGCTGCTGATTGCGTTGTCCTAATTCACCTAGTCTAAGGGATGAGATGCCGATGAATAATGGTAACAGTTATTCAGTTAGATTCCTTGGACAGAGCATTCTGAATCCCAGATTAGGGAAGAGAACCGCCAGAGTGTTGTGTTAAATAAAAACACTAACTCTTTTTACTCATGAATAGATCGGTAGATTACCGAGTCATGGAATGAATAGATCGGGGGTATTCCGAGTCATTACAGCTGCATATGGTTGTCTGTTATATAAATGGTTATTTGGATTGTGAGTTCTAAATTATGTATTTAGAACCAAAGATGTAATTATCAAAAAAATAAAAAAATTGACTTGTTCTATTGTCTAAAATGAGGATGTTACATGATGTAGAGGCCCCACTACTGCGCACCACACCCTTGGATCCAGATTGGGTTGCTTGAGAGGCCAGCAGATGACACAAAAGAGATGATCTTTGTTATATAGGAGCATACATGGTGTGGTGGGTGGTCGACGAAGGATGGCGAGGGTAGCACAAAACCCCCATACAAATCAGACTTGGCAGCATGACAAAGCAGAGAGAGATCAGCTCGGGGTCAGTGTGTAGCTCTTACGAGGGGCAGCTTGGCTGCTGCGTAGAGCACGATAGGGGTCTTACAGGGGCAGCTATTCCAGCTCGAGCACAGCACGAGTAGCACCACCACCAAAGAAGACCCATAGAGTGCAGTACAGCGGCACCACCACTAGCAAAGACAACCACAAAGTGCAGTACAGTACCAAAGAAGCAACACGTATAGGCACCACCGCGGCCACAGGCACCACCAGCGACCAAAGACAGGGGTGCCGGTAGTAGGAGTCCAGGACCAGCCCAAAGACAAGACGGTGGCACACGAGAGATACATGGAGGCGAGAGCGAGGCCCGTACTATCAGGATGTCCTTGATAATACCGGAGCTGAGTATCAGCCATATGCGGCACACCGAGCGGAGACCTCGCATAGTCAAAGGTCGCAGGAGGCACAAATGCTCACCCGGTGTGTGTGTTATAGGTAGGAGGCGAGAAGCACCGCAGTGGACCAGCAGGAGAGGTGCTTTGAGGTGGTAGGGAGAGATGAGGGATCCCCACATAGTTTTGTATAGGGACATGGGCACCGGTCTGCGAACCGGTTGTGTTGATAGAGGCCTGCGTGCCGTCATTTATTCATGTATGGATTCATTTATTCATTATATACCAGCCTGCGAGTCGAGTACGGGTTGTATATTTGATACCGGCCTGCGAGCCGAGTATATTTTTGATATGAGGGACCGGCCTGCGAGCCAAGTCGAGATTTTGGATAGTTATTACAGCTGCGTGCCGCTTAGTTGTATGATGAGATCACGAGAGGCCCGATGCGGGGCACATTGTATATTTGAAAATGTGTATATATATATAGAGATGATGTTTTGATCCACATGCAAAGTTGTTCAAAAATGTGTTTAAGTATTTTGTCGATGGTTTGTGATATAGAATGTAGGATGAGTTTAGTTGACATGTTGATATATGGATGATGTTGATGTTTTTGTTTTTGCACGTATATATGGATGACATGTTATATGATGAAATGTTGCATGTTGTGGGCTGGTTTTGTGACATTGTTATATATGTATCTGATGAGTTGGATCCAAATGATGAGTTTTTGGTTTTGTGTAGATGTGACTTAGTTGATGGTTTGTTTGTTTTTGTAAAATAGATGATGTTATGGACATTGTAATGATATGTGTGGTGGATGGAGAAATATGGATAATGGTGTTGTTATGCAGGAAAAAGGGCGGGCGCGACAAAAAATTAGGTAAAAAATGAAGAAAAAGAACCATGTTGTAAAAAGATAGGTCTATAACCGATATCGGTTAGCGAACCGATGTCGGTAGCTGCTAGACCGATATCGGTCACATGACCGATACCGGTTATTTAGTTATGAGCTTTTCTAAAAATAGAAAAGCTAGGGTGGCAACTTAAGTTCTTATTTTTAGAGCCATGCAAGAGTTAAATACGCGAACGCGACGCTTTTTGACGACTGAGACAGGTATTTGCATGAGAGATTTGAGTGATTAGGAGTAAAGAGACAGGAAAGTGAATGCGATCTGAGATTCGGAAGACGAAGGCGGTTTGAAAAAGGTGGTGATAATGGCAGGACGAGGAGAAACATCCAGCAGGCAGGGACAAGAGGGAAGACAAGGGCCACCTCAAGCTACTGCAACCCAAGAGGTAACGTTTTGTTTGTAATTTGACTACTGCATGTTTTGGGAATAAGCTGAGGGAGAGTAAGTGGGTAGATATGAGAAAGAAAAGATGATAACAAGGGTTATAAATGAGGTGAGTGTTACGTGGTAGGGAATCAAGGGTTTTGGGTATGTCTGTGTATACAGAGAGGAATAAACGAGCAATTTATTGTCGTAGGTGGTTGTTTAGGCAAGGTGTATGAAAGTAACAGGGACCGATATCGGTTAGGGATAACCGGTATCGGTTACTCAACCGGTACCGGTTAGCTGTAAACGATACCGGTTGCTGTAGGAATTTCCAGAATTTGAGAAAAAACCCGGGGATTGGAGGAATTGAATGGTTTTTTGTTATTTGGATGTATGCAGGCAGAGGCAGGGTTGAGGATGAATGATAGTGTACCGCAGTCTTTGTTGTCATGAATCCGAGCGGATGTAACGCCACCGAATGGACATTGATAAATCGTTTGGGGTTAAGTGGAATCCGCTATGTTACATGCGTTGATTGAGAGATGGAATCCGAGACAAATACCTTCTATCTCGCCAACAGGGGAAATGACAAGAACATTGGAAGATGTGTTCCGTATTTTGAGACTCCCAATTCTCGGAAAACCAAGATATCGGGCATTACCTAGCGGGGCACGGGAGCGATAACAAAGCAAGATTTGGTCCATACGCACGAGATTTAACACAATGAGGTTTGTCATTTACGTATGGGATAATGTATGCGGCACATCCCGAGGAGACAAGGTTAGCGATAATATTAATGATAGCGGTAGGGTATTATGCATTATTGAGGCGAGAAGGGAAAGATTTCCAAAGGCATTGATGTGTGTTATTTAGGAGATGATAGAAAGGAACGTGACGTTTTTGCATGGGCACCTGCATATTTGGCTAGCTATAGGGGTTTATGGGCTTGTAGGTGAAATCATAGAAACGACAATTTGGATTGTTCATACTTATTACACTTTGTTGGGCCTATGAGCACATTGTTTGTGTGCGACCAATAGGCCGACCCATCTAGTCGAGAGGGACCGAGTACGAGTTTGGGATTCGACAATGGGTCCAAACAGAACAAGAGGCAACATCTCAGGCCGTGACGGGTGACTTTGAGAATTATAGGTAGGTATGGGAGAGGGTGACGATTGCGGATATCTCACATGGCGGCCTCTACGGAACTATATGGTAACAGAGAATATAGCCGAGGAGTTGAGGGTGTAGAGCGATTGAGGTGGATCGCAGGGCACGGAGCCAGTGAGTATGAGAGGATTCCTCTAGATCGCGTGCGGCAATTTGGATTTGTGCAGGATATACCCCAGGCTTATAGACCCTATATGAGGATCGATGCGAGGCGATTCTCACCTCCCACCAACACCTCCAGAAGGGCCTGAAGAGGTAGCAGCCGATCGCAGGGTAATGGATGCAGGAACGACAGAGGCCTATAGATTATGGTGGGTAGCAGAACTGCGAGGTGTACGTGATTGTCCTAACATAGCGGTGATTACAGCAGAGAGGGATCATCTGCAGCATTTGGTTCAGCAGCTCCAAACGCAGGTGAATGAGACAAGAGGATTGTTAGTGGTTGCGGAGTCATGGGTGGAGAGACTAGAGGCTGGAGTCCTCCATGCGAGAGGGCGTATTCATATGTTACAGGAGAGATTGGCAGATCAGTGGGTGGTACCAATAGCCGTGGTACCATTGAGGATAGCGAGGCCTGGCGAGAGGGGTCGACGATCACGATCATCACCTAGTTCGGGATGAGGCGTGAGGGTCTAAATAAATGTTAAGCAACGCATAAGAATAAATAAGAGTACCGACCTGCGTGTCGATGATAGAGAAGATGTATTTGTTTAACATCTAAATAAAACAAGATATGTATGTTGATTTGAGTTATAATAATAAGAATGTTTTCGTTTTGACTTTCGGTGTTTTGAAAAAGGATAAAGAGGAATGTGATTAAATAGAAATACACAAAAATATTTATATTTACCACACATGATAGGTTATGGTAGGGGATGGTCGAGCTAACCTTGGGAGACCCCATGTCTCCGAAGTGCTGCCTACATAGCCCTTTGCACAAAGCAAGGAGGGGCCTCAGACCGATGTAGTTCTCCCTTAGGATCAGGGAGAGGTGAATTCAGGCAATTTGGTACGGTTTAGGCAATTGGTTGATTGGTAAGAATATTGATATTAATATTGGTAAGGTAAGGTTGTTGGTGTCGGAAATGAATTGGTGATGTTGTAAAAGGTATAAGGGAAGCGAAAGTTAGCCTACCCAAGTGGTAGGGAACCATGTCCTGATTAAGATCAACACACAATCCTAGATGCGAGGCAAAGCGGAAAGAGTGCTCCGTAGGTGAAAAGAGCTAAACAAACCACACAACGTAGAACGAGCTTGAAGCCCTAGGTACCGTGCGCATGACGAGAAGTCCATAAGTGAAAAGAGTTGTATGATCAAAATATATCGGGTGAACGTTACGTCCCTTGAGTTGAAACAAATGGTGAGGTGAGGTGGATGATATAGCTGAGGTACAGAGAATTTATTACAAAGTGATTGTTCTGACGAAAGAGAACCTACCCTAAATAGACAAGTCCATGACCCAAAAAGTTATTTGAATGAGGCCTTTATTTTACTGAATATAGACTGATCAATGCGGGAAGTCTACAAGGGATATTGATTGTGCTATTCTTGAGGTCTTCACGGAGCTGATCAATGCGAGAAGCTTCTGATAAAGGCTGATTGTGTATAGTTGTCCTTCGAGGGAGTAGTCTATTTATAGTAGCAGATATGATTTTAGTGCATAGCTGTCCTTCAGAGGAGCAATATATAGAATAGCAAAGAATAATTTGGCATATATCTGTCCTTCGAGGAACAGTCTATATATAATTTAGATAGCTAGATGTTCTTTTGGCGTGAAGCATCTAGTTTGGTAGGAAGTTTGACTCAAGAAAATCCCATAAGAATACGGCTTATTTTAATACTTTGAAGTCATGGACTAGACTAAAAAGGGGAAGGCATCGTTTAGGTGAGGTGAGAATCAAACTATGTGAGCTTGATTTTATTTTGAGATGTAGGAAAACAAAGTGTATGTAGCGGTAAATGAGCTCAAGGGACGAGCAGTAGGCAGATAAGAAGTGATATAACACTAATTTCAATAGTAGAATGGTCGAAGATGCAAGGCATTAAGGGGTTCAGGCTCAGGTTTACCATTAAGCAAAGCTAAACGATAAGTTCCTGATCCATAAGTGTGAGTGATTATATAAGGCCCAATCCAATTGGGAGAAAATTTTCCACGTTTGCTCTTTTCTAGTTTGGTGACATGTTGATTCTCTTTGAGGACAAGATCACCAACCTTAAAGGTACGCTCATGGAGTCGCTTATCATAAGCACGCTTGATGCGTTTTTGATAGATTTGAAGGTGATCAAGAGCTGTAAGACGACGTTCGTCAAGGAGCTCCAATTGGGCTAACCGCTCTTGGCGGAAATCATCGTTAGTGAGAATATCCCAAGGATATTCTACGGAGGGTATTTGTATTTCGAGAGGTAAGACAGCCTCGGTACCATATACCAAAGAAAAAGGTGTGGCATTAGTAGAGGTACGGATGCTAGTACGATAAGCCCAAAGGGCAAAGGGGATGTGATCGTGCCAATTTCGTCCGGACTCATTGACAACTTTCATGAGGATTTTGGTTAGGGTTTTATTAGAGGATTCGGCTTGTCCATTTTCTTGTGGATAGTAGGGTGATGAGAAGTTGAGTTTGATACCAAAGTTGTCACAAAGGTCTTGCAACAACCTATTTTTGAAAGATTTTCCATTATCTGTAATCAGGCGATGAGGAACACCAAAATGACAGATAATGTGGTGGTTAATGAACTCTACAATTTTTTCTTTTTTAGATGAAATGAGTGGAATGGCCTCCACCCATTTTGTGTAATATTCAATGGCTGTGATTATCCATCGGTGACGTTGTGAAGAGGACGGGTGAATCTCACCAATAAGGTCTAAACCCCATTGTGAGAAAGGCCAAAGATCTCGAGCGACTGGAGCAGTGGCTAGGAGTATGTTGAAGGTTGGCATGTTGTTGACACATAACACAACGCTTAACATATTCAGTAGCGATCGTTATTTAGAGTAGGCCAATAATAACCAAGGCAAAGGATTCGTTTGGCCATGGCAAGGCCACTAAAATGTCCACCACAAATACCGTCATGGACTTGTTGGATGGTATGGGTGATCTCCGCACCGGTGAGACATCGAAGGAGGATGCCATCAAAGCCACGTTTATAAAGGAGTCCCCCCATAACTACATAACGAGAAACACGTTTAAGAAAAGCACGTTTACCAGTACTAGTAAGGTCAGAAGGGAGAACAGAGGTTGTAAGGTAGTCATGGAATTGGTGATACCAAGTATCCTACGAGTTAGCAGACACAGTATTTATCGTACAAACAACCGGGGCTGAATAAGATGGGGAAAAGAGTTGTTGGACCAAGACAAAAAATGTCAGAGTCAGTTGATGAGGCTAGAATTTGCGAGGCTAAGTAAGTCATAGTATCCGCAAATTTGTTAGTAGAGCGTGGAATGGTTTGGATAGAATAGTGAGTAAATAAGGCTAGAAGTGAATCCACGTAGTGTTTGTATTTTTGAAGTTCCTCATTTTTACATTGGTAGATGCCCATAACTTGATTGACTACCAATTGAGAGTCACCAAAAATATTGATAGATTTGATACCTAAGTGCAGCGCAACCTGGAGACCCAGAACAAGGGCCTCGTATTCCGCTGTATTATTAGTGTAAGGGAAATCGAGTCGGAATGAAAGAGGCATAGGCTCAGCGTCGAGAGGAATAAGAACAACGCCGGCTCCTCCACCGCGTTGGCATTTGGATCCATCGAAGAAGAGAGTCATTGAATACGACTCCTCCTGGAGTGAAAGAGTGGCAATGAGTTCGTGGGAATGTAAAATTGGTAAATTGTTCCCTGTAAAGGGGCTTCCGCAAGTTGGTCTCGCAATGGTTTTCCTTTGATTGATTTCTCGTGGATGAACTCAAGGTCGAGGTCGGCGAGGAGCATGAGCCATCGGGTGATGCGTTGGTTTAGATGAGGTTTGGCATACATGTAATGGATGGGGTCCGTGTTGGTGATGACAAAAGTTTTGTGATTCGAAGGTAGTGTCTGAGCTTGGTAGCCACGAATGATAGGGCTAGGCACAAATTTTCTACATGTGTATACCTAGTCTCATAATCCACCAAAGTACGACTTATATAATAAACGGCTTGTTCTCGATTCTCGTAGTCACGATGTGCAAGCATGGCTCCTACACGTGGTTAGTGGCGAAAGGTAAAGGTAGAAAGGGCGGTCTTCTTGAGGTGGGATAAGCACGGGTGGTCAGTAAGAGATAAGTTTTGAGAGCCTCAAAGGCTTGGTGGCACTCTTCACTCCATTGAAACTCAATGTCCTTTTTAAGGAGGTGATGGAAAGGTTGACATCGATCCGAGAGTTGGGAGATGAAACGTCGGATAGATTGTAACTTACCTTGTAAGCTACGCAATTGTTTGAGATTAGTAGGTGGGGGCATTTCTATGATAGCTTTGACTTTAGATGGATCGACCTCAATGCCACGTAAAGAGACGATAAAACCAAGAAGCTTTCCCGAAAGGACACCAAAGACACATTTCTTTGGTTAAAGACGACAAAATATTGTAACAAGCGATCAAAAATAATGGTTAAAACATCGAGATGTTCACTGCGATGTTTAGACTTGCCAAGAAGATCGTCGACGTAATCTTCAAGGATAGTGTGCATAATGTCATGAAAAATGTAGGTCATAGCCCGCTGATAGGTCGCACCAGCATTCTTAAGGCCAAATGGCATTACACGGTAACAGAAGGTTCCCCAAGGAGTTATGAAGGCAGTTTTGTGTTGATCGGCAGGGGCAACCAAAATTTGGTTGTATCCTAAAAAGCCATCCATGAGAGAAAGCATTTCATGACCCGCAGTGAGATCAACAAGTTGATCAATACTTGGGAGGGGGAAGTCATCCTTAGGGCAAGCGAGGTTAAGATCCCGAAAATCTGTGCATATCCGAAGTCCCCCCGTCGCTTTAGTGACAGGTACGATGTTAGAAATCCATTGAGGATAGTCAATAGGCAGAATGAAGGAAACAGAAAGGAGTCGTTGGAGCTCCTCTTTGACCAAGAGGGAAATGCGTGGATGCATTTTTCTCAATTTCTGTTTAATTGGCTTGGAATCGGGTTTCAGTGTAATGTTATGGACAGCAATGTCGGATCAATTCCCGGCATGTCACGTAGAGACCAAGCGAAAGCTTGGTTGCGAGCACGGAGGAAAGTAGTAAAGGCGACTTGTTCTGATGCGTTAAGGGATTGTCCGATCTTCACAATGTGAGGATCCTCCTCCATGTGGATGTTGATTTCTATTGTAGATTCATTCAAAGCATGGTTTGGGTTTCGAATGGTAAGGCTCGGTTGAATATAAGAGTCATCCGCGCCAAGGTAGTGAGGATGGAGTCATCATCCCGGCACTCAACAACGTTAATCAAGGCGAGTCCTCTTCGATCATGTCCGGATATAGAAGGGGATAGAAGAGGGGTCCTCATTATCGTGTTGATAAGTGAGAGGCCTAAGAAGATAGCATTTATGAAAAAAAATGTTAGGAGGGATAGATTCGTGATCTATCGACTCAGTGGGTGATGATGGTTTGGTAGGGGTGACGTCGTCTTCTTCTAGAGTACAAATGACACGACACGAGTGTCTCCCCGTGTAGGTGTTTCAGGAAAACCGAGACCACTGCGATCATTGTGTTTACGGGTAGTCACGGGAATGAGTGTATGTCGGCCTTGTTCATAAAGACCAAAACCAAAGCCTTTCCAAGCACAGCGAGTCAAGAAGGTGAGGGCAAAGCGACGATTGGTAAGGTATTGAAAATCAGACTAGAAAGGAACCACACCAAGAGGAGGCTCGGGGGGCAATGGAAGATGCGTCGACACCCCCATACGTTAGGTTAGTGCGGAAGTGAGGTGGTCCGTAGGAGATTACTTCCCCACACGACGGTCATAGTTAGGATGGGTATGTACCGTCCGTACTCCCGTGGGGTATGGAAAGAACTAACACTATATAGGCGATACTCCCCCTAGCGTAAGGCGCTGAAAAAAACATCTACTAATGGGTCCGCGGTTGGGATGTTAGTCATGGGAAGGGAAGTGGTTTTTGCGACGGTGGTTTCATCGATTGAAGGCGTAGGTGCGATTGAGGTACATGGTTGAGGCACATTGAAGAAGATGGTCAGTTAAATGAACGGGTGTCTTGATTGGTACCAAGCACATCATTTGGGCGATATAACATATTATAGGTTTTAAAGGGGGAGGATCAGCTTTTACGGTGTAGGACTTCCCTCGTACTCAAATTTTATGCATCTATGTAAGGTTGAGGGAACGCATCCCATGGCCGGATCCAAGGATGACCCAAAGAATATATTATATCGGAACTCTCCTTCAAGGACATAGAAGAGTTCGGGTAAAGTACGTGGTCCTACCCAAATGTTGAGGATCACGGTGCCTAAGGTAGAGGTAATAAGCATCATTGAATGACCGCAACATGATGGGATTGGCACACATGTAGCTAGAAGGGATATTCATTTGTTGAAAAGCTTTTGAAGAGATGATGTTTAGGCTAGCACACCCACAATCATAACACGACGTACATGAATCTCCCAGACGTAAGCTGAGATGAACAGTAGGGTCAGGATCTTCTCGTACCAAAATCGACAATTTCATCTTCGAGAAACCGATCAGCAATGCAGTTGTGGTACGAGAGAAAGTGGTTGGGCAAAGGGGTTGTTTGGTGAGAGAGGAAACGTGATTGGGTGTTAGAATGGAGGCAACAGTAGGGTTTCATTAGGTAAGACCTCGATCCTCAAGAATTTCAACGAGAGCTTGTCGATGAGATTCAGAAGTCTGAATGAGATCATATAGTGTCATTTTGACGGGTGATTGGTGAAGCTGTTTGATCATGGCTCGATGGGCAACTCCATTAGAGACGGGGTAAGCGGGTCCATGAATAACCACTTTGGGTGGTGGTGCAATCGGGATGCTAGACGGAGAAAGAGAGGACGCAGGTGTGCTTTCTTTCGCTTTCTCATTGTTTTTCTGCGCTCGAGTAGCAACACTAATCATATTAGTCTCGTAAACCTGAGATGAGGAAGATGATTGGGATAAATTATGGTCTTCAAGAGGTGGGTTTGTAATAATGATAGATCGTGGTGAGGCGGGGATAGATGGTATAGGAGAGGGAATTGAAGCTAAAGGTCTCTCCCTTCGTAAGTTATCTTTCTTAACCTTTCTATCTGGGAGAGGTGACTGACGAAGGATGGTTTTTAAAGATTTGCATCCCTCCACATCATGTCCTGGTGTGCGGTGATAAGCGCAGATCTTAAACTCATCATAACCTATAGGTCGAGGTTTAGACGGGTCATAAGGTCTAAGTGGGGGTAGGGAAATGGTCACATTCTCTACTAACATAGCAAGGATTTTGGCGTAAGATCCTTTGAGTGGGTCAAAATCAGAAGAGGATGAGGGTATTGATTGCGCGGGTTTTGGTAATGTTTGGGCATGGTTAGTTCGTATGGGTGGTGGTTTAACCGAGGGGTGTTGATACGTGTTTTTCACTAAATGTGGTTTCTTTGGCGCAGAAGCTATATTGGATGATGAGGCCACAGATGGTGTGGTATCAGAAAACAACCACGAGGAAATAGGGAGTGACCGAAAAAAATCTTTTGATGATGGAATTTGCTTAGGGTTGATAGGTGGACAGGATACGCGGAGTGATAATGTTGATATACCCTTTGATCCCTGTATGGGTGTAGAAGGCGTAGATCGTTTTGAAGAAAACGCAGGAGGTATGATATATTGGTGCAAGGTGGAAGGATGAGGTCCCAATATGGAAGGTAGGTATGACGATGATGGTTTTGATTGTGATAGAGGCACGGATTGAGCTTGTCTTCTAGGTGGCGGGGCAGCTTTATTCTTGGATAAATCTAGTCACTTAGGCGGGTGTGTTAGACTGGGTATGGGTGAGGTCCCAAGCGTAGGGGAAGATTTGGCTAAGTTAATAGAAGTGGACGAGGCATTTGGTAGAGGTGAGGGGGGTGAAGGCGAGAACATGGGCATTTTAAGCTTCTGTAAACACTTCGGGTATATGGTGGAGGTCTCAGGATCGGTCATTTACATTTGAGTAGAATATGGCGTACTCAAACGTTCCCATAGGGCCTGTCTATCTTCTGTGGAATGACAGTCCTCACGTGTGAATGTGAACTTTTGTACGGAAGAAAGGTGGGTTGTGATTCCAATCCACTGTGGGTGTGATACAGTGAGTAGATGAGGCACTGTATCAATAGATGTTAAGAGGTCAACCGGTTGTTGAAAAGATTTAGGTGATGAAGAACTAATAGGTAAGAGGGCATGTTCGAGAGGATCCGTCATGGTTAAATAATTTGGTGATGTCGGTGCAAGAGATTTCTCGTCTAAGGATGTCAAAAGGAGTGGCGTACCTTCCTCTTGTGCAACAAGAGTGGTAGAAGGGGAAGTCTGGGAAATAGATAGATTAGATAACATCCGTTCGTAGTCTTGTAGGGATGTGGTATAAGCAGACTCATCGATGGGAAGAGGAGTCTGGGCAGTTAACTCCTTTATGGGTAAAGGAATGATTTCACTTTGGCTTGATGGTGGTAAAGGAGGTTCGGGCTCCTGTGTTAGTGAAGAGGCTTGATTCAAAATTTTCTCGATAGAGGCTTTTGGCTGGGTATCGAAGACTACATGGATCTCATGAACACTCTCTTCGGCTAAGATATCCTGGTTTGTGTTACTATTGGAAGAGTGATTCGGGAATGGTTTGTTGAAGATTTTCAAATTTTGGTTGGCAGGGGCATTAGGATTATCGAGGGTTATATCCCCTGCGTCCACCATTTCCTGCACTATGTTTTTCAACATCTTGCAGCTTCTCATGACCGTGTCCCTTCACGTGGTGGAAGTTACGAAGTCATTTTCTTTGTACTGTGAAGGTATGGCGCAAGTGGAATCAAACCGGAATGAGGTTTAACAGAGGTAATGTAATGGCTCTGCTTTGAGCAATTTTTCCAATATCACACCATATGTTTCTCCCAAGGAGTGTAGTTGATGGGCTCTACTTTATACTTATAGGTGGTTTTGGTGGGGCATTAGACGGTGTTTGAGATTTAACCATCACCGCGTGGACAACTCCTTTTGATTTAGAAGAAGTGGACGCGTGAGGAGTGGTGGTATTTTGGTTTATTGGTAGAATCGGAGTTCGGAAATTGGGGTTTTGTTACGCAACCGCAATTTCTCTTCCTCTAAGGCTCGAATCTCTAGTTTTCGAGCCATAGTAAAGGCTTCATCGAATGTACGGAAAGTTTGAATTTGAGAGTAGGAGAAATGTGCTTAGCACATGCCCGTGTGAAAAGTTCGATAAGTTCACCTGAAGGCAAGGCATATGTAAGTTGGTTGATAAGGCCACGCCATCGTCCGAACGAAATGTGATAGATTCGTCTTCGAATCATGTCGAATGGCATAAAGGTCGGTGATGGATACTTTCTTAGCAATGTTAATGGAGAAGTGATCCAAGAAAGATTGGGCTAGTTGGTTAAAAGAGAAGATTGCGTCTTTGGGTTAAAGCACCGTACCACTCAAGGCGAGTCCCGATAAGGACATGGGAAAGGTGGGGAGTAACAAGGCATCATCATGGGCAATCAAATAACAAGCATGTCTAAATGATCGCAAGTGTTGTTGAGGATCCTCTTTACTATTAAAATGAGTAAATTTCGGCAACTCCCATTGAGGAGGATATGAGTGAAGGGGAACAGAGGGGTGAATGGGCTCCCGAAAAACTTGCTCGTATGTCAAGGCGCTACGACTTCCCGACACGAAGCCTCCGTATTTTGCATTTTTCCATCATTTGTTTGATGAAATCTATGGTTGGATGAGATGATGGTGCGGTTGTGGCAAACGGAGGCAAATTGGGCCAAGGACCACCACTGGACAATGGTGGGGTTAAGTGTTGATAAGGTATGGAGGATGAATATGTTGAGGCGATAGAATAGGGATGTCCCATATAAGGTGTTGAGGTTACTTGGATACGTGTATGGGAATGAAAAGGTAGGCGGAGCTTGAGAAGGAAAGCTTGTGTGGATAGGTGGCGAGAGAGCAAGTCATGAATGGAGTAGTCTGCAAGAGAGATGAGGTAGGGCAATGGGTGGTGATGATATGTGGGGTCCAAGATTAGCCAAAGAAAAGCCAATCTGAGTTGTATGAACCTCTCAAGTCGCCGGATTGGGAGATGGGGCTAAAGGTGCCGGAAGTAAGGCGGTGTTATCAAAGTGGAGTGGGGCTAAATGAGCAGCTATACTAATAGGCATGCCAACAAAGAGCTGACCATCAAAGCGTACGGTTAGGGGCATGAGACAAATAGTATTTTACAAAGGCTAGGATTAGCATCCGTAAATTTGGCAAAGTCCTTGTCTCCTATAGAATTTGGGGATCTCACCGTGTCTCAGTAGGATTTCCCACGAGAATGTGAAGGGGGTGATTCAGTAAAGAAATAGAGCAAGCATGTGAAACCATGGCGGCGGCTTGCTTTCGAGTGATAAAAACCATGGACAGGTGTTCACAATAGGGTTTCAATCTATCCAAAACAAACACCTTAGAATGGTGAAATTGGCGGGTTCTTTGGTTTGTCGGGGTTGAGAAGACAAGAACTGGCGATATCGTTCTAGTATCCGATGTCGGTTATACTATAGCCGACGTCGGTCAGGTAACCGATGTCGGTGTAAGAAGTCTGGGTTAACAAGATATAAAAGGCTGCTAATTTGATTTTTAACAACGTTTAGTATATTTGTCAAATTATTGATCACAGAAGACAAAATATGACAAAGAAAACAGAACTGAAAACAAGCAAGATGCACACTCAAATCCAGAGACTAACCCTAGGGTTAATTTTAATTATTGTGGGCTTATGCCTTTAGATGTAGAATGCTGTCAGAATCCTAAACAACAAGACCTAGGGGAAATGTCAAGTTTGTTTTGGCTTATAAGGTTACCTCAATCGGGCGGAGGAATACCGCGGAAAAAAAAAGGGGGATGTTTGAGCTGTTGTGTTAATTGTGAAGTGATTCGGTATGTGTTGTGCAGTGAATGTAAGATTAATTTCCTGTCAATACCGTGGATATCACCCCCACGTGTACGACCTGTTACTTAATCTACGTTCACTAGAATTGAAAAACAACAAGCAGGAATGCAATGCACGTGTTTTAAACCCAAATCGAAAATGATATTCGATGAAGCAAAAGAGATGACTTTCACTAATGCAAGATGCAAAAACAAAGCAAGTTCTTTTACCAAAATAATACAAAACCTTATGAATATCTTTAGAAGAAGAAAACAGCAGGTATGCTCCCTATATGAAAGCAAGTAAGAAAGAAAGAAACCCAAAATGGGTCCCACCGGGCGTGCCAAAATGTTTCGCTCGGAATGTTTCGTTCCTTTTAGAAACAGATAAGGTTAGGGGCTAGGAGGAATACCTGTAGAATGTCGAGATGGTGTGCGCGCAGTCAGTAGAGAAAGATCAGCTGATTGCGAAGAAATCCTTTTGTCTTGGAAGGACTACTGTAAAAAAGAACACAAGACCACAAGATTTTGATTAGACAATAAATGAGAAACTGCCTTGGGCCAGAAATATAAAACTTCCTTTCGAAGGTGGTCAGCTTCCCTGCTAATATGAATTAACACAAAAGACTGTAAAATATCAATTAAGTTGCTTCGTTGAACTGGGTAGGGGAAAGGCTGGTTTTCTGGTTTTGATCAGAGGAACCGATGCCGGTTTCGATAACCGATAACCGACTACAGGGTTTCTAGGATCTGTACGTTGGTCGCTTTATGGGGTAGTTGTGTTGTTTGTAAGGCTGTATATAGGTGGTATTAGGAAATAAGGTGATGAGAGGTAGATGAATGATAGTTAGAGGTAATATGCATGTTGGGTAGTGGATTCAAACGGATTTAGGAGGACTGTGATTCAAAGAGCATAAGAAATGTTATAACAGAGGACATGCAAGATGTGACTTACTGGTTTTGACAAAGATGCAAGTTGATCTCCTTTGCTGCAAATGCTTCTGGTTTCTTCACTCGTCTGCTTTCGATCAAGTGAAGATCTGGACTCTCTCGATTGCTCCCAATGATCTCTGTTGATTCAAAAATCATTCGACCCTTGATTTTGGTTCGGGGAGCCCATTTACAGGGAGCCGATGGAGGTTATGTAACCGACGGTGGTCGAGTAGGAACCGCATCGGTAAGGAAAAAGTAGGCTATTGTTAGTAAAATAGCCCACCTTCCCCTTTTCTCCCGAGAGATCGAGTTGTGGGCTTGGTCAAGTGGCTAGAAGGTCCGTTTTGGGTGTGAGTAAGGAGGCATTAGTTATGGATGTGAGTCTAGACCAAGTCATAGGTCTTAATTAGGTTAGTTTAGGGTTAGGGCTAGGTCATGATGAGGTGGAAAAATGAGGTGGCGGAGTAAGGTGATGTGGATTTATCAATTACAAGGTAATTAATAAATAATTGTGTAAGGTTTAGGTGATGAGGTTAAGTTGCGAGATGAGATGTGGGTCACAAGGGGTCGTAAGACACAAATTTGGTGTCTACATGTTTAGTATAACTTTCATATACTCTAAATCTAAATCTGGTTTACACAATGTGGATTGTTTATTATCTATCATGAATATTAATATATATATGCACCATCACACAAAAATTCTATATAAGAAACTCTAAAGAGGGACTTGGCATCTTTTTCGCACTTTGGGTGAGTACTCACTTAGGTTGAGTGATGTGTCAAGATGCCTAGATCATTTATAGTGAAATCTAGACTACATCATTGGTTCCATTGTTGGTACCTCTTTCTTAACTATTTTCAAGATGTTGTGTGATGAAGACATATCGGTTGACCTTGGCAAGTTTTGATGAGTGCATAGTAGATCCGGAAGAAGAATATGATCAGAGGTTCAGCACTAGATCTGAGTTTAACAGAGATGCATATGGGTTAAGAAAATCTATATGACTTCTTATATGAGAGCTTCTTTTCTATCTTTCCCATAGAACTAAACGAGTTCCTAGTTTCTTATGCATCTAAAAGGAATTGGAGTTTTTTCACACTTGTCTAGATGTAAGAAGAATTTTAGGCCTTCAAAGATGCTGATCTAATTTAGATGTGTGGTGTGGATACTTGGTTCCATGGTGTTCTAAATAGCTATATTTTAGAGTACACAATTCTACTTACTCTTTTCTAGAGGTAGCTGAGTTTCAGCTTTTGATGTATCCCAGGATCATATCTATATGGAATTCCACTTTGGAGATCAAGATCTTGATGGTAACCTTGAATTTGGAAGAGAATTTGATGGCTAGCTAAACCCCACCACATGTGGGGGTAGGAGAAGGTGTGGTGAAATATGGTGAACCTAGCGGTAGAAAGGAAAAGAGAATAAAGGTGGTTTAAATTCAATGAGGTACATGAGAGGTATTTAGAGAAGTAGCGCAAGGTTATAGAATGGATGGAATTATGGAGAGAGATGGCTCATGAAGGATTTAGAGCTCATGCGAGAGGACATAGACCTAGAGCATCCGGAACAACCCCATATAGGAAAGCAGGATAGGGAACCCTCCCTAACCTCTTATGAGAGAATGCCAATAGAGATGATATGGGTAGCAGTGCACATCTACATATACACGGAAACCTAGCCCTTACGCTTGGTTTTCTAGTTTCCACTACAAATGGGCTTATCAACAAGCTAGTTTGACAATAGAGTAAGAAGAGGTAAAGTTAAGTTATCAACAAGTTCAAGATTAAATCAAATAGGAAGTACATTTATGGTGGGAAGACTTATTACTTATTATTTATAGGTCCGGTTGGAGGCACCTTTTCATGTGCATTGTTGGCACAAAACATAGGTGTATGGAACTTTGGACTTACATCAGGGAGTAGTAAAACTTCACGGACTATGGTAATTCAGTTTAGCACCACTATTGGGACACGGGTAGTACATCTTCTGGTTATATTGTTATTATAGGGGGAATCGGGAGGAACAGGTGGCTCGGGATCGGTGAATCTGATGGATCTGTAGGCGAGAGGCAATACATGGGGTTTTGGATCTCATGGGCATAGTCTTCACCAACCCCAAAATATTGACACAAATATATCACTTTGTCTTTCGAGTATAGAGTAATAGAAGATGTTGTTGAGAATGTGTATATGTGCAAGATATTGTGGTGCACAAAAGGAATTATAGCTTCAAAGTGTAAGGCAAGTCAATTTGTAACTATGTTGAAGGGATGCACACATAGTTGGTACAAGAATTTTTACCCTTATCAGACTTGTGTGGATTATACACCATTACAATATGCTTTCATTAAATAATTTTCTATCGATGAGTTTGTATAGAAAATTATAAACTCACTCAAGGATATTAAGCGAGGAACTATTGAGTGTTTGGGAATAAGATACTCATTTCAAAACACTTATGTCTAAACTATCTTATGGTATCCATGTCACCAACATGCATAGTGGTTTTTAGAGGTTTGATCACATGGTTTAGAGGGCACTCTCACATAAGACTTATACAAATATGTGTGAGGTGCTTGAAGTAACTCTATGCCCGAGGTAGTCAAAATCATAGACAACGGAATGAGCCCATTCTTAGAAGCTCAGATTACAATAATGGAAAAATAGTTGGAGAAATTATCAACCAATTCAATGTATGAGATGTGTAGTGGAATTTGGTGCACAGATTGTGAAGTAGATGGGCATACTAAGGATATTTTTCCTCATAGACCAGTGTGATCCATATTTGTGGATCTAGAGATATGTCATTTAGACCTTGATGCAAGTCATTTCTCATTTTTGAAATGCGGGATAAAGAAGAACATGTCTTGCTACTACAAAATTTTCTGGTCCACAACTCACAATACTAAATATTATAGGTTGATTGATTAGATCCATGATGTCATTGATATTGGTGTATGATAGAATGGAGTTACAAATAACTCTAAGGCTAAAAGTGAGCAACATGATCAAGATCATACTCAAGTGCATTGTGATCGGAATGAAGGGAAATTTGAGGGAGGTCATGGTAGAGGACGAGGATACAATGGTGGATTCGATGTCAAGGTTGTGGTGGTGGACAAGGTAAGTTCCCTCATGGAACCTATTATATGTGTAGATATCTTAACCATTATAGGCATGTGTGTCCTTAGAACATTACTTGTTCTTTTTTCGAAAAGAATCATAACTATATAGAGTGCTGGATTTATCACCGAATCCGAGATGGTACTATGAAGATTACTACACATGTTGAGGCTGCATGTGGTAGAGAAATGTTGCAATAGAATCCTACCATTACTAAGGAGCAGGTTTTGCATGCAAAGTATCCAAACACTAAACATCGAAGGAGGTTTATCAAGAAAACATGGAGCTACTCGAAATCTATAGGGTGAGATAAATTTTTTAAAGGAATAGTCACAAAATTTGGAACAAAAGAAGGCACTGACATTCTCCAATCATATGTTGATGATCTGAAATAAGTATGCAAGATGCTATGTCAGGAAAACATTATTCCATTATTAGGGAGTTGGTTGAAGGGAAACACTCAACGCACTAGTATTACAAATGGAAGGCAGATTATACATGCTAATCTCCCTCCTTGTAGCTTAGATTATGACAAGGAGATCACTCTAAATTCTATTGTGGATGGTTGGCTATTGAGTAATAATTTGATTGACTCGGGCACATAAATGAATATGCTTACTTTAGATTTATGGGTTCGGATGGACAAACCTCCATTGTAGCCATCTTCTAATGTACTATTTATGGAAAATAGGACTAAGGCCACACCAATTGGAGGCTTGAAGGATGTATAAATTACTATATAGGGGGCAAGTTCACTTTGGATTTTGAGGTTTTGGCTCTTGGAGAAGCATATAGCTTCCCATATCTACTTAGGAACCACTTGGTGTTATGCAAATAATGTTGACCTATGTTTCAATAAGGGACATATTAGTTTTGAAAATGAGGAATGAGTTATTATATCTTTGTGAGATAGAAAATATGCACCTTATGTTGAACCTTTAAGTGAATAAGACCTAAACAAAATTTATGTGCACACAATTCAAGATCTAGAAGTTCTTGATCCATCTAAGGAATTCTCCGGTGGGATGATGCATAGTCCATTAGTGATACTAAAATTATTGCATGTGAAAATTTGGCACATGACACTTATGAGATGGTTGGGTGTGAGATAAGAATCACATTTACACATGTAAGTAGGTCATGTTATGTTAGGAAAATAGTTAACAATCAGTACCTCGGTACACTTTGGAGAAGGAAACCCGACATGTCCCTATGGGCTATGGAAGTAAAGTGGATAGATGAGGTGGAAAGAAGTAACATGTTAGTCTATACCTTGTATGGGATAATAGTGCACTTTGGTGGATGGTTCATAGGCATAACCTCATCGAATGACGAGAAGTGAGAATTTCCTGTCGGTAAAGTTTCTAAATCTTGCACCTATAGAGATATGTGAATATCATGGTAATAATCCTATTTAACACCATGTTTAGTAGTGTGAGAGACTCTAGATAGAGGGGAAGGAAGCTTTACCACCTTCGTTGTGGGTGCACAAACTTTATTTCACCTTGCGAGGCTACGTGCATGCATGGTATGTTTATGTAGAGTTAAATAGAGAGATTGGAAATTGCGAAGAATTAATTACAGGTATGATCTAGACTTTTGACATTTTTTCCACTAAATATTTCATGAATGAGGCATTACAAGTTATGAATCAATTTACTATGGGAGATAGTGCAACAACTAAAGAACTCATTCAGGAGTTACTTGGTGAGTCAGACCTAGAAGTGCACTTTGAAGAAGTAGAAGAGACATATGCATAACAACTTGAATGCGCTTTCCTAGAGAAGGAAAAAGGAAAGATGGTCTACATGATGGATGATGAGGAAGTGGAAAATTGGGAAATATCATTTAGATGGTACACATGAGGTCTTAGATAGTGCAGATGAGAAGGTGTGCGCCTACCATGATCCTATGAAGACAAAGAAATTGAACATTGGAATAGATGTTGAACCTAAGGAGGCCATCATTAGAGATCACATGTTTAATTATAAAGTGGCTAAGATAATTTAATACTATGCCATTTTCTAGACTTGTTTCCTAGAGTCTATCATGAGTTGATAGTACATGAATCTTTGGGAGAGATGACTATTAATTTAAAGGAAAGTGCACATCCGAGTTAGGAAGAAACCTTACAGGATGAACCCTAACCTACATGTAAAAGTTAAAGAATAAATTGACAAGATATTGAAATATGACATCATTGAGCCCATATAGGAATCAAAGTGGGTTAGCCCTATATTAATCAAGTATAAATAAATATGGAAGATTTAGGATTTGTGTGGACTAGAGGAGCTGATTTTTTCTGTGTGATTGATCCTTTCCCTACACCATTCACTAAAGAAATATTGGAAAGATTTGTAGGGCACAAGATTTACTCCTTTACAGATGGGTTTTATAGGTATCATTAAGTAAGGATTACTAAAGAGGATCAAGATAAGACCACTTTCACCACTAAGCGGGGAAGTTTTCATACATGATGATGCCCTTTGGATTGAAGAATGTGCTTGTAGTATTTTTGTGCATTTTTGTTCAAGTATTACAGGATTTGATTCACAAGTTCTTGTAGGTTTACTTAGATGATTAGAAAGTGTATGGACTTGTCAAGAATAATTGTGACAATTTGAGGTTGATTTTTAAAAGATGCAAGAAATTGAGAATATATTTAAATATTAAGAAGTACATATTTGCTACACCCTTTGGGACTCTACTAGGACATATTATTTGTAAGGAGGGTTTATTAGTACATCCATCTAAATTTCTAATCATTTTAGGATTGAAAGATCCTACTAGTCGAGTGAGGTGGTTAGATTCTTGGGCCACATAGGGTATTATAGAAAATTTATCAAAGGATATGTTAAGATTGTTATGCCCTTGGAGGAATTATTAAAAGGAAAAGGAAAGTTTTATTGGGAGAACCGCAATAGTGCATGTTCAAAGCACTAAAGGAAAGGCTTACTATGGTGCCTATTCTTCATTTTCCTTTATGGAATATACCTTTCCTTGTACATGTGGGCACTTATAGCATGGCCATTGGCAAATTTCTAGCTTATTTTGGAGAAGGTATTGTCAATCAACCCATATTCTTTGATAGAATAAAGTTGTCTTTGCGAGAATAAAATTATACAACTACGAGTGCAAGGCTTTTTAATGATCTACGTACTACATAATTTTAGACAATACTTACTAGAAACTCCTTTTTTTTTCTATATCGATCACATGGCATTGAAATAATTGGTGATTAAGCCAATTTTAAAGGAGAAAATATTTTGATGGGTTCTATTATTCCAAGAGTTTGAATTTACGATTGTGGTGAATCCAGGGTAAGAGTAATTTTGGTCTAAACCATTAATCATAAATTTAATCGGGGAGGATGTGCGAGTATTGAAGATACAATTTTAGATGCATAATTGTACAAGTTAAACCATGCACCCTTGGATTTAAAGGACATTTTTGTCTTCCTACATATAAGTATGGGGTACGAAGGAATGAAGGCCTTGGAAAAGAAACAACTTGCAATTCGCACCACACCTTTCATGTTGATCAATGGAGACTTATACAAACTAGGTTGGAATGAAGTTTTTCCCGGTGTGTCTTTGGAGCATGAGCTAACAAAAATAATGGAGGAGGCTCATCACGGTGTTGCGGGTGGAAACTATGGAGGAGATGCCACCGTGTGTAAGATTCTACTAGCTAGTTTATGGTGGGAGACCTTATACAAGGATTGTAAATAATATAGTAAGGCATGTGATCACTATCAATACCTTTAAAAACCTAGGCACGAGATGAAGTGCCTTTGAGGTCCATTACTAGTGCAGAACCTTTTGAGAAGTAGTAAATTGACTTTGTGGGTCCTATTTCCCCATCTGCACATAGAACTAGATCAGGTTACATCATAACTTATATAGATTATCTTACAAGGTGGGTGGAAGTAGCTCCTATAAAGGATTGTGTAGTAGCTACATCGGTAAGGTTCTTATGGGAAAACATTATTATTAAGTATGGGTGTCCTTTAAGTTTGAAAAGTGATAGGGAACTCATTTATTTAATAATACTATCAAGATATTATTAGATAAATTTATGATTGCACACCATAAGACAACACCCTATCACCCTCAAAAAAATGGGACTCATTGAGGCTTTCAAAAAGATATTGAGCCAAATTTTGACAAAACATTGTGATGATGGAAGGAAATATTAGGATGAAAAAGTGTATACGCTATACTTAGGGCATATAGAACAACCTAAAAATGGTTGAATAAGGAAAATCCTTTCAATTGATATTTGGAACAGAAGAAGTTCTTCCCATTTAATTCATGTTATCTTATTTGCGTATTGCACACGTAAGAGGTCCGGCTGATGAGCACACATTAGAAGAAATAATTAACACATCGATATAGTTAGATGAGAGACACACCTTAACACGATGGAGTCATAAGAAAGAAAAATCTAGGAAAAAGGCAAGACATGACAGACACACATCAAGGACAAAAGCTTGAGGTGTCCATAAAAGGGACAGGATTTCAAAATTGATGAAAAATTCAAGAGGATTTCTCAAAATGAAGACCACGTGTAAGGTGATGAGCATTTGGTATAATGCAAAGAAGGCAGGATTGGATACTACATGTGTTGGGTCACATTAGATAAATACTTTGGCATAAGAAAGCATAGGTAGAGGAGATATATGGTAGATAAGTATTTGGCATGCCAAAAGTTATGACTGAGGCACAAAATATTCGGTGTGTGAGAGTTTGGGGCATGAGAAAAAGGAGTGCAAAACATGTGCAAGAGGAATTAATGTTGCGTATAGTGGTAGGTGGAGCAATTAAGGAAAGTGTTTTTAAAACTTGTGATAAAATCTAGAATTTGCAATGTCATTTGTTACCTTGCAAGTTCAAAGAGAATTGAGAAGTGTGAAGAAGAGATTAAAAATGACAAGCACTCTACAGATCAATTATACCTAATTATATTTGAAACACATTTTTGAGCATCTAGGAATGGAAGTAGGACTCAAGTGGTGCTGTGTGTGCATGTAAAAAGGGTTTAGGCATGACTTGGGTTTGTAGTAGCTAGGGTTTTTTCACACTTGTGGGATTGAAAGGAACAATGGCACCACGAGAGCTCCAGTTGTGAAGAAGGAGGTTGATGACCTAGCAAAATAATGGCTAGTTGAAATGATTTACCTAGAAGAGATGATTGAGGAGAAGCAATGGGAGACAAAAATAACATAGTGTAGGATTTCTAACATCAACCACCAAACTGAGAAGTTCCTAAAGGACATTGTAGCACTAGTCTATAGGAAAACTAATCAGCAGTTGACATACGAAACTAGGGTTTTATACGCCTCTATAAATAAGTTACTCAACAATGGGGGTCATGCATATCCTTGAATTACCCTATTTTGGGAAGCTCAAGAAATTATATCAATGGCTCATGTCGTGCATGCATGAGGAATTTTGTACTTCATGGGAAAGAGAATATGGATCACCGCTAAGATAATTAGGAAGGTGACGAGGGTTATGCAACTCGGGATCGAGATATTGTCGGGGATTTACTAGATGATGAGGGCATTGATGTGATGACCACCATACATCAGTATAAGAAGGGGGTCCAAGCCTTTAAAGTAACCAACATTAAAAACATGGCCACCAAGGTTACACCATGCCTTGTAGCAAGTAAGTTTGGTGCCATTGAGTAGTGGAATGAGGTAAATATGTGTTGGTTGCATATAGTACACAAAATGGAAAACAAGACATACTACAACATATATGGTTACATTGTAAAGATCTGGTGAATGAGGTGTGCGTATAGATAGTTAAAGGTGAGAAGATAACTTGGGGAGCTATCTTTGTTGTTAATTGTATTTAATGAAATTGGCATACCCGATGGACCAAGGGAAAACATCTTGGATTTTCCTTTAGAAAACAAGTCCCCAACAAAGAAATTTTCAAAGTATACTCTACGCGGAACTACTTCTAATGTGTATAAGGAGCTCATATAGAAATGGTTCGGGAGGTTGTGCGGGGGTGTTTGAAGGAGAATGGTGCATTCCACGTGAAATGTCCAAAGTGCTGGATGGAGAAGTTGAATTCGTAGTCTACCAAAATTTTAGCTTGGGAACTTCCATATGAATTTGGGTGAGAAAATCCCATGGTGTGAGTTTCTATTTTCCTTTATTGCAAGATACTTAAAGTATTCTATGAATGGGTTCCGGGACGTGTGCAAATTTCAGTTTGACGAGATAAAGTAAACACATATATTCTCATTCTGTGCAAGAATTATGTATGGCTAGGGAAAGAGGCCTACATTGAAACAATGGAATCGACAATTTGGACATCACGCCGAGAGAGTTTGGATATAGAAAAATTAAATCAGCACACATGTATATCTATCTCGAGGCCAAGGTTCAAGAATGGCAGGTAGTAAAGGGTGCGTATATGACACTTTATGGACCTCTAAAGAAGGGGAAGACAATGGGAACATTAAGGAAATTTGCATCTATGCCCCTACTTAGAAAGATCTAGTACTACGGGGTTATAGAATGTCGTCAGTATGAGGAACAAATATATAATGCCACACTAGATCATACAGGAGACTCCTGTGGAAAATGCGCACATCCGAGACATTGACACATGGAATTCACATTGATGAGGAGATTGTCGTGCATTACTCCTATAAAGAATGAGGAGGATGAGAGGATAAATCGCATAAGATATGTTCTAGTAAAGGATAGTGAGGGGGAAGAGTACCTCAAAGAAAGTGCATAAGAAAAAGAGGCCACCCCTATTGTTGAAATGAAAGAGGATGAAGATGTTGGGGACCAAATAATTTATGAGACCATTGATGAGAGTGTGAGTATCCATGAGCAACACTCGGTGAAGGGGAAAGCAACTGCTAGTGGAGACACAAAATTCCTAGAATGCCCTGGACTGAAGAGGGAGAGAAAGAATAGGAATTAAACTAGAATGTGGGTGGTGCGGATCAATAGGATGCGAGACATTAAAGAACAACATGAAGAAGGAACACCTACTCATAAGGACATGGGGAGCATACAGGTCATCATGAGGATGAAGAGGTAGTAGGGACTCATAAGCTAGGCTATTTGGATAACCAGATGAAGATTATTCATGTCCACTTTTAGAGTATCCTTCCCCATACACAGTTATATGGCTATGATTGGATGGACCTAGAGATGGTAAATATGTTAACTCGCAACAATTATCATAGAGTATGTAGAATCATATGGATGATCCTAATGTTGATATATATGAGGAGGCATGTAGCTTGAATAAAATGAGGAAGGCACCACATACCCACCATATGACCATCAATCCCACACAGTTATTAGATGAACAGGTGAGTAATGCACTTGTTAAAGTTTCTATAGAGGTAGTGTGCGAAATATTGATAAAGCAAAAACTATATGAGAACTCCTAGAGGATAAGAAGGATGAGGACATGGAAATCAAGTGACTCACCCAAGAGTGGGAGAATGTAGTGCTCGAGGCACAAAATTTTAATAATATGGAAGAGAAGGTAGTTGATGAGATCTTGCAGAGAAGGCCTGATTTTTAGAAAAAGGTGCTAAGGGATTTTAAGTTGGAACTACGTTATCTACACACAAAAAGTTTGTTTACTTCCAAAGGATGAACCAGTGTGCCTCCTAAACCAAAGGATGTTGCAGAGGAAGCATCAAGGGCCAAGGCTTCAATTGCAAGGAAAATATCCAGCTATGAGGCTATTTTGCAAGCCTTAAAGGATGAAATGAAGAAGGTGGATTTGGTATTGGCCATGTGTACAACACTTGATGGCCTAGTACATGAACGAACAAAAGTAGAGGAAAATGAAGTTTTGTAAGCTACAAAGGATGAAACAACTGGTGCATCTAATGAGTTATAATGATAGAGACAAAGCGTGATACACTAGATGCTTAAAGAAAGAAACACATGGACCAAATCAAGAGCATCAGGAAGCTCATTACCATAAAGATAGATGTTATGGCGGTGGTGGTCTGAGATATGGCCAACATCCTCATAATTTTGAAGAGTGAGGGTGGAAACATGACTCTAGATGAGTTAGATGGCGTAGTTGTGGATATCCCTGATAAAAAATGTAGCACTAAAATATTGGTATGATTTTGAGGGTAAAATTCAAAGTGAATATCCAAAATTGATAATGCCGAAGAAGATGTGAGTAAAAGAAAGAATACTTAGCATATTCTTTATTCTTCATTCCTTCATTCATTATTATTATTATATATTCTTTTGAGTGAAAAGCTTATTACCCATTTTCAAGGCAACAATACATTTTAGTGTGGGGTAATGTTTGATAGACATACAATAGCCTAAGTGTTGGGCATGCAAATGTTGGGTGCAAGAAGATTGTGCAATGCCACGGTAAGGTTGAAGCACCTAGGATAAGAACTTAGCCACTTTTTTTGTCAAGGATATTTTTAGAGTTAGTGTGTTGAGCACATAAAAACATGAAGACTTGTGGTTAACATAAGGGTATTTTGGGAACAAGCATTAATTTGAGCACCATGTATAGTTTATTCTAAAAATAGGATTTATACTGGAGATAACTATAGGAAGTATATTGGTAGAATAATTGCATGTTTTGTAAAGGTGCATGGTTATTATTAGCATGTGGCCTATTTTTAGAAAGTGCATGGGTGGTGAAGGGAAAGTCCCCACCCCTATATATATGTATTGATTTGCACAGTTTAGTGTGTGTTAATTATTGTAGAGTTATGTTGCTGGTTATGTTGCATGCATGACTCATGAAGATACTTTTGTAATGTATGAAGCTTATGTGTTTTATAGTATTTAATACAATGGATCATATTGGCTGGATAATGGTGTTGGACATGACTGAATCTGGTTCTTACATGGTAAAACTTATTATAGTCATTGTTTAGTCTAAATTTCATATACTCTAGATCTAGATCTGGTTTATGCACTATGGATTGTTTATTATCTATCATGAAATTGAGTATATATACATGCACCATCATGTAAAATTTTTGTATAAGAAACTCTAAAGACAGACCTAGCACCTTTGCACACTTTGGGTGAGTGCTCATGTCAAGTTTGAGTGATGTGCCAACGCACCTAGCTCATTTACAATGAATTCTAGACTACATCACTCCCCTAGGGTAAGGCATTGAAAAACACCTACCAAGGGGTCGGAGGTAAGTACTTGGGTAGCTGGGATGGATGAGCTATTCAAAGTTTCATAAGTTAAGTTAGTAGACGGGATATATTTGGAAGTCAGTAGCAATAATGGGCTAGTTGGAGAAGATGTAGTGGTAGAAGTGGCGGATGAGGAAGTGGAAGGAGATGAAGAGGTAGGGATTGTAGATGAGGCCATGGCCGAAGATGAAGAGGCATGAATAATAGTTTTTAATTATAATAAGGACATCGTTAGGTCGATAGAGCATGTTGCAAGTTTTAAATGGTGAAGGATCGGCCCGAATGGTATAAGGGTACTCAAATTTTAAGGAACGATGAAGGGTTGAAGTGACACACCACATGGTGTGAATCCGAGTTCAGCCAAAGAGGATGTTGTATTTAAATTCCCCCTCAACAACATAGAATAACTTAGGAATAGTGTGGGGGCCCATACAGATGTGGAGGATGATGGTTTCGAGAGTGGAATTCATGGCATCATTGAAAGAATGTAACATAACTAGTTTTTATGCATGTAGTTGGTGGGTATGCACATTTGTTTGTATGCATGGGAATAAATGATATTGATACTAACACCTCCATCAATCATAACCATTGAATGTGAGTATCATTGATGTAGGAATAAATAAAGAGGGTAGGATCAAGATCATCTAACTAAAGGGGGAAATCTCTTCGTTAGAAAAACTAACGATGGAAACTTGATGAGAGGAAATGGGAACAAAAGTTTGAGACAAAGTGGTGAGGGTGGCCACATGATGAGGAGTGAAAAATATTAGATATAGGTGAGGGATCATTAGGTGGAACCTTAATAGATTGTAGGACATCCATGAACGCCTTTGATGATAAGACTCATAGGTTTGGATCAAGTCATAAAAGGACATGTTTAGAAGAGATTGGTGTAGTTTTTTTCATCATAGTCCTATGTGTGACTCTATCAAAAATAGGATAAGCCAGCCCATGGATGGCTACCTTAGGGGTAGGTGTTGTTTGAATGATGGGTGAAGGTAAACTGAATGGGCCACAAGTCTTCTCTTTTCCTTTGTCTTTCTATGATCGAATGACAACTCAAACCATGTTGATTTAAAAAAGTGGAGGAGGAAAAGATGGTTATGGAGGTGCAAATTAATGTTATTGAATAGTTATAGGATGAGGCTATGTGGCGAAGGCGAAGGAAAAATGGAAGTATCCTCTAATAGGTCATCTTCATCCAAGAGACCATCTGAATCGTAAATTTGAATGAGGATTTTTTTGAGGGCTTTACACCCTTCGACATCATGTCTGGGAGAATGATGATATGTAAAAAATTTAGTGTCATCAAACTCTTCTTGTTTTGGTTTGAGTAGGTCATAAGGCTTAATGGGTGGTAATGTGATAGTCAAAGTTTCTAACGACTTAGTAAGGATCTTAGAATAAGATACTATTGGCGGATTGAAATGAGAATTCAAAGAGGGTTTAGATGAATTTTTGGGTGATTTTTGTGGGAGAGGTGTTATTGGAGGTGGATTTATGGGTTAGGTCAGTTTAACTAATTTTTGTAGGTAGTGTGGTTTTGGTTTAGGTTGTACCTTCTTTGGTAAGGGTTCTTGGGTGCTACGTGAAGAAGAAGGGGATGTAAAGGTGTAGACATACAAGTCAACCAATGTGACAATAGAGGTGTGAGTAATCTCTTGGTGTAGGGTAATGTGGGAGGTGTGGGTAAAAGAAGGTAAAGACGTGGGTAATGAAGAAGGCATGTGCACTTAAGAAGATCGAGGTGAGGATTTGATTTTGTTTGATTTAGGTTTTCCTTGGGAAAGGAGTCACGGGACCAAGGTCGATGGGTGTTGACCTAAGATTAATGCAAGAGATGAAGATGAATAAGAATCTATGGGAGAAATTGGGGTACGAGGTTTAAGTTATTTGGTCTTTCTCATAGGTATAGGAATAAAATTGGCGATCGTTTGTGTAAAGCTAGTCAAATCTATCTTCATAGGGGATGAACTAGACTAGGTATCAACATGGCTTCCAATGTAGTGGTAGGTTTAGGTGTAGGGAAATACTTGGGTGTAGATAGAATTTTAGGTGTAGGTGAAGGTTAGGATGAAGGTGAGGTTGATGAAGAATATGATAATACGACTAGATTAGGTGTGATAGATTTGGTTTCCTTGAATAGTTTAGAATATATTTTTGAAGTATCAAGATACAAAATATGCATTTGAGTAGACATAGGGAGTTGAAGGAACCCCAGAGTGTGGATTAATCAATGTATTCAGTGATCAGCCAAATGAGAAAATGGTGTAGAGATAGAGAAAGATGATGATGCGTCGGTGGTAATCCATGTGAAGAACTCGAGGTATATGAGACAAGGAAGTTTTGTCTTCTGAATCGGTAGGTAGAAGTGATGTAAGTAATTTGACATGATCTTTGAAGGTCTTTGGAGATTTTTCACCAATAGGAAGAGAAGATGAGAATGGCTCCTCTACGGGTCTAAAAGGGAACAAGGTAGGTGGTGTAGACTCTTCCTAGGTATAGAAAAGGATAATGTAAGCTCTTCCATTTGTAAAAGAATGGGTAATGTGGGGTCCTCAATAGGTTTAGGGGTAAGTGGGGTAGAGTTCTTTTAGATGAAGCGGTATGTGATGTAAGTTGCTTGGTAGGTAATGTAGAATTTCCTTAATAGATGAGATGGGAGGAAACTCGAGCAAAAGGAGCAGTCTTGTTTTGAAGATGACATGAACCTCATGAAAATTTGTGTTATTGTTAGAGGTATAACCAGCTTGGTTTGATGATGGAGTATGGTTTGGAAAATGTTTCTTAAAGATATGAAGCTTTTGATTTTTCAGTGCATTAGGGTTATCCAAGATGAGATCTCCATTATCTAACATTTCTTAGATAATGTTTTTGAATGTTTTACAATTTTCGTCACTATGACCCCTAATGTGGTGATAGTTATAGTAATAATTCTCTTAAAATATAGTATGTGGTTTGATCGGTGGAAGGGTGATGGCTCCCACTTTTAACATCTTTTCCAATACAGAGGAGTAAGGTTCTCCTATGGGGTATAACATCTCTGTAGGGGTGGAGAGATTTAGTGTGAAATTTTTCAGGAAAGAAAGTAAAACACAAATGCACCCTATATGAATAATGCAAAGAAACCCAAAAGATTGTCCCACTAAGCTTTGCCAAAATGTTTCACCGTAAAGTAGAGATAAAATAGATACGAGGTAAGGGCGGGAGGAATACCTATGAAATTTGAAGATAGTTTGTGTTCACATTGAATTTTGACCAAGATGATTATGAAGATATTCCCTTTGGCTAGGAATTAAAATGTAAAATAGAACACAAGACCATGAAAGAGAAGTAAACAATATGTGGCGGTGGACTACCTAGCATCTGTTAGATCCGGGAAGTGTGATACCTTGTAGAGAGGTTATCAATCCACTTTGTTTTTAACAATTAATGGAAGAAATAATGTAAAAAAATAGATCCTAATGTAGTTAATATGATTTAGGTATCTCATACAAAATAAAATAAGAAAATATAATCTAATAGGATAATTATGATTAAATTTTAAGGGCTATTAGGTGTTTCGGGCTTGTAGGTTTGACTAAAGTCAGTGTAGGTGAGGTCCAGTAAATATTAAATGAATTTAAAGGTTGTTTTGGATGAGTTTGAAATTTTTGTCTTGAGAGATTTTACCAATCGTAAAGACCGGTATCAATTAGGTGACCAATGTTGGATACTAGTAAGTGACCTATGTTGGTTGGGTGAGTGGTTACGGTAGGGGAAATTAGATAAAAACATTAAAAATAGGTTCATATGAGCTCTTTGTGATTCCAAAAGAGTGGGAAGGCTCAAATGAGGTTGAGGGATTTATAAGAAGACTTGGAGGTGATAGAATGGGATTTTAGTCAAGGTGTGAAGGATCAATGGGCAAACAATTAGATGGAGATGTTATGGGAGAGATCTAGGTTTGAGAGGAGATGGAATGAAATAGATAACATGTAAATAACTAATCTATTGAAAAAAATGACAAGGAATAAATATACATGTAAATGGAGATCAATGGTAAGAGGTGGTGGTTGTTGCGAAAAGAAGGTGGTCGTGAATAAATGCATGAGCGAGAAGGAGGGCACAATGCTTCCTTATGAGAGTACTCTAGTTACACATCGATCTGTTGATGGGTTGTGTGATGTATGAATGCTTTAAGGGACTTTGGTGTGTCATAATATCACTATAAAACTTGATAATACATACACAATAGCTAGAAAAACATATTTATAACTTGAGAAAAGAGTTTAGAAATCCTATTTAAGGAAATAGACAATGGTTAGGTGACTAGTGTTGGATGAGGATTAACCGGTGCTTGTTAGAGAGAAAAGGTCATACTTTCTAAAAATAGCTCGATTCTTCCTAAATTTTGCATGATTGAGATTTTGGTTTTGTTAGAATTTAGAGGATTATAACTATTGTGAATTTAATAAACCAATGCATTTAAATATTAACATAAACCATAAAGCATTAAATGTTAAACATTATGTAATGTAATAAATAAAATTACATAACATATTAATTAAGTAATACATACCAAAATTAAGAACACAATGTTTATAGTGAAAAAAATGAAAATAGGGTAAAAACCACTTGAAATAACATTTTACTTTCTAATAACCAAACTTAAATCTAGTAAATTTCACCTCCTCCTTTCAACCCTAATCACAAGGTTAAAATAATATTCACCTTTGATATTTCATTCAAACATATCAAATGAGGACATATATTCCTTTTTATATTAGGTGGTCGAGTATGTCTCTCGACCCACCTTTTTAACCTTATCGGTTGACACATATACCTAGGTTTATAATATTTAATATTAGAAATATAATCATTTCATGATATTAAATATTTAATCGAAATTATATACCTAGGTTAACATATTTAATAATAGAAATAGAAATATTTCATATTATTAAATATTAACCTATATATATTAGTGATGGAGCCATATAGATTAAGGCTTTTCCGGACCACTTAATTATTATATTCCAATACTCCCCCTTAATGTTAAGTGGGATAACATATGCCAATAGATTACCTTCTCGTGGTACACTACAAGATTTACAATCCTTAAACCATAAAGGTTTTAGTCTAGCATATGGAGTGAAATAATTATAACACCTTCATCATACTCAAGTTACCTTTTGGTACAAAAGTATTTGGAATCCCAAAGATCATCCCATAATCGGTGGATAAGTATGATTTGTAAGTTTTACACATTCTCAAAGATTCTCATAAAAGGTTATTGAACCCAAGCATATAGAAGCCTCTAATAACCAAGGACCTCTTTAATAATATGTTTGTACTAGATGTTTACCAGTAAACTCAATAACACTAAAGAGTGTATTGAAGACCGCCTTTAAGATATTTATACACTTCTTTCTAAAAAAGAGTCGATGAGGTATACATGCATGAAGGTATTTTTACACTTTCTCGGAGGTCTTTTTTTACACTTTCCAGAAGGTATTTTTCAAATGCATGAATGTCTTTTTTTAAAACCAATTTCCATTAGGAGGTGACATTGTCATGCACACTCCCCCTCAATGGAAACTCACAAGTCCAAGTTTTTCATGAAAGTGAAAAAACTTTGTAGCACTCAGGGGATTTGTGAAGATATCAATAACCTACTCTTTAGTCAGCATGAACTTGAGATCTATCTCACCACTTAGCACCTTCTCACGGATGAAGTGTATATGTATCTCAATGTTATTTTTCCTCTGATGTTGTACTAGATTATTTGCAAGATCTATGGTGCTTTAGTTGTCTTAAAACAAAGGAACACTTTCTAGATCCTTCATATTTATCTCATCGAACAACCTCTTTAGCCATAGAGCCTTTTTGTAACTTCCATTGCACTTTTGTACTCAAATTTTGTTAAAGAGATAGAAACATTTGGTTTTTTTGCTACACCAAGTAATGACACGTACACCAAATTTAAACACATAACCAGAAGTAGATTGCCTATCTAATACATCACTAACATGATCAAAATCACACAATCCATATAAGTTCGCATTTTCATTCTTAGTATAATGTAACCCATAAATCATTGTTCCTTTAATATATTTAAGAATCCTTTTACAAGATTTCAATAATATCTATAAGGTTCTGCATAAACACAGGAAGCAATTCTTACTACATAGGAAATATCTAGTCTCATGATAGTTAGATAAATCAAAATACCAACTAACCGTCTATATAAAGTAGGATCTAATTTCTCACATGTAGGTTTAGGATAAATTTTCAATCCAAATTTCATAGAAGTAGAAATTAGTTTACAATCAATCATGTTAAACTTTTTCAAGATACATTGGTTGCATATTATGCTTGATAAACAATAATAAAATATTTATCTTGAAATACATTCATGCCAAGAAAATGATGTAAGAGACCTAAATCAATCATTTCAAAGTATTGTTTCAATTTTTCTTTAATTCTACAAATTAAAGTAAGATTATCACCAGATCATAAACAAACCATCAAGATATATACAAACAATGATAATATGTTATCCTTATTACTTGATGGATAGATCATTGTTAGAAGAACAATTAACAAATCTTAATTTTTAAAGAAAGAATTAATTTTTGCATAGCAATCTCTATGAGCTTGCTTTAAACCATACAAGGATTTTTTCAATTTACAAACATAGTTTTTCTTACGACTTTCTTCAAATCCTTTAGGTTGAAACATGTAAAGTTATTATTTTAAATCACCATTAAGAAAAGAATTTTTCACATCCATTTGGTGGATTTTCCACCTAAATTGAGCAGAAATTGTAAATAAGGTCTTAACAAGTACTCATTTTAGCTTCGGGGAAAATGTCTCAACATAATCAATACCGGTTTTGAGTGAAACCTCTAGTAACAATTCTAGATTTATGATTGTCAATACTACCATCAACATTATATTTTAATTTGTATACTTATTTTTACGGAGGTGGAACCAACTCCCAAGTTTTATTTTGAATTAGGGAATTGTATTTAGCTTGCATTGCATTGATCCAATTCTCATCTAGAGAAGCTTCTTCAAAAGTTTATAACTCAAGTTCATACAAGGTCATTAATGCATAGTAGGTATGATGGCTTCTGGTCATTTTCCTAAGGTTAATAGGATTAGAACTCTCTAACATAGATTGAGCCCATTTTGGTTTCTTAGATAAGGAGATAGGGGATTTATCCATATTATTAACACAAAAACATCATCATGACCATTTATTATATTCTCATTATCAAAAATAGAACCATCATTAGAAATAGACGAGTTAGGAACATATTTACCATTATCATATGAATAAAATTATTTTTACAAAACCACCACATTGTGGTTTTCAGTTACTTCCCTTTTAAAAGGTTGTAAATCCTTAGACCTACAATGTTAATACTATATCCAATGAAAACAAAAGAAAAATAAGTCATATAAATTTTTGTAATTTTCTTTTTACGAATGTATAAAGATGGACTACCAAAAAATTTTAGATGAGAAATATCAGGTTTTTGATTTGACCATTTTCTAAAGGAGTTGAAAGATGAATAGCTTTACTGGGAACCCTATTTAGAATATCGAATGTTGTTATCATTTATTCTTCCCACATAAATTTGGGAAGACCAGTAGAATGAATCATAGTGTGAGCCATATCTAAAATAGTCCTATTCTTATGTTCTGCAACACCATTAGATTGGGGAGAATGAAGAAAAGTTAATTCCCTTTTAATACCAAAATCAATACAAAAAAATTTAAATTCTTTGCTAACATATTCACCCCATTATCTATTCTTTAAATAATTTGAAGAGTTTTCAACACATGCTTTAAATTCCTTAAATTTCTCAAGTACATCAGATTTATTTTTAAGAGAATATGACCAAATGATCCTGGTGAAATCATCGATAAAATTCATAGCATATAAAAAACCATTTAATGAAGCTACTTCAAGAGGTCCCATAACATCACTGTGAATAAGTTCTAGTGGAGAAGAGGAACTCTCTTCAAGATGTGAGTGAAAGGGTTTAGCACTTTGTTTTGAGCGTAAACACCCTTCACACGCATCATGAGAATAAGACAACACAAGAAAATATTTCACAAGATTATATCTAGTCATTTCATCTAAACTTCGATAATTAACATGTCCTAATATTTCATGCAATGATTTTGAATTATTCAAACTTTGAGAAACAAAACAAGACGTAGAAGAGAAATCATTAAAAATATACATACCATTTCTTTGAATTCTTTTAGCTATTATATTATCATTACTATCCTTGATATACCAAGTATATTTTAAAATTTGAATAGACAAACCATCACGAGTTAATTGAGAACATGATAAAAGTTTCTTTGTTAGCTTAGGAATAAATAAAACATTATTCAACACACCATTAACAAGTTTTACTTTTCATTTATCTATTGCTTATAAAGATGATTTATCACTAAGATACACACATTAATTGATTTTTATTACATCAAAAAAATAATTTGAAACACTAGTCATGTGATTTGATGCACTGAATCTAGAACTCATTCGAATTAGAGGAAGAATACATCGCACATATAATGCAATAATTTTAGGAATATCATTAGAGCTATCCTTTTTCCTTAAATTGTATTTAGAAGAAACAGATTTATTTTTATTTTTATGGATAAGTTTCTTAGATTTAAAATCTTCCTTGTTATGTCCAATTTTCCACATTTTTGACATTTACCACTAAAAATAACACACAATTAATCGGAAGAAAAACTTTTTATCAAAAAAAAGAAGATTTAGATCTAAATTTCTGATCCGAGAAGGGTGTGTGAGGTTTGAAATTTTAATTCGAGCAAGAAGTGCATGAGAGGAATTCTTCTTATAGTCAAATTTCATCATCACTTTCTATTTCGTATCGAAGTGAACTCAAAGTATTTAAATTAGGTGTATCATTTCCATTCGATATTTTGAGTAAAAATAGAAATTAAATTCCTAAATATTTTATGTATATTTAACTAAACAATAAATTAGATTAATTTTTCACCAATTAAATCACAATTGCATCTATCTGATTGTGCTTCAATATTTTTAATTTTGGCTAATAAATCAACTACTTGTTTATCTCCTTTCATAGGAGTTGTAAGAAATTCTAAAACTAAATTAATAATTTTAGATAAAAACGCACCTTCATGCATGGATTCTAGTTGCATTCATAGCTCTTTTGGATGTTCGATATTACTAATGTGTAGAAGGTACTCATCATTCATGTTGCACATAATCATGGAAAGAGCCTCTTGAATTCATTGTGAGAATGAATTCATGCTATTTGATTTCTTGACAACTAGTGGGAGAAACCTCGAGATCTAGAAACAATTGTCAAGAGTTTCCATACCATAAGATCTTATTTGACCTTGATCTTACAAATGTTGTAGTTGGTTTCATTCAGATCTCGAGTTTTTCAAGACAAAAATAGTTGGACGTCATTGTTTTCTGAACCTATAAAACATACCCCATTATAATATACAATGTACCACAAAGTTAGATACATATTTATAAAAAAATACTTTTAATAGAATCAGATCTAGATTTTATAGATCTAAAGAAATTATTTGATCATAACTAATTTTGTCATTACAATACATACTAATTAACCTCCCATGATCAAAATAATAACCCACAATATAAAGGGTTCTACATTATACCCCATACTTATATAAAAATATTTCCAACCATATAGAAGTGAAAAAGAAACCCTTACAAATGCATAACTTCAAATTTTTGAAAAATATTAATGTAGACAAAGATCCGATCAACATAGATTTGACGCCTAAATGAATGTCATAATGGCTTATTTAGAACCTACGAGCTTAAATTTGACATCTAAATGACTGTCATATTGCCTTATATTTGGTCTATCGTGACGGTCATTTGATCGTAAAATTTAATGAATCCAAAACTCAAGTTGTGTATTTCTAGAATGGGAAATTCTAAAATTTCTTCTTCTGTATAATATTAGGAGGTTATATTTTAATACATTATAATAACCTATTATAATTTATAATGTAAAAATATATACACATTTAAAAAAGAGGTATATAGTTTATATAATGTAAATAAAAAACAACATATAGTCTATAAAAAATTATAGTATTTAAAAAAAACATATAACCCTTATTAAAGGGGATTGAAGGACATAGATCAGGTTAAAATAATTTTACCAGGTGCAAGTAGATTTATGAGAATATAGATTAACCTGGTGATTTTATAGAGGGGACAAGAATTTCACCCGACCAATGAAATAAATTGAAATCCCTATTTTCATGAACCTTGTCTCCTTCATTTACTCTTGATTTTTACCATTGAAAACATTTAACCTACACACATTAAAACTATAGAAATATAGGAAAATATTTTACACATTATTTAGCCCTTACCAGGTCTTTCACACGAGTTTTCGCGAAGGTAATAATCTTTCCAAATTTTTTCTCCTATGCATTCACATTAGTTCTTCACAAGACAAAAATATTAGATTACACAAAAAATGGAAAGAAGGGGGCTTGATCATTTTAAATACCCTTTCGGGTTGGTTGAAAAAACCCATAAAAATTAAATAGATTAAATACAATAACTTAGACCTAACCTATTTAATTTAAACCATGCTCTGGTACCATGTTAGAATTTAGAGGATTCTAACTATTACAAATTTAATCAACCAATGCATTTAAATATTAACATAAACCATAAAGCATTGAATTTTAAACATTATGCAATGTAATAAATAAAATTACATAACATATTAATTAAGTAATACATACCAAAAGTAAGAACACAGTGATATAATGTTTATAGTGGAAAACCTCAAATAGGGTAAAAACCACTGTGTGATAACCTTTTACTTTCCAAGAACTAAACCTACATCTAGTAACTTTCACCTCCTTTTAACCCTAGTCACAAGGGTAAAATAATATACACCTTTGATATTTCATTTAAACATATCAAATGAGGACCTATAGTCCTATTTATATTAGGTGATCGAGTATGTCTCCCAACCCACCTTTTCAACCTTATCGGTTGACACATATACCTAGGTTTATAATATTTAATATTAGAAATATAATAATTTCATGATATTAAATATTTAACCAAAATTATATACCTAGGTTGGCATATTTAATAATAGAAATATAAATATTTTGTATTATTAAATACTAACCTATATATATTAGTGATGGACCCATATACATTAAGCGTTGGCGGACCACTTAATCATTATGTTCCAACAGTTCTAGGTCACAAGTGTGAATTGGCACTAAATGGAGAGGGAGATTAGTTAGAGGGATAATAGGCCATTAAGATTAGGGTTAGAATAAATCCTAGTTGGTTGAGGTGACTGGGGACTTAGTCTTAGGCAATAAATAGGGTTGGAATGAGTCTAGGGTGATTTGGACAAGTGTGGTGACTATCTCGAGGTGGAGAGGTGAGGTAGATAATTAAATTAATTTTGGTAATTAAATTAATTAAAATGTGTGCTAGTGGACATGGTGATGGAATCGTATTGAATTAATTAATCGAAGAGAATTTAGAGGATTATAACCCAATTTGGGTGTCCACAGGAAGTACCACAATTTCAAGTTATTTTTGAGGTTTCGGTAGTAGATTCTTTCTGTAAAACCCCTCCTAATTCAACCATATTTTTCCTTATCAATTCCTCTTCTATCTCTTCTTTGGTCCCTATATCAATATATTCAATTTTCCTCTGCTCTGCAACATCTCATACTAAATATATTTCAACCATTTGATCATGCATCTCATCACCAACTTCCTTTACAATCTCTCCTTCTTCTACCTCTCAATATTTCTCTTGGGATTCACTTATTTCTAGTCATTGAGATGCCCCTTAAAGAGAAACAACATCATGTATCTTCTATGGTGGTGAAGTTAATGATTCCTCTAGATATGAGGGAGGGGAGGAGCAAATTGGTGGAGAATAGGGAGGTGGTCTAGGAAATATGGTTTTAGTGGCAGCTAAGGGAATATGAAAAGGTTGGCTTAAGCACTCACATCACGATATCTTCTTTAGAAAAAGGCTCTTGAATGGTAGGAGGAGTAGTAATGGATGATGTTAACAAACTAGAAGTACTTTTGGGGAAAACTCTTGAAATAAAAGTATTCTTTATTATTTTTCTCTAAATTGGCTTTAACTTTACATCCATGCCACTACTCTCCTCTGGAGATTCCTTTCTCTTCCTACTTTCACTATAATATTATTTCTTTCCAGTGCTTATTCGATTAATTTCTTTCATTGTAGTCATTTTTACACCCATCACAAAGGAAAGGAATCTCATGGGCATGGGCCTATCACCCAAAGAGTGTTGGGAACTCACTCGAGGCATGCGCGGGGTGTCAAGTCTCTCTTTTATGTTATTTTAGTGGAAAACATCATCTATGATCTTATTTTAAGATATTTGAGAGGGAATAAGACATACAAGCACCATAGAGCTCGAACGGCTTCTAGATCCTTGCAGTCATTCTAGACGAAAAGAGATGAATAGATTATAGAACTTACACCAAAACAAAAATGAATTTGTATAAGAATTCATACTTAGTTCATAAACATAAATTAAAAAGAGATATGAAGAGGGATGTATGCATCGTAACCATTAATTTTCATATTCACATAAACTGGTAACCTTATTACATTCATTAGGCCCATTATAAAATGTCATAGGAAGGTAGACTGTAGTCACACATTATAGTTGGATTCATATAACTAGGCCCTCAAAAGAAAATTTATAACTTCCAAACCCTTGATACATCCTTTCCTACCCTTATTTACCCAAGCTAACAGAGTCCTTGTAGTATTTTTGTAGAGCTCCACCCTCTATCCATTTCATCCCTCTTTTCTTCTACAGGAACTTGTATATATAGCCTTCTTAAACTGCCAACTCATTCTTCTATGGCCTCAGACCTATCGCCAAGTGTCTGAATGTGGTCCTCCATGAGCGCATGCTCCTCCGCACTAAGCTCACCACTCCTTGCCATGATTTCCTTCTAGCATCTTCTAACACATGGCACATTCCTTCCAAGCCACCATGTCACTAGGTTGACACCTTATCCACAGGGTCATGTTTTTCTTGCGTCCCCACCCGAAAGGTAAAAAATGGCTAAGTCTTGAATTCTTCTCCGCGGGTGTACATCCCGGTTCTACCAAAATCTACTTGAACCCTTCCTGCGCGCACCTTATCTTGCATGTTTTTTTCAACCGTGCATGCTTATGCGCCTTTTTGGAATTAGTTGATATTTCGTCAGGCCCAACATCACCCCACACTTTACCTATTCTCCACCCTCAGAAACTTCCTCAAAGAATAAAGAAATACACAATAAAGGGGACAAAGAATGGGAAAATAAGGAAGAATGGGGAATAATGCTACTTAAAGCAATAAGAGAGGAAAGTTATTTTGCAAGTCACCTCCAGTTGTTCCGAGCATTGACCTCATTCTCATGCTCTCTAAAAATATCACCTACTAAGGTGTTCACCTAATCAAAACCTAGCCCAACCCCTTGGGCACTCATGGTGTCAAATTTTTTCTCTAACTCCTTTCTTATATCCTCCAAAGACATCCATCCTTCATGTAATCTATGGGTATAGTTCCTTTATCCTGTTTTTAATTGAGCCTCCAGAAACGTCAATAGCTTCGATTTATTTTCTACCTTGGCTAGGATATTCTCTTGCTCCGGTCTGTACCCTTGTTATTCTCCTAGAACTCTTTAAGTTATGCTTCATTATTGGTGACCAACATGCTTGCCACTTTGTCTCTGTTTGCAGACAGCTTTTGTACATGACCTCAATAGTGCAGGGAAGAAATCTTTACATCAGCAAGGGCCTTATTGTATTCATCTATGAGTGCCATGAATTTCAATTTATCCTCCTTTTCTAAACGTGTGGCCACTTCTTCTGTAGATTCCAAGGCTAGTGGCTACCTCTCCATGGTGAGGATTCTTGTTAAGTCCTCTAGGCATTCCAAGGAAGATGCATACTTCTGTGTGGGAGGTGCTAGGTCTGGATGCTTCAACACTATTGCATCTGTAATGGACTCCACCTTTTGTATACTTCATGTACTCTTTCCTTCTCATCCCTTAACTCACGCCGCAACCGGGTGTTGATCATTTTTTCGACTCAGCTCCTTTGTCCCTACAGCTAGCTCTTCCTCTTTCTTCTCCGAGTTCATCATCCGAGATATTTGATTCTATCATTCTACCTAAAGAGTCTAGCTTTGACCTTAATAGATACCTTGTTAAGCACATTGTGCGGTTGTTCATCTAATAGTTGTTCATCTAAAGTTATTTTGCAAGTCATCCTCCAGATTGTTCCGGGCATTGACCTCATTCTCAGTGCTCTGCGGAAAATATCACCTACTAAGGTGTTCACCTAATCAAAACCTAGCCCAACCCCTTGGGCACTCATGGTGTCAAATTTTTCTCTAACTCCTTTCCTATATCCTCCAATACATCCATCCTTCATGTAATCTATGGGTATAGTTCCTTTATCCTGTTTTTAATTGAGCCTCGTAAAACTTCAATAGCTTCGATTTATTTTCTACCTTGGCTAGGATATTCTCTTGCTCCTGGTCATTACCCTTGTTATTCTCCTAGAACTCTTTAAGTTATGCTTCATTATTGGTGACCAACATGCTTGCCACTTTGTCTCTGTTTGCACAGTTTTTGTACATGACCTCAATAGTCAGGAAGAAATCTTTACATCAACAAGGACCTTTATTTATTCATCTATGAGTGCCAAGACATTCAAGTTATCCTCCTTTTCTAAACGTGTGGCCACTTCTTCTGTAGATTCCAAGGCTAGTGGCTACCTCTCCATGGTGAGGATTCTTGTTAAGTCCTCTAAGCATTCCAAGGCAGATGCATACTTCCGTGTGGGAGGCACTAGGTCCGGATGCTTCAACACTATTGCATCTGTAATGGACTCCACCTTTTTGTATACTTCATGTACTCTTTCCTTCTCATCCCTTAACTCACGCTGCAACTGGGTGTTGATCATTTTTTCTTGACTCAGCTCCTTTGTCCCTACAGCTAGCTCTTCCTCTTTCTTCTCCAGTTCATCATCCAGATATTTGATTCTATCATTCTACCTAAAGAGTCTAGCTTTGACCTTAATAGATACCTTGTTAAGCACATTGTGCATTGTTCATCTAATAGTTGCTAAGCATTCATGAACGAGTTATCTCTTGTTGATTCTCGAAATGTTATTATTTACCCATGGATTTCTTCGAATTTTGTCTCATCAAGATGGGACTCAAATGCCCATGATAGCATTTTCCTTGTCTACAGGTATGTAACCTCCTTATTAAAAGATGACATTGCCGGGAATCCCTCTCTGCTAGAACCGTGCTTTGGAACCATGCACGCAACAATTTTTGGGTCATCAATATAACCCAACCATGGTCTCTCCTCCTCCGCACACTTTCCTTCCATGCACATGCTCTTAGGAATATTTACAATTAAAGTGGGGCCTCCAGTGCTAATTTGGTCCTTTTCCCCGCTCTCCTCCTTATCCTCATTCATTACCGACTCAGTGTTGTGTTCCAACCCCTCTTCCACCAAGGTCTCAATGACCTTATTAGCCTCTCTTTCTACCTCCTTGTTTACCTTTTCACTTCCTTCCTTTTCCAGGAGCCTTCCTCCAAGATGCCCTCTCTCCAAGAGAAGGTGTACTCATTATTCTCTCCTTCCGCCTCCTCTCGAGTCACGTCAATGAACATAGGTTCTTGGTTTACCTCAAGCTTATCTTCCTCATCATCATCCCTTTCACCCTAGTAGGCCCCCAAGCTCTCAGTGTACTCAGAATTTGACTCCTCCATCATCTTCTTCTTCTTTCCAACCAAGGATTTCAACATAGGTGACTTTGTCTCTTCTTCTTCCGATGACTCCTTTTCTAACGGATCCTCTAGCTTCGAGTCTTCTCTTTGACTATGGACTTTTTCTTGCACGAACACATACCTATTGCCTATGTATTCACTACACTTGGTACTTTCTCCTTTGGTTCTTTTTCCTTCCGCCTTGACCCAAGTTTCTTCCTGCCAATTGGATCTTCGGTATTGATATCTCATTCTCCGGATAAGCATCCTTATCAAATTTGGGTGTTATGAGGAGGTATACTCACGCTATGTCCCCTTGTGTAATGGGAAAAGTCACGGTTATCATTATTTGGACCTCATGAAACATGTACTTCTCCATGTACACATGCTTGTTGGAGTAGACCAACCCTTTGCACATTTCTCTATGATCCCGGTCTAGATTACCAAGGTCCAACTTCAACTTCTTGGATTCTTTGAACCTGTTCACTCCTGCTTGGAAGTGTTGAGTTGTGAAGGCAAAAGGGAGCTTACACCATGGGCTCCATGTCTCATCCATCAGTTTAAATCTATCAAGGTAGAAATGTTGGTACACAACAAACTCGGCTTCTCCCTCGAGTGGTCACTGACAATTGTTCATGGATCATCCATTCCGCCCCAAATGCGTTCCTCATGCACGTGTACCACTTCTCCAGGGGCACCTTGTGCATGGTTGTCATACTATCACAAGTGTACTTCTCAAACCTCTTTGTGGGTAAAGGGTCTTCAACAGGGTACTCCCACACAAATTTTTCCACTACATCTAGCACCCCAATCTCCGAGAATACAATGGTTAACAAGACATTACCAAAAAGGATTCTATCACCTTCCTTCACGTTGTTGACAATATCATCCATGATGAATGTAGAAAAGTTGTAGATGGTGCCCTTCAAAATCCTCCTGCAAACATTCAACCAGGCCTTGTTTACCTGGGTCCATCTCTCCTAGCCATTTAACTTTGTCACAAGGTGTGCAGCCATCTTCATCACTGGGTCCTTGATGTCCATGATATCAAAGTACCTCGACCCCTTTTTGTACGCATAAGCAATGACAGTTTCCTTAATTTCCTTCTTGTCACTTAGGTCATCCTCCAAACTCTCTCCTTCATAGATGAGGCTTGTGAAATGTGAAACAAGCTAAGGGGTGATGTTCATCTTGCACCTTACAAAGTGAAAGTAATCTTCATGCACCTGTGACATCAACCATTGATATAGTCGCTTAGGCTTCCTGAATTAGGGAAACTTAAAGAGTTACAATAATCCTGAATTCTTCATTTTCACTTTTACATCATCATTATAGATGGGAAAACCCTGTGGTGTCCTTTTATTCATCAGATTACACTAACTCCAACACCATTTCCTTCTTGATTGTGCTCAAACAATGATTGTAATCATTTATTGACATATTTCTTAAATGGGACTCCCACTCAAGCCCAAGCAATACTCTGTTTGGGTACTGCATTTCTATGTACCACTCTTGACAAAGTATATTTTGCTTGCTCTTTCCCTTTCCCTTATTAGGTGTGTTAACTGGTTTCTTGGGTGCCATTGTTTATGTTAACACTTCAACTTCTTTCACTTGCTTTGTTTTGCTACCCATTTCCAAGTTTATATCTCAAACTGGCGAAGAAACTCTTTTTTGACCCATGCCCTAGATGCCAAACTCTAACTAGAACCTCTTTTCACCAAACGATGCTTCTCCATAACTCTTCCCATACCCATGAATCACTTCCTTTTGGTTTGTAACTCCAAATTTGTCACTCACTCAAATTCTTGTAATTTTTCTTCGCATGGATCAACTCTAGAAATACTAGTTCACAAAAGCTCCTCTTCGTATACAAAAAGTGAAAAAATGAAATGTTCGAACCTTTATTTATAGTTTTTCCCATTTTTAAGCATTAAATGCTACTTCACCTACCACCATAATTTTAACGTTTAATGTGGTTTTTTCAAACAAATCTGACTTTTGCGCCCTAACTCACATGCCCAACCCTACGCTGAAAATCTTCCAACCTTCTGGCGTGCAACCAATCCATCTTGATAGGAGACTCTTGCACATGTGTAACCAATGCCGAAGGCACTTCTTCTATCATGATTTTTTCTCTCACCTACCTCATTTTTTTAATGATCTTCTCCCTCTATACATGGGGATTGAAAGTAGCCTTATCTTGACACTAACCATTCTTTTCTACCTTTTCTTTCGGTACCTTTTTCAACAGGGCCATTCAACTAGGATTTTCAACACAATCCTCCTTGGCATTTTACCCACTCTTTCCTTCACATTACTCCACCCCACACTTAAAATAATGCGTGGTCCTCTCTGCACCTTAAAAACCTCAAAATTAACAAGGTTACTAGCGCCAAAGGAACAAAACAAAACAATGACGCAAAAGGGAAAAAAAAAAAGGAAATGCATAAAGGAAATTCTAAACTATCTATAAAAATGCCTTATTTACAAACATCAAGAATCCTTATTTATTGTAGGGCTTCAACCTACTCCCATTGAAGTGTATAGGTAATTTCATTCCATCCAATGCTTTTAACTAGCATGCACCCAAATTAAGGATGTACGAGATTATATAGGGACCTAACCAATGGACCTTTAACTTCCTAGGGTGGTGCAGAAACTTAGAATCATATAGTAAGACCATATTTCCAACCTAAAAATTCTTATTCCTAATGTGGAAATTATGCCATGCTTTTTGATTTTCTTTTTCTATTATTTGGATCCACCTGTTGAGTGATCATCTTTCATCTAGCTTCATCAATTCATAAATTCTTTCTTCCAAGTGCTTTCTCATCACCAACCCTCATACATGTGTTATTCACAGAGAAGGTAACATGAACTCAACCGGTAGAATAGCTTCCGTGCCAAAAACTAATTGAAATGGTGTGGCTTTGTTCAACCTTTTATAAGTTGTGTTATAAACCCATAATACGGCTGATACCTTATCATCCCAATCTTGTCTACCAACATTACAATTTTTTGTCAAGGTATGACTTAGTATTTTGTTAAATGCTTCATGGTTCCATCTGCTTATGGGTGATAAGATGTAGTTTTGTGATGAGCCACCATGAAATATACTAACAGGATCCTTACGATCTAATTCAAGAAATGTGTACCCCTATCATTGGTTAAAATTAAAGGGCATCCATACCTTGTGATAATGTTCTCCCACAAAAATCTTGCTATTGTGCAGTCTTTAGTTAGGGCTGCCTCTACCCACCTTGTCAAATAGTCCGTGCAAGTGATTATGTAGCATGATCCGCTTCTACATGTTGCTTTGGTACAATAGGTCCTAAAAATTCTATTGCCCATTTCTCAAAATTTTTAGTGCTAGGGATAGGGTGCAAAGGAATTTCATCTCTCTTTCCTTGCTTGCCAATGAGTTGACAATGTTCACACGCTTGACAATACTCCTTATAGTCCTTATACATAGTTTCCCACCATAATCTTACCATTAATATTTTACGTGCCGTGGTGTTGCCTACATAATGTCCACTTGCACTTCCCCCGTGTGCTTCCTCTATGATGGAGAGGTGCTCATTCTCTAGTACACACCTACAAAAAACTTCATCATACCCTAATTTGTAAAATTTCCCACTGATCAACATGTAGGGCATGACGTGTATGGCTAGTTACTTTTTCTCTAATGTCTTCATCTCTTTCGGTGCCACACCTTCCTTTAGAAATATTGTAATTTCCTCCAAATCCGAGGGTGCACGCCACAACCTAAACAATTTGCACATCTAGAATAGTCTCTTTAATGCTTTGTGCATCTTCCTTGAATTAATTCTTGACAAATGATTAGGTCCAAAATTACTCTTTCTAGGATTCAAAACTACCATGACATCAAACTCTTGAAATAATAGCACCCACCGACATATGCGCCCTTGTAGAATAGGCTTGTTCACCAAATACTTTAATGCCATGTGGTCGAGTGTAGAAGATAATGGTATTTTCTAGCGATATACTTCCTAAACTTGTGAAGTGAGTAGATCATTGATAATGCTTTTCCTTCGATCGTAGTATAATTCTACTCTCTTGGTGTGAACTTCCTACTTGTAAAGCATAGGGGGTGATCAACAATTCCCTCACCAGATGTGTAAGTACTACCCCAATAGTCGCTTCGTGAGGCATCTACATGAAAATGGAAGGGTTTATCCTAAGAGGAAAAATGTAATATAGGTGTGGTGACAAGCCTATCCTTATTGTGTCAAACACCCTCTGCTACACCTTTCCCCAATGGAAGGCACTTTTATGTCTGAGAAATTATTATAAACACACAGTGATCTTGACATACCCCTTGATGAACTTTTGATAGTAGCTCGTGTGTCCAATAAACTTGTGCATTATGCTTTGGCTAGTAGGCTCCCCCAATCCCACAATAACTGCAACCTTGGCCAGATGTACTAGTAATCCCTTCTTACATATGATATGCCCCAATAACGTTCTAAAAGGGGTAGTAAAGACACACTTCCTAATGTTGAGGGATATTATCAACTCCGACACCTTTCAAACATTAACCTAAAATTATCACAATGGTCTTTTACTAGCCCATACATCGTCCAATCATCCGGATAAACTTGGAGGAATTTATGGATGAAGTCCTAGAATGCTTTTACCACTATGTGCGAAAACAACAGAGCATTCTTCAACCCAAAAGGCATGACCGTGTATGCAAAACTTCCCCATTCAATGGTGAAAGTTGTCTTCTCTTGGTATTCCTTTATAATCCGGACTTGGTGGTACCTTGAAAATCCATCCGTAAAGGAATAGATTTTGTGCCCAGCGACTCCCTCTAAAATTTCCTTAGTGAAGTGGGTTGGAAAAGGATCGATGACTCAAACTACATTTACCTCCCTATAATCCATGCAAATCCTAATCCACCTATCCTTCTCGATGTTGATTAAAATTGGAATTATCCATTCTTATTCTTCAATAGCTTCAATGATCCTAGATCTATCATTTTGTCTAACTCTTCCTTTATCTTTATACGTAAATTGGGATTCATTCGATAGGGTCTCTTCCCGACTTTGGACATGCAACATCCTTCAACTTTATCCTCATCTCCCCCAAGGAGTGGTGGACACCTTTGAGCTCATGGTACCCACGCGGGAATAAATCCTAGAATTCATACAAAAGATCAATGATCTTAGAGACTTCCTTCTCCAAATAGTAATATGCAATGATAGCTTCCTTAGGTTCTTCTCCCGAGTTGATGTTAACCTTTTTAGTTTTTAAAGGTTCATGGTAGGCACGCGTGTGAGTATCGCAATTTCCATTACCTCACGCGTCCCTATGGAATGGTTAACATCCAATCTTTCTACTTCCTCCCCATCAATCACATATACAAGCTTTCCTTTCTCCTTTTCACGCATGCTTGCTCAAGATAAACCTCCTCTATTTCCTCTTCTTCAAAGTGTGCCTCCAAACCTAGATCACTAAGAAAGTCCAATAGCCTATCTTTTGTCATTGCACTATCCCCCATGGTAAGGTGCTTGATAACCTATAATGCCTTATCAACTGATGGCTTGGTACTTTAATACTCAAATGTTTGAACTAGGTCAGCCACTAGCTCTTTACAATTCCCTCGTCTCGTGGCATGTCTCGAGTGGATGTGCCATATGCGCGTGCAACCCTGTAGTGTAGAATATAGTTTGTGCACCTAGAGGAATGGTTGCAAAGCTTTTGCACCTTCCCTCTAGGTTCTTTCATAGGCTTAGACATGGAAAGAAGTGGGATCCTTACCATGGTGGTGGGCACATTACTTCTAGAGAAATGAACGGTGAAGGAAATTATCACTTCACGCCATTCCAAGAGATTAGCCTAATTTGTTTCCCACCAAAGCATGCAACAGTCCTAGTAGGACATAACTTAACATCCCCCTTCTTTCATTTTCCTCTTTCCACTGAGCTTCCATTTCATGTAAAAATACCTCATGGGAGGCTCCTCCAGAGTACTTAAGTAGCTCTTTTCCTCCTAGGCACCGAACTGTGTGCGCATTTGTCACCTTTTTCATCGATCCTCTTAAATGTCATCTAATACATTCGTAGGTCCCATGCACCCAATTATCACATGCTAGACTAGTGGTGTCACTTACCGACTGAGCATATTTAAACTGGATAACTCCGTCAGTAGGATGGGTTATCTTTGGGTCCTTGATTGAGTGCACATATATTCTATCCAGACTTCCTCTCCCAAAGGTTCGGTATAGGGTGTTGAATTCCCATCACCCGGGGTATGATGACTCACCCTCCTCATTTTCAAAGTTGATGTACCCCTTGTTGAATTGAATATCAACATTGTTCTTATAACACCATGGGCACCCAAGTAGTGTTGGAAAATTATCTACCTGAAGGAGCACCAAGAATTCATAGTCCCCAGTAATATTAGCTCCCTGAATGGTGATAGCTTCATCCTTTAAGACGCCGATGGGCATTACCTTCATTTTTTTCCATATACAACACATTTGAAAATGGTTGTAGTGCAAGTCTTCCCATCTCGATGCCATGCATCCAAGGTCAAAACATTCACTTATGTTCATGTGTCAATGAGAATATTACTTAATAACCATCCATCCACTACTGCATTTAGTATGATATCTCTATCATAGTCAAGGCTATGAGGAGAGAAGGTTTACATACGTGACCTACCTCTCCCGATATTCTCTAGCATGTGGTATCTTCTCTCTCAACCATGCTCCTAGCAAGATAATAATATTCTCTTGCCTTATCATTTTACACACTTCTTTGACCTCATTAAGGTCATCCTTTGGTGCCTCGACCTTCCTTATTTGCTCCTCCCTCCTAGACTTCTCCTATAGACATTGGATTTATCCTTGTAAACTCGAAAGATGTCTATGGTATCTTTATATACCTCTTTCTAAGGAGTAGGATCCGGGTACTTTCCATGTACCACTTCTTATTTTGAAACCGAGTCCTCTCCCTTGGTATTTCCTTTGCGTACGCATGGCCTTTGCTCTTGTTGTTACTAAAACAGTTCTAATCCTACATTGTGTGTTATCCATGGCATCCATTGTGTGTCCTGTCTTCTTAACACCTACCATTGTAGCACCCTTATCTTTCCATTGATGTTGATTCATGTGCTCAAAAACTCAATGAACTCCTCATATTTGTGTTTCTTCCCGCACCATGAACACTACAATAGGTTTGGGCACTCTCATTTGTAATGCTCTGTAGACCCACAATTAAAAAAGGTTCCACATGGAAAATCACTTCTTCCTCCTCTGTGGTTACCATGACCATGAAATCCTCTATGAAATCCCCTTCCATGCGCACCTCCATCTGCACACTCCTCATAATAGAAATCATCACATTTAGAACTACCGCCAATGCTAGTCTAACAGTGCACCCCATGATCAATGGCCTCATAGATCTGGTCAATAATCCTACAATCTTTAGTATTATAGGTTATAGAGGTGTAGATCTTGCATTAGCAAGAAACATTCTTCCAAATTATACGCTGTAACAATGGGCATCTACTTGCATCATGGTCCCCATGACAAATTTCATAGTCTACTGGCATGACATGTACTATCCTCCGGGGGCACCTATCCTTGACAGGCCCCTCTACTTCATAATATGTACATCATATACCACTACGAGTCTCATGGGCTGAGTGCGTAGAAAATTCTAAAGCTTCTTAGCCATAGTAGAAATCTGAGCCTAAAAGAATGAGCTAACACTAGTACCAACACTTCCAATAGCGTCGGCACATAGAGCAACTTCTAATGCCTCGTGCGGGTTTGTGAAAATTTTTATGAGATAAAGCTCTTCTAAAAGGTTTGACCAACCCTCCAACAAACCAATGAGCATGATATAAATGGTGAATATCAAATGATAACTTAGACAAGAGATTTTAAAGCACACATCATGTTCCCACACACTCTCTGTCATTCCATGTTGAATCTCCTTCAGTGCTAATGCTCTTTTGTTTAGACTCGTAATTTGGAATTCTACCAAGAAAGTGTTCTTTAAAATAGTATAATCCACCACTATTTTATGAGGGTCATATTTCCTATACCGAGATATGTACACGCCCTCCAAGGTCATTGCAAACTAATTTTCCTTTCGCTCAAGGATTTTGATCCCCTTTGTGTGCCATAGCAGTTCACACTTGTGAACATGTTTTGTAGCATCTTCAATACCTCTGTAATTTGGAAAATGTAAAGACATTTAAAAGAAGACTTGAGGGGGTGGCTAGGGCCCTTTTCCTCCTGAGCTAAAGCCTTGGTTCCCTTCGGTGTTTCCTCTACCTCCATATATGCCAAATCCACCAATTCTTGTGCCTCTTGAGCCACCAAACCCACCAAATCCACCGTGTCATATTCCTCCTAACCCACCAGATCCACCAGGTCCACCAAGTCTTATAGCGGTTGTACCAAGTGTCCCCAAGGTTCCACCGAACTGTACCTTTGATGGTCTGTGATAATTCCCCACTACCTCTAGTGTACCCTGTGCCACTCCCATATGTGAGACCAAAGGCTTGTGTACTTTATCCTTGTCTAAAAATTCCTCTAGATACTAGAATATGCATAGCCATAGAAATGGGAAATGAAACATTGTATCTCCCGGCACAAATCACTTCCACTGATACCAACTAGGTCAATGATACTCCTTCCTTGATCTGGAAAACCAAGCACCAGGGTTTGGTCACTAGGTTGGTTCAAATACATTCCAACTACTATTATTTCTCCACATAACGAACTCTCATCAAAAGTCAAGGGTCTCTCTTACTTGCTTGCCAAGATGGGGTAGCCAGATCGCCTGTGTTCCACATCCTCTGCATGAACCTCAACTCCTTCCCACAATGTTTGCCTCTATAGATCCATCACACTTGTAACCTTGCATGTTGTCTAGTAATCTCCCTTTCACGTGCTTCACTATACTTGAGCCATCTCTCCTCCCTTTCTTTCTTCATCATAATATCTTCCATCTTCCTCTAACCTAGCTTCCTCGCCCAGTGCTCAAAACGGTTTAGCCAACCATTGGAAATGCCTCTAAACTCGGGTAAGAATCAAAATCATCATTTCCATAGGGATAACATGTAGAAATGATCCTCTGGGCTTCTGCATAAATTCAAACTCAACAAATTCCACACAAGAATATGTAGAAATATCATACTCCAGAGTGTAGCTAGCCAACACACCTTTCCACCAATGATCCATAACACGAGTCCATGTCAGATCTACATCATGTATCCTTTAGTATTCTTCTTGGGTCCATGCACATGATCTATAATATCAGCTTGATCTAGACGCATATGATGAGACCCACTCATATAGTTCTACTGGGAAGCAACAAAAAAAAGTTTCATATAAATCATGGTAGAGTTTCTCTTCTACCCATCTATGTGCATTAAACTTAGATCCATTGTTGAATCTCTGAGCAAATTCATCCTTCATGCTTTTGAAACATGATTCAACACTTTCCAAAGTTAAAAGTTTTGTAATTACTCATTACACAGATCATGATGTATATCATTTCCCACTATAAATTCAAAAAGAGGTCCCGTAATGGAACCAAGATGTAGTCATTTTTACACCCATAAAAAGGAAAGGCATCCCATGTGCACTCTACCTATCACCCAATGGGTGTTGGGCACTCACCGAGGCACGCACACCCGCAAAGTCTCTCTTTTATGTGAGTTTAGTGGGAAACATCATCTATGATTTGAGTTTAAGAGATTTGAGAGGGTAAAGACATACAAGCACCATAGAGCTCGGAATGGCTTCTAGATCCTTACGATACATTGCAAACGAGAAAAGAGTTGAGCAGTTATAGAACTTACACCAAAACAAAAGGAAGTTATACAAGCATTCGTACTTAGTTCATAAACATAAATGAAAAAGAACTATGAAGAAGGATGTATGCATCGTAACCATTAATGTTCATATTCACATAAACCGGTAACCTTATTACATTCATTAGGCCCATTATAGAATGTCATAGAAGGCAAACCATAGTCACGCATTATAGCTAGATTCATATAACTAGGACCTCAAAAGAAAATTTATAACTCCCTTGATACATCCTTCCCTAAACTTATTTACCCAAGCTAACGAGTCCTTGCAAAGATTTCTACGAGCTCCACCCTCTATCCATTTCATCCCTCTTTTCTTCTGCAGGCACTTGTATATATAGCCTTCTTGAACTGCCAACTCATTCTTCTGCAGCCTCAGACCTATCACCAAGTGTCTGAATGTGGTCCTCCATGAGCGCATGTTCCTCCAGCCCTAAGATCACCACTCCTTTCCATGATTTCCTTCTAGTAGCTTCTAACGCAGGGTATATTCCTTCCAGGCCACCTTGTCACCAGGCTGGCACCTTATCCACCCAGGTCACATTTTTCTCGTGTCCTACCTGAAAGGGAAAAAATGGATAAGTCCCAGATTCTGCTCCATGGACACACATCTTGGGTTCTACCAAAACCCTACTTGAACCCTTCCCTACCCACCTTATCTTACACACTTTGTACAACCGTGTGCTCATATATGCCCTTTTTGGACTTAGTTTATATTTCAGAGCACAACATTCATTATTGACTCCTTAAGGAAATATCATCGACAAGTCAACCATTTAGCAAAGGTATAGAAATAATTTTGGCGTTCTCTCATAAATGACCCTAAAGTATGAGTAACTGGAAGAAAAGGAGTACTATCACCTTCTTGATCTTAATATGCACTATAAATAACTTTCCCATCATCTACAAGTCCTTCTTGAATCTTGGAAAAATAAACTTTGAAATCTATTTTACAACTAATCAACCTATAATATCTTCACCCAACTTTAAATTCATCTCTAAAATCAGCCAAAAAATATTCCAATACTGGCAAGTGTGAACAATTTAGTGAAATTGACTTCTTGGTTGTATTTTTATAAACAAAATTCCTCCTTTCATTTAAGGAAATCTTAGTATAACCGAGATCCATCTCTTTCTAGACATCTCTTTCCTTATGAATATTTGTACAATGATATTATCCAATCACAATAGAAAAATTCACAAATTTCCTATTGATACCTTGTTGCAAATCATGAAGTTTTGCTAACTTTCTACACAACTCCGTAAAAATCCATCTATCACTTGGATATCTAGGAAAATTTACTACCTCTTTTAATAAACCACATATTCTTAAATATGTAAAGTGAAAATTAAATAAAAAAGCACCAATAAGGTTGGACTGCATTCCATGCTTCATCAGTCACCCTTATGGCTCTTAAGTCAGGATCAACTCTACAAATGACCTCATACAAGAAGAATTCATTAAACTATTTATATTCATTAAAGTATCCCGTGAGGCTAGTTATGGACAATATTCATAGATGATTTTTTCAACCTTTATCCCAACAGTTCCTAATGCTGGGAAAAGTTTTCGTGTGCTACTATAACATAGATAAGATAAGAATTAATTTTAAAATCCAAATTTTAAATAACATTCCTCAACTGAAAATCAATATTATCACTGATGATTTCAGCCCAATTAATCAAGGTATCAATCTTAGAATTTTCTATCAATCTCAAAAATAATACATCCATTTATTAAAAAAATTTGCACTCTTCTCGTCATTAATCATGTAAAGAATTTGAGTAATATCATCTTCCTAAATCAAATCAGATCTCACAATTGTCTTGGGGAATCTAGAAGCCTATTTTGATATCTTTAAATAATGTAAATTTATGATTTTTATGGCATCTTTCTTCTTTTTTCCCCAATATTCATTGGGTTTTTCCATAATGACACTCAATGCATTTGGTATAGTTGGAATTTTCAAGAAAAATTTGAAGAAATGAACATCTAGTCTTCCCACAAGATCACCAACATCATTCTTGATTATTCTGGTCTAGGAATCATAATGTTTGGCACATTTTAGCACAAATTATAGAAACTAACAAGTGCTTGGAAAGGTAGTTGCTTCAATCAATCCACTCCTAGTTAATTCTCTCATCAAAGGTGTTTATTTTTTATCTTTATACCTCTCTATTAACTCAAACACTAATACATGACCCATGTCAGTATCACCTATTCCATCGATCTTGGATGTAATGCGATCTCCATAGGATATCCCTTATAATCATACTTCATTTTGTCTTTCTTGAATCTATTTTTTATTTTGAGTTTTCTAACACTTTAAGCTTCTTCAATATCCAAATTTGTATCCTCTCTTATCACAATATCTTCTTCTTCTCCTAATTTAGTTCCTCCTTCCTCTACTCTGGTCACTTACTTCAATTGGCTCCTCTCTGGTTTCAGACATCTTCTCTTTATTTTGTGTTTCCACCACTAAGAATTAGAAATTGTTTCTTCTCTTTAAATAATGATCATAAAATTAATGCACATGTTCCTCAATTTTATGCATGCATTCAATACTTAATTTACTCATGAAATCATGTTAAAAACATCCTGGAAGTCAAGTTTTAAGTGATAGATTGAAATAGTTCAATTTGCAGTTTATTGCAAATTTCCAAGGTATAACTCGCTTAAGACTAATAGTTAATAAGCATGAAAAAATCAAATCAATGCAATGTTAAACAAAGCAGCAACAATATAATTTGATGTGGGACTAGGTGAGAAATAGGTACTTGATTCAAAGACAAAATAATAACACTTTTTTTATGCGGAAAGAAGAAGTAATGGGTGGCTAGTATAGTGTAATGAATAGAAGAATTAATGATAACGAAATCAAAGTGCAATGAATATAATCGGTGTTGAAATCACATTACTATACTTATTTTATAAATAAAATAAGTAAAGTAACTTAAAAATGATGCAATGAATAAGAAGTTTTACTTTTCAGCTTTTATACATTACTTTACTTCTTTTAAAACAAAGCAAGCAATAAGCTATCGATCAACAAGATGAATAGGGATATATGCTTATGCAGTTAACTCTTATTACTTTACTTATTTTAAATAAAAATAAGTAAATTATATTTGATTCGACTCATGTTTTAGATGCAATTAAATCATGTCCAATTCGAGAGCTACAACCTAAACACATACTAAACAAAAATCTAGAGCTACAAACAAACATGAACATAACTCATCACAAAACATGGAAACTAAAATTTTCAAAGGGGTACCTCAATATTTTTGTAAGAAATCTTGGGGAAACTAGCTGTTCCACCTATGGACATATTTATTTCATCCCAAAGGGAAATAAAATAATATGAGATCCCAACATCTCTGGTTTCAAGCCTTGTTCATTGGCTCAGAGTCACATAAAAGGAAAACACAACACAAAAATAACCTAAGGATTTATTTATATACATACGGTTTTACCCAAAACCATCAATTCTTGAATGTATTTAGATGTTTCCCATCATATGGCAAAGGCAATTAAACTCCATTCTAATAAGCAAGGATGAAACTATTAGATCTAGCAACCTTGAAATTATAAATGGCCCTTTCCATAATGAATCAAATTTTCCATGCATTCCTTTAGGCTCATTTCTCTTATCCCACAAGAGTACCCAATCTGCAACCTCAAATTTCATTTCTCTAGATTTTATATTAAATATTATCTTGAATTTCTTATGGTGTTTATCCAACCTATTTACTACTTGAACATCCACTTCTCATAGATCATCCAAACACATTATTCTCTTATCAATGACATCTACATAAGTAGTATCCTCCAATAATTTGGTGATTTTCTATGCGATATTTCTAGAGTAATAGGAAATTCTGCATCTCTTCCTTACATCAAATGAAAATAGGATATACCTATAGATTTCTTTGGAGCAATCATATCTTCCCACAATACATCCAACAACTTCTTGTGCCAAGTTCCCTAATTTTTTATTATCAACTTTCACATGATTCTTACTAGATTCTTATTACTTGATTCTACTTGGCCGCTTTCTTATGGATAGAAATTGGAAGAATGTACCAATGAAATTCCATGTGTATAACAAAACTCTATCAACTCCTTAGAGGATAGATTAGGAGCATTATCTACCACTATCTTACTAGGTACACCGAACCTTATGACAATATTTTCCTTGATGAAATTACACACTTCTTCCGGGTGACACTCTTGACAGACATATCTTCCAACCATTTTCTAAAATAATCCATATTAATGAGAATGTAATGGTGACTGCACTAGATGGCTTAAATGTTCTAATGAAATCAATACCCCATTGTTGGAATGGTTTTTCTATCACCACTTTGGTTTCAAGGTGAAAGCTGAAAAGTTAACTTTCCCAAAAACAACTAACATGCTTGACATTTTTAAACCCAATCAGCTTATATCCGTAAATAATGTATGTCAATAATACCTTTCTTGAAGTATCTTTTTTGCAGTAACTCTTGCTGAAAAATTCCCTCCACACGATTTATCATGAAATTGTTCTTGAAATATTTGTTCCTGAGAATGATCCACACATCTAAGAAAAAGCGTTGTTTATTCCCTTCTTGTAAAAATTATTATCCCAAAGAAAAAAATCCTTGGACCTGAGTTTGATAGTCCGGTTTTCTTTATGAGAAATATGATCCAAAAATTCCCCATATGTCAGAAAATAGGAAATCTTAATATACCATTCATTTACTAGATTTAGAAAGAGAACCATAGGCATAATTTCATCCTCCTCTAGCTCAACTGTCTTTATTTCAGACATTATTTCACAAAGGATTTTTCCTCAAACCAACTTCGTAGGCTTGATATCCAAGTCATACTCTTGCACCTTTTTACCCACGTGCCTCTCAACAGCCCAAACTCTTGATGTGTTAGGATAGAATTCATTGCAGTATCTAGAACATAAACCAAAATGTGTGAAGAGATAATGTAGTACCCGAATGCTTTACATGCCTTCACAACAACATATGCATATTTCTCCATAGGAGTGTACTTCAATTCATAATTCTTCAAAGGTGTACTTGTGAATGTGATTGGGGATTCAATATCTTCCTAATTTTTGTATATAAAAATTGTTGACATTATATGATCTCGAAGAATAATAGTAAATGATAAATTATTTATTAAAATATGGTGATACCAAAATTGGTGATTTGAAAAAAATTTATTTGATCCTTTTGAAAGCTTTCTTTCTCTCTTCACCCCATTTGAAATCTTGCATCTTCTTCATCATGTTCGAAATATGATGGGTTAACTCATAAAAATCAGGGATGAATCTTCTTAGAAAATTAACCTTACCAAAGAATGAGTGAAATCCTTTCTTAGAAGTTGGTAATGGAAAAATTTAAATGTATTTCAATCACTTAGGATCTTTTTTTGTTACTTCTTTTAAAACAATATGTCCAAGCAGCTTACCTTCCATCATAACAAATATAGAATTCTTGGGATTCAAAGAGATCCCATGCTTATAGCATTGGATGAAGACTTCTTCTAGATCTGAAATGTGATTACCTCTTTCCTTATAAAATACTATTAAATCATCGAGGTAAACCACTATGCTCATATCCTTGAGATGAGAAAATTCCAAATCCATAGCCCTTTGAAATGTTGCTCTAGAATTGATTAATCCAAAAGAATCTTCTGATAAGTGAACATTCCCCAAGGTGTGATGAATGTTGTTTTATATTGATCTTCTTTTGCTACCTAAACTTGATTATAACCTGAGAAACCATCAAGCATAGACAACATTTTGGATCCTGTAACAACCTGCAAGGTATGATCCATGATAGGAATGGGATAATTATATTTTAATGAGGCTTGATTAAGATTACAAAAGTATACACACAATCTAATCTCACCATTATTTTTCCTCATGGGAACTATGTTTTCCAACCACTCAGAATGATGGATAGGATATATTATCTTTGCATCCAACAACTTCTGAATTTCTGTAAAAATAGTACCTGAAATAGTTAGATTATGCCTCCGAAGCTTTTATTTGAAAGGTTTTTTCCCTTGTTTCAATGGAATATAATGTTGGACTTTATCAGGCTGATATGTCTTTAAGTCTTGATAATACCAAGCAAAGACATCCATATATTTCTTGAGAAGTCTTGTAAAATCTTCCTGCTCCACCTCCAAACAACATTTTTCCCAAATTTACCAATTTGTGTTCATCTTTCACTCCTATATTTAATGGTCATACATCAGACAAATAACTCTCTCCATATTCCTTATTCTTTTTGAGGAATTGGTCATGTTTATCGAACATCTCCTCAAGAGACACTAGGCCCTTAGGAATTTTATTTCCCTTAAGTTGAATAATCTCTTGGCTTCCTTCAATTTTAGGATCAGCTTCACCAACCGTAGTTTGTCTTGGAAGTGAATTACTTTCTTCATAATACATTTTTTTGAAAGTCATGTTGACGAAGGAAAGTAGAAATATATTTATCATCATTGAATACTTTCCATTGTTCAACATTATCGGACACACCTTCGGATGAAAACCATCTCCACTTTATAATCACCTTGTTTGAATATTACAGTGGCAAATGGTCTAGATTAAGCAAAACTATAGTAATTTTCAATGAATCTACCCTAGAATTATGATTCCTTAGAATATAAGATACCGAGAAGGCTCAAAATTTCATAGTATTGGAATACACTCGGTCTCTATAATGCCTCATCTTATCTTTCTTTACCTGATAAAGATCATGTATCACGCTTAACAATAAGTTTAAAATCTACTCTTGTATGTAGTAGCTTAACTCGATATTTTTATCTTGTTCCATTCCCAACAATAGTGCTTCATACTCAATTGTGTTGTTAGTATTTTCAAACATCAATTTAAAGGAATGTGCATATACCTTTCCTTCAGGAGAAATAAACACAATGCCTGCACCAGATCCAAGTGAACAACAACTACCATCGAACTCCAAAGTCCAAACTTTATTATATTTGATATGTGACTCATGAGCTATAGACTAAGCTTCTTCATTGTCTAATTCCAAGTAGTAAACTCCATGATATGATTCTTGAAAAATAATATGAGACATAGGATATTTGGATTTTGAAACTGTGTATTTGGACTTCTTTTCAGGCTCCAATTTTGATTAACTCCTTTGATTGGAATATGAGCACAAGACCAATCCATCTTGACCTCACCTCCCAACTCTTTACATAAGTTCTTTCTTAATAACATACCATAAGAAACTAGAATGTCTACCACCAAGATCACCATCTACAGTCCTTTATCTAGAAAGCAACAAGAACAAATTTTGTATCTTTGATTTTCCCGATGAGAGGTACTTGTCTCTCCATTGAATAACATCTTCCAATTTTTTTCATCAGTGTAAGCCTTAGAGCATCTAAAACTTTAGCTAGTATGACATTGTCGAAGCTCCTGAATCTAAAATGTAGTTACTCAATTTATAACCACTAATAAGAAGGGAAACATAAAATGGTTCAATTCTTTCAAAATAAGTAGGCACAGAAGTTATAGTATTATTCAATGGAGGAGTACTTTTGGATTATAAAAGATGCCTCATAAAGAATTATTAAGTAAATTATTTGGACCATTACTCTACACATACTTCACTAACCTATTCAACTACTCTAGAAAAGCCCTTAAATATTCAGGGTTTTGACATATGTATCTTAATCTTCTTAATGTGATTGATGACATCGAAAGAAGGAATAAGGATACTTTGACTTACTTTAACCGATACTCCCATTGTCCTCTATTGTTGGTTAGAAATAGTATTTACTAGCTTATCTCTTAGAGCCAAGGAAGAAGGAAGTGGAATGCCTCTTTTCAGAATAGTAACATTTGGTCTAGGATCTTCTCTTTCTCTTCTTTGTCCACTTGAATAAGTTTCACCACATTTTTTTCTTGAGACCTTGTAAACACCACAAATGTGTAACCATCACTATCTTGAAAATATTCATAATATACTTCATCAGATTCGTATTCTAAGTAGCCAATATTGGAGTTGCCGTAGGGATCTAGAAAGTCTTATTCATCAAATAATTCATTATCAACAACAATATGATCTTACTCATTCATTTCCAATTTGTTCCTTGGAGAATCTTCAATTGCTAGCCTTTTTGGTATAGTAGTGAGTCTATTTCAATTCTAATTTTTACCATTAAAATTTCGAACGAGATCTTCTCTTGAAGGGGCAACATTTCCTCCTTGAGCCATTTGTTTCTTAATATGTTGTATATCATTCACTAACTTCTGCAACAGTGGATCAATATCATTGGTTGAATATGTTACTTCAACTTTAGGGGCTAAGTATTTGATTTTTTCAGCCATAATACGGTCATCCTCAACTTTAATTGCAACATTTTTATCACCAACAATTTTTTTGGCCTTTCCGTTTGCAATGGATATCAACTTCAGGTAACAAAGCATTTATGAAAAATGTTTTCTAGTTTTCATCACTGAATTTATTAAAAGTAGGTATCTTATAAAAAATCGACTAGAACTTAGCAATAAAGTCTGTCATATTCTTGTATGGTTCCTTCTTCAATTGCGTTAGTTGAGTAATGAGTGTGCTTGCATCTTTTATTGGCTTTAACCTCTTCGAAATTGTTCTTGCATAGTTTTTCAATGTGTTATGGTTCCAAGGAAAGTCAATAGAACCATTCTCCTTCTAAGTCATGAAAATTCTTGATGAATAATCTTACAGACACATCCTCGTGCTCTATAGAAAGTACTCCACAAAAACGTAGAAAGTTTCCAAGTGGTCATCGAGATTATGCTTCGATCTCCATAGAATTTTGGGAAATTATTTGTTGATCCTTTAGGTAATTCATGCAAAGGAGGATTTTAGTTTACAAGACCAAAATCTCTACCCCATGGAATAGGAAATTGTTGAGCCATTTACACAAGAATTAACAATTGAGGATTAAGTGGATGAATAATGCCAATAACTAAGTTATGTTGTAAATGATTTGGTGAGGTATGAAATCTCCTTACAGGTGATAAAATTTCTCTTCAGAGTTAGGATTGATGTGGATAATTGAAATTAAATTGATCTTGGAGATGAAAGAAATGATCAGTCCTACCCTAAGCCCTACTTTCACGTGTAAATGGATGATGTGACAGAATGAAATATCCTTAACAAAATAAATTTAGCAAGTAATAAAACCCATAAAAATTCTTCTATACCCATGGGATTTAGAACAAGTATTTTGATTAATGTTTGTTTCCCCAGGAGTCGCCCAAAAATGTTGGCTAGATTTTATGCTCGGCTAAAACATGCAACCTAGGAAGTCATGGGACTTATCTACCATATACTTTATTTTTTTATTCGTGACACCTATCTAACTTTTCAGGGGGTATTACTTTAACTATATAGCTCATGAACCACAACTAAATAGTTTGGCAGCAAGTAAGCAGCTTCTTGGTAACTAGAATGTAAGTTGGGAAAACAAAAATAGAAAGGATAAACTTGAAAGGATGTAAGAAATGTGGGGATGTGTGTAATAGGTAGATTTCAGAGTGAGTTACTCACACATAGACTGGATTACTTTGAAGAAAATTTAAAAGAAGCATATACTTATGAAAGTTAAGACAACACAAAGTCTATCATAACAATCACAAATCACACCGTCAAACTATGATAGATACCAAGTTCAACCAAATTATTTACCGCTAATTAAAATTTTAATTTCTTATAATAATTTCCTCCAGTTATTTCAACACAAAGTATAAAATAACCAAGTACAACCTATAACAGCAATTTGCCCAAAAATTCTATATCCTTTACATGTAAGCCTCTTCTTCTATTTATATTTTTTTATTAGTAAAGCATATAGAAGAGATATCAATTATAATTTAATAAATGGACAACTAATAAAAATTTAGGGGTCAAAATATTTACTCCTCAAAATCTTCATTTAATGCCTCTTAGTTACTTTCATAAAGTTTGAACATTAAAACCATAAAAATTGCTTCATAACTACTTTTTTGAGCATTTGAATTTATAAAACAACTTAAAGTAATGGTGATTATACACCACATTACTTAAGTCTTACAACGAATGTACTCAAAAATAAAGAAGAAAGGAAGAAAGGAAGTAGAAGAAATAGAAGAATCATTCTGGATCAGCAACTTCTGTCCCCACTTTATCTTTCCCTTTATTCTTATCCTTGGCTTTTCCTTTATCTTCTTCATCTTCAACTACTTCATCTTTTTCATCCTTATGTTTCTCTTTATAGATAGAAAATTGATCCCTCATGTATTTGATAGCATTATTATTTGCATCAGCTGTAGCCTCCATTTCTATTTCAAACATGAGCAATTCCTCTACCAAAACCTTGCACCCCCTCTTACCTTCCTGAGACAAGATCCCAATTGATTGACGAAATCTTGAATATATGCTAATTTGTCTAGGGAATTTCAATTAAAAGGAATAATATCCTTTTCCATTAGTTTTTGAAACAATGGAAAAACTCGTCAATAATTTTTGGATACTTGGGAGTATCATAGTTTTTTAGACCATAAATTACATCATCAAGTTCTTCCATCATTTCCATCTTAGTCATAATGTGCTTTATAGTATTATGACTGAATGATAAAATATGTTTATGTTGTCTTCCTTCCTAATTAACCCTTCAAGTACAACATTTTCACCAATTAAAACATCCAAGGTTCATTTTACAAAGCCATTGGTAAATTGGAGGTGGAAAATCCTTTGTGAATATACCTCGAACCACTTTCATAGAAAGGAAATTTTTCCAAGATTTTAGATTCAAATTTTCCAAGATTTTAGAACTCAAAGGCATTCTTTTAGTGTTGGGCGACAACAAGGTTTTATGTCACACAACAACAAGCCTTTTTGTCACCTGAAAACAAGCCTTGATGTCACACGACAACAAGCCTCACGCATCATGTGAAAACAAGTTTTTTTATCGTGTGTGACAAGGGGTTCACTAGTGTGATAAAGCAAGGCTTGTTTTTAGGTGACAACAAGGCTTGTTTTTGTGCAATAGAAAACCTTGTTGTCATCCGACACCAAAAAATGTTTCATTTTTTTGACCGTTTACAACCCCTAGTCGTGTATCAAAAACACTCTAGTCACGCATTAACAACCCCGGTCACGTGTCAACAACCCCCAATCGCAAGTCAATAGCCATCTAGTCGCGCGTCAATAACTCTCTGGTCATGCATCAACACCTTCTCTTTTCACGTGTCAGCAACACTATATTATTGCTCATCTAGAAATGAAAATCTTCCTTCTCACACGTCAGTGACACTTTCCTATTACAATTCTACAATAACCAGTCTGAGACTCTGATCCACACTTTGTCTACTTGTAATTTACAAGTAATTTAGATGGTACCTTAGTAAGTTACTAGTATACTACTAGGAAAATTACCTAGGTTTATATAGGAGTAGTTTTCAACGGTAGGTGAAGATTACCTCTAAAAAAATTTATACTGGAAATTTTAGGCAAACAATACACTGACCTACTCTAAAAAAATTTCCTTTTCAAATTTTCCAAAAATGGAATATTCACCAAATTATGAATATTCGCCACTAAAAATATACCCGAAAACATCATATGATAACTTCTTAATTTATTCCAAACTCTATAGTTGTAATTCAAATACCTCCTTCATTATCAACTTCTTGCTTGATACCCTTCAATCTATCAAGCGTCTCTTTATACTCAGCATCTTTGACCAAAGTTTCTTTGTAAAAATTTGTAGTTGTATTAGTGATATCAGCTACCGATTCATCTATAGCCTTGGATGCATAACTTATCTCTTTCACAATAGTAATTACTTATGGATTTATTTGTTTTTCCATAAACATGGACTACATGGGGTTCTTGGCAACCTTCATGATGATATTAAAGAGCTTAGATGATTACTCTTTCATCTTAGAAACTTTTTCTTTTTCTTGATCTAACTTCTAGAAAAGGCTATTTATCATTGTCTACATTTCATGTTTTAAACCTTCAATAATAACCTCTCCTAAAGGCACCTTTGTTATTTTTAAATCCTTTCTAGTCAATTCTCCTTTTCTTTTCTTGGCTAGTGGAGTATATACCTCAAAAAAATTTTCTTGAAGAATTGACGATCAATCTTGAAGTAACCATATTCATTTTTATCTCTTCCTCTTCTTTTCAATCCTTCTTAACAACTGAAGATCCATTTCCTCCAAATTGATTACTTCATTTGAATTAGGAAATGATTTATTATTCAACCAATTAGTAAATTCCTGATACAATTATTTCTTTACCACTTCCTTCTAATAAGGTAAGTATAACAATTTCTAGCTATTTTTTTAGGTTCTTCTGGTGAGGATATTCTTGCTAAAAACCCCCTCCTAACTCAACCATATTTTTTCTTATCAATTCCTCTTCTATATCTTCTTCAGTCCCTATATAAATATCATTAATTTTCCTCTACTTTGTATCATTTAGGACTAAATATATTTCAATCATTTGATTATACATCTCATCACCAATTTCCTTCACAATCTCTCCTTCTTCCACCTGTACATCTTTCACATGGGATTCACTTCTTTCTAATGTTTGATACGCCCTTTGAAGAGAAGAAACATCATGTATATTATGTTTTGGTGTAGTTAATGATTCCTCTAGATACGAGGAATGGGGGAGTAGCTGGTGGAGAATAGGGAGGTGGTCTAGGTAATATGGTTTTAGTGATGGATGAGGAAAATATGTAATAGTTTGGCTTAAGAACTCGGCATCATGATATCTTCTTTAGAAAGCAGCTCTTGAATAGTAGGAGTAGTAGTAACTAATGATGTTAACAATATATAAGTTGTTTCGGGAAAACTCCCGAAATCAAAGGATTCTTTTTTCTTGCTCTCCGAATTGGCTTTAAATTTAGAGCCATGCCACCACTCTCCCCATAGCTTCCTTTCTCTTCCTACTTTCATTGACATCTTCTTCCTTTCCAGTGCTTATTTGAGTAATATCTTTCATTACTGACTCCTCAAGGAAATAGCCTCAACTAGTCAACCATTCAAAAATGTATAGAAATAGTTTTGATGTTCTCTCTATGACTAGATTTCAAGTATGAGTAACTAGAAGAAAAAGAGAACTATCACCTCCTTGATCATAATATGCACTAGAAATCACTTGCTCATAATCTGTAAGTCTTTATAGAATCTTGGCCAAACCAACATCTATTTTTTTACAGTCATTCAACTATAATCTCTTCTCCTGACTTCAAATTCATCTCTACAATCAGCCCAAAAATCTTCTAATGCTTTGGCAAGTGTGCATAATTTAGTGAAACTGAATTCTTGGCTATATTTCTATAATCAAAATTCCTCCTTTCATTGAAGGAAATATAATTATAACGGAGATACATATCTTTCTAAACATCTCTTGCCTTATGAATATTTGTACAATGATATTGTCCAATCACAATAGGAAAATGCACAACTGTCCTATGGAGACCTTGTTGCAAATCATGAAGTACTACTAACTATCTACACAACTCTAGAAAAATCCATCTATCACTTGGATATCTGGGCAACTTTAATACAACATTTGAGAAACCACAAACTCTTAAATATGTAAAGTGAGAAAATTGAATAAAAATTCACCCATAAGGTTGGACTGCATTCCATGCTTCATCAGTCACCCTTCTAGCTCTTAAGTCAGGATCAATTCTACAAATGACCTCATACAAGAAGAAGTCATTAACCTATTTATATTCATTGAAGTATCCCAAAAGGCTAACTATGGATAATATTCATAGTTGACTTTATCATCCTCTGTCTCAACATTTCTTAATTTGGGAAAATTTACATGTGTTGTTATAGCATAGACAAGATAAATTCATTTTAAAATCTAGATTTTGTATAACATTCCAAAACTGAAAATTCAAGATTATCACTAATGATTTTAGCCCAATTAATCAAAGTGTCATGCTTAGCATTTTCTATCAATCTCTAGAAATAATACATCCATTTATAAAAAAAATGAACTCTTCTCACCATTAATCCTACAAAGAAGTTGAGTAATATCATCATCTTCTTGAATCAAATTAGATCTCATAACCATGTCTTGGGGAATCTAGAAGCCTATTTTGATATCTTTAAATAATGTAAATTCATGATTTTTATGGCATCTTTCTTCTTTTTCCCAATATTCATTGGAGTTTTCCATACTAAAGCTCAATGCATTTGGTACAGTTGGAATCCTTAAGAAACATTTGTAGAAATGAGCATCTAGTCTTCCTAATAGATCATTGGAATCATTCTTGATTGTTCTAGTCTGGGAATCATTATTTTGGCACATTCTAGCACAAATTCTAGCAACTGACAAGTGCTTGGAAAGGTAGCTTCTTTAATCAATCCACTCTAGTAATTATCTTATTAAAGGTGTTTGTTTTTTAGCTTTAGACCTCTCTATTAACTCAAACATTAATACATGACCCTTGTCATTATCACTTATTCCAGCCAACTTGGATGTAATTCAAGTCGCCATAAGATATCCTTTATAATCATACTTCATTTTATCTTTCTTAACTCTATTTTTTCTTTTTCCTTTTTTGGCACGTGTAATCTTATTCAATATCCAAATTTGGATCCTCTCTTATCATAGTAGCTTCTTCTTCTCCTACTGTAGTTCCTCCTTCTTCCTCTGACTAGTCACTTACTTTAATTGGCTCCTCTCTAGGTTTCAGACATCTACTCTATCTTTTGTGTTTCCATCACTAAGAACTAGCAATTATTTCTGATCTTTAAATAATGATCATCAAATTAATGCACAAATTCATTAATTGTATTCATGCATTCAAGATTTAATTTACTCATGAAATCATGTTAAAAACATCCTGGAAGTCAAGTTTTAAGTGATAGATTGAAATAGTTCAATCTATAGTTTATTGTGGGTTTCTAAGGTATAACTACTTAAGACTAGTAGTTAACAAGCATGAGCAACTCAAATCAATGCAATGCAAAGAAAGAAACAAAAAAATATTTGATGTTGGACTAGGCAAAAATAGGTACTTGATTTAACGCAAAACAATAACATCTCCTTTGTTGTGGAAAGAAGAAGTAACAGGTGGTTATTTTAGCATAATGAATAGAAGAAGTAATGGCAACACAAATTGACGTAATGAATATAACCGACATTGAAATCACATTACCCTACTTATTTTATAAATTTAATAAGTAAAGTAACTTAGAAATGATGCAATAAATAAGAAGTTTTACTTTGCGACTTTTATACATTACTTTACTTATTTTAAAACAAAGCAAGCAATAAGCTTTCGGATCGACGTAATGAATAGGGATATATGCTTCTACAGTTAACTCTTTTTAATTTACTTCTTTTTAAAAAATAAGTAAATTATATTTAATTTTAAACAATGAACAAGGTAAGTAAAGCATATTGGTAAATAAAAGAACTAAGACTATGGCTTGCGGTCTTTTCAAAATAATTTACTATTTTTACCAAAAGAAGTAAAAGACAATTAATTCGATATAATGAACTAGATGGGGAACAAGATTTGTGGTTATTTAGGATTACTCTATTGTCATTAAAAATTAAGTAAATCATATTCGATCAACACAAAATAAGGGTTTGATTTTGCCATGAGCAAAAGAAAATGAAAACAACACAACAAAGGAAAATACAACTATATGAACACATTGAATTGGGCACATTTTTTTCCTTATTTTACTCTACTCAACTCATGTTTCAGATGTAATTAAAGTATGTCCAATTTGAGAGCTACAACCTACACACATACTAAACAACAATCTAGATCTACAAACAAACATGAACATAACTCATCACAAAACCTGAAAACCAAAAATTTCAAAGGGGTACCCCAATATTTTTACAAGAAATATTAGGGACACCATAAGCATATTTATTACACACTCTAGATATAGTCCTTTCATTCCCTTTAAGAGGTACCATGGCTAGAAAACTAGAAATACAAGCCATTGAAGAGGGAAAAATTAAACTATGAGACAAAAAAACCAAATTGGATTCTTCTAAAACCTTTCCTAAACTTTTGTACACCACTAATTTTTTCATCTTCAAGACAGCCTCATCCAAACAATATAATTCATCACAGATTACACAATCCCAAAGATCAACGAATCGATCACCAAGGAAATATAATCCTTTAGGATAATCTTATGAAAATTTATTTAAAAAAATCTTGAAGGATCATGTAATCGAGTTACCACCCATCCACAATACATTTAACATGTCTCAACCTAAACCCACATGGTATGAGGAGGAGTTTTTCACTATCATCAAGTAAAATTCCATGAAATAAAAAAATGTCAATACTTCAAAAATGGCATCCGAAATATTATTGAAAGAGGATATCTCCAGTTGGATAATACGAATGATCCACCTAACCAATCCTTAGATGTATTCAAACAACCATTTCCTAATAACTCACTTGCAACCAAATTAGTACAAATAAGCACTAAAAACCCCTCAATTCATATTATTAATATCATATCTCAATATCTTCTTCCTCAAAATACCCTTCACCACAAAACTACCCCTAGAAAACCCATAGTTTATGGACCTTCTCACAGAAATCCTCCAATTAAAACATGACTCCTATCAACAAGCTGCACACCCACTATTAACCTTGCATATATAATTTCATGGACAAGACCCAATAATACACCTAAAATAGAAAACTCTAAATCTAGAACACCCGAGACTAATAAAAATGTAGTGCCCATTCTCCGTTGACACTGTCTTGATATCGAACTCGACTCTATTGATCATATTTTGGACATTATTACATTTTGATTAATATGATGGTTAGATGTTAAATCCTAGATTAGTATTGATCCGGACTCGTATTTTACTCGATGATCATTGAGACATTATTATTATTATGTGGATGATGATATACTAGTTGACATGGACAAGTTATTGATGTTGATTTTAGACATGTGACATTGTTATTATGAATAGCTCTAGCATAGAGATCTATTGGATGATAATATAGTTGGGAGTCAAATTTAGGAGTCAAAATCAATTTATTTTATTGCATTTTGACATGATTTTGTGTAAGATTTGATTGCACTTGTCTTACAAAATTTTAATGCTTTTTCCTTTTGAGTATGGGCCAAATGAAGTATGTTAGTAGTTTTTCATTCACTTTTATGGTGATTTAATTGCCTTGATGTTGATTGCATTTTGGGATGAAGAAAAATGATGTGGCATCTCAATTGGAATCCACATCATCCTCTTCCACCCTCTCCCTTTAAAATGTGAATTGCTTCCTCATTAGAAGTTGTTGAAATTTTGTTATTTGCTTCGGGGTCGAATTTCCTCTTGCATTGGTAGCTTGTTCTTGTGGAAGGAGCTTGGATTGTTTTGCATGCTTTACATTTGCTGTTTGGGACTGATTTTTGCAACAAAGAATCTACTAGTGTGTTGTGATCCACCCATCAAGGATGGAGCTGGTGTTTGGTGGAGGACAAAGGATCAAAAGCTCCATATAGACTCATAGACAGTCACTTGGGAGATGTTTGAGGAGAGATTCAGGAGCAGATACTTGCCACGGATATTCATACAACAGAGGATCGATGAGTTCCATGATCTTTGATAGGCTTCCCTTACAGTGGCGAGTATGAGAGTAGGTTCCTGGACCAACTTCAGTACGTTGATTACATGCAAAATGAGTAGGTGTGGATCCACAGGTTCATCCGGGGCCTTAATTTGGACATTGGAGGTGAAGTTCGAATCCACTACCCACAGACATTAGCAAAGGCCTTTGAGAAGGCCTACATTGTAGAGGAGACTTGGGGTAAAACCCAACAAAGCAGAGCTGAGGCGAGAGTCAAGAGCTGTATTCAAAGCCGATTCAGGGATAACAGATCGAGGGGGTCAGCTCCTCCTCCTCGTGGAGGTCAACATTATTTGCAGATATCTTTCGACCCCGTGGCAGTAGTCCTTCCCACCATATAGGCCTCCTAAGAGAGTTGATGCACAGAGAGGTTAGAGTATGGGGCCTCTAGGGGTCCCACCGTAACACAAGGTGGGGATAGAGCTCGGTCAAAGAGAGCTCAACCATTGAGGCCACAACAGATTGTAGATGGATCATCAGGATCCATGGCACCTACCTCTAGGGCACCTTTTGGAGGTGCTTATGTTTGGGGAGGTTCAACTGGTTATTTCAGGTGTGGAGTAGCGGGAAAATTTTGGAGAGACTTACGCCAGAACCCTAATAAGGGTAAGGCACCCATCTTAGAGCCTACAGTTGGAGACATGGGACGAAGTCACAGGATCTATGCAGCGGTTGAGAACCGTCAGGCCAAGCACTAGAGAATGGTCATTAAGACCACATGTAGTATTAGAGGTGTTCCTACTTCTATATTGTTTAACTCTGGTTCATCTGATTCATTTATTACACCATCCTTAGTAGAGCGATGCGGGCTGGTGGCTGCTAGATAGGGTCATAGTTGGGATGTTGAGATGGCTTTGGGAGCCAAGTTCTCTATAGACTTATTAGTGAAGGACCGTGTTGTTAATTTGGGACCTTTCACCACCACTTTAGATATCCGCATACTTCCTTTGGGCCCGTATGGATTTATATTAGGTATGGACTGGTTAGCTGCACATAGCACGAGGATGGATTGCTATCACAAGACTATATCTTGTGCAGATGATCTTGGAGTTGAGTCGGTGATTTTAGGGGTCAGGAGACCTATTTCTATTCACACTATCTCTGCTATGCAGCTCAAGCAATGTGTGCAATGGGGTTACCAGATGTATGTAGTGACAGTTAGTGACAGGGTAGAGGATGGGTCTAGTGGGCCATCGCTAGATGACCATCCCATTTTGAGAGAGTATGCAGATGTTTTTCCAGGGGAGCTACCGGGATGCCACCCCCACGTGAGATTGATTTCCATATTGATCTGGTTCCAGGAGCAGAGCCTATCTCACGAGCTCCTTATCGGATGACCACCCCAGAGCTCTGTGAGCTCAAGTTACAGCTAGAGGGCCTTTTGGAGAAAGGCCTTATCCATCCTAGTGTATCCCCTTGGGGTGCACTAGTCATTTTTGTAAAGAAGAAGGATGGATCATTGCGGTTGTGTATCGACTACCACTAGTTGAATAAGGTAACGATCAAGAATCGTTATCCCCTACCTCACATTGATGACTTGTTTGATCAAATGAAGGGAGCCACGGTGTTCTCTAAGATTGATCTCAAGTCAAGGTACCATCAGTTGAGGATTACAGAGGTAGACATTCATAAGACTGCTTTTTATATGAGGTATGGGAACTATAAGTTCATAGTGGTGCCCTTTGGTTTGAAAAATTCCCCCAAAGTATTCATGAGTTTGATGAATGGGGTATTCAGGACCTTTCTAGATCACTTTGTGCTCATCTTTCTTGATGACATTCTGATTTACTCACATATGCATGAGGAGCATGAGGGGCACCTTCGACAGGTTCTTCAGTGTCTTCGTGAGCAACAACTTTACGGGAACTTGGAGAAGTGTGCTTTCTTTCAGTCAGAGATATAGTACTTGGGTCATATCATCTCTGGGGAAGGTATCATAGTCAATCCTTCCAAGATTAGAGCCATTATGGATTGGCCAGTACCCACTACAGTGACAGAGGTGTGTAGCTTCATGGGGTTAGTAGGGTATTACAGGAGATTTGTGCAGGACTTCTCTTGGATAGCACACCCCATCACTTCCCTTCAGCGGAAAGGGAAGAATTTTTTTGGTTAGACAAGTGTGAGTAGGTCTTCACAACCCTAAAGTAATGTCTCACTATAGCACCTATCCTTGTAGTACCGGACCCACATTGCGAGTTCTTTGTGTGCATAGATGCTTCATTGGCAAGCCTAGGATGTTTTCTAATGTAGGAGGGAAGAGTAGTAGCCTTTGAGTCTCACAAAATCAAATATCATGAGGTTAACTATCCGACCCTTGATCTTGAGCTTACGGTGGTTGTGTGTGCTTTAGTTGATTGGAGACACTTCCTTCTTCGTTGGAGATTCATACTTAGGATAAATTATTTGAGTCTTCACCACCTCTTCACGCAGCCCAATCTAAACAGATTGTCGAGGCATTGGATGGAGTACTTTGTGAGTACGACATAGAGATAGAGCATGTGAAGGGGAAATAAAATGTGGTTGTAGATGCTCTCGTGATTGGAGACATTTGAGTATGGCTACTTTAGTGAGTAAAGATTTGTGGAGTAGGATTCTTCAGTAGCTTCCTCTTGACAGTTTCTACATTACAAAGCATGAGCAGAGGTTGAATCCTAGAGACCCCTTGAGGGAAGTTTGATGGTTTCTCACTAGAGGCGAGATGGTCTTCTCAGGTATAGAGGTCAGATTTATGTTCCTAGAGATGGAGGCTTGAGGTAGGACATCTTGTGAGGCACATTATGCACCCTATTCATCCCATCTTGGGGTGAAAAAGATACATGCTACCTTGAGACAATTATATCATTGGAGAGGTCTTCGTAGGGATGTGGCTCATTTTTTTCATGGTTCTTAGAGTTCCGTAAAGTGAAGGCCGAGCATCGACATCTAGGCCGGCCTTATTTTTCCTCATGCTATACTTTGGAGTGGAAATGGGACACCATTTCCATGGATTTCATTATTGGGTTACTGATGTCGAGATATCACCACAACGCCATCATGGTCACAATTGATAAATTGACAAACGTAGCTCACTTTTCACTGGTAAAGACCACGTATACAGCTAGTGTAGTGGCACGAGTCTACTTGGATGAGATTTTTAGGTTGCACGGGATTTCGTAGAAGATCATTTGTGACCGCGATCCTTTGTACACTTCCCATTTCTGGACTACCATATAGTATGTTATCGGGACAAAGATTAACTTCACCATGGCTTATCACCCCGAGATATATGGATAGACGAGAGGGTGAATCAGATTTTAGAGGACATGCTCAGGATGTATGTGATGGATCACCGTGCAAGATTGGAGGAGTATCTGTACCTTGTGGAGTTTTCCTACAATAATAGCTTTTAGAGTTCTCTAGGCATGGCTCCTTTTTAGGCCTTGTATGGTAGGGAGTGTAGGACACCCCTTAGCTATGATAGATTAGAGGATAGAGTATCCCTAGGACCAGATCTTTTGTAGGACATGGAGCAATAGGTAGTGTTGATTAGGTAGAGATTACAGGAGGCACATGATAGGCAGAAGAAGTACGCTAATCAAAATAGAACCGAGCGTAATTTTGATGTGGGCATGAAGGTATTCCTTCATGTTAGGAAACATAAGAGCTCGATCCATTATGGAAAAGGTTCTAAGTTAGCTCCTCGGTTTTTTGGACCTTTTGAGATCCTAGAGCATATCGGCCCGTTGTCTTACCGTCTAGCATTGCCACCTAGCACTCTGTCTCATATACATGATGTGTGTCATATTTCTATTCTTAGGAGATACATCACAGATCCTTCTCATGTGTTGGATTAGACATCATTGAAAGTGTAGGATTAGGGGTAGGTGATGGTGGAGCCCATCTGTATCATTGATCGCAAGACCCTGGGCCTTCACGGTAGAGAAATTGATCGGTGCGATATGATGAGATTACAACCACTTGGGAGGATGCTACTATTTTATGAGTGCAGTTTCCACATTTGTTCTAGTGACTTCCAAGAGTAAGTTGAGTCTAAGGGGAGGGGATGTAGTGCCCACTCTCCTTTGACATTGTCTTGATCTTGGCCGACTCTATTGATCATATTTTGGACATTATTATGTTTTGATGTAGTATGATGTATCGGGTATCATTATGGACATAATTGTGTTATGATTAATATGATGGTTAGATGTTAGATCCTGGATTAGTATTGATCTGGACTCGGGTATTTTTCTCGATGATCAATGAGACATTATTATTATTATGTGGATGATGATATACTATTGACATGGACAAAGTTATTGATGTTGATTTTAGACATGTGACATTGATATTATGAATATCTCTAGCATAGAGATCTATTGGATGATGATATATTTGTAATTGAATTTAATGATAATGATAAACTCTTGATATTGTTGTGATTTAGATTTAATAATTATATGTTAATTTATATCTTCTTGGATGTTCTGATGTGGCTACGAGGCCGAAGGAGGTATTGTCATTTTACAAAGTTAAAAATCATAACAATGTTGGGGGATTGAGACTAACCATATTGAAATTCAATTTGAAATCAACAAGGGTCACCATGGAAACTGTGTTTGATCTATGTGTTGCGTTTTGTTAGGATTTCCCATGGGGGAATTTCCATTATTGTGACCTTGGGGCATATATGTTTTTTTATTATGTGTTTCTTTTTTAATTATTGTTGTATGTATTTTATTTGTAATGTGATCTTTATTTTAATTATTCTAATGTGTGAAGTCATATAGTTAAATTTTAATTAAAATTAATTAGGATGTGGAAGATAAATTAAATGTTATTGTCTTGGTTGATAATGAATTTGATTTTTATATATTGTATAACCATGTGGTAAACTAAATAAATCTTTATAAAAGATTGTAATAAATGAATGTCATAGTTATTAATGCATGTGTAAGAGAAATGAAAAGAGTGTGTAAGTTACCATGTAAGGGTTGTGTAAGTGAAGTGATAGATTGTGTAAGAATTTGTAAGAGTTGTAAGGCTGATTTTGGAAGGTCAAACACTCCTTCCTTTTTGAAATTCGAATTTGGCCTTGGAGGACAAATTTGGAGGCTTGTGGGACAAGTTAAACTTGTCCCACACCTCTCAAAAACCTCCACCAACCATGATTATTATTTAGGAGTCAAAATCAATTTATTTTATTGCATTTTGACATGATTTTGTGTAAGATTTGATTGCACTTGTCTTACAAATTTTTAATGCTTTTTCCTTTTGAGTATGGGCCAAATGAAGTATGTTAGTAGTTTTTCATTCACTTTTATGGTGATTTAATTGCCTTGATGTTGATTGCATTTTGGGATGAGGAAAAATGATGTGGCATCTCACTTGGAATCCACATCATCCTCTTCCACCCTCTCCCTTTAAAATGTGAATTGCTTCCTCATTAGAGGTTGTTGAAATTTTGTTATTTGCTTCTGGGGTCGAATTTCCTCTTGCATTGGGAGCTCATTCTTGTGGAATGAGCTCAGATTGTTTTGCATGCTTTGCATTTTCTGTTTGGGACTGATTTGTGCAACAAAGAATTTGCTGTTTGAAAGCTAATCTCCATTATGGAGAGGTAGGGTCTTATCCCTTTATATTGTTGTTTTCCTTCCCCTTCTTGCATGCAAATTATTGAATGGTTTTTGTGGTTACATTCTTAGAGGGATGGGTAGAATGCTTAGGGAATGGTGTGGAGAGAAGACTATGAGGTTTATAAGAGGAGGGATAAGGGATTTGCCATTGTTATTTGTTCTTGGGAGGGAATGTTGGTTTGGGATCCACCTAGTAAAGGAAATTGCTTGCATTTCCTACTTTGGGGGAGGTATAAGGGATAAATTTGGAGGAGGGATAAGGAGGGGTTGAGGAGGGATAAGGTTTATGGGATTTCTATGATTTTCACGGTTTGCTTTTGGTGGATGCCCAAAATTCAACTTGGGAGGCATAAAGAGACCTCCATAGTTCTTTATTTTGCTTAGCTTGCTTGCTTGGAGAAGGAGCCTTTGTTTTGTTTGAAATTGGTTTTTGTAGTTGAGAACTACATCTTCTTGCTCTGTGTTTCTTTGTGATTGTAAAAACATTTTGTATGTGAAGAAGCCATGTTGCCATGTGTTGTATCATCATGTTCCATTCCAATATGGTTGGATCTCAAGGGCCAATGGGGAAAGATGGCTTCTCCTTTCCCATTGGATGTATTGGTTGGGTGGAGAGCGTTGCCTTTCCCCCTTCCTTGTTGTGATTAGAAGAATGAAGATGAAGAACTCAGCTTGTTGCTGTTTGGAGAAGAAAGACAACAGTTTGACAGTCATCCTTTTTGTAAATTTTAAATGTAATCCTTCCCACTTCAAGTGGATGCATGTAATTGATTCGAGATGGGAAATGTTTACCTTGTAATTTGAAAGTTGTAATTGATTGTGAAATGTAAATGATATCCTATGTTTTGTATTTGAAATGAGAAAGAGTCACTTTCCCTTCCTCTGTTTTAAAAAGAAGAATATGATACAGTTTGTAAGTTTCAAATTGGAATGTAAAGAAAGGAGTTCAATTGTAAAATTGTTTAAATTCAATAAAGGAATCAAGTTCTCTTGATATACCTTGTTGCAATATTTTTGTTGGAGATAGATGAATGAAATACATTACTTTCCCAATTACATTGTTATCTTGGAAATCACATGACTGTTAAATTTGTAATTCTGTTTTGGAAAGAAAAAAAGTATAAAAAAGAAGAAGAATTGGATCTTTGAAATGAGTTGATAAAAGTTAGAAATCAACATTGCATATTATATACATGTCTTTGTTGAATCAATTGGATGTCTTAGAAATGAAATGAATATGTTTTCCTTAATTGAAAATTGCATATTAAATTGTAAATTCGTGGAGAAGAGAACTCTGTTTTAAGTTCATAATTCTGGCATCTTCCTTTTTAAATAAAATGAGCAGTTCGACTTTATACTCAACAATAAATTACGAAACTTGAAATTTATACTTAGGAAGACTTGAGGAATCCAAATTCACTAAAACAATTAAGAATAAATCTCCAAAACTCAAAGAATTTCAATTCGGAGCTTGCATGGTCGTTTTTTCTCATCAACTGTCAGAAAATTGCAAACTTGTATAAATGAACAAATTGACTTCACTAAAGCACTCTAAACCTCCCTAGACTGGTCCTCCATGTCTATTTAACATGTTGAGGGAAGGAGGAGTTCAAATTTAATCAAATTGACAATTGGAAAAAACTGTCAGTTTTGAATTTAAAGCCTGCAGATCGTTTTCTTAAAATTGACCCTCAAAACTTCATCAAAAACCAAAATTGATGATTCTTGTGCAAAGAGGACTCTAAGAGCTTTCCGGAAAGTCCTCATTTTCACAAAATGGAGTTCCCAATCAAAATTTATGGCCATTTGAAAATTTACTTCAAAATGGTCATCCAAAACCAAAAATGAATTGATATAACTTAGAAAATTTTAAATTTTAGCGCTCGAAAAATTTCCATGAAAAGTCCACCGCCCTGCCACCCTCTTATCCAATCAGATTATGCCACATGGCATCTTGGAGGGGTGAAATTTTTGAAAACTCTATCTTTTTAAAAATTTTGCCTTGGGAAAATTTTCCCAATTTCCCTCATAACCCCACGTCTCGCCAACCAATCACATGCTGACACGTGGCAAGGAGGGTGCGTGGGTTCAAATTGAAAACTTTAACTTTTGCCCCCTTTGGAAAAATTTCTTATTTTTCTCCGTGGCCCCACACCCCCGCAACCAATGGGGTGATGACACATGTCCCCATGGGTGTGCGGGTCCGTGCAATTCTTTTAACCATTTAACCCCTTGGGAAAAAAATCCAAATTCTCTCCACCAGCCTATGGCCAATCACAAGGTGCCACATGGCCATTTGGGCAAGCGCGGAGGCACGGAGGAAAATTTTCCTTTGGAAAATTGAAACTTTGTTTTGGGAAAAATTTTCATGTTTTTTTCCCATGACCCACCAGCTCGACCAATCACGTGATGACACGTGGCATTTGGGGGCATCGGCTGGGTGTGAAGGCATTCTCTCCCTAACCCCGCGGACCTCTAAGGGAAAATTTTCCCCTAAAACTCCACCCAACCATAACTTGAGTTTTACAAGGAGTTAGGAGGACTTATTTATATGGTTGGAAAGGTGAGGAAATTTCCTATCCAATGAGCCTAGTTTAGGAAAGTTTTGATAACTATAAATGTGTGAAAAATATAGTTGAACTTCTAGGCCTGTTTGAGAATAGGCATGAGGGAGATTTGCTCCTTGAACCTAAGTAAAACATGTAACCCTAATTTTTGAACCTTGTGAACTTGCTATAAGTTAAAAATGGAAATCTTGTGTTTGGTTAATCGAATCTATTCCGGAACCTATTAGTTCAAACTAGTGTCTTGCAACTTAGTTGTAGACTCTTCTTATAAAAAAATTATCCCATAATTTTTCCTAGTTTGTTTCTTAGTCTCAAGTGGTAGTTGAAGCTAGAATTACAAAAATATAAATATCTAAGAATAGGATATCCTACAACACCCACACTAGCAACTTAAACTCTCACAATCTAAAGATAAGAAACCAATTGCATCTGTAGTCTCCTCTCTAATTTCCATTTTAGGACCTCATCCTTCTTCTAAATTAAAAATCACAAGAAAAGGGTCCAAACCAATCCATAAAAAGATACTCTTCTCCCACCCACATCTCAAGTGATCCCCAAAATAGTCACATACCTTGGGACTCTAACATATCCTAATGTCTAAAAAAAAAAGGCACATTCCACTAATCACCCTCGCAAATAGGACATAAAACATGTAAACCAAAAAACCCAAAAACCATTTCCAAAGGTTTCCACAGCACACCAATATTTGAAATGAACATACACCACCATTCTTGAGAAGGTTGTAAAAGCCTCTTCCATTACCATTCCTCCATTCAAAGTTTTAAATCTGCATATCCAGGTGACCCACATGGTAATAACAAGAAAACAATTGCACCTACCAAAAGATCCCAAATTACAAAAATGAGAATTGTAAGACCCTTAAAATGGTAATCTGAAAACTCTCCCATATTGATGACCTCCTCACAAAATAATATCATCCCGGTCCGCTACTAAACCTAAAATAACCCATACACGAATATTTAACATCATGAAAACAAATGCTTACAGTAACTAGGAGACAAGCCAAAATTTGACACTAATAATCCCTTGTTGGAAATTTTCTCATCAATCTCATGTGAATGTCCTTTATTCTAAATCGATTTTTTTTATAACAATACAAGCTTATAACTAAGATCTAAAAACACAAAACAAAGGCAAAGCCAAAGTCTTTATACCTATAATATGGGCATAATCTCCTTCATCATCTTTCCCCAAAGCTAAGTTGTCTATCCTTATCTCGACTCAAACAAAACCTACAACAACAATCCAAAACATAATCCTTAAATAAATTCACTAGGCATTAGTGAATATGTATTTGTAAAATATCATTCAAACTCTCCACAACATCAAAAATAAATGATCAAGGTGTTAAAATATGTTCATGTTTCTTTATATGAACCAAAACCACTATCTTCCTTCATCTATTCCTTAAAATAACCACATGCACAACATACTAATCCACATAAATCCCTATGCCCTAGTTAGATGATGAATATATCCCCTTATTTTTCATGACCCAAATTAATCAAACCTGCATCAAATGAGTCATGATTTACAATGGAGTGAGAATCAATATTATCTCTAACCACACCTTTAAATAATGTTTTCTATCAAATACTATGGTGTTCCACTCTCTTGTAATCTTGTGTGCCATCAATGACACCATTATCCACACAATAGGAACACTATTCCTACCCATATATGTCAACAATCACACCATCCCTAGACTCTTATACATAGTAGAAGGGTATTTTTAATATAATATCCTCTTTGGGATGTCCTTGGATTCGATAAATGTATGACGTCCATTCCACCTTGCATAGATGCCTAAAATACAAGAAAAAGGAAACTTGATGCTATCGCAACTAATCCTAATCCATTCAAGCCCTCTGAACTTGCCTTATTGACCTAATGATGTCTTAATACCCCTCAAGAGTACCACATCCTCCAATGAGACCACTTCTCACACTTCCATACTAACATCCAAAATCTCGATAGTGAATTCTTCAACTCGACATTCCAATGCTCAATGGGTGAATACCAATTGTTAACTCTAAATACACTCCCCACACCACAAGAACATGAAAATATTGACAAAAATCCCTTCTACCATATTGAATTTAGGAATTTAATCCCCTTTCCACACTCACCGAAAAACCAATCTCATCTATGGGGTATCGACTAACCGTCCTCATATTAAGAAGACCAATAATACACGGTCTCGTCACTTTTAATATCTCCTTCTTATACAAGCCATAGTTTTCCATACTTACCTTTACCACTTATCATGGAAAGGATTTGGTATAGGCAAGTATGGAAAAGACCTTCATAACTTCTATTTAGATAACTTCATATTACCTCAAGAGAAGTAGTGGGATTCATAAATCCTCCTATGATCATTCATTCCCTTGAACTTAAAATATATCGTATCCCATCACCCACCGAGACACCTACAGACATAGATGATGAAATTTCCATTCCCCATAAAATCTTTATTCAACACCAACTCTCTAGGTCCTCTCACTCACCAAAATGAGGATCAAATTAAAAACCTTCTATTTTTTCCATCATGATACAAGAAGAATACCCTTCTATCAACATTTTATTATGACAAGATGATGACTCCATATTGATTGACATGGGTGAAGAAGAGACCCACTTATTAAAATATTTCCCCTCTAACACCTATACTCTTTTGAATGAATCTACCATTTTATTAACATTAGAACCATCGAAGCTTCAGCATCATCAATATCAAGATATCAAGAAACCCTCAAGAAATAAAACAATTCACCACCTTTTTATAAAAATGGATCAAATCCTTTATTAGTATTATAATGAAATGTCAGGTATCGATCCTAATATAATCATAAAAACATCGCTACCATATTTGACGTCAATCCTCTCGAAGAAAATATTTTGAAAATACACCCTTGTGTAGCCCTCTTAATCAAAGAATATTTCTAAGGCCTTTTATCCATCAAATTTATCCAATCAATTGATTACCCATAATGGATATCTAACATTGTTCTAGTTACCAAATCCTCTAGGAAACTTTGCATCTTTACCAACTTTTGAGTTTTTAATATAGCCTTTCCCAAAGATGATTTTACCATTCCTAATATCGATCAACTAGTAGATCTCACAATAGATCATGAGATGTTATAACTCATGGATGGGTTTTTAGGGTATAATCAACTCCTCATTTCCCTGAAAATCAACATAAAAATACTTTATTACCCCATGGGAACCTTTTATTATAGGGTCACACATTTTGGCTTGAAAAAGGTAGGAGTGGCCTATAAATGATATGTAACTTATATCTTCCATGATCTAATCTAAAAATTTCAAGATTATGTAAATGACCTTCTTAGAAAGTCCAAAACTCCCAAAAACACTAACTCATACTAAATATGATCTTTTACTAAATGATCTAGTTTTACATCCACCTTAATCCCAATAAATGCATCTTTGGATTCTTAATTGGTAAACTATTGGGCTTCATTGTATCCATTAGAGGAATTGAAGTTGATCTAACCAAAATAAATACCATCTTAGAGATGCATCCTCCTCATCCAACTTAAAATAACTACATAGCTTACAAGGTGAATGTCTTGCATGGTTTTTACCTTGGTTTTCTTGATGGATTCAAGAGGTAATGATCGAGCTTGACCTCAGTATGGTGGGGTTTCTAGGGTACCCACAGATGTTGATTATGATTTTTTTGCACACCATTTTAAAACAATGGATTGGAAGGCTCCTTTACCTATAAATGGATTCCTATAACAACACTATGAATCACATTAAGATAATATTACAACTTAAGAAATATTTAAACTCTTATTAGTACTTAAGATCATGCTTACAAAAGTGATATAATAAAGTGTGATTATCACTTATTTAATACATATATGATCAACATGGATTCATGATTTACAACCACAAATAAGATTCTTGATCTGTATAGAGATTCTCAGATGTGTTGGAGGATATGGAACCAACAGTTTCCTCCTCTTCCTCAGTGAAGTTGGAATCGGGGACTGAGATGTAGTCTTCAATGAAGAAGTCAAAATATTCTTCTTGAGTGTCATACAGGTGGGTGAATGTGGATTCTGAACTGGATATGTTGATGTTGCTGACAAAATTGGAATAAGAGGTAGTACGGTAATCCTCCTCCAGATGTTCGAGACTAGTCTCGTATTTCCATTATACTAGGAAAAATCCTCTTGAATCCTCAATGCTTCATCGTATGCATCCTAAAAGGCCTTAGGGGCTTCCCAAATGCATTGCGTTGCAAAAATATGGCCTCTAAGCGATTAAGTGGAGCTTCTTGGATGACACAAATTTCAAGGTCATGAAGCAACTTGTATTGATCCCAATACAATGGATGTCGAACAACATGAAAAGAGTCATATGTGAGAAATTTAGATCCTCCTAAATCCATCTGAAGTCATCATGTTAGATAGAGGATCAGTAGATAAGCTGTGATGCCTATTTAAAACAACCCACTTGAGACCCAAGAAATAACCTAGGGTTAGTTAGAAAATTATGGCATAATTTTTTTAGAAGTGTCCACAACCAAGTTACAAGACAACAGTTGACCCTATTAGGTTCTAGAACAATTCTAAAATTACTAGATCATACTTTTCATTTATTAACAATTATCAAGGTCACATGGTTCAAATTTTAGGGTTAGAAGTTTCAGTTAGGTTCAGGGAGTAATTTACCCCCATACCCACTCTTTAACAGGCTCATAGTTTCAACTTGTTTTTTCTCATAATTAACACTTCCAAAATTTCCCTAAATAATTTCCATTGGATAGAAAATTTTCTCACCTTTCCGGTGATATAAATAAGTCCTCCTAACTCCTCCATAAACTCTAGTTATGGTCAGCGGAGTTTAGGGGTCAAATTTTCCCCAAGGGGACACGTGTCAAGAGGAGAGGAAAACCCCTATGGCGGGTTGGCAGGTCGTCGAGGAAGCTTTAAGTTTTTTTCTCTATGCATGGGTGCAATTGCAAAGTTTCTCTCATGCCTCCATGGATCCCTTATGGACACACATCGAGTCCTGGTTCTAAGCGGGAGAGGGTGAGGGAAGGGCAGAGTGGCGGGGTGATTTAGCGAGCTTCACCAAAAGGGAAAAGAAGGTGGAAGGCGCGCATGGGTCCACACGCCCATGGAAGAGAAAAAACCCAAGGCGAGGGTGGGGATGTGGGGCCATGGGGAAATTCCTCAAAAATTTCCCCAAGGAGAAAACCAAAAAAACAAAAGGGTTTACCTCCTCTCTGCTTTAGCACCCAAAGCTACCATGTGGCAGCCTGTGATTGGCCACGGGCCTACGTCGCTAAAGGGAAATTTTTCCCAAATTTTTCAAAAAGGCTAAGGGAAAAAGAAAATGTTGTACCTCCATCGCTGCCCGTTAGGACATGTGGTAGCCTCGATTGGTTGCAGTAGGTGGAGGAAAAGATGAAAATATTCCTGAGCCAAAAATTTCAAAAAAATTCTAAGGCAATTTGACGGGAAATTTTAGGGTTGTAGGTCCGCCAGGGAAAATTTTCCCAAATTTTCCCACCAAGGCTCAAAAATTCAAAGTGCCATAACTTTTGCTAGAAAGCTCAATTTTGGGAAAACAAGGACTTTTTGGAAATCTCTCGATGTCCTCTTTGCATAGGAATCATAAATTTTACTTTTTGTTAAGGTTTAAGGGTCAATTTTGAAAAAAGATCTGCAAGATTTTAAAAAGCCAACTGGTAATTTCTAACTTTCAATTTTGATTAAATTGGGTCTCCTCCTTCACTCAACATGCCAAACAGACATGGAGGATTACTCTAGGAAGGATTTTGAAAGGTTTAGGAAGTTAAATTTGTTCAATTGATTTAAATTTGAATTTTTCCAACAAATGACAGAAAACGGATGAGGAAGGGATTGTGTTCAAATTTGCAATGGTTAAATCATTTCCTTAAGTTTTATTTGCCAATCTAAGTTCCATGCTAATGTATCATGTTAAATTTTAAGGTTTCCAAATTTATTTAAATGTACAGGTGCAGGCTGTGCATTTTTATTAAGTTTGATTGTCAGTTTTGAATATTTACAAGAGATCAATTTCTTTTAAATTTGTATAACAAATCTTATCATTCAAGTTTGGAATTTCATTTCTAAACTAATCAAATGCATTCAGTTGTTTACAACAAACCATTCTGAATCAAAGCAATTACTAACTTTCATTTTTACACAACTCCAAAAAAATACAAAATACAACATTGTTTCCACGTGCATTTCTTCCTTCCAAACAAAGATCTAACTATCTCTTTTTCCATACAATGAAACATTGCATTTAATTCAAAAATGCATATAAGAGAAGGTATTTTAATTCTTTATTAATTCCAATCATATACTTTACATATTTCAATGTTGGAAAACAATAACAACATTCAATTTATCTCTTTCTAATGTACAGTAGAATGCAAATGTATTTCTCAATTCAAATATACATTCTTATAATCAATTACAACATCATTTCTCCATAACATAACTATTAAAATTTCATCCATCATGTGGGAAAGGATTAAAAATGAATGTGTTTTCACATGGGATAGTTAAACGCATTTTTTCCTTTGCTCCAGGACAACAACATGCTCATTTTATTTTTCTCCAAGTTGATCACAACAAAGAGGGGGAAAGGTAACACTCTCCACCCAACCAAGACATCCAATGAAAGGAGAAGCGTTCCTTCATCATTGGCCCCTGAGCCCCAACCAAAATACAATAAGAGGTGTAATTCAACCCATGGAAACAACTGGCTTCCACAACACACAACATTCTTTCACATACACATTTCCTTTTTAAAACACAATTCAACACAAAAATAGTAGTTCCCAACTACATTTAAAAACATTTCAAAATAGAACTCAGGCTTGATCATGCAAGCCAAAGGAGCAAGGTCTATGGGGGAAGCTACTTATGCCTCCCAATTGGGAATTGGGCATCCACCAAAACAAACCACCAAAATAATCATCACACACACATCCTCATCAAGACATGAAGTCTTTTAGAGATATGTGAAGTGATGGAATTTGAATTTATAGGGGTATGATGGCTTTAGAGCCATAAATGAGTGAGTAGGGTGTAACACTAGTAGGTTCATGGATACTTGATTTGATAAGGCTACATAACAAATGGGATCATTTAAAGTTTTCATAAGGAATTTATTCAATTTTTTGTTAGAGGCTTCACCTGTCCATTTTTTGGGGATAGAATGGTGATAAAATCTTAGTTTAATGTTAAATGTATTATAGAGTTTCTTAACCTCCTTGTTTTTGAAGGATTTTCCATTGTCTATGACAAGTTTGTGTGGGATTCCAAAATAACAAATGATATTTTGGTATATAAAATTAATGATAGGCCTGAATTTTGTCAAGGTCAAAGGAATTTCTTTAACCCATTTAGTGAAGTATTTGGTTGTAGTGATAATTGAATGATGTTGTTGAGATGATTTTGGATTGATTCCATGATGAGATCTAATCCCCATTGAGATAAATGGCATAAGTCTTGAGATGGTTGTAATTTTTGATTTGGAATACGATAATATCGAATTGGAGTTGACATTTGACACACTTCTTTACGTACATACAATAGTCCTTGGTGATTTTCAGCCAGTAGTACCCTAGCCGTATGATACATTTAGCGATAACATTGCCACTGAAATGACCACCACAAATACCATTGTGGACTTCTTCAATTACTCTGATTGACTCATGTGACTTAAGACAATGCAATAATATACCATCAAAGATACATTTATAAAGGAAACTTCCTATGATGAAGAACCAAGTGAAACATTGCGAGAATAGAGAGTTTTCTACCTTATAATAGGTGCAGGGGATATTTGATTCCATGAGGTAGTCAAATATTTGAGTATACCATAGGTCTGATGAATTTGCATTGATATTGTGGATGGAAGGTAGCTCATTTTGATGTGAAGGATGATCTAGGCATTGGATGACTATAGACATTTTAGTTTTATCCTTTGATTTCTCTATTTTGAAAGGCACAAGGGATCCTAAGGAAGCCATGGTATCAACAAATCTATTAGAGGATCGTGGGATGGCTTGAATGCTATAGCGATCGAATGCACCAAGGAGAAAATCAGCAACAAATTTATATTTTTGAAGTATTTCATTTTTACATTGGAATTCCCCTTTGACTTGGCTGATGACAAGTTGTGAATCTCCATATATTTCCGGTCTTGACACACTAAGAGAATGGTAGTTTGCAATCCCATGATTAAATATTTGTACTCTGTCATGTTATTAGTACACTCAAAATTGAGTTTGAATGATAATGGAATGGGGATGTCCCAAGTGGTATGATGACAATGTCAACTCCTCTACCCTCTTGGAATTTAGCACCATCAAAGAAGAGGGTCATTTTGATAGGGATGAAATATGATGAGAAATTATCTGATCCATCAATGTTATTAATGGATTCATCAAGAAAGTATTCATGAGGTGGTTTGTTATCTAGAATGGGTGCTTTACGAATGAAAATGAACACGTGATCTTCAACCAAACTCGACCCCTTAAAGTCATGCTAGAGTAGCCAATGTTGAATATGTGTGGCTAACTATAGGAGGATCAGTGACTAATATTTGGTAGTGTGATCTTTTGGTATCCAAGTTGACAAAGGGGAGATTTATAGGCTATGAATAGTTAGCATAAATTCCCTACGGTTTTCTTACCTAACTTGGATCCAAGCAATAAAATAGCTTGAAGTTTCCATATAAACTGAATGAAATTAACAATCTATGCTACTACTTGAAAGGAAACTAATCTAAATAAATCACAAAACTGAAATATTATAATAAAAACAACAATTTTCTTTTATTCTAAATAATTAAAATATTTCCACACTAAAACTAAACAAGTGAGATAACCCGAAGTTGTTATTCACCTATCTTGAGTGTATTGAATCTAAAATAACTTAAAACACAAAATTTTCCAAATAATCTATGATGTGTAGACAACCTCCTATATATATTCTCTCCTTCAGATCCATACATACTTTCAAAAGGTATAAAATACCTACCAAAATAGGGGAAGAAATGGAAAGAAGAGGATTCATCACCGAGGATTTCTATGAAAGGTTTAAACTCTCTTAGAAGTTAACTAAGTACTTGCAAATGAAAGGAAATTGATTTCTACTCTATTTGATATGATATAACAATGATAAATTGCAGGAATGAAGGAAATCAAACAACACATCCAACCCGGAATTCACATAATAGACGTAAATCCAGGTGTGGGGTAGTATGTCCCCTTAGTTTGTTCCTTTCTTTCTTTGAGTGTTCATGTGATTCCAAGAGATTGGGAATGTAAGAACAACACTAGGAGGATATCACTTGAGCAATGGAAGCTTGATGGCAGTCCAGATGTAATGCAGGTAGAAGAGAGATAGGGCAAGAGATCAGAGCTTGGTTATGAAATTCCTAGCAAGATTGTAGCAGTAACACAGTACAAGATACACAAAATTCTCAAGCCCCTTTTCTTGAATAAAAACATGGAATATATAGGAATGGAGGATGGGAGGTTCCTTCATACAAAAGGCAAGAAGGAGTAGTTCCAACGGATTCAATCTTATTTAAAATAAGAGCAAGGAGAACCAAACAAACAAAGCTATATTTAGATAATTTGGCTCATGGATGTGTTCTAAAAACAAACTTAAGTGAATCGTTGCATGTCGAAACATTCATGAAGAATATGGAAAAATTGGGTAGGACCACTGCCCTATGTAGGGTGGTGGTTTTAGGATCAACACCCTACCTAGGCGGGGCAATAGTCCTAGCACTAAAGGCCAAAACTAGCACATAAAGAGGTGGGGAGATGGAAAAATGCATGGAAAAGTTAAGTAATGTAACGTCTTGATCATGGTAGTTACTATGATGAATTTCCCTTTTGATATTGCAAATGTCGACATGTGATTTGTCTTAGGAAGGTGTATTCCTTTGACATTGAAAATCATGTTTGCAATGAGTAAGTATTGCTGTTTTGAATTCATGCTTATTGTGGTTCTGTTTAATGGGAAATGATATCATTTTACTTTACAATTCACAAGTTGTGAACTTGTAGAATTATTTTCATATTTTATATATACACACACACACACACACACACACACACGTTAACGAGACACCTTGAATCAATTCCATTGATCTAAGCTATACTTCAGTTTTTCTTTATTGCCATCTTGTTGATTGAATTTCTAAAAGAAATGTATTTCGGAACTAAGTTGCATTTTGTTGTAAATTGCAAAGAACCTAGTTTCAGGTATTCTTTCTTGGCATCATGCTTCCAACGGTAATATTTGATCTCCGAATACATAAACTATAATGGGGATATCATGAGAAGGTAAAAGATTTGTTATAAGGATATAGAGGTGGATATTTTAGCCTTGGACGAAATGTCCTATGCTACGTTGGCTTTAACCTAAGGTGGCAAGACCCACTCGAGACCTATTATTGAATTATTATGGTTTGTTCTCTAACTTATGTTGTAACGACCTAACCTACTTGGAATTTAATCTAAAAGGTTGTAACTTAACCTAGGATAAATTCTAAGACCTAAGGGCTAAGGTTGAAACCTAACTATTAATAAGGGACCTAAACTATTACTAATATGACTTGGTTACTTGAAGCCTTGTGAATACCATGTTTTCATTCATATTTCATGGTTTGGAAGAGATATGTTACTTCTTTTACTTTTGGATACCCATAATGATTGTTTAAAAAAAAAGATTATTTTCTTATTTGAACCTGAGATTAACTCGGTTTGCTTGTTTGAAGGATTGTGTCAGAATATACAGTTTCTTCTCCCTTTTGAACTCGATGATGAGTATAGGTATTATGAATGACAAATCCTTTGTAATTTTTATTGTATTTGAACCAGGATGAATTATTTCCCTTTGCGATTAAATGATTTCTTTTATTCCTATGGAATTGGGATCAAGTTTTACCTGGTTGTAATCTTTTAATCGTTTTAATCTTTAGGATGAACTTGCTTGTTATAGCGTAAATGGCCATTAATGTAAGGATGGAACTGGAAGGTCAGTAGTTTCTTGATAAATTGGGTTAGCTATAATTAAATTCATTGAAAACTTCTGCCAAGGTAGCTAGAAGCTACTAAGGGTGTCCTTGTTTTGGGTTGAGGGAAGTACACTATTTTTAACCGATTTATATGTTACAATTTTTATATTTTGGTAAAATATTGGTATGAAGTATTGAGAATCCTTTCTCATTTTGACTATCGACCCTTCCGAGTTGTGGGTTTCATTACTGTTACTTTTGTGCAAAAAAAAAGGAAAAGTTGGTTGTTACCTCTCTCTGACTGTTTACTTACATTATTATCCCTCCTTACATGAAATCGACCAGTTCGGTCATGCTAACCGTAGAAGATTGTAAAATAGATAATAGGAAGAAATACTTCTTCCTTATCCTTAATTAAATTTCTCTTAAGGAGATATTAAATCAATTTTGATTTCCTTCGGTGTATGTAAATGTGATTTGCATTTTATGTTCACTCCGAGCGGGTAAAATACTACTATGTTGTTGAATTTTGAAAGGTGACAAAAGTCACCTTCTTGATGTCTGATCACTGTCTTTCTCTCTCATTGAACTTGGTCGAAGCCGAGTGCTTATTAGATGGGAAAGAATTTTTGTTTGAGTAGAAGTTATTCCATCATAAAGCTTCCATTTACTAAGATTAAACGAAATTGATCTTGTTTTGTATGATTGGTAAATCATTACTTCTCTCAATTACCTCTCTTTTGGGAATTGTTAAAGTTAACATATATACTTTTTTTTTTTTTTGAACATTCGATTAAATCTGGAATGAACTCTACACATTATAGTATGGAACAACTAAGAATTCAGGGATGCGATGTTGCTTGTCATTGTAAATTCACTGAAGAGATTTCTAATTAGGAATGTTGTTTGATCATGATGTTTATTTATTATGATGAGGTCGTTTAATCTGTTCTTCTTTCAGTGGTGTTTTATTCTTATGAGTTATATATCTGAATTGCTTGAACATTTCATAAAAGCAGGGTTCTTTTTTTGAGATAGTTAGTCAAGAGCACATCATTTTAATGTTAAGTTCTTAACATGCTCAGTTCGGTGAACTGACCCGTCTTCAGCAAGTTTTGTAGATAAACTCCGTAAGTGTTAAAGAAGACGTGCTATTTTATGATGCTTCTCTCATTTAATTATATGTTAGACCTTATATGAGACATTTTTATTCCTTTCGAGATGTAATTGAAAAAGAAAAGTTGTATTCTATTGAGTTATCATTGTTGTTTGAATAAGTGAAGTTCGAATACTGGACTTGTACAATATATATATATATATATACATACATATATTACTTTGAGGAATGAGAAAAGGAATGGTGTGTTATTTTAATTATTGTATCATTATTGAATTGTTGAATGAAAATTGTGAACTTATTCTTATTCTTTGAAATTGTACCTGTATAAATGATGGTTGTTAGATTTAAAAAGGATATAATGAAAAGGAGGGAATTGACACTCTTCTCTTCTCTTAAATACAACCTATAAGTTGGAATGTACAAATGGTTAATACGTAGGTCAATATAGATTATCAATTAACTTGATAAAAGAGTAACATACATATGAACTCATGTGTAATTAATCATTGAAAATGGATCTTAACTAATGGATGATGAGGAAAGAACAATTAGTTCGGAATAAGAATCCGTTCATACCCTTTGGGGTGTCATATCCAAAGGATACTCGGAAAGAGGAAATCATATCTCCTCTTAATAAACCTTAAATTAAGGTAAGATAATTGAAAAGAAATGGATTCCTGTGTATAAGAAATAGACCTCATTCAAATGAGGTCTAATATAAAGGAAACCTAAATTTAGATTCAGTTGTGAATGAACTTGATTAAGCTTAGTAAGTTAATCTTACTATGTTAAGCTGATTTGGACTGTACGTCTGAGACTTTAAATAACGAACCAAGAAATGATATACAATCCTTTGGAAGGGAGGAGTGATTATATATTAAGCTTCATGACAATTTAAGTCATTCATGGCTAGAAACTGTAATGAACGAAGAGGTTAGAGGATCAGTAATGTTACTAAAACTTATCATTAAATTATAACGATAAGAAAGTGATCAACCTTTTAGTTGGATATGTATGCCTAGATGGTAGGATTCTGTAGGATGTTGGTACATGCCAACTACAATAAAGGTGTCATCATGAAGGTTGGGTCTTCATGATGACACAATGTTACAGCTGACATGTTGCAACACCCTTCTGAATCGGATCATCTAGGTTTACATAAGCTTGAACTTGGCCTCAGTTTTACTTTGGACCAAGTTAGGAACATGTCCTTGTATATGGAGTGACTCGTGATGACTAAAGGTAACTAGACAAATGTAAATGACTAGGGTCAACGAGGTATGTCTGTGTACCCTTAGACATCATGAGTGCTTCCCTATACCTTTTCATATTGCTAACTTGGATTAAGGTTCAACTCTGGACAAGAGGACTGACAGAGTCAGAAAAGACCATTCTAGATAACAGATGAAGTGGGGTGAAGAATGTATTACATTTATGAGTATGTCATCTAGGAATATAATCATGTTACGCATGTGAAAATATTTCACCAAAGTATCGCAAGCTGCTGGTTACATTGTCTGGATCACCTAGTTTAAGAAGCAGGATTTCAGATGAATATCGGTAACAAATATTCAAATAGGCCTCTTAAATAGAACACTTCAATACCTGAAAGGGTAAAGAGAACCAGGTATACTTAGTATACATTACATTGAACTAACATGAAGGATCGGTAAGAATCCGAGTCATGAAATGAGAGATCGATGAAACTCTGAGCCATGAAATGGGAGATCGGTAATTCATCGAGTCATTACAACTACATATGGTTATCTGTTATGAGATTGAATGGCATAGAATGTGTGTTCCATATTATGAATATGCGAACAAAGAACATTGGTCTGAAAGTAATGTGTGTTTTAAATAATAATCATTTAAAATAGAGAATGTTATTTAAAACTTGGAACGTGTGTTCTAAATTATGATAATTTAGAGTAGGGAACGTTATGTAAAAAAAAATCCCTTGTTCTAGAGTCATAAATGGAAATGTCACATCTTGGTATCAGAGCTGAAGGTTACACCACTTGGACCTATTGTGTCCATAATCTGATAAAATTTACATTTTATTGTTAAATAGAAAATGGTTAGAACAAGAGGGAATGTTGTAAACAACCCGATACCCGGTGGAGAAGCATCTACCACCCAAAAACTCGATGAGATCCTTGTTGCCTTCCTGGACACAAGAGATTGTCGGAATGTATTGGAACAACAAGTAATGGGCAATGAGGAGGACGAAGAATATGCTAACAATGATGATCAGCCACCTTCTGCGGACAACACCAATGGAAGGAATCAGGGTGTTGATAATAGTAATGTGAACATGCCTAATCAACCTGAAAATAAAAGGGAAAGATTAGCAGCAGAACTCACCAATGATATAAAAAGAATAAGCCCTCCTAAGTTTTATGGAACTATGTTAGGAGATAGGGCTGAGAACTGGCTCAGTGAAATGGAGAAGTACTTTTCTATAAGAAACTTCTCTGAAGAAACGAAAGCAATATGGGGAGCGTATCAGCTTTCCCATGAGGCATCTTCATGGTGGGACAACCGAAAGGCTGAGTTGAATATTGTTGAATCAGACATAACCTGAGATCAATTTAAAGGTTATTTTAGGCAATGATGGCTGCCTCAACTTTATTATGATTAGAAAATGACTGAATTTCAGAACTTATCACAAGGAAAGTCAATTGTGATGGAGTACTAGGAAGGGTTTACTAAAATCCTTAAGTATGTGCCTCGAGATTAGACCCACAAGAAGTTTAGGATATAAAAATTTATTATGGAACTGAATCCCATTATAGGTGGTGAGGTAGATGTTCATAGTCCAACCACTATGGAAGGGGTTGTTGAAAAGGCCATAAGGCAAGAACAAAAATTAAAAGCAATCTCTGCTCATAGAGAAGAAATTAGAAAGAAGGTTCCAAACTCGTCTTCATCTCTTGCACCAAAAAAGGGACCTTGGAAGAGGTTTGGCATGAAAAATAAATTTACCACTGATAATAATAAGAAAAAAACAATAAGCAAACCTATCGCTAGTATGCGAAACAACTTTGTCAAGAACAATAACAATGGACAAAAGTCCTATGGAAGCCAAAATGATAACTTCAAGGCTAGAAATAAATTTGAACCTAGGAAGGGGCTTGTTGGAGGTTGTTTTAATTGTGGTAAAGATCATTACGTGAGTCACTTTCCTTTGAAGAAGGATGACTACAATCAACAACATAGAATACACTTTGCGAGAGTTTGACAAAACAGATGAAAAGCAAGCCACGCCCATAGAAGTTCTAGGTAAGTTATTCAATATACCTGTGACTATAATTTTTGATACTGGAGCTACTAAATGTTTTATTTCTACTAAGTTAGCTTCAAAATTAAAAATAAGAGCTCAGAAAATGGAAAAATCATGAATTTTGCATTACAAAAATAACGATGTTCATACGACTAGTATGTGTCTTTTTTGGGTAGTCCTTCACTTGCCTAGTTTTTCCACATAAGTTTATCTTTATGTTTCTCCTTTGGGATCTTATGATATAATCATAGGTGTTAATTGGTTAGCTAAACACAAAGAAAAGGTTGACTATTATGAAAAATAGATTAGTTGCTTAGATGACCTATAGAAAATAATAGTCATTCAGGGTGTAAAACATGAGATTTCAGTTAGAAGGCTATCAACAATGCAGCTTAAAAGGGCTAAAAATAGAGGTTGCACTTTGTATGCCATAAAAATGTCAGAAACTACTGAAGAAAGTAGTGACTTTATGGAAAGATACCCCTTGTTACAAAATTTTAGAGATGTATTCTGGAAGAATTTCTAGGTCTTCCACCTAAATGGGAGTTTGACTTCTCAATCGAGATCAAACCGGGAACCGAGCCTATATCCAAGGCACCTTATAGAATGACTACCACAAAAATGGTAGAGATAAAGGCTCAATTACATGAATTTTTTCAAAATTTCTGATAAGGCCGAGTGTCTCTCCTTGGGCCGCACTAGTAATTTTTGTGAAAAAGAAGGATGACACACTCAAATTATGCATTGATTACATAATGTTGAACAAGGAAACTTTTAAGAATCTATATCCACTTCCTAGAATTGATGATCTATTTGACGAGATGCATGGAGCCTTTGTGTATTCTAAAATAGATCTTCGACCTGGTTATCATCAATTGAGAATAAAGGATGAAGACATTCATAAAACAAATTTTAGAATGAGATATGGGCATTATGAGTTCACCGTTTTACCGTTTGGGTTGACTAATGCACCCACCGCCTTTATGAACTTGATGAACAATATTTTTCAAGAATATTTGGACAAGTTTGTTCTAGTATTCTTGGACGATATTCTCATATATTCAAAGAGCATTGAAGAACACCATGAACATCTGAAGATAGTTTTGGAAATCTTGAGAAAGAGGAAGTTGTATGGTAAGTTGTCAAAATGCTCCTTCTATGACACAGAAGTGCACTATTTGGGTCATGTTATAAGAAAGGAAGGAATAGCTGTAGATTCTTCAAAGGTAATAGTTATAAGATCGGGTCTGCACCTTAAGAATGTCCATGAAGTCAAGAGCTTCATGGGACTTGCAGGTTATTATAGAAAGTTTGTTAAAGACTTTTCTAAGGTCGTTACACCAATAACTTCATTACAGAAGAAAGACAAGAAATTTGTTTGGAATGATAAATGTGAATCTACCTTTAAGATTCTAAAGGAATGGTTAACAACAACACCTATATTAACTGTACCTGATCCCAATGGGAACTTTACTGTTGTAACAGATGCATCTGGGGAAGGCCTCGGAGGAATTCTGTTACAAGATGGCCATGTCATAGCATATGAAAGTAGAAAACTCAAGTTACATGAATGGAATTATGCTCCCCATGACCTAGATCTTGCTGCCATTGTTCATGCACTTCAAATTTGGAGGCATTACCTTCTTGGTAAGCCATTTGAACTAAAAACTGACCATCTTGGGTTGAAGTATATTTTTACTCAACCAAACCTGAATGCAAGACAATGAAGATGGTTAGAATTTCTATCTCAGTATGATTTTGATATAAGTTATATTAAGGGCAAGGAAAATAGAGTAGCAGATGCTCTAAGTTGTAGGAAGCACATTTCTGCTCTCATAACATTGAGAACTCATTTTAAGGATGAGGTGAAAAGTGTCATGGAATCTGATTCCTATTTTCAACAGGTAAAGGCAACACTTGCTACAGATCCAAATGATGTGAGATATAAAGGTTTTCACTTTGACAATGAAGGAATCTTATGGTTTGAAAATAGGGTATATATACCCTTGGAAAATGACTTAAGAAATAAATTGTTAATTGAATTTCATAATTCACCTTTTTTGGACATCTGGGCATTACAAAAATGCTTGCTGATATAAAACAACAATATTTCTGGAAAGGGATGAAAAAGGACGTAATAGAATTCGTGACACATTGCTTAGAATGTCAACGTGTCAAAGCAGAACATATGCATCCAACTCGGTTTATTGTACCCTCACAACATTCCGTAGTACAAATGGCAAGTGATAACTATGGACTTTGTTCAAGGATTTCCTATGTCAAAGAATAAACATGATGTCATCTTAGTAGTTGTTGATAAACTAACAAAAGTAGCACACTTTATAGCTGGTAATCTAAAGGATGATTCACCTATGTTGGCGAGAAGATTTGTGCATGAGATTTTCAGATTACATGGAGTACCTAAATTGATCATATCAGATAGAGATCCAAGAATGACATCAAGATTTTGGCAAATGCTTAATGCTACTTTGGGAACTAAGTTGAATTTCAGCTCTGCGTATCATCCGAAATGGATGGACAGACTGAAAGAGTTAATCAAGTTTTAGAGGACATGTTAAGAATGTATTGCATGGACCAGCAGTATAAATGGGAGGAGTACCTTCCATTAGTTGAGTTTGCTTATAATAACACGTATCATGCCTCTCTAAAAATGGCACCTTTCAAAGCCTTATACAAAAGGAAATGCAGGACCCCTATTAGTTGGGACAACATTGAGGACAGAGAGATAATTGGGCTAGAAATCCTTATAGAAATGGAACAACAAGTTAAAATGATTCGTGAACACTTGAAGGAGGCTACCGATAGGCAAAAAAGTTATGCAGACTTAAAACGGGTTGATAGGAAATATGAACTTGGTGAAAAGGTCTTTCTTCAGGTTAAGCCGAAAAAGAGTTCTATAACTTTTGGCAAGGCTGCCAAGTTGTCACCTCATTATGTGGGACCCTTCAAAATTATTGAAATAATCAACCCTGTAGCTTATCATTTAGCTTTACCTCCTGCTTTATCACGAATGCATGATGTTTTCCATATTTATTTGCTTAAGAAATACGTATCAGATTTATCACATGTGCTGAATTGGAATTCCTTGCAGGTCCAAGACCCAAGAATAATCGTGGTTAAGCCCATTCAAGTGTTGGGAACTCACCAGTTACACTTAAGAAATCACGAAGTGAAACAATGTAAGGTCTAGTGGGACTAGTTTAGTGAAGAAAGTGCAACTTTGCAATTCACAAGTTGTGAACTGTAGAATTATTTTCATATTTGATATATATATATATACACACACACGTTAACAGAACACCTTGAATCAATTCCATTGATCCAAGCTATACTTCAGTTTTTCTTTATTGCCATCTTGTTGATTGAATTTCTAAAAGAAATGTATTTTGGAACCAAGTTGGGTTTTGTTGTAAATTGCAAAGAACTTGGTTTCAGGTATTCTTTCTTGGCATCATGCTGCCAACGGTAATATTTGATCTCCTGAATACATAAACTATAATGCGGGATATCGTGAGAAGGTAAAAGATTTGTTATAAGGATATTGAGGTGAATATTTTAGCCTTGGACGGAATGTCCTATGCTACGTTGGCTTTAACCTAAGGTGGCAAGACCCACTCGAGACCTATTATTGAATTATTATGGTTTGTTCTCTAACTTATGTTGTAACGACCTAACCTACTTGGACTTTAATCTAAAAGGTTGTAACTTAACCTAGGATAAATTCTAAGACCTAAGGGCTAAGGTGGAAACCTAACTATTAATAAGGGGACCTAAACTATTACTAATCCTAAGGGGGACCTATGGGATTATGTGGCAAGTGGGAGGATAGTGGCAATGGTTTCTAGACTATTAATGTGGAATAAATTATAGTCCTTGCATTCTTTTAAATTTCCAAGTTGGCGAAGCATGGGAAGTTAGTGGATGTTTAACTAACATTGTTGCTAAATTTAAAATACATGCAAAAAACTTAAAATGGAAATTTGCCAAGTTTGAATTGGTGGTGGCATGAGGAAAGAGGGGGAAATTACATTCAATGCAATTAATGGTGTTGGTTTCAGTGAAGAAACCTACCTAGGAAAGAGGAGAAGCGGGTTTTGTGGGAATTATTATTCATTTGGTTTTCTAGTTTTTCCTATACGTTTGGTTGCCCTTTTGAGCCTGAAAATTTATTTTCGACCCATTGTAATCTTGAGCACCTTCAAGTGTTCTCTCGAGCTTGTGGAAGTTAAAAGGAATTTTGTTAATCGGCTTTTGAAGTTGTTGCAAAGAAGAAATCCTTGAAAATATTCAGCTGTTATCTTCTGCAAGTTAACAAGAAATCTTACCAGGCATGTTAGGCTCTTCCTGTTAAACAATTATGCTCTTTATTAAACGTCTTCATTAAAAGAACTCTACTCTTAGAATTGAGTGGTTTTGTGGAAATTTTCTAGTGTGTTTCTGGTTATGATCTTCTATTTGAATTTGTTGTTTGGAAAAGTTGCAATATGGGTAATTTCTGGATGCCTACATGTAAAATCAATGTTCTTAGTAGGAACTATAAATGTATGTGAATTTGTCATTGCTGTTACGATTTTAATGAAATGGGTGCTTGGATTGTTGTCTCCTTGTGGGTTTGAAATTGTTGAAAGTAACAATGATATATTTACTCTTTTTCTTGAGTTGTATATGCTTGAAAGCTATGGATTTCATGGAATGATAAAGCGGGACTTTGTTTGAAATTGTCTTCCTTACTAGAAATGTGGTTTAAATACGACTTGGTTACTTGAAACCTTGCGACTACCATGTTGTCATTCATATTTCATGGTTTGGAAGAGATATGTTACTTCTTTTACTTTTGGGTACCCATAATGATTGTTTTTAAAAAAAAGAGTATTTTCTTGTTTGAACCTGAGATTAACTCGGTTTTCTTGTTTGAATGATTGTGTCAGAATATACAGTTTCTTCTCCCTTTTGAACTCAATGATGAGTATATGAATTATGAATGACAACTCCTTTGTAATTTTTATTGTATTTGAACTAGGATGAATTCTTTCCCTTTGCGATTAAACGATTTCTTTTATTCTGTGGAATTGGGATCAAGTTTTACTTGGTTGTAATCTTTTAATCATTTTAATCTTTATGATGAACTTTCTTATTATAGCATAAATGACAATTAATGTAAGGATGGAACTGGAAGGTCAATAGTTGCTTGAAAAATTGGGTCACCTATAATTAAATTCATTGAAAACTTCTACCAAGGTAGCTAGAAGCTACTTAATGAGGTCATCCCTATTTTTGGTCGAGGGAAGTACACTATTTTTAACCGATTTATATGTTACAGTTTTTATATTTCGGTAAAATATTGGTATGAAGTATGAGAATCCTTTCTCATTTTGACTATCGACCCTTCCGAGTTGTGGGTTTTGTTATTGTTACTTTTGTGCAAAAAAAAAAGGAAAAGTTGGTTATTACCTCTCTCTAACTATTTACTTATGTTTTTATCCCTCCTTGCTTGAAATTGACTAGTTCATTCATGTTAACCATAGAAGATTGTAAAATAGATAATAGGAAGAAATACCTTTTCCTTCTCCTCTTTTAAATTTCTATTAAGGAGATATTGAATCGATGTGTGATTGCCTTTGGGTGTATGTAAATGTGATTTGCATTTTATGTTCACTCCTAGTGGGGTAAAATAATACTATGTTATTGAATTTGAAAGGTGACAAAAGTCACCTTCTTGGTGTCCAACCACTATCTTTATCTCTCATTGAACTTGGTCAAATGTGAGTGCTTATTAGATGGGAATGATTTTTATTTGAGTAGAAGTTATTCCATCATAAAGCTTCCATTTACTAAGATTAAACGAAATTGATCCTTTTTTGTTGTTTGATCATGATGTTTATTTATTATGATGAGGTCATTTTATCCATTCTTCTTTCAGTGGTGTTTTATTCTTATGAGTTATGTATTTGAATTGCTTGAACATTTCATAAAAGAAGGTTCTTTTTTTTGAGACAGGTTAGTCAAGAGCACATCATTTTAATGTTAAGTGCTTAACATGATCGATTCGGTGAACCCGACCCATGCTAGCAATTTTTAAAGATGGATTCCATAAATGTTAAAGAAGACGTGATATTTTATGACACTTCTCTCATTTAATTAGAGGCTAGACCTTATATGACAAATTTTTATTCCTTTCGGATGTAATAATCGAAAAAGAAAATTTGTATTCATTGAGTTATCATTGTTGTTTGAATAAGTGAAGTTTGAATACTTTGAATTGTACAATATATATATATATATATATACCGGTGTGTTATTTTAATTATTATATCATTATTGAATTGTTGAATGAAAATTGTGAACTTATTCTTATTATTTGAAATGGTACTTGTATAAATGATGGTTGTTAGATTTAAAAAGGATATAATGAAAAGGAGGAATTGACACTCTTCTCTTCTCTTAAATACAACCTATAAGTTGGAATGTACAAATGGTTAATATGTAGGTCAATATAGATTATCAATTAACTTGATAAAAGAGTAACATACATATGAATTCATGTGTAATTAATCATTGAAAATGGATATTAACTAATGGATGATGAGGAAAGAACAATTAGTTCTAGAATAAGAATCTGTTTCATACCCTTTGGGGTGTCGTATCCAAAGGATACTCGAAAAGAGGAAATCATCTCTCCTCTTAATAAACCTTAAATTAAGGTAAGATAATTGAAAAGAAATGGATTCCTATGTTTAAGAAATAGACCTAATTCAAATGAGGTCTAATATAAAGGAAACCTGAATTTTGATTCAGTTATGAATGAACTTGATTAAGCTTAGTAAGTTAAATCTTACTATGTTAAGCTGATTTGGACTGTACATCTGAGAATTTAAATAACGAACCAAAAATGACATACAATCCTTCGAAAGGGGGACTGATTATATATCAAGCTTCTTGAAAATTTAAGTCATTCATGGCTAGAAAGCGTAATAAACAAAGAGGTTAGAGGATTAGCAAGGTTGCTAAAACTTATCCTTAAATTATAATGATAAGAAAGTGATCAACCTCTTAGCTGGATATGTATCCCTAGATGGGAGGATTCCGTAGGATGTTGGTACACGCCAACTACAATAAGGTGTCATCATGAAGGTCGGGTCTTCAAGATGACATAATGTTGCAGCTAACATGTTGCAACACCCTTCTGAATCGATCATCTAGGTTTACATAAGCTTGAACTTGGCCTCAGTTTTACTTTGGACCAAGTTAGGAACATGTCCTTGTATATGGAGTGACTCGTGATGACTAAAGGTAACTAGAAACATGTAAATGACTAGGGTCGATGAGGTATGTCTGTGTACCCTTAGTCATCACGAGTGCTTCCCTATACCTTTTCATATTGCTGACTTGGATTAAGGTTCAACTCTGGACAAGAGGACTGACAGGAGTTAGAAAAGACCATTCTAGATAATAGATGAAGTGGGGTGAAGGATGTATTCCATTGACGAGTATGTCATCTAGGAATATAATCATGCTAAGCATGTGAAAATATTTGGCCAAAGTATCGCAAGCTACTGGTTGCATTGTCCTGGATCACCTAGTTTAAGAAGCAAGATTTCAGATGAATATCGGTAATAGATATTTAGATAGGCCTCTTAAATAGAACACTTCAATACTTGAAAGGGTAAAGAGAACCAGGTATACTTAGTATACATTAAATTGAACTAACATGAAGGATCGTTAAGAAGCCGAGTCATGAAATGAGAGATCGATGAAACTCGGGCCATGAAATGGGAGATTGGTAATTCATCGAGTCATTACAACTGCATATGGTTATCTGTTATGAGATTGAATGGCATAGAATGTGTGTTGCATACTATGAATATGCCAACAGAGAACATTGATATAAAAGTAATGTGTGTTTTAAATAATAATCATTTAAAATAGAGAATGTTATTTAAAATTTGGAATGTGTGTTCTAAATTATGATAACTTAATGAAGTGAATGTTATGTAAAAAGAAAATTCCCTTGTTCTAGAGTCATAAATGGGAATGTTACAAGTAAGGCCATCTAGACTACAAATATACACTTGTGAATGGGTTTTGGTGCTCGAACACCTTCTTAAAGGAAATTAATCATCATTGGGAATTTCGCAACCATTTTCCAACAATGTAGCACATACAATTTTGGGTGCATATAGGTGCTTTAGTGAGTTGATCAACAATGGCATGACCTTTAATGGAATTTTGTGGTATAATTTCCAAGTCAAATTCAGTCATTAGCATGAGCCACTAAGTTATGTGGTCATTATGATATGGTTTAGCATGCATGGATTTAAGCGGGTTAAAATTAGTAACAATGTATGTTTTATGGTTTAAAATATAGTGTCATAACTTGGAGGTAGTGAAATACAACACACAACACAATTTTTCAGCCTTTGTATAACATGTCTCATATTCATGAAGTGTGCAGCTAATGTAATATATGACCTGATCATGACCTTGATTATCATGGTGGGAAAGCATGGATCTTAGGGAATGGTCAAAGTGGAGATATATAAGTAATATGGATCCCCTTCACATGGTGGAGTGAGGACAGGTGGTGTCAAAAGATATTGTTTAATCGATCAAATGTCAATTGACAATCTGAGTCCCAATGGAACTCAACATCTTTACAAAGCAAGTGATGAAAGGGTTGGCAATGATCAAAGAGTTGTGATATAAAACATCGAATGGAATGCAATTTTCCTTGAAGGTTGTGCAATTAATTAATATTATTGGGTGGAGGCATTTTGATTATTTCCCTAACCTTTGCAAGGTCGACTTTAATTCCACAAATAGATATGATAAACCCCAAAATCTTCCTAGTGAGGACACCAAAAACACATTTCACAGCATTGAGATGGAGACAAAATTGAATAAGGTGGGTAAAGATCAATTCAAGGACTTTGAGATGGTTTTCTGAGATTTAGACTTTCCAAGAAGATTGTCAACATAATCCTTAACAATATTTTGTATAAGTTCATGGAAGATGTATTTCATAGCACGTTGATATGTTGCCCTAACATTTTTAATTCTAAAGGGAATGACACAATAAAGGTTCCCCGGGGGTGATGAAATATTTTTGTGTTGATCATTGGGTGCAATGAACATTTGATTATAACCAGAAAAACCATCCATGAGAGATATCATTTCATGGCCGGCGATTAAGTCGACGAGTTGATCTATATTTAGAAGGGGGAAGTCATCTTTTGGGTAGGTGAGATTGAGATCCCTAAAATCTGTACAAATGTAAATTTTTCCTGAGGCCTTGGTTACAGGGAAAATGTTGGAGACCCATTGCGGATAATCAATAGGTATAATGAAATTTGTAGTTAAAAGATACTGTAATTCCTCTTTAACAAGGAGAGCTATACGTGGGTGCATTTTGCAAAAAATTTTTTTGACCTGTTTGGTGTTAGGATAGGTGATGATGCTATGTACAACATTATTGGGATCATTTTTGGTCATATCACTTTGAATTTCCAGTGAAGACTTGGTGATATTTTGTTAGAAATGTTGTAAAGTCATGTAATTATTGTGGATCTAGACTTTGACTAACTTTGACTATACAGGGATCTGTGTGGTTCCTAGATTTACATCAAGTGTGGACTCATTGAGAAGCGTGGATGTTTCAAATGGTAGGGATTTCTGAAGGAAGTGTTCTTCAGCTCCCATGTGAGAGATAATTTCTTGATCATCCTGACACTGGAGGATATCTATGGTAGGTAAATCTTCCTCAACCATGTCTGGTGAAAGAAGTGGTAATGATTTGATAGAGCCCCTAATTGATATGTGAGTGGTCCTAAGGATATGATATTGATTAAAACATTAGGTGGAATAGACACAATGTCATCAATATCTATGGATTTTTTTAATTTAGTGGGTGATGAGGGTTTTGATCTGAAAATGTGTATGGTGGTTTCTTGCTTAGATGAAGGAGCTTTAGTAGTCTCGGGGTAAATTTTCTATAACCTAGGCCATTTTTCTCATATGGCTTGAGGGTGTGTAAGATGGGTTGATCATGTATTCCTTTTTCGTAATGCCCAAGGCCAAATCCTTTCCATGCACAATGGTGTAGGTACATACATGAAAAATTTGGGATTATCAAGGGATTCAAGGTTTGATTTAAATAGTGTCGTGTGGTGTAATTTGGTTGATTGGGATGGTGGTTTATCAAACCCACCATAAACAAGATTTGTTTTAAGATATGCGGGCCCATAAGAGATAATATCTCCCACATCAAGATTATACATGGGTTTCTTATCAAGGTGACCATACATTTTTGGTGATGGAATAGAGTTAAGCATAAGAAGGTGATATTCCCCAAGAGTGAGATGTTTCATAGCTTCATAACAGAGGAATCATCTGGTAGTTTAGAAGAATACATTGATGTGCTAGTGGATGCTTGATCAAAAGATTTAGAAATGGATTTAGGTACTAATACATCATATAACAATCGTGAGTGGATTTGGTTCATAGGGACTATGTAAGTCTGCCCTTCATGTTCATACTTAAGGTAGCAATGGAGAGTTAAAGGAACACAACACATGGTGCGTATCCAAGGACATCCTAATAACATATTATATTAGAACTCTCCTCTATAATATAGAAGAGTTCGGTAGGGTTTTAACACCAACTTTAAGTGGTAAAATGACAGTGCCTAATGTGGGTGTGATTGTGTCATTAAATGAACGTAATAGGACTAGGGTTTGAGTGACAACCATGTTGGGTAATCTAAGTTGTTCAAAGGCTAGAGAGGATATAATGTTGATAGTAGCACCACTATCAATCATGAATCTTTTGATAGAGATATCATTGACTTGAGAAGTGACAAAAAGTGGGAGGTCATGTTCTTCTGGTCTAAGAGTAGGTATTTCAGATGTTTCAAAAGAAATTGTGGTGGATGCTTTTAGGGCACCTACAAAATTTGTAAGAGGGGATGAGTCATTGGAGGAGATAGTAATGGATTGAAGTGCTTCTATCATGGTTTTTAAATAAGGCGATGATGTTTGAATGAGTTCATAAAGTGAAATTTTGATAGGGGATTGGTGTAATTGTTTAGTGGCTATTTTCTGTAATGTGGTGAGAGAAAGAGGAGTGAATTTTATCAAAATTTTGGCTTTAGATAATGATGATTGATTAAGATTTTTAGAGCTAGTGAAATTGATACTTTGAGTTTATCATATGATGTTGATGATCCTAGTGGTGGAGGTATATCGATAGTGTCTTTTTCTTGTTTGGATTCAGAAGGTTTGTTGTTGTAATTTCATGAGCATGTGGTGATGTGTACAACATTGATTTGATAATCAAAGGCTTTAGAAGAAGACTTGGCCAATGAAGTTGATGTTGAAGCTAAAGTAGGATGGGATGGGAGAAAGAGTGAACTACCCATCTTCTGAATCTTCTAATGGAAATCTTTACAATCTTCTATGGTATGTCCCTAGGTTCTATGATAATCAAAAAAGTATTAAAATCATACCAGGTAGGTTTCCACCCCTGATGATTTGATGGATTTGAAGGGGTAATGTGATTAGTGATTCTTGTAATAGGTTGTCCAAAATGGTAGCATACCACCCTTTTGGGTGGAATGCTACTGTGTTTGAATTCGATGGGGATAGGTGAAATGGGTTGTTTAAGTTCACTTGGTGGTCACGGAGGTCTTGTAGTTATAACAATGAATGAGCGATAGTGGTATTGTATTGGTGGTGGCTACAAGGATACTTGGATTGTATGGGAATAAATGAATGAGGCTCAGATGTAACTATCCATTATGGGATAGTGGATGTAGCATAAGGGCTCACTATGTAGGGACATGATGAACAGGTTTTTCCCTTGTAATAATAGGGTGATTGATGGGTATAAGGAAGGAGGGATTATTTGAAGGTCTTTGGTTAAGGTTTTGAAAAAATAAATTTCAAGAGATCCTATGGGTCTCGGTTTTGGCACGATAATGGGTTCTTTAAAAGAAGGTATGCCCTTTGAATGAAGAGGTGGTGGAGGACCGTGGAAATGATAAGTTTCATCACAATGAGGATTTTTAAAGATTTGGACAACATCCTGCTTATTTGGACCCTTCAAAACCTTAGATGAACTTGACATATTTGTTGACGTTGATGCTAATGAAGGAAGAGGGGTTTGAATAATACAGTTAATATAGTCCACATGATTTTTAGGATTATTGATTTTTGTAGTTTGTTGATGACTAAGATTCTTGGTGGATTTAGTCGAGGTGACTAAGCCAAAAAAATTCTAATGACACCATTATTATATTGCAGATTTGGGAGGCGGTGTAGTTGCATAGTTTTTGTTGATGTAGGTATGGATCTCATAACGGTTTCGAATCGTGTGGGTGGGAAGAATTCTAGTGGTAAGTAGCGGTTCAGTGTCTATGGGTTTATCTGGTGTTGGTATCAATTTGGTAAGCATTGAATCAATTGACAAGGGCAAGGGAGTATTTTTTATGTTGAGTGAAGAAGGGGATAGTTATGTAATAGCGACAACATGTTCATTAGTCTCTAACAAGGATTTTGTGGATCTTGTTTCGCTAGGAAACATAGCGGATGAAGAAATGGGTTCAATTTTCGTTATTGTGTTAATGGTGTGGATGACATTAGCTTGTGGTGATTCAGATGAAGAGGGATGATTTGGGAAGGGTTGTTTAAATATATCAAGGTTTTGGTTTGGAGGTGCATTTGGATTATCTAAATGGAGGTTGCCTTTGTCAATCAAATCCTGAAGGATATTGCGAAAAGTGTGACATATTTCTATTTCATGACCGTTTACTTGATGGAATTTGCAATAATCATTATCATGGTACCAAATGGGCTTTGACACTGATATGTTGATAGGTCAAATGGGAGGTAATGATATGATATTAGAAGTGAGTAATTTTTCAAATATTGCACTATAAGTTTTTGCTATGGGTGTGTAACTACATTGTTGGTAGAATTGTTCAACAACATGATTTTATTTAGGAGTAGATTTGACAACAACGACATTAGTAGTTGCTTTTTTTAATTTGGGTTAGATGTTAATTTAGATGGGAACTCTACTTTTGGTTTCTTGGGGTGAAGCTTCACCCACCCGTCTTCTAGAGCTTGCAATTCCAACTTACGAGCCATGGTGAATGCTTCATCGAAGGTGTGGAATGATTGGATTTGTAAAGTGGATGAGATATGCTTAGCATAAGCATGATAGAAAAATTCAATTAATTTTGTCTGTGGTAATGTGAAGGATAACTGATTGGTTACACCCCTCCAACAGAAACAAATTCAATAAGGAATTCATCTTCAAATTGCATAATGGCATGCAAATTGTTAATAATGATTTTGTGAGCTATATTTATGGAGAAATGATCTAAGAATATTTCGAAAGCTACAAAAAGAAAATAAAGAATGTTGCGAGAATGTTATTGTACCATTTCGAGTAGGACCTGCAAGAGACTTCTTAGAATTAAATCTTGATCTTGGGATATACATCTTAGGAGGGCCTGGAGGGGGTCTTCTTGAGCCTGTTGGCCTAAAGATGGGATAGGTTAATATGAGGACTGGGGGGAACATGCTTGATGTTGTTGTAGAATGTCTTGCTAATAAGGAATGTTTGTTTGAGGGATATTTTGCTGATAAGGATTTTTTTGAAACGTTATGTTGTGTGGAATGGTATTTCGAATATTTTTGAGGTGCATGTTGTTGATGAGGAAAGCTCTAAATGTTCTGTGATAAGGGATGTTTGATGATGGAATGTTTTGCACTAGGGTGTTTTGCAACAGATAATTTTTGAGATAGGTTTTGTTGGTGGAAATAACCCTATTGCGAAAGAACTATACTATGGATTTTGAATGTATTGGTATGGTGTCGATACTTGTGTAAGGGGATGTGAATATGTGGGAATGTGTTGGGATGGTGAAGAAGAAGAGGAAAAAAAATGGTGCTTTCCGCAAAATGTTTTGTTGCAGAATATTTTTTTGTGGGATGATTTGTGGAATAGACTGTGACATCAAAGGTTGAGAGAGTTGCGACATGTATTACAAGGCGGGATGTGTACTAGCAATAGCACTGGTGTTAATCATTGGTGTTGTTGAAGGGATAGACATGGTGATGCTTTGAATGGGAATGGTATTATGTTGAGATGATATAAGAGTAGAAAGAGGAACAAAACTTAATGATGACGTTGATACCTATGAGGAGCCCTAAAATCCATCGTGGAGGCAGTGGCACTACTTTGGAGAAGTGCAGACCCTATAGAGGTAGAAGGAAGACATAAATTGTTGGGTGGACACATTTTGTGATGAGATCATATGGAGATCATAGACATGTGTTGAGGAAACATCGATGTTTCTGGTTGACTTACAAAAGGTTTCTCATCTAATGTGTCAAATGGATTAGAAGAGCTAGTAGCATTCTAGGATTGGCTAACACTTGGCATTTCAGATTGAGCTGAAGTATCAAAAATGTGTCCATCCGAGAGGGCTTGGAGGGCATATTCTTGAGCATGTTGGCCTAAAGATGGGCTAGGTTGATATGATGACTAGGGGGAATACACCTGATGTTGTTGTAGAATGTCTTGTTGATAAGGAATGTTTATTTGAGGGATATTTTGCTGATAAGAGAGGTTAAATTGATAAGGATTATTTTTTTGTGAAACGTTATGTTGTGTGGCATCGTATTGTGGAATATTTTTTTGAGGTGCATGTTGTTGATGAGGAAATTTCTATTGAGGAATGTTCTATTGATAGGGAATGTTCGGTGATGGAATGTATTGCATTTGGGGTGTTTTGCGATATGATACTTTTTTGAGATAGGTTTTTTTTGGGGGAAAGAACCCTATTGCAAAGCACTAGATTGTGGAGTTTGAATGTATTGGTATGGTGTTGATACTTGTGTAAGAGGATGTGAATATGTGGGAATGTGTTGGGATGGTGAAGAAGAAGAAGAAAATAATGGTGCTTTCCCCAAAATGTTTTGTTGCAGAATATTTTTGTGGGATGTTTTGTGGAATAGACTGTGACATCAAAGGTTGAGAGAGTTATGGCATGTATTACAAGGTGGGTGTGTATTGAAAATAACACTAGTATTAATCATCAATGTTGTTAAAGGGATAAACATGGTGATGCTTTTAGTGGGAATGGTATTCTATTGAGATGCTATAATAATAGAAAGGGTAATGCAACTTGATGATGAGATTGACAACTATGAGGAGCCCAAAAATAAATCGTGGAGGAAGAGGCACTACTTTAAAGAATTGTAGACCCTATAGAGGGACTGGAGGAAGACATAAATTGTTAGGTGGACACGTTTTTATAAGATCATATGGATATCATAGACAAATGTTAAAGAAACATCGATGTTTCGATCAATTACAAAATGTTTCTCATCCAATGTGTCAAATGGATTGGAAGAGCTAGTAGCATTCTCGGATTGGCTAATGCTTGGCATTTCAGATTGAGCTGAAGTATTGAAAAACAACTATTGGATAATAGGTTCTTGGTTTTATTCAATGAGTTATGCAATGGTGGGTAAAGGGTTGTGAGCATGCATGATGGATTGTGGTGTGAGTGATTGCATTTGTAGATTTCTCACTACTAGGTATGCATTAAGAGCAATGGGATTCGAATCTAACATTTCCTCAAAAATAGGATCACCCCCATTATAAAATGGGAGTTCAGGTGCAATGGGGGAAAATAAATGTTCTGATTCTAATGTATAAATAATTCTTCCATGGTATTATTGTGGAGAATGAAAGGATTGTTGTCCAATTTCATTTTTATGACCAAACCCTACTCCATTCCAAGTTTGTGTGTTGGAAAATAGGTTGGATGAGTTCTTTTGATAAAGTAATTCTTGTGGTTGCATTGGTGAAGAAATTTTTATTGGGAGTGGTGTAGTATGAAGTGGGGCTTGAAGTTGAAATATAGGCAATGAAGTAGACATATTTTCAGATTGTTGGTTACATGCTTGTTGTCTAGTGAGAACCATGATAAAAACACACACAACATGGATAATAAAATGATTAATGACTAAATGTATTGATTAACAATCAACAAAAAAGGAAAGTAGAGTGTTATTTTATTCTTATTTTACTTAATTATAAAAAGGTGAAATGTGTAAAATAATCAACAAAGGTCCTAAGAAGTGGTTATCTAAGGATGGTTTTAGATGTTTTTAAAGATGGTGTCCTTGATATACATGAAGGTACATGTGAGGCAAAAATTTGTGATTTTTAGTACGGGTGTGTATATTGGGGTGTACCCCTCACTTCATGGTCCCGCTACAATACAGAGTCATGTGCTGAGCCAAAATATATTGACAAGTAGGTGTTTATACTTGGCCGAACACCAATTTGGTTTCCCTATTGGGTGATGAAATCCCAATTAGTTTCACTGGGTGGGAGTTTTTTTGGATGCACTTTTGATTTGAAGTGATTTGGTTGTGTGTGAGGGGAAAATAAGTGAATGCAATGAATTTTCCTCCTAATTAGACTATGTGATCAAGAAGAATGCAAATTGTTTATTTTAAGACCAAAATGAAATGTTGAGCTTTGATGAGGATAGAAAGACAAAAATGCAAGACAGAAAGCAAAAATAAGGTTTTTAGGACTTACAGTTAAATGGCTAAAAATAATTTTTTCTAATTTTTTATTCGTTTAGAAATTATTGATTTTTTTAGCAAATCCAAAAGGTATTATTCCCAAAGAAATAGAGCCTACAAATTGACCAGAAAAAGTAGAAGTAGAGAAAAAAATACTAAAGGTTGTTAATGAAATGTTAAGAAAAAAACACAGGGGAATCACTAGCGATTCAGGGGAATCATGGGCGATTGATCCAATCTCTAGCGATTAGCGATCGGTGAAAAATAAAGATCAAAATAATGATAAAACGATATAATTAACTACGGATTAGGGTCCATTAGGTGTGCCAAAATTTCTCACATGGTTTTTACCTTAGTTTTCTTGATGAATTCAATGGGTAATGATTGGGCTTGACCTCAGTATGGCGGGGTTTCTGGGGTACCCACAGATGTTGATTATGTTTTTGTTTTTGCACACCATTTTAAAATAATGGATCGGAAGGCTTCTTTACCTACAAACAAATTCTTGTAACAATGCTATGAATCACATTAAGATAATATTACAGCTTAAGAAATATTTAAACTCTTATTAGTACTTAAGATCATGCTTACAAAAGTGATATAATAAAGTGTGATTATCACTTATTTAATACATATATGATTAGCATGGATTCATGATTTATAGCCAAAAATCATATTCTTGATCTGTATAGAGATTCTCAGATGTGTTGGAAGATATGGAACCAATAGTGTCCTCTTCTTCCTTAGAGAAGTCGAAATCGGGAGCGGGATGTAATCTTTAGTGAAGAAGTTGGAATCTTCTTCCTGAGTGTCATACAAGTGGGAGAATGTGGATTCTAAACTGGATATACTGATGTTGCTGATAGAATTGGAATTAGAGGCAGTATGGTAATCCTCCTTCGGATGCTCAAGATCGGTCTCGTATTGTCATTTTAATCGGGCAAGATCTTCCTGAGCCTTAATGCTTCATCATATGCCTCCCAAAATTTGTCGGTGGCTTTCTCAATAAATTGTGTTGCAGAAAATATGGCCTCTAAGTGATCAAATGGAGCTTCTTGGATCACACAAAGTTCAAGGTCGTGAAGCAAGTTGTATTGCTCCCAATACAATGGATGGTGAACAATAGGAAAAGAGTCAGCTATGGGAAATTTAGATCCTCCTAAAGCCATCTAAAGTCATCATGCTAGATAGAGGATTAGTAGATAACAAAAAACAATACATTTTAGTTAATTTTTAACTAAAAATGATGAAAAATCATTAAAAATACATTAATTTTTGGCGATCGGGGAAATTGTTGGCAATTAAGAGGAGTCATTAGTGATCAAGGGAATCGATGGTGATTACTTATGAAAACTAAGATTTTTTTAAAAAAGTCTAAACTAATGGATAACACATTATTCTCGGTAAAACAAAAGAATATTAACCATATAAATGATATATTAGTAATAATACACCTATTTATAGTGCCTAAGATAAGTCAAAATGAACATTTTACCTTACAGTGTGTTGGTGAATAGAAGAGCTAAGGAAGGTGGCTGGAGGAAGAAAATGATCAATTTGAAAATAAACCTAGCATTAGTGGAGTAGCGTGAGGTTGGGTGATACTTTATGTATTGATATTGCGATAAAGTAGACTTGAAGAGCTTCAAAATTCATCCCCAAATGAAGTTTATGAACCAGTATATATAGATTGCCAACAATTTTGGGGAAATCCATTTTGGTTATAAAATCAAATGATTTCCTTCCATTTTTGACTCAAAATGATCCATTTTGAAGTGATGAGGATGAGGGATGGTTAAAAAATCTCAAACTAAGTTTGTTAGGATGAGGGGACTCACTTTTTGGATGATTCAGCTAGTTAAAAGGCTAGTTAGTTAGGAAATAAGTTTGTCTTTGTCTAGGAAGTGGTTTGGACGATTAGCAAGGTGTCTAAGTTAACTCAATGAGGTGTGAGAGTGAGGTGTGAGGGGATAATAGGTAATTTAATCTATTTTAATTGAATAATTATTTTATATTTTAGAGATATGATGGGTTGTAAATGAATTAATTAATTTAAAAAGGGGTGAGATAGTGGGATGTTGTAAATATGTTGCCTTTAGTCATGAGTGTGTTTGAGCTTAAGGGGAGGTGTAGTCTTTTGGTGTCTATAGTGAATGTAGACACCAATCTTTGGTATCGCTACCCCTCATGCCAAGTTCATTCCCTTTTATTATCTTTATTCACATGCATATTTATCTTCCTATTCGAATTCCCATTTCCCTCCACAAATCCCATTTATGCAAATTTTCCACTTTCCTATATTACCTCATAAATTATTTTAATTCACTCCTAATCCCATTTAATTAATCCCTAATCATTTTTATTATCCTAATCGCATCTCATTTGTTATCACTAGACGCTCATTTAATATTTTCCTTTAATTTCTCATTACTATATGATCAATTTTATTCTCCCTAGGCCCTCATTTAATAATATCATCTCCCCTTAGCCTTTATTTAATATTTTCCTTCCTCCCAGCCACCTTTTATCAATCTCTAGGTTCTCACCCATGTTCATTGAATATTTTATCTCCTTTTTCCTTTATTTAATAATTTTACCTCCCACCTACCTTTATTAAATTCTTTCATATCCTCCAACATCCATCCACTCACCCTATAAATATACCCATACCACATTCTTCGTTAAGAGATGAAGGGATGAAATTTTGGAATCTTCAATATTCTTAGAGATTTTGTGTGCATCAACTTTGGAGTTTTTGGGAGACTTATTTCACCTTGGAAAATCTTGTGTTTTTATTGTAATATTATTGTTATCACCAAATCATTACACCATCTTGTTGCTCAATATGTGAGTGTGTTAATGCAAGCAATGTGACTGGGTAAGATGGAATTAATTCAAGGCGTGGGACCTTATAGTTGAAGTGATTCTCTATAGAAAGCTAGATCTTATTCCTAAACTAATGCAATAGCTATCTCTAATTGAATGAAATCTAACTACTTCTAACCTATGACTTCCAAGGAACCAGGAGAGAGAAATAACATAAATGAATAAAATATACTCTAAGGAGGTGATGCACCAAAAGGGAACGGTGTAGGGAATCTCTTGAATGTGTGGAAGTGATAGGAAATGAGGTATATAGAGGGTGTAATAGTCACCATAGTCAACAAAAACATCAAACTAGCTCCTCCATGAAAGCAAAATAGTAATGAAATTTTCCGATAATTTAGATTGACACAATACAACTGTAAGTGAATTGAAAAGGTAAGTAAAGAAAACAAACACAAGAAAAGGGAAGAATACATCCACAATACTTAAATCCACAACTTCATTGATTTACATAATTCAATTAATTACAGAGAAAGGCCAGGATCATCATGCAAGATGTCTAGAATGAAGGCTTGTAACACATTTTCTTCCTAGAAAAATTTTGGTAGATTTTTAGTAAGCAAAGAATTCCCCCTTTCAAATGAAAGAGCTTACAATTTATAGAATAATTTGAGAGGACGGAGAAATTTGAAGCTTCTTATATGTAACCACATCTCACCTACCAAGTTAAAATAAAATCAATTTAAACATCATGGGGCATCTATATAGCCCATCACTATTGTATTGTAGCTTATAGGATAAGAAATTACTCCCCATGCCCCATAAATTGGGGTAGCTAGTTTTATAGTGCCTTGGAGTTCCGGAGAAGAAATTACATTTTAACCCCTTTTATTCATTAGAACTGAAAACTAATTTTTCTTCCTGTAGAGGATTCGAGACCTTTCTAGAAAGTCTAATTTTGCAAAAATTTAAGCTCTTGGGAGAAAGTTATGGTGTTTTAAAGTTAGAAACCAACAAGAAAACTAGGCGCCATTCTTGCATAGCTTCCAAGTTCATTACATTGATCTGATCATGCGTTACTACCTTCTACGTATCATTATTTTTCATGTGCTTTACTTCACCCTTTTTTTGAAGTAAAGTAACTTACTTTCACTGATAACTCTACTTTGCATTTGTTTCCTAGTCCCGTGGTGAATTAAGAGTGCATTAATACCTTGGGATATGGACCAAATCACTTTCAAACTCATTGGGTAGCTCGGGTTATGTCTCGGCATGGGCTCAATTACATTGCTAAAGGAAATATTTACTTTTATGTTCAAGTCACCTCCATCTCAATCACCACTCAACTCTATACTTGGCTCAGTCCTCCTCTCAATGCATTGAACTCTTAATGTTTTACTTCTTATCAACTTGCATCCCAAAGAAAGTATTCCTCTACCAATTTGATGCCCAACACTTTAAAATTGGTGATATCCCACTTGCACTGGTTTTTTTTATTGAGTCATTATGGTCTTTACATGATGCATTACTTATCTACATTGAAATTGGACCCTCCAACTTGTGAAGTAATTGTTTCCCTATTCGCCGCAACTCTCTAACTCTCTGTGTCTATTCAACTTGATGATTTGTGCCAACTTTACTTATCTTGCATCAAATTTGGCTTCCATTACTCACCAATTTGGATCCCCTTTATTCACCACAATACTCCAATGACTCATTCATTTCTTTGAACATGAGATACTTTTCTTATTTTAGCTCATACCCCAATGTGAGTCTTCACTCACCAAATCACCGATCAACTCTACCCACTCAACATTCCTTGCATCAAGATTGCATTTCTCTGCTTCACTTTCATCAAATGAGTATAATCCTTCTTATTTTAACTCACTTCCCAATGTAAGTTGTAGCTCATCAAATTTCCACATTGACACCATTTTTCCTACTCGTCATTGCAGAAAAATGAACCTTATTTACTTGGTTTGCATCAAAAGAGGTGTGGATTACTTAAATTAATCAACCCCAAGATCACTTATCAACACATTGAATGACATAATTCTCTCGAAATTCTCATTCCTTTCTAAGCTTGAGGTGAGATAACTCTAAAATCCTATGGTTTTTCCTAACTTGACCCCTAGCCTTAGTTGGTAGCGAGCTCCTTGCTCATAATCCGACTTGGCCTCTTCATGCAAGATCAATGGAGAAATTTCCCGATATTTTTCCTACTTTAGGCATGAAATTTATCTTTCCTAGCTCAACAACCTTGCATGAATTTTGAACCATTTCCTTACATCACCCCTCAATGTATTCCATCTAGCTGAGTTTGGGGAGAGCATCCCTAGCTTGTTGTTTGAGCTCTCTACCTCGACATTGCCAAATAATCTAGCCTCTATACATAATCCTCCAAGTTGATGACTACTCCTCATGCTAGTGTCGGCCTCACTCATGATGACTCACCTAGGTGAGTTCTCTTGTGCACTGCAAGCCCAAATTGACACTATGGGTCAATTTCCTTCTTGGGGCTTCCTGGTTGGTATTATTTGTATCCCCGATCTCATTTTCCATTAACACAAACTTATGGGGTGAGATCCCTTTTCCATGGTCTAATTTTCTTGGTTAAATCACTATGGTGATCCATTTCCTCCTTGTGGCCTATATTGACTACTCACCTCTACATGTTTAGCTCAACTGAGCAAGCTCAGCTTTCGAATCCCAAGATAACAACCCTTCTCACTATTTGGTGAGCTAACTCGCCGCATGACTTTCCTTTCTCACGTTACGAAATATTTTCAACTCACCAAGCTTGAGGAGATTGGCTCTCCACTTGTTGGTCGATGTCTTCACTCAACTCACCAAGCTACTCAGTGAGCCCATTTTAGCTCGGTCTCGATTAGACACCCTTACCTATTTCATAAAAAATTGGATTTTCTCGGGAACTTGTCGGTATTGATGACCTCAAATGTTATAGTGGGCTCCCAGGAGCTATCCTTTCATCATTGGCCATTACTAGCCCAATGTGGGTCTCAACGTGGGCTACATCCCATCCTTTTTTAAGTTGATCTTGCGGGTCAAAACCCAAAAAAGGAAAAAATTCCTCAATATTAATTTTACAACTAAAATCCCGAACAAACTCCCAAAGCATTGAAAATCACCCATAATGCAATTTTAACCTTAGGTACCCCTCTCGGTGCCCAAGTCTAGTGACATCCTGTTGCCCATTTTTCTTGAGGGAGGAAAAATGGATAACAATTTTGTTGACTCACGAGGGGCATATACCTACTAGATGTGGTTAACTAGCCGTTTGAATGAAACTCAACCTTAAAACTTGTACCCATAATCCTACTTGAACACTACTAACCTTAAATTCCACATAACTAATTATTTTCTCAATTCTTTAAGAAAATATTTGAAATTGGTTTTTGTGAGAGTGGAAGATTACCTTAAAACTATAATTCCACCTTTCGTCTCAACTATGATTCATGAGACTAGAAGATGAACACCTTTATTTGTTTCCTCAACATCTGATTTCTCGGTAGATATGGCATACCATAGAGTTTAGAGTGAAAAATATATTAGTTTGGACATCATGGAGCTATTTTAAGTTTTGACTCTCTTTCTTATTCTACAAATTCCATCTCGACACGCCACTTGGAACATCTGTTGAAAATCGAGTTATTTCTTCGTTCACGGGAAAGGTTGTCATAGCATTGCTGACTCATAATTTCCTTGTCATGGCTGCTAGAAACTTAGCTACTAATCTAAAGGAATAGAAGAATGAAAACTTTAAAAACTATCATTTAACCTTATTTTAGTTCCCCACATTTGAACAATTAATTTAGCCTAGAATTTATTGCAAACAGCCCAAAGTGCATTGACACATCACTCAACTTTGAACTAAGTGTTAACCTAAAGCGCACAAGGGTACCAAGTCCCTCTTTATATTTTCTTGTCCATAATGTTAGCATGATTACATACGTATATATCTATATCCATAAAAATAATCAAGTAAACCACGGTGCATGAGAAAGATCTAGAACTAAACCATATAAATGAGTGACTAAACAATAACTATTAAAGGATTTACCGTTGAAGAACCATATTCAATCATATCTAACACAGATATCCATCCAATATTATCCATTGTATTAAACACTACAAAACACATAAGCTTCATACATTAAGATCTTGTTTCCATGGTCATGCGTGTAAATAAATCCATATCATAACTCTATAATTGATGGGATATCATAACCGTGCAAATCAATACATATATATAGGGATGGGGACTTTCCCTTCACCATCCATGCACCTTCCAAAAATAGGCTACATGCTAATAATATCCATGCACCTTTATAAGAGAATACAAAAGCATGCAATTACTCTAATAATATATTTCCTATAGTTAAATCTAAGTAGAAATGCTATTATTAAACCAAAACTCTGCATGGTGCTCAAACTATTGCACATCCCAAAATATTCTTGTGTGATTTGTAAGTCTCCATGTCATTGCGTACTCAATACTCCATCTCCAAAAATAGCCTAATCCTGCAAAAGTGGCTAAGTTCTCAGTATACACTTGTCTAGGCGTGTGTTGTTCTACTATATTTTCACATCCTTTTATACACTATGTGTCGGTGTGCCCAATCCTCATGGAATTTCATACTTAAGATATCTTGTATCTACTCAACATTTCCCCACACTAAATGCATTATCACCTCAAAAATGGGTAATCCCACTTATTTCTCCAAGGTAAATAATAACGAATGAAATAATGAAGAATTATTCAAACAAAAGAATAGTATATCACTCAAAGACTCATCTCCTCAATAGGTAGTATTAATTTTGTATACTCATTCTTAACTTCTACCTCCAATGCATGTCAATCACTTAATGCCTCACCTACTTTATCCGGGATTTACTGTCACTATGGCATCCAGGTTCATCTTGGTTTATCCTCTCTTTCTCATTTTGCCAAAAATGGACAACGTTAGCCATGCTTGACATCATTCCTTCCATGAAAACCAATTTGTGTGCAATAAGATTCCCAATTTCACTTATGATGCAACCTATAATCTACTAGAAAAATCCCAAGTGTGTTGGCACACCACTCAACCTAGACCGAGCACTCACCCGAAGCGCGCAAAGGTATCAGGCCCCTCTTTAGGGTTGTTGTTGCATGATCTTAGCATGATGAAGACTTATGCATTCAGATCCATACTTAATAGATCATTCTATAGTACATGTTTAGATCTATATCTAAAGAATAACATATTTAAATGATAACCAAGATGAGATCAAGCATGCAAGATCCAATTATACTCAAAATTAACAGTCTGCTTTGCAATACACTCCATTATTTTAAACATGATAAATACATGGAAGGTCATTACAATAGATAATACCATAGTTTATGCGCACATTGGATTTGGTAGCATAAACTCACAATAAATCAGTTCTTACATACTATCTCTATGCTATGTAGTTCACTACATATTTATAAGGGTGGGGACTTTCCCTTCACCACTTATCTAATCCCAAAAATAGGTCACATGCTGAAAATAGCCATGTGCCTTTACAATTACAGCCACACATGCAAGTGTGCTAACAATAGATTTCTCCTAGTTAACTATCAGTCACAATTCTATCTTTAGCCCACATCCATGTAAATCACTCTGTAGCCACTCTTCCAAAAATACCATGTGTGTGTCACGCAAGTATTCATCCCATTTGTGTGCTCTACACACCATCTTCTAAAAATAGATCATCATCATGAAAACGGCTAAGTACCAAATTTTTCTTTGTGCTCCTCACGTGATTCCCTTCTAATCCTCCTACACCTTTGAATGCACTCTTCTATTCTATGTGAATCTTTTATATGCATTCTGCTAAGTGTTATACATTGTATGTTCAACACTACCCCACACTAACTGCATTGTCACCCCGAAATGGTTACCTTTTGAATGCTTAAAGAATGAAAAAGAATATAAATGGAAGATAGTAAATAATTTTCTATATAAAATAATGATTTACTTAGTACTATCCTCTTATTAAACTGGAAGAATGATTTCTAGATATTCTTCCTTTATTTTAACCTCTAATTCCTTCCATTCACTCAATGCGGCCTCTACATTTTTTGGAATATCTACCACAATGGACTCCAGCTCATCTTGGGTAATGTTCACCTTTTCATTCTGTAAAACAAGGACAATGTTAGAAATTGCAAAGATTATTCTCTCTAGAAGATCCATCTTACGTGTTATAACCTTCCCCAACTGATATAACCTTTCATTATGGGGTTCTTGTCTTTCATTGCGAGGGCCTCGCACTTTTGTTTACCAATTCCAACCTCTCTACGGGACCCAGTGTGTCATCCTTCATCAGTTTTAGGACTTTATTATCCTCTACCATGGTCCTTATCTTGATGACCACCTCTAGAGCTATGCAAATGTTCAATCCACTGGTCTTCTTTTCTCATCTCCTCCTATAATATTTGGAGAAATGCCTCATAAGATGTAATATTCCTCATCACCAAAGCATTTTCTCACTCTACTTATTGCTCAAGATTCTTTGGTGCTGGCATGCACATAGGTCCATCCTCAAGCACCAAATCCACCAAGGTTTGTACATAATGCATTTCCAAAGGGAATTTTTCTGGTACCTTGGACTCTAAATGTGGTCTTGCTTTCAGGACATTGTCTCTAATCTCCTCTACCATGCTGACGAAAATAATGTTCTTATTTTGTGCCAAGTCCTTCTCTTGTCGTAAGTGTGCTATCTCTACATATTTATCCTTAATATCCTCTTTCAGCACCTTAATAGTTGCAGCCTTATCCACATCCCTCTTTGTCACCTCTATTGATACTTTCACTAAAGCATTATTTGTTTTCGCAACATAGTAGTAGGCTTTACTATTATGTTTCTGGCTTGAGGTGCCTTCTTCAATATCCTCGATAAACATGACTCTTCACATATGTGGAAGTATACTTCATCCATATGTGTCTATATTGACTAGGACATTTTCTTCCTTGTCTACACAAAGTGGTCATATCCTCATCCATCAAATCTCATCCATATAATTCGTTAAGGCCCACCGTGCTTTGGAAATGGGCACGAACAATTTTACTTATGTCCTTAGCATAGCCCATGACCGGTGTAGTATACTCCCCACTTGTCCTCTTCGATCTTGGCCCCTTAGGAACTTGAGCATCAATATTTGGAGCTTGTTCTACTATGCCCTGAGAAATCTCTTATGCTATCTCATCTACCTCCTTTTCTCCTTCTTCTCCATCCTTCATTTCTTCATCTTTTGGCTCTTCCACATCCTCTGAGAGGTGTAGGTTATTTGAAATCAGTCTCCTTAGACTCTTTCACATCCTCGTTCAACTTCAACTTCCTTCTTCTCTTCTCAGCTAGCTCCTTCTATGGAGAGATTCGTGGTGATCTGTGCACTAATTGTGGAGTAACACCTTTGGTTTTTGTTCTCCTAAATACCATTTTGAAGTGGCACTCTCCTTGTACTGCATCTAGGTCCTCATCATCTTCTTCTTTCCCTTGAGGTGGTGTATTCATGCACTCAATTCCTACCTTTTCTGTAGGCTATCTTCTTACTCTATCCTCTAGGCCACAACTATCTTCTTGTTCATCTTCCTCTTCATCCACCACTATGGTCTCTATAGGTTATGGAGTTGGCACATTCTCTACCCTTAGGTGGTCCTGGAAGTGCGAACTCATTTTCCACATATTTTTTGTTCTCCATCTTGGGCTTAAGTTGAATATACATAAGTGCTACTCCAACATTTCAAATGGCCAAGATTACTAGCTTCATGCTTATTATATATGAGATAAGCCTCTCAATGGAGGCAGTTCATCCTAGATATACATATGATTTTCTCAGAGTGTGATAATCACAATCTACCTTTTCAGTGTTGAAACTTAGGCAATGCACATCTTTTAACCAGTGAACTGATGCCTAGAAGTAGCATGATATGAAGGCATATGGTAGTTTGCACCAAGGGGTCCAAGCTCTATCCTTCATCACAAATCACATGATGTAAAAATGCTGGTAGACTGCAAACTATACTACCTTACCCACCATTGAAGGTAACTCCGTGGGTATGTGCCACTCCTCTTCAAACGCCACGTGGAGCCTATCATATTAGATCTTCTCCCTCTACTTAAATGACCCACTCATGGCCGCTTCAGATAAATATTTATTAAATCTTTCTACCAGAGATTTATTTTTTGTGGGGTACTCCCAAATCCTCTCCTTTATCTCATTGGGCACTCTAATCTCCATAAACACCAAAGAAAATAAAATAGCACCAAAACTAATTTTGTCACTTATACACACTTCTTCAATGATTGTCTTTGCTATGTGATCCATGATATTGTAGATCACTCCTTGAGACATCTTCCTTGCAACGTGTAGCCACATTATATTCACCTACGACCACCTTTCTTGGTCATTCAACTTTGTTACAAGATGGGAAACTTCCTGTACTACTAGGTACTTCTTCAATTTTCAATTTCCATGTCATGCAGACCCTTGGTATATCCTAGCTCCTTCCTTGTCTCCAAGATTGTTGCCTTATCTGTTAATTCACTCTCTAGATCTGCTCCTGAGGCCCTTAGTCCTGTCACTATTGAAATCAAGGCGGTTGTGATTCTAACCCTTCATCCAATGAAGTAAAAGAAGTCCTCATGAACTCTTCTCATCAACCATTGATACAATGGTTGATACTTTCCAAAGTATGGCAGTTCATATAGTTGGTAGACTCTAATCTATTTTAGTAACTTCTCACCAATGTCATCGTACACTTTGGCATGTCTTTTTGCTATGTGTTTCTTCAATTTTTTTCAAGAATGCATCTAGCTCCTTATTATTTGATGTATGATGGTTGTAATCACTTATTTTACATTTATGGATGTGGGAATCCCATTCTTATCCCACAATCACGCCCTTTGGATACTACATTTCTAAGAAATTACTTTCAGGGTAAATTTCTTCTTCCTCCTCGACCTTCTTCTTTCCTTTTACTCTTGTTGTGGGTGCTTTCTTTGGTGCCATTTGAAAAATATCTCCTTTCTATCCTCTGTAACAAGCAAGTTAAAATCCTAGTTGAAATCACATGCCCTAGGTCTCGTAACATGTTCAATTCGCTCAAACCCTTCACCTATGGGGACAGAAGCTTCTTTTGTGCAAAAATATTATCTCCGTGACTGGTTTCACACTATTTACACCTCCACATGATTCACTCAGCCCGTTTGCACTTGTCTCTTTTGAATTTTTTGTAATTTCAATGGTAAGAATGAACTCACATCCCTTCCTTATATAGATTTTCAAAAAGTTAGTGCATTTATTTCTCCTCCACCTACCAATAATCCTCTCATTAATCAACCATTTTTGTTCTTTCTGTGTGGTACATATTTGTGCCCAAGCTATAACCTTCTAGTGCACCTTCCTACCTTCTAGCCGTGGACTTCTCTTCAATGCGCCTCCATTCGCTCGAGTACCTCACCACTAAGCCTTCCTTGGTAGTTCCCATGGCCTCTACTTACCTTGTGTTATACTTGTTTGTTCATTTATTTCCACATATGGTCCTCATTTCTAGAAGTAATCTCTTTTTTTCAAAAATTATCCAACTTGGATAACACTCATAGTAGTTTTTGTAGATTGAGAAACAAGGACGGAAGCCTGTATAATTTTATTAATCTCAATCAACCAAAAAATTACAGAGAATGGGCTGCAATATTTATAGATATTGCACAGCCAAATACATCCAGGAGAATAAGTTGCACAGGTGCAACCAAATGCCAGAATAAACAAGCTTCCAATAACATCCGGGAAGTAGGAAATGAATAGATACAAATATATTGTTTACAACAATATAACAGTATGAAATAAAAGACAAATATGGTTGATTAACCATATAACCAAATAACAATTATTATTTAATTAATAAAATTAAATAATTTAAACTATGCATAATTAATATTAGGATAATAATATTTAATCCTAACATTCCCCCCCTTAATTGTGCATTGTCTGAAGAGATGAGGAGAGAAATGCTCTGAACAACTCGAACTTGTCATGTGCTAGTGACTTTGTGAAAATATCTGCTCGTTGTTCAGCCATTGGAAAAAACTAAAGCTGGATGTTGTGCTTCAACACATGTTCACGTATGAAATGAACCTGAACTTCAATGTGCTTTGTTCTCTCGTGAAAAACTGGATTGTGAACAAGTTTGAGAACACCTTCATTGTCAACATACATGGTGGTCGGTTTGTCCTGTGGTATTCCAAGTCCTTCTAGTATGCGACATAGCCAAATCACTTCACAGACAACTTCTCCTGCAGAACGATACTCAGCTTCTGTGGAAGAGCGAGAAACAAAGTGTTGTTTCTTACTTCCCCATGATATTGGTCCAGATCCCATAAAGAATACAAATCTAGAAGTGGATTTTATATCATCAATGTTACCTGCATGATCTGAATCCGAATATCCAGTCAAGAAGAAGTTTTCATTCTTCTTGTATTCTAGACCAAGATCCACTGATCCTTTGAGATATCTCAAGAATGCGCCTTGCTACTTTCCAATGAAAAACTTTGGGTTCCTGCATGAACCTGGATAAATAGCTCACTGCAAATCTGATATCTGGTCTAGTGTAGGTCAGGTAAATGAGACTCCCAATCAGCTACCGATAGAGAGTGGTACTTACCTCAGGAGATGGATCTGAATGAGATAACTGTAATCTATTCTCCATAGGTGTAGAAATTGGTGTGCAATCCATCATCCTAAACTTCTTGAGTGTTGTCTTGGTATATTTCATCTGAGAAACAAAGATGTGATTCTCTTTCTGCCATACTTCTAGTCCAAGACAATAGTGCATAAGCTTGAGATCTGTCATGTCGAATGATCGCTTAAGATCTTTCTTCGTTTCATCAATCATCTTCACTGAACTGCCAGTGATGACTAGATCATCGACATAAAAACAACAATCACCATCTCCCCCCCTTGCTTTTTTAGGTAGAGATTGGGATCGTATGGATTTCTGACGAATCCATGTTGTACGAGATGCTCATCAATCTTGATGTACCATGCCCGGGGTGCCTGTTTGAGGCCATACAGAGATTTCCTGAGTCTACATACCTTTTCTTCTTGACCAGGTACAACATATCCCTCAAGTTGAGTCATGTAGACTTCTTCTTGTAAATCTCCATTCAGGAAGGCACTTTTTACGTCCATTTGGTGAACTTTCCATCCAAACTGTGCAGCTAGAGCAAAGATCATCCTAATCATTTTGATCTTAGCTGTGGGAGCAAATGTCTCCTCATAGTCAATGCCTTCTTTACAGGTGCATACCCATTTGCTAAAATTCTTGCTTTGCACTTGTCCACCGTCCCATCTCGCTTTGTACTTAGTTTTGAATATCCATCTGCATCTAATGGGTTTCTTCCCTGGTGGAAGATCAACAAGCTGCCAAGTGTTATTCTTCATCACTGATTGATATTCAAAATCCATGGCATTTTTCCAAGCTTTTGACTGTAGGGCTTCCTGGACTGTAGAGGGCTCGTCTGATTCAATAACTCTACTCATCAAGGCAAAGTTAACTTCTTCTCTTGCTTTACTACGAGTCCGTGGTCTAGGGGTGGATGTATCCGGTGGAGCATCCAATCTTGCATCTCGTAATGTACTTGTACACCATTTAGGCATACGTTGACCTGTTCCCATGGGTTGTGGTTCTATCTGATCAACACCATCATCCCCATCATCACTTTCATCTTCTGAGGGAACATTAGCTTCAATTTTTACAGTAGGTGAAAAATCTACATCTTGCGAGTCCGGAGGAGTCTCTACTTCCTTCTTCTCGAAAAACTCAACATCTCTGCTTGTGTAGACTTTTCTGGTCTTAGGATCCATCAGTCTGTACCCAAGAGTCTCTTCACTGTATCCAATGAAGATGAGATTTTGTGACTTCATATCTAATTTCTTTCTGTTCTGTTTGGGTATGTGCATGTTGGCTTTGCACCCAAATACTCTGAGGTGTGCAATGGATGGTTTCCTTTTTGACCATGCTTCTTATGGTGTAATTCCATCAAGAGCAGTTGTGGGCACTCTGTTTAACAAATACACTGCTGCTTTTTTTCTTTATTCGCCCAAAATGTCTTTGCAAGTCCGGAATCATCAATCATGCATTGCACCATTTCCATGATAGTACGATTTCTTCTCTTGATAACACCATTTTGCTGCGGTGTGTGTGGAGGAGGCATTTGTCGATGAATCCCGTGAGTTTGTAGGTAGTCTCTGAACTCATCACTGGTGAATTCCCCCCCTTGATCTGAGTGGAGAGTTCTGATGTGACGACCAGTTTCTTTTTTAACTGTAACTTTGAACTTTTTGAATGTTTCAAAGGCTTCACTTTTCTTGCGAAGAAAAAAAATCCACATTTTTCGTGAATAGTCGTCAACACAGAGCATGAAGTACTGGAACCCTGAATGACTTGTCTGCATTGGACCGCATAGATCGGTATGAACCAGGTCAAGTTTACCATGAGCTCGAAAAGTACTCTTTTGGAATGAAACTCTGTGTTGTTTTCCTACTAAGCAGTGAGGACACTTGTCTGTATCCTTCTGAAGAGATGGTAGCCCATGTACCATATTACACCGGTGAAGTGTTTCGAGATATTTGAAACTTACATGACCAAATCTCTGATGCCACAACTGGGCTAAGGTGGAGTTTTTAGCCACAAGTGCTTGATCATTTTTGTGAATGAAATCAAGTTGAAACATTTTTCCCACATTTGAGGCTTTTACAATTATTTTTGAGCCTCTGGATTTACCTCGAATCAAACACATTTTCTTGCCGGATTGACTATCAAAGTCAATTTTCAGGTTGTGATCTAGGAGTTGGCTGACCAAAAGAAGATTCTTTGTCAACCCAGGGACATATAGAACATCTGATAGTCTGCATTTACGTGAACCAAGGGGTAGAGAAATGTTTCCAATCCCCTGAACTGTATATGAAGAATCATCTCCCAACGAAACATGATTTTTCAATGGCGTGTCCCTCATTGAAATAAACCAGTCTCTGTGGCCATTCATGTGTCGAGTGGCTCCCAAATCAACATACCAGACGTCACTAGATGACATGGATGGTTCACATGATCGAGTAGTGAACAAGAAGTCTTCATTATCTGATTGTTTTTGTTGCTCAGCAATATTACCTTGCTGGTGGGTTCTTCTTTCCAGTTCCCCTTTTTCGCCGCGATAGTTGTTTAAATTTCCCTTGTAAGTTTGTTGTTGTTGTGGTCCAGAATTGCTTGATGAACCTTTCTTATAAGTGTTAAACCAACATTCTTGCAAGTCATGTCCTCTTTTGCAAATTGGACATCACTTCTTCTGTTGATTGTCCCCATGATACTGATTCTGATGTGGGGACTTCTGATAGGATTTAGGTTTTCCTTTACCTTTTCCTTTCCATTTTTGATGTGAAGACAGTGCCTGCTCCTCTTCATCATCCTTGTTGTGCATTACTTCCTCTTGTTATAGTAGGTTTACAAGCTTGTCAAAACTAATTGTCTTGTCGACAAGTTTAGAGTTGTGAAAAAAATGCGGTAAGAAGAAGGAGAGCTCTCGAAACAATGGGAACGAGAGATTCATCTTTGACCTTTTCTCCCGGGGCTAGAAGTGAATCCCTCAACTCTGCAACTCTTCTTAGGAAAACTTCAATTTTCTCATTCTCACTTGAAATTCAATGTATGTAACTAACTCTGCAAATTGAGTATGACATTCTTGTTCTTGACCTCATATATTGTGCTCATCTTATCCCATGCTTCTTTTGCTGATGTGGCATCTCGAATGTGGGCTTACACATCGTCGGACACTCCAAAAAGATGATGAGTTTTTCTTTACGATCTGCTCTATCAAACTGTCATTGTTGTGTTACATCAGTTGGTGATCTGGTTAGAGTACCATCCACAACAGCCAAATTTCTTCAAACTCAAGCTGTGTCTTTATTTTTGTCTTCCATGCAGCATAGTTGCTTCCTCTGAGCAATTGTGAATCCTAAGAAAAATTTGGGGGCATTAGTGCCCATTTTGTAGAGATCACTGACAGGGTTTGGCTCTTATCACTCTAGGTATTAGGTATCCCAATCTATATACCGTCGATCCGATATACCGAACCTTTCTATATACGCGCCCTTCCGATATACCTTTCGGTACATGAAAGAATCTCGCCCTTTCTATATACCCGGCGGTACATGAAAGAGGCGTTAACGTACGTGAAAGAATTCAATACGTGGTACCAAGATAGTACTGATGGGGTCTGTGCGATTATTGACATCGCTCAAAGAAATATCCTCATACGCACACGTAACTTCACTGTATACTCGGATAATTTCTCAATCTGGATTTATGTCTTGCAATCGTTCACAGATGATGGGATGGTTCATAGTGTGTGCATTGTGACCTTATTACTCCCTGTCGATTTATAGGGATGATGCCCAGATGACGTTGTTGCAGCTATATTAGGCGTTAAGTGCAGTAGTAGTCGCGACGGCTTTACCCGTAAGTGCTTCCCAGAGGCACTGTATATACCGAACGCTGTGAATGAGATCTAGGATCTCGTGAGTGTTACAGAACCAATTTTACTATTTTTTATTACAATTCTACCAGTTTCTGAGCAGTTACAAAGTTTTGCAGTTGACTATGGCAACCTGCAAATTAGTACAATATGTAGCAGTATACAATTTACATTCAAAAACTATACAATTTGAATGACAGGCAAAAAATTTCAGTTTCGGGGTCCTGGTGGCCTCCTGAGCCCAATATGACCCAAAATGCTAAAAATTGCAAAATAATAGCTGAAAATGCAATTTTTAGATGGGTCTCCTTTTGCAAAAAATGTCTGGAATGAAAAAACAGACCAGATGGGAAAATTTTTTTACCCTAAATTAGGGATTTCTCCGCTAAATTTAGTTAGTTGTAACTAAATTCAAAAAAGTCTGCTAAATTTAGCAGTTCCACCAAAAATTCTGCCAGATGCAAAAGGTGAGTTTTTGAGTGTTTTTGGTGGGATTTGACCCCCAAACCTCTCACTCCCAAGGTGCATGCACTAACCAACTTGGCCACTTGGGGCGCTTGAGCTATGAAAGGAAGAAACTTGTATTTATTGACAAGTAAAATCGACTTACCTCTTTAAAAATGGATGACTTGAAGAGGCTCCACATGGCGCATGCTGGTGAAGGCGGATTTAGGGTTGTATTTGCTTAAAAAATGGATCTGAAGCTTTGTTTTTGTTTGTTTTCCTTTGTATGGCCACTTTTCCTTGCTCAGGCCGCGTTTTCTAGCTTTCCACGCACTGATTTTGTTTGTTGTTTGCTTGTACAGGCTGCATTTTTGTGTTTGGCCACTGTTTTTTCCCTTGGCCGTGTTTTTGTTTGTCTCAGGTCGCAAACAAAGCCTGTAACCTCCGTAGGCGGCCATCCTCCACAGCTATTCGGAGTTACAGGGCAACAATGGCCGCTGGATGGAGACGGGTTTGTTGAAACACGCGGGCGATGTCGCCGAAGGGTTGCTGGTCACCGGAGTTTGGCCTGAGATTCATAGTTGTGCCGATGCCATAATGAAGCCCGTCCCTAATTCACACTCGCCCTTTCAATGCTTCCCAGGCTTCGACGGTTGCGGGGTCGATCGTGATGGATGCGAGCCTGTTTGGCTATGCTCCAGGCACCGCCATTTTTTATTTTTGTGTGCAGGTTTGCTTTGGCTTGTATGAGATCTGCTGTTTGACTCTCTCACCCCTATACAAGGGGAAAATCGAACCTCGGTGTTTTACCCACCCTCACGTCTTGGCCTTCGTTGGTCAATAACACACGCCCCTTCGTGTGCAGACCACTCCTTCTTCAGACTTCACAAATCCATATACATACACACAGATTTGGATGTCCAGTGGACTACAAGCAATAACAGAAGCTATATTTCTTCTCTAATTTAGAGATAAAACCCGTAATGGGGTAAATTTTTTTTTTTAAATTCTTTATACTGCAGAAATTTTACAGTGCTTTGAGTGCACCAAAGAAAAAAATTGCCTTCCAAGTACCTAGAAGGAACAGGAGGTTGTGGGGGAGGCAGGGATGGGGCTGGGAGTTTACACGAGGCTGCACAGGCTCTCAAATGCTACAAACACTTCTCCAATCTCCTCTCTCTCTACTGCTCTCTCTTCCACACCTTTACAGGTCCAGATTCTCGCTCTGGTACCAAATGTAGATTGAGAAATAGGGACGGAAGCCTGTATAATTTTATTAATCTCAATCAACCAAAAATTACAGAGAATGGGCTGCAATATTTATAGATATTGCACAGCCAAATACATTCGGGAAAATTAGTTGCACAGGTGCAACCAAATGCCAAAATAAACAAGATTCCAATAACATCTAGGAAGTAGGAAATGAATAGATACAAATATAATGTTTACAACAATATAACAGTATGAAATAAAAGACAAATATGGTTGATTAACTATATAACCAAATAACAATTATTATTTAATTAATAAAATTAAATAATTTAAACTATGCATAATTAATATTAGGATAATAATATTTAATCCTAACAGCTTTTTATTGTGCACTTATTTTCAATAATCCTATACCTGGATATTAATATCCATCCCACACTAAGGGTATGTGTCTTTGTCATCTATGCATATAAATTATTCAAATAGTAATTAGCTTCTAGTGCGCAAATGTGCTTATTACACAAAAACACCAACTAAATTGACAAAGCATAGCAAAAATAAGGAAATACATTAAGGAAAATACATAATTGAAAACCTAATCTAAATGGAAACATTGCCTTATTACAAACACTAAGAAGACTTATTTATAGTAGGGCTTCAACCTACTCCCATTGAAGTACCCAGGTAACCGTATTCCATCAAGTATCTCTAATTGACAAGTATATGTTTCAAGTATGTGAGTGACAACATATGGCCCTAACCAATGTACTTTGATTTTTCCTAGATGGTGCAAAAACTTAGAATCATAGAGAAGCACCATTTGTCCTATCTCAAGCTTTTTATCCCTAATGTGCCTGTCATGCCATGCTTTCTACTTGGCATTTTCTTGTTTTTGACTCCAACGTGTTATTGCTCATCGCTCATCCAGCTTGTTTAACTTTTCAATCCATTCTTTTAATGCTTGCTCATCAGCTAGACCTCCAACGCATGAAATATGTAAAGACAATAACATGAATTCCATAGGAAGAACTGCTTCCATGTCAAAAACTAAATAAAATGGTTTGGCTTTGTTCAACCTTTTATATGTTGTGTGATATGCCCAAATCACTACAAATACTTTATCATCCCAATCCTTTCTCCCAACATCACATTTTTTTGTCAATGTCTAGCTCAAAATATGTTTGAAATCCTTAGTAGTTCGATTTGCTTGAGGATGATATGGTGTAGTCTTATGGTGTGAAATCATGAATTCATCCAATAAAATTATGATTATCTCATTCGAAAATGTGTGCCCCTATAACGGTCAAACTCAAAGGACATCCATACATTGTAATAATATTTTCCCATAGAAACTTGGTTATTGTATCCACTGTACAATCCTTTGTAGGTGCTTCTTCTACCCTCATTGTCGGATAGTTTGTGCAAGTAATGATATAACATGATCACGTCCTCACGCGTACTGGTGAAAAATTAACCACAAAATCAATAGTCCATTTCTCAAACGGGTCTACACTAGTAATAGGCCTTAGAGGCATTTCATCTCATTGACATGGTTTCCCAAGGCACTGACAGTGATCATAAGCCTTACAATATTCTTTACAATCTTTATACAAGGTCTCCCACCATAATCCAACGAGTAGATTTTTGCGTGTAGTGGCATCACCTGCATAGTGGTCACCTACAATACCACCTTGAGCTTCCTCCACGATTACCATATGTTCATGTTCCAAGACATATCAGCCCAATACTTCATCCTGGCCTCACTTGTATAGGTCACCAATAATCAACATATAGGGTGCCACGCATATAGCAAGTTGTTTCTTCTCTAAGGATTTCATTCCTTTTGGTGTCATACCTGTTTGTAGAAAGAAAAAAATGTCCTCTAAATCTGATGGCACTCATTGTAACATATATAATTGTGCATCTAGCATGGTATCTTCAATTACTTGTGCTTCTTCTCCTGAATATATTCTAGATAAATGGTCTGGTCCAGAATTACTTTTCCCTAGTTTTACCACAACTGTGAAATCAAATTCTTGAAATAAGAGTACCCATTTACATATGCACCCCTATAAAATGGGCTTGTTTACCAAATAATTCAATGTCATGTGATCTATATAAAATACAAATGGTGTAGCTAGTAGGTACTATTTGAATTTATGTAGCGCATAGATCATTGACAAAGCTTTGCGCTCTGTAGTTGTGTAATTTTGTTCTACAAGATTCAACTTTATATTAGAAAAATAGATAGGATGATCTATAATACCTTCTCTTGGATGAGCCAACACCACATCAATGGCTGTGTTAGAGACATCCCATGTACATGAAATGGTTGGTCCCATGAAGGATAGTGCGGAATTGGCGTGGTAGTAATTTTCTCCTTTAATGTCTTGAATGTGCACTTTGCTATGGTTCTACCCAGAGAACATAACTTTCCCTTTCAAGAACTTCTCTAAAGGTGTGGAAACCTTGGCATAGCCATTTATGAATTTCCTATAATACCCCATGTGATCAAGAATCCACACACCTCACCGTGATCGGTAGGCTTTTTTTGGCCAATAATGACTGCAACCTTAATCGGATCAACCAACAAACCTTCCTTGCAGATTATGTGTCCAAACAAGATTCCAAATGGTGTAAAAATATGTTCAAAGAGATACTCAATTGTCTACATCTTTCAAACATTAAGCATAAATTGTCACAATGGTCTTTGACCACCATACACGATCCAATCATCTAAATAAACCTGTAATAAGTTGTGAATAAACTCTTTAAATGCCCGAACAACTATGTATGAAAATATATAGCAGGGACATTTTTCAGACTAAAAGGCATCACAGTATAGGAAAATTTACCCCATTCAAGTAGTAAAATTATTTTTTCCCCGATCCTCTTGGGCAATCCTAACCTCGATGATACTTAGAGAACCATTTGTAAATGAATAGATTTCACACCTTGCAACTCCTTCTAGTATTTCCTCGGTGAATGGCATAGGAAAGGGATCACCACACACATGCAACATTCAACTCCCTACACCCACACCCATCCTAATCTGATCATCCTTATTGATACTAATCACCATTGACATAACCCATTCTCGCCTCATCCAGGGGCTTGATGATTCTAGACTTCAACATTTTGTCAATCTCTCATTTAATCTTTTCACATAATTTGGGGTTCATCATGTAGGGTCTCTTTCTAATTGGGCATGTACCCTCTTTAAAATTTATCTTCATCTCCCTAATGATTTATGTATGCCTTTAATTTCATGGTGCCCCCAAGGGAATAATTCCTAATAATCCCTATTGGTGAGAAAATTTTTCAGGTGGAAAAACTTGTGGATTTCTTACCAATCCTCTAGGAATCTAAGTCCCTCTACTTAACCAACAGTAGCTGCCGTATGTGCATACGTGAGAAAGTGTGGATTTCTGTGGTGGTCTTTTGACCGGGGATCCAATAGGGTAACTCCAATAACCTTGTGACAAAGCTACAATCTCTTGCTAGGGAATTTTTCATCTATAGAGTAGGAAAGGGGAGTGAGAAAAGAGGTAGGAGAACTAATGTTGTAGGTATAAAATCATATTCATGCACACACACTAGTTAGAAACTTCAACACATACATTTATCAGAAGAAAAACCTCTGTGAATAGAAATAAGACCAAATAGAATTCACTTTGATCACCAAGTATCAAGAAAGACTTTAGTCAAAGAAATCTAGAAACTCCTTCTTCTTGTATTGATTTCTCAAATCAAAGTTCTACATAATATAGGAATGGAGGAGATTTAGAAAAGGGGGAAATAGAAGAAAATGACTATCTCCTTTGCTTTCTCTAGGTAGAATGCACTCTTGAGTCTACAAGATCAATTGAAAACTCTTTGCAATTGGAATGGTGTTACAATTTATAGAATGAGAGGTGACTTATCATCTTCCTCATGACCCTCCATATGCCTTAATATGACTTAATACTATTCATATTCTACTTTAAATATTTAAGTGCCTTTTATAATAGCAAGGTGACTTAATTTACATTGTGTTACTAAAGTCACTTTTAAGTGACTTAAAGGCATATCAAAAAGTGTAAACTCCAATGAAGAATTAGAACATTTAGGGGAAGAGGAGAGAGAAAGAGAGAGAAGAAGAAGAGGAGGAGATGTCACCCGATGAAGTCCATTGATCCTCATTGATGGAAAGCTCCAAATGCAGTGAAACTCTAAATATTTGAACTCCTTGCACACTATGAAACTCCTCCAAATTAGCTCACGAATGCTTGCTAAGTTGAATGAACTAAGGTGGATCTTGAATGCCCTATGAAAAATGACTAGGATACTCCCGAACAATGATGTCCCCCTGAATGATTATCCTTATACATCCCATTATGCCGAAACTTCTCTTTGAGTGTAACTTTCTATTTGTAGTAAGTTCTAAACATTTATGTTCGGTGAATTCTTAGCTATAGTGCACCTCCAATGTCTTCATCTCCTTCACAAGTTATTTTGTTGATGACTTTCCCAAAATAGAAGTTCCTGTGTAGTAGACCTACTATTTTTAGAAAGTTGGCTTTTGGTAGTCGGATTGACATGGAACAAAGTTTTTTTGACATGGGTTTTTTTCCCAATTTCATCCCTCTAAAATTCCAGGCCCGCCCGCTTAATAATCCAGGAGATTTTAAAGTTTTAATTTTCAGACCTAGTAGTACTTCTGGGTATGGAAGCCATTAATGGACCTCAAAATTTTAGGTTTGGTTTTCTCCTCTATTTGTGAATAAAATTGTATTTTTGATGTGGGTTTTTTCTTCTAGTGCTTCACGTGTGATCTTACTTCAATCCGATAATCGGTTTGACGGAAATCAAGCTTTTTCCTTCGTAGAGCCGGAAAGAGGGTTTCTTCGCTGCGAGAAATCCTTGATGAAAATTGGAGGTTTGAATATGATTTTTTAATGGCCTTCAAGAGATTAAAACTCAGCAACAAACAGTTCATCAATCTGAGCACCGGTTTGCAAGATATGTTCGAATCTTCGTTTTCATGGCTATGGGGATTTCCATTGTTCTTCTCTATTCTTCATTTCTCCTTCTTAGATTGATGAAAATTCCTTTTGAGACCTGCATATCTCCATGGAAAAGTTATTTCAGTTCCTTTTCTGATTTGGTCTGAGTTTCTTGCAATGGTGGAGTGGTGGACTTGTGTTCTCTGCAACTTTCTTCTGGTAATGGAGAAGCAACTAGAAGTAGTTAGAAGCAACAAGAAGCAACTAAGAGTTAGAATATTTTTCAAATTTTTGAGTTGGAGTTGGGTGAATTTTTTCATGTTTGATTTCCTTGACCTTAGGGACATGAGGGACATCAATTTCCACAATGAGCAAGATGGTGACATGTGGCGTTTAATCCAACGACGGGGAATGAAGGAGGAAAAAGTTACTTTAAAGCACTGGGAGCTAAAAGGCAGTCACGTGGGTGTCCAGAAGACTCCCTATGGGCTCTAGGAACATTTTTCAAGGTCTTATGTCCCCCACCTTAGGTGCATAAGGGACATCAAATTCCAAGGTTGTCCTGGAGTTGACACGTGGCGCCCAATCCAACGGCAGGGAATGGATGCTCCAAAAGTGTACTTGGGGGCTGAACTGTCGATTTTGGAGGTCACATGGGGTTCCAAGAGGTCATATGAGGGCTGATAGGGATTCAAGGGGGCTGGACACACTTTTATAACCTTGATTTCCCTGACCTTGGGGGACGTGAGGGACACTAAATCCCACCAGGATCTTGGTGCTGACACATGTCCTCCCAAAATTTGGCTAAGTCCTGAACTTGTAACAATGATAACTTGAGCTCTTGATGGACTTTTTGGAAAAAATTTATATGATCTTGATTGGAAATGGATTTATGAATCTAATGGTTGGGGTATAATGTCTTTATTATTCCATGTGATCCCTAAAAATTAGATTTCTAATTTTATACTCCACTTGTGCTCGAGAAAAAATGCCTACAGACACTGATGCGCCAAAGTGTTGTGAAAAATATTATTCCACCATCATGTAGGTATTGGAATCTTATTTCTAGAGATATTTTCTTTTTCTCCTAACTCCATTCGAAGGTCTCAGAATCTTCTTCTGAAGCCCAACATGTGTTTTAGGCACTGTGTACTGCTAGGCTTATGAACCGTGTTTTTACTCAGGACTATTCCAAGTCTTGGAAAACTTCCCCAAACCTTCAAAAATAATTTCCATTATATTTTAAGGTATTCATTTCATCTCCATGTTGAATTTTTCCCTTCCGTTTCACTCCAAGGAGTTGAATCTAGTCCTAGGAAGGCTAGCGATAGCCCTTCCCTATACTGCCAGAAGATAGTGTCTTTTCAGAACTCCCTAAAATCACATAGGGGTAATGAATAGACTTACCTAAATCACCTAGGGGAATGAGATTAAATTATTCAAGAGGTCATTTGGACTAATTGGATAGACCTGGGGTGTCTTGGAATGATGGGACTTGAAAAAATTAACACTAGGGTATCGTTGTCGTGCTTGGAAATTATCAATTTTCCTATTGCAAATTTCCATGACAACAATACCATAGTAAATCTATGATTTTTTCCACTTAAAATTCTAATCAATAGTCTCTAATGATGGCCTCATTAGGCTCAACATATGATCTAGTATTCACTTTCTTTGTCTTCATAGGTTCATGAGAGGTGCACGTGGTCTTTTACGTATTGTCCAACACCTCACACCTACCTCGATGAATGGTTCACACCCAAATTTTCTAATTCTTCATCATCCACTAAGTAGACAAGTTTTCTTTTTCTTTATTAAGGCAAGTGCACTGAAGTAACGTGGCATCTATCTCTCTTTCTTCAACAAAACACACTCCTGAATCTCCTTCATCAAATAAATCATGAATGAGTTCTTCCACCTTGACATTATCCCCCATAATTAAGTGTTTTATGACTTTTAATACTTCTTCCACTAGAGGTTTAGTAGAGAAGAATTCAAATGTCTAGGCCACTCTTGTAATTAAATCCTTCCAATTTCCAATCTCTATGAAGTTATGCATATACATACCAAGCATGCGCGCATCTCAGTATAGAGTGGAATAAAACTTGGGCACCTAGAGAAAATGTGGTATAGCTTCCCGCCTCTCGTCTGCAGAGTCTCTCACACTATTGAACGTGGTGTTGAATAGGGTGATTACCAAGATAAGTGCAGATTTTGAGTAGGTGCATAGATTTTAAAGAGCCTAGTGGCAAGACCAATCCTAATTTCATTCCATCCTACAAGATTATCCTTGTGCACCACCCACCAAAGTGCATTATTATCCCATGTAGGTTATATGCTAGCTTATTCCTTCTCTCCAATAGGTCTACCCATTTCTCTTCCATGGTGTACAAGAACACTATAGGGTCTCCTTCTCTAGTGTAACAAGTTATCAAGTTGTTACCTATTCTCTTGATATACCACAATTTTCTCGACCCTAGGAAATATGTTCTTTACTTCTCACCCTACCAACTCATAAGTGCTATGAGCCCAATTATCACAAGAAACACTTGTAGTATCATTAATAGGCTGTGTATCCTCCCAATGAAGAATTACTTCTTTATATGGCTCAAGTACCTCTAGATCCTGGATGACACATACATAAATCTTATCCGTGTCTTCCTCACTCAAGGGATCAACATATGACATAAATTTTCCATCTCGTTAAAGGGATAATAACTCTTTCCTCATTATTTTCAAAGCTAATATAAACCTTGTTGAATCGAATATCAACATTATTTACACAACAAAAAGGACACCCTAGTAGTGTTGGGAAGCTATCTAACTTTGTCAAAGACTAAAACCTCCAAATCTCCAATGAAATTTTCTCCTTGTATGGTAATGGACACATCTTTCAAAACTCCAATGGGAGTGGCCTCATTCCGTTAGCCATGAAAAATACATTAGAGGATGGTTGTAATGGAGGTCTCCGCATTTGTACTCATTATCCATATTTCACCCCCCAAAAAAATATTGGACCAGCCACAAACCCACACCAAAATAACTAGAGAAACCAAATTCAAACCTTGCAAATAGGTTGTAGAGGGACTCTACAATGGAGTTGTAGGGCCTACGAAAGATTAAATAACCTAATGCAAGAAGAAACAGAAAAAATAGCTCACGAGAGAATCTGTTCCTTAAATCCATTAAAAAGATTACAGGTGTGCTCAGAAATGGAATAACAGGGTTAGGGAAGGGGGAGATAGTGTCAAAGAAGCTAGAAGAAGAAATAAAAGAAATAACTTTGGTTCGAAGCCTTTGGGCTCCGAAATAGTTTAGAAGGAGTCCAAAAATTGACTAAGTCTGGATGAGGTAACGGACGTTGCCAAGTGTCCAAGCAGTGCATCTCCAAAGTTTAGTCAAAGAAAGGAGGCTCAAACAAGTGCTACGCCTCCACATATCCTAGGCCAAAAATAGAGGTAGAGTCCAAGCTAAAATTCAAAAGGTGGATAAGGTGGGACTCAAAAAAGGCTAAGTATAGAAGTGCTTGCGGAAGATGCCATGCATCATCTTGGTGCATCTCCAAAATTTAGTCCAAAACTAGAGACCCAAATGAGAATTGGATTGCCACGTAGTTCAAGGTCCAAAATTGAAGAGGGGCCATTGAAAATTCTAAGAGCCTGCGAAGGTTTCCACATGTCGACCCAACTCTCCTTCAGAGGCAAAATCCTAAGCGGGTTTCTAAGTAAGCGTAGATCCTCCATGTGTCCCATTTCAAAAAGGGACAAGGTCAGTTAAATAGTCAAAGCACTAAGATAGACTAGTGGAGGGTACCAAGTGTCAGCATGACGCTAACTCAAGAGTAGAATAAAGGGAGGGTTTTCAGACAAGCGCTAAGGCTGCTACGTGTCCCCTGGTTAGATATATGACCCTACCGAGAAAAGGACTTAGCCAAAAAACATGAGGAAATTGAGCAGGTCATGGAAGAAGCCACGTGTCGCCACGTGCCGCTCCAAAAGAAAAATTATGAGGCTATCCTCAGAGATGCATGAACCCTCCACGTGTCTAGTTTCAAAAGGGGGCCCATTTTCAAACTGGTTTTCCCGCTATTTTATACAGACAAATCTTAATTTTAAATGGGAATATATTTCAACTCGGGCATGAAATCCAACAAATCGACACCATTAGAAACATCTCGGCTTCATCTACACCATGTAGATCTACAAAATTAAGTTTGGAGAGGTTAGGTGGGATAAAAATGGAGAAACTTCTTCAGGTCTTTAATGTAGGATCTATTTCACCTCAGCAACTAGATTAGATTCAATCGATCCACCATTTTCTCCTCCTTCGAGGTGCCGGACAAAGAAATTGATGTAGTCAAGACAAATTTGGGGTAGATTTTGTAGGAGGCATTGATGATAGTGGTTGAACTTTGAACCATTTTTTCCCACCTCTCTCTCTTTCTTCCCTTTGTGTTGAATCTATAAAATCATGGTCGGGACTCATTGTAAAGGGTTGGACATTCTTCTTTTGTAGGCTCCCTTTTCCTCTAGCAAATGAATTCATGGAGTTTCAAACCTTCCATTAGATTGCAACATGTTTTCTGCCTTTTGGCCATTTTGTAAATGCATTGTATCAAATCTGCAGAGCAATAATACATGTTTGTGGCTGATTTTCGACCCTTTCTTTTCTTCATTGCTCTCATCTGGTCTTTCATTGCAAAACTAGTTATCTGTGCTTGATTATTGTATGCATTTTTTTGGTTTGTGCCTATCAGCAAAACAAATTTTCATCATTCCTTCGGTGTATCACCTGGTTAGCTTAGTTTTAATTTCTTGCATTCCTTTCATCCTTGTCTCCTTGGAAATATTAGATTAGGTTTAAGAATCAATCCTTTGAAAATTTCACGTATGCACCTAGATAAAGGAATAAGAACCATCCTTAATTTAGAGAGTTTTCCCATTTTCAAAGTCCCACACTTTTGGGGAAAACTCAATGTTATGTAAATCACATCAAATGAAAAGTTTGAAACACCAAATCTGAGAGGTCATTTAGGGTGTTGTGATTTTGCACTAACTGTTTTGGCACACCCGGTGGGATAAAGAATTATCCATCTTTATTATATTAAGATTGATGTGCACTTGCTATGATTCTAGATTTTAAGAAGTTTTAAGAATTACACATATGGTGAATCCAAAAGGGACATAATCCACTAGTTTCAGTAGTCTAATCTTGTCAAGTTCATGAGAAGAATACAAAATAGGTCAAGAACCGAGAAGAGGGACATTTTTTCCACTGTACTTGTATCCGACAAAAGGAGAAGGGGGAGAAGAGCCCAGAGATATCCATCTCCACCAAATAGAGCCTTATTAACACCTCCTTCTAATAGGCCATTATTTCAATCAAGAAGGGTGCTCAAGCTGATCAGGATGGCACAACCAAATCCTTATGTCAATTTCACTAGAAACACCTTACTCACTCACTCTGATTGCACAAAATATAGTCTTGGTGGTAGCATTAAAGAGCATCCCATATTTCACTAGAGAAAACCATACTTCTCCCGGTGACCACGTTCAATACATTGCAATTTTTTTTACAATCCATGAGATCACTAAGATGGACATTACAGTCAAGTTATTATCCTCTTCACTCAACAGTAAAGCTTCATAATGATTTAGGAGCCTAGAAGCAGGCTCTATTCAAACTTGGGACCATCTTTGTGCATTTTTGTAGTTTGGAGAAAAGGGAGATAACCTATCCTTGTTGGAGCAACTGACAACAATCAAGAGAGCTCCGAATGAGCAGTTGACGAATTTTAACCTCAGATTTCAAAGAACCTAGGATAGGATTCCAGCGAGTAGTAAATCCCACATAAGAAGGTTCCTTCTTATACTTTCTTAGAGCTTTAAATTTTGATATTTCTTTAATAATTCAATCAATGGGAGGAACCACTCTACCTACAGCTTATAGCCTCTCTATAAGAGCTGAAAATTGTTTAATTTAGGTTGAAAAGCTTTCTCCTAGGCCCTCCATGCCTCTATACCCCGAATTAGGAAACCCAAGTACCAGCCAGACACCCACATTAGCTCCTATACCTACTCCTAGGAATCAAAGTTCAGCTAAAGCCTCCACCTCATCCTCTAACACCTCAAAATAACTTCAAGAGGTCATGAAACAACTTTAGAACCTAGGGAATGAGTTAGTAACTATCAAGAGGAAACATGCTCAGAGTTCTAGGCCATATCAGCCTCAAGCTCAATATTAGGCTAGACCCCCATATCAACAAAATAGACCACCAGCTTCAGACTGTAAATCAGATTCAAAACCAAGGACAACCTCAAGCTAGTAGACCTTTTAGGTCATATGATCTAAATACAAATTCAACATCAAGGGCATTGGTTCTAACACAAAACAACTTGGCATAAGAATATGATTGGTGTTTCCCATGCAATCAACCACATAATCAATCAATGTGCTTTAATGGTGCACTAAACCAGGCCTTGATGGTGCAAACTAGTGGTGTGTCATAAGAGTCTAGTCAAGAAGAAAATCAGTAGCAAGGAGCTCAATAAGAGACATCTCCAAGTGAAACTATGCTTGTAAATTGGAAAGTGAAGACTTCTATGGAATGAATCAGTTCCCTTCTCAAAGTGTAGCTACCAATACATGGTCCAAAAGGAGAAATATTAGAGAAGGAAAATCACCAAACTCAAGTAACCTTCAACCTTCCATTACTCCACAAGGTTTTGGTACTCCAAATGCAACTCCCAACATGCAAAGCCATTCCAAACCACCTTCCAAATCCACTTAGGCATCGGTTGTAACAACCCATGTGCAAGAGAAAAATGTACCAGGAAAGGGGCAGCAGAAGGATAGCTCATTTAATATCATTGATAAAATGAAGAATACAAGTGTGAATATTTCACTATGGGAGTCATTGGCCATTCTAGGAAAGAAGGATCTATTGGAGACTGCTATGACCAATTTTTAAAGCTCAAATCAACCCCCTAACTAGGAAGAGAAAGTGCTTACCAATGCAGCTTAACTTGAGGGAAAACATGGAGAACAACAAGGTAATAACCTGAGGCCTCCTCCATTTTATGTTTCATTAATCATTGGGGACAAACTGGTGCATAATTTCATGATTGATTCGGGGGCAAGTAGTTTTGTAATGCCCAAACAAATAGCTGATCAAATGGGTCTCCAGTATGAAGTCATCTCTAGAGGGGTTGTACAATTGGACGGGACAACAGTGACAACTATTGGAGTCATCAAGGATTTTAGCCTCACATTGCATTCCTACCCCAATGTGACTGTATTATAGAACATATCAGTCATAGACTTACCACAACATTTTACATTGTGTTTTTCCATGGACTTCACCGCCAAAATTGGAGGCTATTTATCTGTTGAATGGTCGCATATTCTTTTTAGAATAAGGTATGGAGCTAAAGCCATAATCAGATCTGAGCCCATAACGGATTACCACATTCAATCTTATGTGCCTAGTCCAATCAATGCAAATTGTTTAGCTTTTGATCGAGGACCTCCTAAACACTTTTTAAGTAGATACCAAGGTGGGGTGTATCCCGACTTGACTTTCGACGAATGACAAAACAAAATACATGCTTTTGACCCCTATAAGGAGATGGAAGAATCTAAACTAGGATTCTACTACTTGCATGAGGAGAATCATCCTCTTCCGACATCATTAAGCCAAAACACAATGATGGCAATGAAGTATGGAATTTATTCTTTGATGGTTCAAGAAGTAGGAAAGGATCTAGAGGAGGAGCTATGATTTTTTCACCCCAAGGTATGAAATACTACTCACTTCTGTTTCCATTTCCCTATTCAAAAATACAATGAGAATATGAGGCTTTTGTTCATGGATTGCATTGGGAAAGAAAATGAGGAATCAAGAACTTGCAAGTGTTTGGTGACAATGAACTAGTAGCTAATCAAGTTAGAGGAAAAAATGTTGTCAAGAATGACTAGTTCAAGAGCTACAAGAATAGGGTATGGGATCTCATTGAGGATTTTGAAGCCTATAACATTGTGTCCATACCCGGAAGGAGAAACGAAGTTGCAAAAGAGGCTTAAAGTAGTTAGAGAAACATTTGATGTGGTTGAAAACATCAAGAGGGACAAAGGACAACCACATATCCATATAATTGTGAGGCCAGCAGTGCTAGATAACAACACATGCTGTCAGGTGTTTGAGAATGACTAGCAGATCATCAATTTCTTACAAGAGGAAGTTGAATTCTCAGCTAGGAATCAAGACAAATTAGAGCAGAAATATGGAGATCAAGTAGTGTAGCTGCATAAAAACCAGGTTCCCCAAGGTTTGATGACATTTGAGTCTATCTTCAATCCTAATGATTAGTTTCAAAAAGAGAAGGCTAATATACAGATCAAAGGAGAAGATTTGGAGTTAATTCTAGTTGGAGAAGGTAAAATGCTTCAAATTGGAAAAGTGGCCACCAAGTAAGAAAGGTATGAATTCCTGCAACTTTTCCAATAATTTCCAGATGTATTTGCTTAGAGATATGAATACCTAAGAGTATTCAATCTAAAGCTAGCACAACACACAATTGAACTAGATCAAGATGTTAAGCCCCTCGGAAAAAGTAGAGACCAGTCAATCCACACATTGAAACTCGATGAAGAAAAAGCTAAACAAGTTTGATAGAGGAAATTATTATATTTCCAATCAAACACTCAAGTCAAGTTGCAAACTTCGTCCTAGTCAAGAAGAATAATGGAGAGATTAGATTGTGTGTATACTCTTAAGATTTGAACAAAGCATCACTTAAGGACCACTACCCACTCCCCTCAATGGAGCAGATTTTACAAGTGGTGTCTGGATCAGAGAGATTCTCTCTCCTAGATGGCTACTTAGGGTATAACTAGATAATGGTGAAAGAAGATGATCAGTTCAAAATGGATTTCACCACCAAATGGGGCACCTATTCCTATAGAAAAATTCCATTTGGATTGTCTAATGCTTTGGAGCCACTTTCCAAAGGGCAATGGATATGGCATTCAAAGGGTTGATCAACAAAATAGTACTAATATATCTAGATGACATCACTTGTGTTCTCCAAAAATGCAATGGACCACCTTTTCACCTAAGACATGTATTTCAAAGATGTAGGAGATTCAGGTATCATTGAACCCTAAAAAATGCATATTCTTGGCCCATGAGGGTAGACTTCTAGGCCATATTGTGTCAAAGGAGGGTTTGGAAATTGACCTAGAGAGGGTTGAAGCAATAAGAGCATTGCCATTACTAAGCCATAAGAAATCTCTTCAAATCTTCTTAGGAAAGATTAATTTTGTCCACAGGTTTGTACCAGACTTTGTTTCCCTTGTCAAGCCAATAATGTTGATGTTGAAGAAGAACTTGGCATTTAGGTGGATAGATGAAGGAAGATAAATATTTTATGCCATCAAAGAAGATATATCATAAGCCCCAAGTCTCTTGAATCTATACTTCTCTAAATACTTCATACTATATGCCTTTGGTGGCAGTGACACAATTTCCGCAATCTTAGTACAACATAATCAAGAGGGTACAGAGAAGTCAATTGCCTTCTTTAGCCAAGGTCTAGAAGATTATGAAGTGAGATACCCCTTAATCAAAAAGCATGTCCTTGTAGTGATAAGAGGGTTAAAGAAGTTTAAACATCTAGTTTCAAACAATAAAATCCAACTATTAGTCTCCCATGTAGGAGTTAAAGACTTCCTTCTCAACAAGGATCTGAATGAAAAACATGCAGGATGGATCACTCATGTCATGGAGTATGAAATTGAGATCAAGGTTACTAATCTGGTCCATGGGAAGGGATTATGTGAACAACTGGCCTCAAGTCAACAAGATGAAGCAAGTGGTGAAAAGGAAGTTGTTTTTATCTTGCAAAATAGTCAAGAGGGAGAAAATGATGATTTTTCCACTCCTTGTTGGACTCAAAACATTATGCACTTCCTACAAACATTCCTATGCCCTCCAAAAATGAGTAAAACAAAAATAAGACACTTTAGACTACATGCCATCACATACGTGCTTATTGATGGTGTATTATTCAAAAGGGATACTAATGGTGTTATGTTAAGATGTATTAGGATAGATCGATTGAGATAATGTTACAAGAGTTCCATGTTGAAGAAGATGGAGGCTATTTTTCTCCATGGGTGACAGCACTCAAGATCATGAAGGTGGGTTATTATTGGCCCAGGGTGTTTAGTGATTGCTATGCATGGATGAAAAAGTGTAAGAACTATGCATTCTTCAGAGGAAAAGAAAGGCTCGTAGCACTTCCATTTCACCCAATTTAAGTTGACTAGATATTCATGCAATGGGGATTGGACTTCATAGGGGTCATCAATCCAAATTTTAGCCAAGGCCACAAATGGATTTTGATAGTAACAGACTATTTCACCAAGTGGACCGAGGCGGTGGAACTCAAAGAAGCTAATGAGTCTAGCATACTAGATTTCTATGAAGGGATAGTGACCAAATTTAGAGTTCTAACCACCATTATATTAGAAAATGCATTGGCATTCATAGGTTCCAAAATCACATAATGGGCTGTTATCAATGGGATTTACTTGAGCACTTCATCAAACTATTATCCTCAAGGTAATGGCCAATCCGAGTCTACAAACAAGAACCTATTAAGGATTTTTAGAAGAACTCTTGATGAAAATAAGAGAACTTGGCACACAAAACTCAAATCAGCCTTATGGACTAATAGGACAACACCTAAGAGGTCTACAAGAATCTCTCCATTCAAACTTGTCTATGGGAAAGAGGCAATGTTGCCTATATCACTTGAGTTTCCAGCATTGGAACTCATGAAGCAGTTGGAGATGTCTGAGTTTGAGCCAATGGAGGCTAGGTATGTAGAACTGGTGGAATTAGAAGAGACTAGAGAGCATGCACTTTGAATAATGGAGAAGGATCATGTCTCAATCAAGAGATTATTTGATAAGAAAGTAAAAAACAAGGAATTTTAAAGAAGGATACCTAGTTTTGAAATGGGATGCAGATCGAGAAAAACCAGGAAGGCATTCCAATTTTGATGTCATTTGGAGTGGCCCCTACATGGTCACAAGATGTAAAAGTAGTAATGCTTTCCAATTGTCTACATTGGATGGTGAAGAGCTGTAGATTCCAGTGAATGGAATCTATCTTAAACATTGTTACTAGAAGGAAAATTTCTCACCTTGTACATACTAGTTTAATTTCTCATTCCTCTAAGTGCTTGTGCACATTGCCTTGTTGTAGTTTAGGTTGCTTTTTTCCTAAGTGCTTTGCACACTCTGCATGTTCTACTTGGAGCATGTATGATTTCAAATTTTGTACATAGTTGTGTGGTGTTGTTTTGTTTCTCTTACATAGTCCATTCAGGGACAAATGAAAGCCCTAGGTCAAAGTAATTTTCTACTCTCAGAAACCATCATTTCGAGATTTCTTATGAAAATTGAGAGTGTAAATGGTCATGCTTGTTGATCGGTGGAAGCATTAGTATCCACCATCATTCTCGACTCCATGTCAATTGATATGATAAGGAAACTGGTGTTTTCATCTAGCAGGAAGATACCCCTGTGAGTCACCAAATTGTTATCCATATTTCGCCCCGAAAAATATTGGATCAACCACAACCCCGCACAAAAATAACTAGAGAAACCACATTAAAACCTTGTAAATAGGTTGCAGAGGGACTCTACAATGGAGTGGTGGGGCCTACAAAATATTAAACAACCCTATGCAAGAAGAAAGAGAAGGAATAACTTTGTTGAGCAAATCCATGCCTTAAATCCATTAAACATGTTACAAGAAGGCTCAGAAATGGAATAGTAGGGTCAGGGAAGGGGGAGATAGTGCTAAAGAAGCCGAAGAAGAATGAGAAGAAACAAATATGGTTCAAATTCTTCAGCTCAAACAATTCGAACAAGTCCAAAATTTACTAAATATGGATGAGGTAGCGGATGCTACCAAGTGTCCAAGCAGTGCATCTCCAAAGTTGATTCAAAGAAGCGAGGCTCAAACAAGTGCCAAGCCCCCATGTGTCCTAGGCCTGAAATGGAGGTAGAGTCAAAGCTAAAATTCAAAAGGCAGGCAAGGCGGGCCTAAAAAAGGCTAAGTATAGAAGTGCTAGCGAAGATGCCACACATCAGCTTAGCGCATCTCCAAAAGTTAGTCCAAAAGTGGAGACCCAAATGAGTGTAGACTTGCCACGTAGTCCAAGGTCCGAAAAGGTAAGAGGGGCCATTGAAAATTCTAAGAGCTTGCGAGAGGTTTCCATGTGTTGACTTGATGCTCCTTCAGAGGAAAAATCCTAAGCGGGTTTCTAAGTAAGCGCGGAGCCTCCACGCGTCCCATTTCAAAAAGGGACAGGTCGGGTTGAATAGTCAAAGCACTAAGGCAAACCAAGTAGGGCGCTAAGTGTCAGCATGGCACTAACTCTAGAGTATAATAAAGGGAGGGTTTTTAGACAAGTGCCAAGCCGCCATGTGTTCCCTCGGCCGATATATGACCACTGCCAAGCAAAGTACTTAGCCAAAATACATGAGGAAATTGAGTAGGTCACTGAAGAAGCCACATGTCAGCCCCATGCCACTCCTAAAGAAAAATTCAAAGGCTTTCCTCAGAGATGCACCAGCCCTCCACATGTCTAGTTTCAAAAGGGGGCCCATTTTCAAACTGGTTTTCCTGCTATTTTGTACAGACCCAATCCAAATTTCAAATGGGCATATCTTTCGACTTAGGGCTTGAAATCCAGCAAATCGACACCATTGGAAAGATCTTGGCCTTGTCTATGCCATGGAGATATAAAACTTTAAGTTTGGAAAGGTTATGTGGGAGAAAAATGGAGAAAAATCTTTGGGCTGTTAATGCAAGATCTATTTCACCTCAACAACCAAATCAAATTTGATCTAATCCACTGTTTCCTCCTCCTTCGAGGCGCTGAACAAGAAATTGATGCAATCAAGATAGATTTGGGGTGGATTTTATAGGAGGCATTGATGATAGTGGTTGAACTTTGAACTGGTTTTCCCACCTCTCTCTCTTTCTTCCTCTCTGTGTTGAATCTATAAAAGCATGGTTGGGACTCACCGTAAAGGGTTGGACATTCTTTTGTTTTACAGACTCGTTTTCCTCGCAAATGAATTCATGGAATTTTAGACCTTCCATTAGATTGCAACACATTTTTTTCCTTTTGGTCATTTTGTAAATGCATTGTATCAAATCTGCAGAGTAATAATACATGTTTATGGCTGATTTTTGACCCTTTCTTGCCTTCATCACTCTCATCCGGTCTTTCATTGCAAAACTAGTTATCTCAGTGCTTGATTATTGTGTTGGTACCCAAATTTGTTCTCCTTTTCAGTCTAAGTAGCATCGGAGATATGGCATGAAGCTTGATGTTAGATAGATCATGATGTGTGTCATTTTGTAGCCGAGGATGTGATCTAACCGACACTCGTCAGTTTGTGGAGAGATGGATAGCACTCGAATAGGACTTGATCTTGTCCTAACTATTTTAGGTTGTGCATTTCAACCAAGGTAAGATTACCTATTTTTTAACCCTCAAATGGTGAAGGAGATGAAGATATCTCTCAATTTTTGTAAATAGTATGGAAAGGGCCTTGGGAAAATATGATCAACACTCCAAATTTGACTTTCACAAGTTGTCACTCCCAGATTATGGAGATATTTTCAATGCAAGGCAAGGGTTACTGAAGACATTATATGATCCTGATTTTCTTTGTGCATTTTTGTAGATGGATTGAATTCTTTTGTTGACACACAATGCAATGTAGGGGTAGTATGGGGTAGGATTAGTTATTTTGAATGAATTTTTGGTGGGAGATATTAGACAAGACTAACCAGAATTTGCCAAATTCTTTGAGGACCTTTGCAAGAAATTTGTAAGACCTAAACAACAGAATGCTTCAAAGGGGTTAAGGTACTCCTTCAACCAGGATATGTGCACCAAATGGAGGCCCAAATCTGCACTCTTCCACACAATATTTGACAACCTGCCACAAAATATTGAAGCAAATGAACCAACAAAGCATCTAGAAACCTCTATTTTATCATGACCTAAGGTGCACCCAAAGGTTTACAAAAATCTCTAAATTCAAGGAAGGTAAAGTGATTTTAAATCTATTTATCTCTTTATTAGATGAAATATCTTCTGAATGTGAGATTGCAAATGCCACTAAACTATCAACAAGAAATGAGACCATGTATGATCAAGAGAGATTTTGTATACAAGACTGCGATAGGAGTAAGAAACAAAAATTGAAAACATTCTAAAATATAAGTATATGCAAATTTTACCAAGAGACAACACAAAATAATCTAGAATGACCAAATTTATCAGTAGGGGAATGTTATAAGAACAATCTCAGATTTTTTTGATGGCTTTAAAACTAAAACCAACTCAACATGATACAAATATGATGCAAAAAGGAATTAGAAATGGTTCTCATGCGGTTTCTCAAAGAATGGGCTTCTTCCCATATTTTCCCATGAAATTCTAAGTTTCTCTGACCTTTTGCATGTCAAAAACATGCATTATATAACATTCTATTACATTTGATCCTTCTTTCCCAAGAAAAGAATATGCCCAACATCAAGTTTGTTACAAAATTCCAACATGATTCACAGATAGGGACATTTAACAAATTTGTAAAAAAGTTGTCATGTGTTTCAAAAAGGTGAATCATTATAAATACTTCATCATTATCCATTATGGAGGCATGATTTTTATCCTCAAAGCATGCAGGCCCCTTTCATTTCATCATTTCATCCTTATCCCTCCAAAATTTGATTCTGCAACTTCTTGATTTGATATTTCACGTTTTAGACAGGCTAGGGAAAAAATTATTTCAAAAACACCTCAAATCTGCAAATTGATCCCCAAAACCACTTGCATTGGTCCTTGTAGGCACAAAAACATGAATTCACCAAAAATTTGATGAAAATTGATGCAAAATTCACATTTCCACACTTCCTGGAGCAAAAATGGTGGCCAAAATGAAAAATGCACAATTACCATTGATTTGCCCTTTTTCCTTCAATCTGAGCCCTCCACATGTCAAAATATGATTGGGAATGGATTTGGGATCATTTTTTGACTTTTTAACATCTTTGGAAAAATGTAAAATTTTGACTTTTTTCTCCACCCTCCGCCCTTGAAATTTGGTGCTAACACGTGGCATATGGTGGGTCCCATTAGGACCACGGCTCAATTCTGCACATTTCCACCCTTTTTGGAAATTTGGAAATTTTTCACTTTTTTCCCCACGGGCCTGCGCCTCCATCTCTTTCTCTTGAAATGTTTCCACTTCTCTATCGCTAAGGATATGTGGGCTTATTTCACTTTTTAACACCCCTTTTTGCCAAGGGAAAATTTTCACTTTGCCTCCATGGGCCCATGCCTCCGATTTCTTCCCTACCATGTGTTACCTTCTGATTTATCATAGAGCCATGCCTTAAATTCTCATTCTAAGTCCTTTTTACCAAAAGGGAAAAATTTTCCTTTTTCCTCTGGTGACTCGTCGATCTACTCTTCCCGCCACGTGTCTCCTTGCTATACTTGGTGGACCTCGCGGCCCATTTCACAACTTTCATTCCTTTCACCAAAAAGGCAAAAATGCCTAAGTCCTCTACCGGTCCACACTCCCCTCTGACCCCACCCTACCACGTGTCCACCCCTGATTGGCTTGGTGGATGCATGGGCCTATTTTGGTCTATAATACCTTTTCACCAAAGGGTGAGATTTTCCAAACTACTCCACCTTTCTCCCTACCTGCCATGTGTCCCCCATGGTTCATTACGGACCCACGGCCCTTTCCTCACCTTTTTTCCTTTTTGCCAAAAGGAAAAAAACTTCCAAGTCCCTGCTAGCCTTCCATCCCACCTTTGAATAAGAACATGACATGTGTCCTCCTCGGGGACTTGCAGAGTTGCGGAAAAATTTGTGAAATTTTCCAAAACCAAAAACGTTAAGTTTTTATAAGAAACCCGCTGAATCTCATCCAACCAAAAATGGCCATGTAGGAGATGTCATTTGAAATAGAATTTGACAGGCATATGACACCCGTATAACCTGTCAAAAACACAGAATTTGCCAATGACCTCTAAAATCAATTTTTTCTTCGTGGATGAAGGATTTTTTGGTCAAAAATAGATGGAAAACTCAATGTTATGTAAATCACATAAAATGACAAGTTTGAAACACCAAATCTGAGAGGTCATTTGGGGTGTTGTGATTTTTCACTAATAGTACTCATGCATCTAAGGTAAGAAAATTGACATTTGCACATGTATTAATCAATATATTACTCAATAGCCTCCCATCCACAACAACATTCGAGTGATCTCCTTATCATATTGAATGCTTATGAGGGGGAAGATTTGTATGTAGGATATGTTGTCTAGTCTTAATAATTTCACATTGGGTGTTTCCTTTAACCATTTCCCTAATAGCAGAATGATATTCTCCTGGCGCAACATTTTGCACACTTCTCTCAAGTCATCCATATCAATTTAGACCGTCTCTGATGCTTTCTTTTTCTCCATCTTTCATGATTGTTCCTTTAAATATTGTATTTCACCTTGAAGATTTCTGAGTACCTCCATGGTTTCTTGATAAACCTCCTTCTGATGGGTAGGATCTGGGTACCATGCATGTAGAACCTCCTCCTTAGTGATGGTAGGATTCTGCTACAATGCTTCTTTGATGAGCATTGCTTTAGTATGAGTCATGATCTTTACCTGTAATGCCTCAGATTCTACTTCTAACTTGGGCATCCACTAATTTTCCATAGTGCGTTGTATCCTAACCATCCCTACACCTTTTTTTTATTTTTTATGTTGCTTACTAAGATGCTCATACAAGTCTGGGAATTCCTCATAACTATGATTATTTCCACAGAAAGAACATGTAATATTCTAAGGAGATTATCACCCGTAGTGGTCGGGATATCCGCATGTATAATATGTTCCGTGAGGGAACTCACCTCATCCACCACCACGATCTCATCCTACAAACCCACCATGGTATCATCAAACTCTTCCACGACCACCTTCAAAACGCCCTTCACTCGATCATATCACTCCCGATTGTGATCCCGATCCCGATTCTCGTTATTGCCTTTAGATTTATGTCAAAATATTGTCTGTTGTACACGATGTCTATAGCATCATGGATCTTTCCAATCAATCAAATGTCTTCCATTTCATGATTCTTGGACCTTCATATTTTGCAATAGCATGAAACATTCTTCCTTATTACACATTGTAGTAATGGGCAGTGGCTAGCATCATGGTTTAGATGGCATATCTCATAGTCTAACAACAATGAGTGCACTGATTTGTTAGGAAAAATATCCTTTGTGTGACCTTCCACTTCAAAATATGTGCACCAAATCCATGTGCACATCTCATGTGATGAATTTAACAATATCTTTTCCAACTGCTTCTCCATAGCTATGATATGTGCTTCTAAAAATGGGCTCACCCGGTGTCTATACTTCTAACTGCCTTAGAGTGTAAAGATGCTTAAAGTTCTTTGTGTGGATCGGTGTATGTCTTATGTGATAGTGCCATTCTAAAAGGTTTTATTAAGCCCCCAAAAAACCATTAGGCATGTTGGCTTGCATGAATATCATAAAAAAATTTAGATAACAACATTTTGAAATGAGCATCATACTCTCTGAAACTTTCAGTAGCTCCTTGCTTAATATTCTTGAGTGCACTTATACTCTTCTGTTCAAACTCAGGGATATGAAATTCTTTGAGGAAGGCATATTTTAAAGTTTCATAGTCTACGTAATTCATATCAAGGTCAAAATATTTGTACCGGTTGTGTGCACGCCTTGTAACATAGTAGTAAATTGACTTTCCCTATAATCAGAAGCCATGATTCTTGTTACGTGCCACAATATTTCACACATGTGCATGTGTTTAGTAGCATGTTCTATATGCCTATACTTTGGAAGATGAAAAAACATCTCCATGTAAATATTATGGGGTTGGTGTGGACCTTACCCACCTGATCCATAACCTCCATTGTTTCTTCTACCTCTGGAACCACTAGATCCACCGAAACTAGAGCCACCTATACCTCCTGATCCCGAACCCGTAGCTAGAGTTAGACCAGAAGATGTACTTCCCTATGTCCCAATAGTAGATCTTGAACTACACCTCGACAGTCTGCATGAAGTGTTGCTACTACTCTATAAGAGAGTCCAAAAGTATGTGTGCCCGATTTTGTGCAAATGATACACTCAAAAGGTACTCCCATACAACAATAAAGATGTTTACAATACCATCATTGTGATTTTTATATCACTCACTCCTTCTCTCCCACCGCCTAAATTAGCTTGCTGATTGTTTTTCTAGTAGATAACAGAAAACCAAGCACAAGGGAAAGGTTTCGAGTGGATTCGGATACACACCCGCGACCCAATTTGTCTCTACTTGGCACACTTCTACATAATGTCGAGGAGGGTTCCCTATCATACTTTCCAAAATGGGGAGTTCATGATGCTTGGGTTCCACGTCTTCTACGTGAAATTTAAACCCTTCCCAAACTATCTCTCTCCACAACATCATTCACTCTGCAACATCATGTTGCTTCTTTATCTCCCTATCATGCACCTCATTATAGCTAATTCACTTTTCCTCTCTCTCGCTTTCTCATCACTAGGTCTTCCATCTTTCACCAAACTTGTTTCTACCCCCCATGCATGGTGGGGTTTAGTTCGCCATTGTTTTTTTCCAAGTTCAAGGTTACCATTAGAATTTTGATCGCTAGTGGAATACCTTGCATGTAAGTTCCCCTAGGATATCGTAAAAATTGGAATTCAGCTACCTCTAGGCACGAATAAGTGGAAATTGAGTACTCCAAGATATAGCTATTCAAAACACCATGGAACCATGTATCCACAACACAAGTCCAAATTAAATCAACATCATAAAGGGTCTAAAATTATTCCTGCGTCCAAACAAGTGTGTGATACCTCTAATTCCATTTAGACGAATACGCAAACAACCACTCATATAGTTCTACCGGAAAGATAGCAAAGAAGCTCTTGTACAAATAGTCATAAAAATTCTACTCCACCCACATGCGTGCATCAAACTCGAGATCCAAAGTGTTCAACCTCCATGTATTCTTCTTCTAGGTCATGTATCCACTCCTCAACACTTGTTAGGGTCAATTGGTATGTCTTCATTGTGAACCATCCTGAAAAAGCTAAAAAGAGGTCCCAACAACTAAACTAATGATGCAACCTAGAATCTACTAGAAAATCCCAGGCGAGTGTCACATCACTCACCTAGACCGAGTGCTCACCAAGTGTGCAAAGTTACCGAGCCCCTCTTTAGGGTTGTTGTTACATGATCTTAGCATGATGAAGACTTATGCATTCAAATCCATACTTAATAGATCATTCTACAGTACATGTTTAGATCTATATCTAAAGAATAACAAATTTAAATGATAACCAAGATGAGATCAAGCATGCAAGATCCAATTATACTCAGAATTAACACTCTATTTCAGCCAATACACTCCATTATATTAAACATGATAAATACATAGAAGCTCATTACAATAGATAATACCATAGTTTATGCATGCATTGAATTTGGTAGCATAACCTCACAATAACTCAGTTCTTACATACCATCTCTATGCTACGTAGTTCACTACATATTTATAAGGGTGGAGACTTGTCCTTTACCACTAATCTAATCCTAAAAATAGGTTGTATGCTTAAAAATAGCCATGTTCCTTTACAATTATAGCCACACATGCAAGTGCACTAACAATAGATTTCTCCTAGTCAACTATAAGTCACAATTCTATCTTTAGCCTACATCTATGTAAAACACTCTGTAGCCTCTCTTCTAAAAATAGCCTATGCATGTTGTGCAAGTCTTCATCCCATTTGTGTGCTTCGTACGCCATCTTCCAAAAATATCTCATCATCATGAAAACGGCTAAGTCCCAAATTTGTCTCTATCCTCCTCGCATAATTCTATTCCTAATCCTCCCATGCCTTTGAACACATTCTTCTCTTCCACGTGGATCTTTTGTATGCATTATGCTAAGTGTTTTAAATTGTCATCTGCTCAAGCTTTATTTTGTCTCTGTGTGGATATTGGGATGCTTTGAAGGATTCACACTTTTCTTTCATTAGAGAAACTCTATCTACATGCTCAAGTATCTCATCCTTCATGGATTTAGGAACTTATTGCATTATTTAAGAGTCCTTGTCCTAATTATTGCATCCAACATCGTGCACATGTTCGAGAGGTTGATCATCCTTTTTAATCTCATCTTTCAAGGCCTCTAATAAATATTCATAACTTGTAATCTTTCTAGAAATGGTGGCCTTGACTCTCGTTGCTTCCTCTATAGGATATTTTGGCGTGAGCATACCTATGGACCCTTCATATATGATCAGTTTTACAAGTGTGGTTAGATAATGCATTACAAAAGGAAATTTTTCTAGAACTTTTGATTCCAGATGTGGCATCACCTTAAGTATATCATCACCAATCTCTTTGGTTGTACTGATAAATTCTTATGTATTTTGCTTAGCCTTTTTCTTCTCTCTTGTTAAGCACTTTATCTCTCGCATCCTTATCCTTATTATCATCCATTAGCACCCTAATGGTTTCCAATTTTTCTTTGTTCATGTGCACAACCTATGTAGATACCTTCACTAAGGAATTACTCACTTAAAATCTAACATAACAATTGGCTTGATATTTATGTGTGATGATGTGAGTTACTTTCTTCATTCTATGTGAGGCACATGATTCTTCACACACATCAAAATAAGACTCATCCATAAGATTATGCATTGACTAGGACAATCTGTTTCCATGTGCACACATTTTCCATCTCCACATCCATCAAATCCCAACCATTTAAGTCCTTAGCTTCCATTGTAATTTGTAAGAACATGCATATGATCTTACTAGTATCATCTGCATATCCAACTATGAGATTCACATAATCCTCGCTCTCCTTATACTTTCTTATTCTTTTTCCCTTAGGAACCTAGGCATCTGAATCTAGAATCAGACCTTCACCCTTTTCTAATTTTGTTTATGTGCCCTTCATCTCCTACTCATCATCCTTCATCTCTTCATCATGGGGCTCCTCTGTATCCTCCATCTACACTAGAGTACTTGGTGTACTTTATCCAAACTCATCGTCATCTTTTCCTTCAGCTTTATCTTGCACCTTTTCTTCTTCTTAGGCTCTTCCTTCTATGGAAAAACATAGTTGACCTTCTTAATGTTTGTGATGATCTTGCGCCCTAAGCCGTTGTTCTCACAAACACCCTTTTGAATTGTTTCTCCTTGGTGGTCTATTTTGCATCTATTTCTAGTGCACATGTTTCTAATACCTCTTCTTCTTACTTTGCCTTGGAGGAGTTATCACACACTTTCTTTCCTTTTTATCAATGGGATACCTTTGACCCCTATGCTTTAAACCACCACTGTCCTCATGTAGTTCTTATTCTTTTTCTTCTTGAATAGGTGAAGTAGGCTTTTCAACTGTCCAATATTCCAACTGTGTTCTTCCTTTAGGCGGGCATGGAATTTTGAACTCATTCTCCACATACTTTCTATTCTCCAACCTAGGCTTAAGTTGAAGGTATACCAATGTTTCCCAACTGTCACCTATTTACAAACTCATATGTTTAATAGTTATGTCATCTAAAATGTATCTTTTGATATAAGAATACTTTCTGGATAGACATAATTTTTCTAAAGAGTATGATGATCCAATCTACCTTACAATCATAGTAGATTAGTCGGCGCACATCTAAGATTATGTGAACAACTAGCTAAAAGAACCACATGGTGATATCATAGGGAAATTTTTACCAAGGACTCCATGTATCATCCTTCATTGCTGATGTAACCTAGAATTTACTAGATAACACCCGAGTCACGCTGGCACATCCTCGGCCTAGACTAAGTGCTCACCTGAAGTGTGCAATGGTACCAGGTCCCTCTTTAGGGTTGTTATAATAGGATGTTAACATGATGAAGGAAGTAACATATAGATTCATAACTAATCCATTATTCCACAATGCATGCTACCCTCAAATTTATGAAAGAAAAAGCTTTAAACAATAATCATGATTGAATCAATAACATGCACTACTCAACTACACACAGAATGACACTTAGATTCAGCCAATATATTCCATCTATTAGTAAATATAGAAGCTCCTTACAGTATTGTCAATCTATACCAATGCGCGTATGGAACTGATACAGTAGTTCAATCATATGCATATATTCTCTATTACACACATACATACATCTTCTTCCATATATCCAGCTCTCTCTCTCTCTTCTCTCTTTCTACTATGCACCTAACATCATATATCTATAGGGTGGGGACTTTCCCTTCACTTCTTATTTATTCCGAGAAATAGGCCACATGCCATTTACAATCATAGCCACACATACAAGTGTGCTATCTATAGTCCTCTTGCAGTTAACTAAAGTATCAATTCTATTCTCATCTTGTCTCCATGCATAAACTCTTTGAACCACTTCTCCAAAGATAGAAAATGCATGGCACACATCTCTTAATCGTTGGTGTGTTCTGCATGCCATCTTCTAAAAATAGGTATTAATGGGACTCAACAAATGGCTAATTATTGAAATCTAAACTTGACTTCCACGCATGGGTCCTTCCTGTCCTTCTTCTTCCTTGGTCCGGCCTTCTATCTCATGTGGAATATTTGTGTGATATTTGACAAGTATTCTTTGATCAACATTACCCCACACTAATCTCATTGTCATCTCAATAATGGGTATGTCCAAAATTGAAGGAAATAATAGAAGAATGGAAAGAATAAGAATAAAATAATGTAGATAAATAAAGAATCTCTATGAGGTTATTAGGCAACCTCCTCTATATCAGTTTGTAGTATCAACTCTAGATACTCTTCCTTTATTTCAACCTCTAATATCTACCAGTCAGTGAGTTCTTACTCTACTTTTTCTGGGATTTCCACAATAATGGATTCTAACTCATCCCTCACAATCTCTCCCTTCTCATTTTGCAGAACCAACACAACACTAGACATTGATGTCATTCTTCCTTCTAAAAGGTCCATCTTCTCTACAATCAAATTTCTAAGCTCTTCCAACTGAGTCTTATGTGGCTCTTATGCTACTAGCCAAGGCTTCACACTTCTATTTAACCATTGAAAATCTTTCCGTTTGGCCCAATGTATCATCTTTCATCACTTTCTAGACCTCGTTATTCTCTTTGAGGGTCTTGATGTTGATAAGAACCTCTGGAGTTGTGCATATATTTAAAGCTTGGTTTTATTTCTTCAATAATTCTTGTAATGCTTGCAATAGCCCTTCATAAGATGTAATTTTTCTCATCACTGATGCTTTCTCTCATTTGGAATCTTGTTCAAAGAATTTTGGTGCTTGCATATGTAAATTTTCATATTTAAGTACCAAGTCCACCAAATTTCCCACATAGTGTATCAAGGAAATGTCTCTGGTACCTTAGCCTCCAAGTGTGGCCTTACTCGATTACATTATCCCTAATCTCCCTACTAATGCTAATTACATTGTCCCTAATCTCCTCTGTAATGCTTATGAACACCTCATTCTTCTTCTCGCGCAAAGTCCCTCTCATGTTTAATGCATGCTATCTCTACGTCCTTTATCTTCAACTCCTCGCACAACACTCTGATTGTGGTAGCTTTATACATGTTTCTTCTAGCCACCTCGGTGAAAATTTCACCAATGTATTACTAACTTGCTCATCTGACATGATAATAGGCTTTACTATCATGTGTCTGGCTTGAGGTTCCTTCTTTAGTCATCTCAAAATGCATGACTCTTCACACACATCAAATTTAGGCTCATCCATGTGGGTGTTCATTAACCATGATAGTTACTTTCAAGTGTGCACCATATCCATATATTCATCCATTAACTCCCATCCAAATAAATCCTTCTACGCTATCATGCTCTAGAAGTGGCCACAGAAATTTTTCATACATCCTCTCGTATACCCCATGGCCAGTGGAATGTGCTCTCCTCTTGTTCTTCTAGACCTTTACTACTTAGGAACTTTATCCTCCAAATTTGGGACTTGTGTATCCATGTCCTTAACATCCTCTGCAGCTTGTCTCCTCTGGTCTTTTCTCATCCTCTTCTTTTTCCTTTGATGCCTCACCTTGTTCTTTTGTGTCCTCTAGAAGTATAGGAGAATTAGGCACACTTTCCTCTGACTCTTCCACCTCCTCATTCAACTTCAGTTTTCTCCTTCTCTACATGGTAGCCTCCTTTTGTGGGGAGATTCTAGGTTATTTATGCAAAGTGGTTGAAGTAGAACCTTGGGTCCTTGTTCTAATAAATAGCCTTTCAAACCTATGCTCCCCTTAGAATACATTCCCATCCTCATCATCCCCGTCTTGTGGCTAAGGTGGTGTAACGGGTGCTCAACTTCACCCTTGTAGGATGTCTCCTACCCCTATGCTCCAAACTACCACTATCTTTACGCTTCTCCTCCTCATCACCGTACTTCAACTAGTTACTGTGGGCTTAATCGCTGGGATGTTCTCCATTGTATGCTTTCCCTTTGGTGGTGCTAGAAGTTAAAACTCACCTTACACATATTTGATTCAACTAGAGATACACCAATGCTTCCCCACATCTCATATACACCAAGATTATTGGTTTGATATTCAGTACCTCTAAAATGATCCTCTCTGTATAAGTGCTTATGCCAGGATACACATACTTCTTCCTCAATGTATGGTAATTGTAATCTACCTTATCTACATTGAAGACCAGTTGGCACATGTCTGTAAATCTATGAACAGATGCTTGAAAATACCTTGTAGTGAATGTGTAAGGAAACTTGCACCAAGGGCTCCAGACTCCATCTTTCATTGGGAAGCACGTGATGTAGAAATGCTGATATATAACAAACTAAACTTATTTCCCTACCACTACTGGTAGGTCCTTTGGGATGTGCCACTCTTCCCCAAATGTCACACAGCCTGTCATACCACTTCTCCACCCTTTGCTTTACATCATCTATCATGGCCCCCTTGTATAGGTACTTGTTGAATATTTCAACTAGGGACTTGTTCTCCATGGGGTATTCCCATATATTCTCCTTGATCCATCTGGTACTCTGATCTCCATAAATACCAGTGATAGTAGAATAGCCCCAAAGTTGATCTTCCCTCCTGTGCATGCTTATTCAACTATTTGCTCTACAATATAGCCTGTAATGTTGTAGATTGTACCTTCTGAGATCTTACGTGCCACATGCAACCACATAGTATTTACTCTGAGACCACCACTCCGGATCATTCAACTTGGTAACAAGGTGGGCTGTAGCTTATACAACTAGATAGTTCTTCAATTTATCTATGTCCATTCCACACGGACCCTTCAAGTATCCCAACTATTGTTTGGTCCTTAAAATCATGGATTTATCTACAAGATCACCTTTTATATCTTCTCCTGTGGCCTTTAGACCTATAACTGATGAGACAAGTGTAGATGATATTCTAACTCTGCATCTTGCAAAGTAGAAGAAGTCTTTGTGCACCCTGCTCATGAGCCACTAATACAAGGGCTCATATTTCCTGAAATATGGAAGATAATATAACTAGTACACCCCAATTATCTTCAAAATATTTTCACCTACATTGTCATATATTGGCATGTCCTCCACCGTGCACTTGTTTGTTCTAGCAATGAGCAAGGAATCAAGCTCCTTTTTATTTTCCAAAGTCATGTGATTATATTCACTTACTTTTCTCTTTTTGATGGGTGAATACCATTATTTCCCAACAATTACTCCTTCTGGATATTGCATCTTTGAAAAATGGCTTTCGGGTGCCATTTCTTCCTCCTCAATGACTACCTTCTTCTTTCCTTTTACTCTACAAATTTGCATTTCAAACCATAGCTCGATTCAATCATGCCTTAGGTGGAAAATTTGTAACCAAACCATTTTCTATCTCCCTTCTTCACTCAAACCCTTCACCACCGGGATGCAAGCTTCTTGTCACATAGATCTGGTTGTCATGTGTGGTTTCAAACCCTTTGCACCTTAACTCGATCACTTGTCTCTCTCTTTAAATACTTTTAGTTGTAACATTAAAATTGAATCCGCATCCCATCCTAATATAAATTTTTCTAAAATTTCAAATTTTGATGCATTTATTTCTCCTTCACCTACCAAATATCCCCTCATTCATTGACCAAATCTATTCATTCCACGCGGTACATCTTCATCCCAGCTATAACCTTCTAGTGCACCTTCCTACCCTTTGGTCACAGACTTCTCTTCAGCGTGCACTCCCATACCGAGTACCTCATCACTGTACCTTATCCGAGTAGCTAACATGGCCTTTCGCTTACCTCACGTTATACTATTCTTTCATTCATCTCCATCCTTGGTCACTTTTGAGAAGTAATCCCTTTTGACTTAAAGCACATCCATAATAGCGTATTCTTTTCACCTTTCAATTCCCACAGTCTTTTTCTTGGATAACTACAACCACCCCACACTAAAAGTATGTGTATTCCTTTACACATAAACAATTTTCATACATTAATTAGATTCATGCATGCACACATTCTTATTACACAAGAACAACAATGAAATTGACAAAGTATAGTGACAATGAAGGAAATACATAATTAAAAACCTAAACTAAATGGAAATACTACCTTATTACAAAAACCAAGAAGACTTGTTTATAGTAGGGCTTCACCTACTCCCGTTAAAGTAACTTGGTAGTGTGTTTCTATCAAGTGCTTCTAACTAGAAAGCACCGATTTAAGTATAGAAGTGATAAAACATAGCCCCAAACAATGTACCTTGAGCTTGCCTAGATGGCACAAAAACTTTGAGTCATAAAGAAGTACCATATGTCCAATTTTAAATTTCTTATTCCTTATGTTCATGTCATGCCATGCCTTCTTCCCCGGACTTTTCCTACTTCGACTCCATCTTGTTATGGCTCAAAGCACTCATCTAGTTGAATCATATTTTCGATACGCTCTTTTATATCCTATTCATCAACTAGATCTCCAATTCACATAATTCACACAAAAGGTAACATAAATTATATAGGAGAACAAATTTTACACCAAACACCAACTAAAAGAGTGTGGCTTTGTTCAATCTCTTGTAAGTTGTTCTATATGTCCAAAGAACAATGACACTTTGTCATCTAAATCCTTTCTCCCAACATCACAAATTTTTGTCAAAGTTTGGCTCAAAATCTTGTTGAAGGCCTCAGTAGTTCCATTTTCTTAAGGATGATAAGGTGTAGTTTTATGGTGTGTAACCATAAACTCATCTAATAGTATCCTGATTGTCTCATTTATAAATTGTGTACCTCGATCACTTGTCAAGCTTAAGGGACATCCATATCTCATAAGAACATTCTCGAACAGAACCTAGATATTGTAGCTCTTTGTACAATCCTTATGAGGTGTTGCTTCGCCCACTATGTGAGATCCACTCCAGGTGCACGACTAGTGAAATAGGTCCTATAAAATCAATGGCACATTTCTCAAACGGTTTTGCAGTAGTGATCGGTCTCAAAGGCATCTCATCTCTTTTCCCTAGTTTTCCTATGTGTTGACAATGATCACACACCTTACAATATTCTTTATAGTCCTTATACAATTTCTCCCACCATAATCTAGTAAGTAAGATCTTCCAGGAAGTCCCATCACTTCCATAATGGCCTCCTGCAATAGCACCATGAGCTTCTTCCATGATATCCTGATGCTCATGTTCTAATACACAACGTCATAATACTTCATCTCTTCCTAGCTTGTAGAGGTCACCACTGATTAACATAAATGGTGCCGCATGTATAGCAAGCTACTTCTTTTCTAATGCTTTCATTCCTTTTGGTTCCATACCTATTTGTAGAAAGACAAAAATTTCTTCTAATTCCATGGGCACATGTTGTAACCTATATAATTATGCATCCGACATTGTTTCTTCAATTTTCTATGCATCCTCTCCTAAATTGATTCTAGATAAATGACCTAGTTCAATTACTTTTCCTCGGCTTCACCGTAACTATTAAGTCAAACTCTTGAAATAGGAGCACCCATCTGCATATACACCCCTGTAAGATAGGCTTGTTTACCAAGTACTTCAAGGCCATGTGATTTGTATACAAAACAAATGGTGTTGCTAACAAGTACTATCAAAACTTGTACAATGCATAGATCATTGATAATGCTTCACACTCTGTAGTTGTATAATTCTGTTCCATATGAGTCAACTTCCTACTAGAAAAATAGATTGGATGATCTATAATACCTTTGCTAGGTTGAGCTAACACAACACCAATGGACATGCTAGAAGCATCCACATACACATGAAATGGTTTATCCCATGAGGGAAAGCACAAAATGGATGCGGTAGTAAGTCTCTCTTTTAATTTCTCAAATGCATGTTGTTGTGGTTCTCCCCAATAAAATGTACCTTTCCCCTTCAATAATTTTTCCAAGGGTGTGAAAAATTTGGCATACCCTTTTATGAATGTTTTATAATACCCTTTATGACCTAAAAATCCATACACCTCACTCATCGTGGTAGGTGCTTCTAGGCCTAAAATGACTGCACCTTGGTTGGATAGTCTAGCAAACCTTCCTTGTAGATTATATGTCCTAACAAAGATCCCAAATGGTGTAGAAAATATGCACTTCTTGATGTTCAAAGAGATACTCAATTTTACGCATTGTTCAAACATTAAGAAAAAATGTCACAATGATCTTTCACAAGCCCATATAATATCCAATCATCTAGGTATACATGTAAGAAGTTGTGAATAAAATCCTTAAATGCCTAAACAACTATGCATGAGAATACAAAAGCACGTTTTTAATCCAAAGGGCATCTCCGTATAGAAAAAAATTCCCCATTTAGTAGTAAATGTTGTCTTTTCTTGATTCTCCTGAGTGATCCTAACCTGATGATACTAAGAAAATCCATTTGTGAAGGAATATATTTTGCGCCCTACAACTCCTAGTATTTCCGCAGTGAATGGCATAGGAATGGATTTGTGACACATACAAAATTCAAATCCCTGTAGTCCACACATATCCTAATCCATCCATTCTTATTTATACTAATTACCATTTGGCTAACCCATTCGACCCATCAAGGGGCTTGATAATTCCAAATTTCAACATTTTATCAATTTCTTCTTTTACCTTTTCACGAAAATTAGGATTCATTCTATAAGGTGTATTTCTAATGGGTCATGCACCATCCTTAAGTTTGATCTTCATTTCCCCAAGTGATTCATGCACACCTTTAAGTTCATGATATCCTTAAGGGAATAAGTCCGAGATAATACCCGAGTAATTTGATGATCTTTACTACCTCACGAGTCTAACTAGTAATCTCCAATTATGGCCTCCTTAGGCTCATCCTTTGAACCTATATTCACATTCTTTTTCTTCATGAGTTCATGGTAGGCGCACGCATCCTTGTCTACACTGCTCAAGACCTCGTGTACCCCATGTGAATGTTCAATATCTGGATTCTCCACTTCCTCATCATCCACGATGTAAACCATCTTTCTTTTCTCTTTCTCAAGGAAAATGCATTTAAGTAGGATGGAGTCCATTTCTTCTTCCTTTTCAAAACATGCTTTGAACTCTGCCTCACTGAATAATTCTTGAATATGCTCTTCTACTTTTGCACTATCTCCCATAGTTAAGTGCTTAACAAATTTTAATGCCTCTACTACAAGAGGTTTAGTTGAGAAGTATTCAAAAGTTTGGATCATTCCTGTAGTCAAACCTTGCCACTTCCTAGTTTCTCGATGTAGTTCTACATATACATACCAAGTGCGTGTGCATCTTTGTAGTGTAGAATACAATCTATGCACCCAAAATGAAGGTGGTAATGCTTCCTATCCTGCTGTCTAGAGTCTCTCACACTTATGAATGTGATGCTGAATAGGTTGATCACCATGGTAACTCTCGACTAAACCTCCTGTAACATAGGCATTAAAATTTTTTAAGTGCTTAACTATGAGAGATAGTGAAAATCGAAGATCACATTCAAGAATTATTCAGTGAGGTAGAGTTCATAGCATGTTTTGAAAAGGAAGAAAAAATGGACTCCATCCTACTTGAACTCGTTTTCCTTGATAAAGAGAAAGGAAAGATGGTTTACGTCATGGATGACGAGGAAGTTGAGAACCTAGATATTGAACATTCACATGGGGTGCGAAAGGTCTTGGACAGTGTAGAAAAGGATGCGCGTACCTACCATGAGCCCATGAAGATAAAGAAGGTGAATATAGGTTCAAAGGCTGAGCCTAAGAAGGCCATAATTGGAGATTACTAGTCAAACTCGAGAGGTAGCAAAGATCATTGAATTATTCAGGGATTATCGGGACTTATTCCTCAAGGATATCATGACTGAAAGGTGTGCATGAATCACTTGGGTAAATTAAGATCAAACATAAGGATGGTGCGCGACTAGTTAGAAAGAGACCTTCAGAATGAATCCTAATTTTCATGAAAAGGTAAAATAAGAAATTGATAAAATGTTGAAATTTGGAATTATCAAGCCCCTGATGAGTCAAAATGGGTTAGCCCAATGGTGATTAGTATCAAGAAGGAAAAACAGAGTAGGATATGTGTGGACTATAGGGAGATTAATGATGGATGTGTCATAGATACATTCCCTATGCCATTCATTGAGGAAATACTATAAGGAGTTGTAGGGTGTGAAATATATTCTTTCAAAGATGGATTTTCTCGGGTATCATCAGGTTAGGATTACTCGGAGGATCAAGAAAAGACAACATTTACTATCAAGGGGAAGTTTTGCATATCTTTGTGATGCCCTTTAGATTCAAAAATGCACTGTTTTATTCTCATGCATAGTTGTTCGAGCATTTAATTATATATTTAAAACTTCTTATAGGTATACCTAGATGATTGGATAGTATATGGGCTTGTGAAATATCATTGTGATAATCTGCACTTAATGTTTGAATGATGTAGACAATTGAGTATCTCTTTGAACATCAAGAAGTGCATATTTTCTACACCATTTGGGATATTGTTAGGACATATAATCTGCAAGGAAGGTTTGCTAGTTGATCTAGCCAAGGTTGCAGTCATTTTAGGCCTGGAAGTGCCTACTAGCTAGAGTGAGGTGCATAGCTTTTAGGTCATACAGGTATTATAGAAAATTCATAAAAGGGAATGCCAAAACTGTAGTACCCTTAGAAGAATTACTAAAGGGGAAAGGTACATTCTATTGGGAGAAACCGTAGCAACGCATGTTTGAGATATTAAAAGAGATACTTAATACCGTGTCCATTCTATGATTTCCTTGTGGGATAAACCATTTCATGTACATGTGGACTATAACATTCCCGTTTAAGAATTTAAAAACAAGGGAATTTTTTTATAGTATTCCTTGTTCTAAATAAATCATTATTTAGAACAAACATTCCATGCCAATCGAATTCAATGGATAAGCATATTCATTGTAATGACTTGGTGATTCATTGATCTATTTATTCCATAACTTGGTAAGCTACTAATCTATTTATGTTTTCTTATGTATTGAATACATATCGTATACTTTCTATACTTGGTCTTCCTACCCTACACCCAGTCTTGAGTGATCGGTTTAAAGAACATATCTAAATATCTGCTACTAATATTCATCTGATATCATGTTGTTTTAAACTTGGTGAGATAGGACAACACAACCAGTAGCTTGTGATAATTTGGCCAAAGATTTATAACATACTATGTATGTCAATATTCCTAGATGACATACTTGTCATATTGGAATACGTCCTTCACCTCACTCCTCTATAACATGATTGATCTTTATTGACTATCGTCAGTCCACTTGTTCTAGGTTTAACCCTAGCCCTAGATAGAAACATAACCTATTATAGGAAGACGCTCACAATGGCTTAGGGTAAATGGGAAAACTTGGTTGACCTAAGTCAACCGGATGTGCCAACGTACCCTGAGCCATTGGAAGCTAATTCATATCCTAAATATGCTCCTATCTAGACCTAGAGAGAAACTAAGTTCAAGTTTGAGTTCCTATTGTGTGTAGATCTAGATGATCAATGTGGAAGGGTGATGCCACATGTCAACTACAACGTTGTATTCTCGAGAAGAACCAAGCCTTCTCAAAATACAACCATGCATTTAACATGTGCCAACATCCTATAGAAACCAACTCATTAAGATGTACATACCCCTAAGGAGATTGTTAATACTTTGTTAGTTTGGATTATTTCTTGATTACAGCAACCCTGCCAAACCCTAATCCAACACTCAATAAGTTCTTTCCTAAATTTGCTTCATTTAGTCCATGAAGAACTTTGTTATACTTATGGTTGCTTTTAATGTTTGATTTCTCAGTTAAACTTCCAATTAACCACAATAGAACAACGTTATCATAAGTTTCAATTAAAAATTACAATAACTTTTAGAAAGGTTCAATGTCCAAATATATCCAATTTAAGTAGACTTCATACAAAATGAAGTCTAATAAATTGTAATCATATTTCCAAATTTTTTTGGTTTATATTCAATTAAGAAAGAGAAAGATTCTTTCTCTACATGTTTAAGTGTTAGGGTATATCCTACCCAATATCCATATTTCTTAATGTATGTTCAACACACATTACATTACTATGTTAAATAGTTTAGATAAAGAACATCATATTCTACAACTTAACAAGCTGCATCTTAATTAGGGAAATTGAACTAAATCCCTTTATCCAACTTATCAAAGGATAACCAATTAAGCATATAAATAATATGAAGAATATCAACAAGATAGAAATCCATCTCTTTCATACAAGTACAAGATAATTTACACAACCAATACAAGTAAATTCTCAACTTTCAATTCATCTTTATAACTTATACATTTACAAGACTTATGCATTTTAGGCATACTACATAACAACCGCCTTCATTCTAAAAAGAATACAAATTTTCTTTTTCAATACAATCTCAAGAATGAATCAAATTCTTCACAAAGAATCAGACTTAAATCAGCCAATGCATCATATAAGTTTTGCCTTCTTTTATCACTTACGAAGCCCATTTGTAAAAATTTCTAAGACGGGTCGAGTTCATGAACTAAGCATGATAAGCACTAAGCCTTAAAATGAAGTGCATTCCACTAATTGTTCCATTAAAACAACTCTGCTTTAATGAAATAATTAATATATCATACATATCAGTAAGTAATAACAATCAAAAAAGAAGTACATTAACCCATCTGAATTCACTTCTAAGAGAAGAAAAAATATAATCCACAACATTTGCCTCACAAAATTAAAGTTTAATTGATCCTATCAATTACCTTTAAACAAACATCGATCATAACATCCTATTGTTCCCAATTCTATCATAATGGAATACAACATTTAACTTTACTATAAGACAAAGAAAGGGTTTACAACATAGTTCTCATTAGGATGATTCATCTAGCTCCTAAGCATGGAAGAAGAATATTCATTCCAAACTATGCTCAAACAAAAACATCTGAAAACAGAAACAGGTTCATAACATGAATTTAACTATTTCATTTAAAGGAAAACTACCTTTAAATTCAACATTTAAGATTTTAAACAAAACAAAATCCCATATCAATCTAAGAAGGAATATAGAATTTAAACAGTCTTACACAACAAGATTATATTTTCTATTCAACAAAACCAAAACATCAAATCTCTTCCTACATCACTTCAACAAATGATATGAACAAGGAAGACTAAACAATTATAATAAATCTCCATTTCACAAGAGAACTAATAACAGAAGGGTTCAATCAAATGAATCTTATCAGAATTTGATTCAATCCTTAATTTATTTCTCTAAACTTAACAACAAATTCCCTTTTCTAATCCAAACAATAAGCTCATACACTAGTTCCTAGAAGAGAAAAAAACCAACTCATTGTAAAGAAAATGTACTACAAGTCTCCCTTACAATCCTTATCATTAAAAGCATGAGTTCCAATTTCAGTTCAGAACAACATAATAGTAAAGTTCTAAAACAACACACTTTGTCCCTAAGGATTCTCAATTTCCTTTTTCTTTTAAAAGACTCAAGTATTCACTTATTGATCCCAACAAGAATAGAAAACCTGAAACCTTAAACTAAACCAGTTCAGGAGTATCCTCAAACTCAAAACTGAAGTTCCTTTAAAATGCCTCCACAACATTGTACTTAAGAGTAGGTGGTTCATAATTCTTTTAGAACTATAAAACAAAATCAAACTGAACAGATTTAAGTATTCCTTCCACTACAATTTCTAAGCACTAGTACAAAACTCATTTTAAAATAAATTCCAAATCCTACTATCAAACGAAAGTGTTTCTAGTTAAATCTCCAAGAGATATTCAAACAACTCAGTCATACTACTTCCCCAGATTTTCTTTGAGTAAGCAGTTTGAATTAAAAGAGTTATAAGCTTTCAACTTGAATGCAATATAAAACCAACTCACAACTACCAGACAGAACCAACACATCGTTCAGGCTATAAATTCCAAACACTAAGTACCAAATTACATGTACAGTGTCAAATCACAAAATCTCAAACATGAGCACGAGATATATACAAATATCATGATACAAGACAAAATATAATATGAACAACCTTAACCATTTTATAGCATAACCAAAAACACAAGTTTCTCACAGAAGAGTTCAAATCCATTCAAGTGGATATTCTCAGGTTTAGGGTAACCATAAGTTCCCATTCCAGTTTGTATTTCAAACAAAGAAAACTCATACTAGCTCAAATGAAACACAAGCTTCTAACCAGAGTTTAGAACTATTCACGTAATAAAATATGAGTGTTGTGTACATTATGAACTCCCATTAACATCGAATAACACAAGAATAAACACGAGTACAGAGGTACATACGGACTTCAAACAATAGTCTAGGATTACTCAAGAATCCAAACATGGTTTCAAAGTAACAAGAACCTCCAACACAAATTCTTATCAAAACACTAACCCCAGAATCAAGCTTTAACTAAACATGAACTCAAATATAGGCTCCAACAAAATACGAGTTCAAATACAAGCTCAAGCTCAAACAAACATGAGCTAAAATATAAGCTCAAGCTCAACAAAACACGAGCTCCAATGAAAGATCAGATGGGACTCAAGGTTCCCAAAACTCATAACCAAGTAAACAACTGATGAAGGTTAGTCATAAACACAACTCTTCGAATACTGGTTCAAGAAATGACAAGCAGAGCCATAGAAACAAGTTTCTCATGCATGCTTCGTTATTTAACCCATACAAAGAAAGTTTCCAAGACATACACTAATTTTTCCATGGATTCATACCCAAATTTACCGAGATTACAAAACCCAACAAGCAAATAACCAGATAAAACATGCAAGCCAAGAATCTCATAAGAGCAGAGTCATTTTAATGAAACATTTAGAAGAAAGCAAGAGATCTTAATGGTTAGAGCCTATCATGCCTGATAGCACTTCTACCAAATCAAAGGAGACTTCCAGACAAGCTTCCAACTCCTTTTCTCCTCCACAAAAGATCAACCAACCAACAACTTTCCTCAGAATGCCTCATATACCTTCCCATGATCGAAAATAGACTAGGTGAGTTAAAAATAACAATGAAGTGAAATTCAAACTGCTGGTTCAAAGAACTAGTTTGCTCCATGTAGAGAAAATCCAAAAAGCATGCAAAAACCAACAACCTCCCACAAACCTGCCTTCCAAGTTTCCAAGATGGTTTGTGAACAAAACCCGAGGCCAATTAATTTCATTAATTCCAATTTTCGACTTATCTCTCCTTTCCACCGCCTCCCAAATCTGGTGAATGCCAATTCCCATTTAACATGAAATTCCATCTTTAGTGGAGCTTCCACATAAGCCTCTGCCAAGTCAACTAGCCCCTACCAAACCGGTAGTACTTAATGCCTTTAATAACCTTATCAACAAATTCAATGCCATTGGAACCATCGCCATAGAGGCATGCGACCCTTTTAGGTTCCCATTTAAATAGCTTAGGATAGATCCCTTAAAACTTAGGTTAGTTTAGGAATAATTACCTTAGGCCTTAACACATTACCTTAGGTAATTCCAACATTAGGTTAGATTAATTCATAGCCTTTTAGTTTTAGGCAATAGGTTAGATCATCTCATAACCTTATAGCATTAGGTTTTAGGTTAATTTAGATAGCCTAGCAACCTTTCCATATTCCCTTAGCACAAGGCTTAGGTTTGGATGCCAACCCAACAAAGTAGAATAGGAAGCTTAGGTTAGAATAAAAATTCAATTAAGTAACATAGCTAGGTAGTAAATATTCTTACCCAGCTTAGGATTCCGTAGGATAATCCTTTAGTTTTAGGATTCCAAATCCTTCCTATGTCATGAATAGGTTGTATTTCATTTACGTCAGCAATGTACTACCAAGATCGATCTTCAAGGACCTAAGCACAACATACAACTGAATGGAAACACATTCACACAAGATTAAAGAACTTGTAATAACAAATTTCAGTCCACCATGTCCCTCAATTATGGAATGTCAATTTACCATTCATTCAACTGAGAAGGTTTAAAACATTCCTTGGATCACTAAAATTGATCCAAGGATGAGTCAGATAAAGAGATAAGTTTGCAACTCTTAAACCAGATTGTAACTCACCTATAAGAAGTGAAAAATGGATTCAAGGAAGCCATTCCATTCCATTCTAATGATCTTAATAATAGAAAATATTTATCCATATCTATCATGATCTCCATCAATCAAAATAACGCATCTTTAGAATAAAATCACATGTCAACACTTGAAATGCAAAAGAGGAATATAAAAATTGTCAAGGGTGTTACATGATGCTTCATGGCCATTGGCACTATGTTAGCTCAACCTAGAAAAGGTATTATAGATCATCCAATCTGTTTTGCTAGTAGGAAGCTAACTCCTGTGGAACAAAATTATACAACTATAGAGCATGAAGCATTGTCAATGATCCATTCATTATACAAGTTTTGATAATACTTGATAGCAACACCATTTATTTTTAAATAGATCACATGGACTTGAAGTACTTGGTAAACAATCATGTCTTACGAGTGCATATGCAAATAGGTGCTCCTATTTCAAGAGTTTAACTTCACAATTATGGTGAAGCTAGGGAAAAGTAATTCTAGACCAGATCATGTATCTAGAATCAATTCAGGAGAGGATACACAGATAATTGAAGAAACAACGTAGGATGCACATTTATATAGGTTAAAATGCATGCCCATAGAATTAGAAGACATTTTTGTCTTGCTAAGAACATGTATGGCATGAGAAGGAATGAAATCATTAGAAAACAAGCATCTTACTATACACGCGGCACCGTTTATGTTAATCAGTGGTGACCTCTACAAGTTAGGCTAATATTAAGTATTACGATGTTGTGTATTAGAACATAAATGTCAAGATACCATGGAAGAAGCTCATGGTGGTATTGCAGGAGGCCATTATGTAGGTGATGCGACTTCCCAGAAGATCCTACTTTTTGGATTATGGTGGGAGACATTGTATAAGGACTGTAAGGAATATTGTAAGGCATGTGATCATTGTCAGCGCTTAGGAAAACTAGGGAAAAGAGATGAGATGCCTTTGAGACCAATCACTAGTGCTGAACCGTTTGAGAAATGCGCCATTGATTTTGTAGGACCTATTTCGCCAGCCCCGTGCATGACTAGATCATGCTATATTATTACTTGCATGGATTATCTCACATAATGAGTAGAAGAAGCACCTACCAAGGACTGTATGGTAGTTATAACAGCTAGGTATCTATGGGATAATGTTCTTATGAGATATGTATGTCCCTTAATATTGACAAGTGATCGAGGTACACACTTTTAAATGAGAAAATCAAGATACTATTAGATGATTATATGGTTGCACACCATAAAACTATACCTTATCATCCTTAGGAAAATGGAATTGTTGAGGCCTTCAACAATATTTTGAGCCAGACTTTGACAAAAAATTGTTATGTTGGGAGAAAGGATTGGGATGAAAAAGTATCAGTTGTTCTTTGGGAATATAGAACAACTTACAAGAGATTGAACAAAGCCACACTATTTCAATTGGTGTTTGGCATAGAAGCTTTTTCGCTATAGAATTTATGTTACCTTCTTTACACATTACATGCATTAGAGGTCATGGTGATGAATAGGCTTTAGAATAATGTATCCAAAAGATGATTCAATCTGGATAAGCGTTGATCCATAGAAATATGGAGTCAAAAGAAAGAAAAGGCCAAGCGAAGGCATGGCATGATAGGAACATAAGGGATAAGAAATTTAAAATTGGACAAATGGTACTTCTTTATGACTCAAAGTTTTTATGCCATCTAGGCAAGCTCAAGGTACATTGGTTAGGGTTGTATGTTATCACTTCTATACTTGAATTAGGTGCTTTCCAGTTATAAGCACTTGATGGAACACGGCTACCCAATTACTTTAACGGGAGTAGGCTAAATCCCTACTATAAATAAGTCTTCTTGGTGTTTGTAATAAGGTAGTATTTCCATTTAGTTTAGGTTTTCAATTATGTATTTCCTTCATTGTCGCTATGCTTTGTCAATTTTGTTGTTGTTCTTGTGTAATAAGCACGCTTATGTGCATGAAGCTAATTATTGTATGAAGACTATTTATGCGTAGAGGACTGCACATAATTTTAGTGTGGGGTGGTTGTAGTTATCCAAGAAAAAGATTGTGGGAATTGAAAGGTGAAAGGAATAAGCTGCTACGGGTGTGCTTTAAGTCAAAAGAGGATTACTTCTCAAAAGTGACCAAGGATGGAGATGAATGAAAGAACAATATAATGTGAGGTAAGAGGAGGCCATGTTAGCTACGGAGAAAGGTACAATGATGAGGTACTCGGGTGTGAGATCATGCAATCAAGAGAATTCTATGACCAGAGGGTAGGAAGGTACATTAGAAGGTTATAGTTGGGTGTGAAGATGTACCACACAAAATGAACTGATTTGGTTAATGAATGAGGGGATATTTGATAGGTGAAGGAGAAATAAATGCATCAAAATTTGAAATTTTGTGAAAAAATTATAAAAGGATGGGATACGGATTCATTTTTACTATTTCAACTAAGAGAATTATAAGAGAGAGCCAAGTGTGAAGAAGCGAGTAATCGAGTTAAGGTGCAAAGGGTAGGAAACCACGTGTGACAACTAGATCTATGTGATAAGAAGCTTGCATCCCTAGTGGTGAAGGGTTTGAGTGAAGCAGGGAGATAGAAAAGGGTTCGGTTATGAAGTTTCCACCTAGGGCATGATTGAATCGAGCTAGGGTTTGATTCGCAAAGTTGTAGAGTTGAAGAGGAGACATTTGCAAGGTAAAAATGGCACTGAAGAAGGCATCTGCAGTAGCAGTAAAAGGAAAGAAGAAGGTATTCATTAAGGAGGAAGAAATGGCACCTGAAAGCCATTTTTTAGAGATGCAATATCCAAAAGGAGTCATCATCGGAAAGAATGGGATTCACCCATCAGAAAGAGCAAAGTAAGTGAATATAATCATAGGACTTCGGAAAACAAGAAGGAGCTCAATTCCTTGCTCACTACTAGAATGAAAAAGCACATGGCGAGAGGACATGCTAGTATATGATGATGCGGGTGAAAATATTTTGAAGAGAATTGTGGTCTACTAGTTATATGAGCCCTTATATCGGTGGCTCATGAGCCGAGTGTACGAATACTTATTCGACTTTGTAGGACACAGAGTTAGAATCTCATCTGCACTTGTCTCATTAGTTACAGGTCTAAAGGCCACAAGAGAAGATATAAAAGGTGATCTTGCAGATAAAGCCATAATTGTAAAGACCAAACAGGAGTTGGGATACTTGAAGGGTCCGCGTAGAATGGACATAGATAAATTGAAGAACTATCTAGTTGTACAAGTTGTAGCCCACCTTGTTACCAAGTTGAATGATCAGGAGCAGTGGTCTCAGGTAAATACTATGTGGTTGCATGTGGCACGTAAGATGTTAGAAGGGACAATCTACAACATTGTAGGCTATATTATAGAGAAAATAGTCAAATAAGTGCACATAGGAGGGAAGATCAGCTTTGGGGCTATTCTACTATCACTGGTATTTATGGAGATCGAGTACCAGATGGACCAAAGGAGAATGTATGGGAATAACCCATGGAGAACAAGTACCCAGTGAAAGATTCAATAATTACCTATGCAAGGGTCCATGCCATATGATGTACACCAAAGGGCGAAGAAGTGGTATGATAGGTTCTGCATGATATTTGGGGAAGAGTGGCACATCCGAAAGGACCTACCAGTAGTGGTAGGGAAAAAATTTTAGTTTGTTATATATTAGCATTTCTACATCGCGTGTTTCCTAATGAAAGTTGGAGTCTAGAGCCCTTGGTGCAAGCTTCCTTACGCATTCACTGCAAGGTATTTTCAAGCATCTGTTCATAGATTTATAGACACATGCCGACTGGTCTTCAATGTAGATAAGGTAGATTGTGATTACCATACATTGAGGAAGAAGTATGTGTATCTTGGTAGAAGTGCTTATACAGAGAGGATCATTTCAAAGGTATTGAATATCAAACCAATGAGCTCGGGCATGTGTAGATGAGATGTGGGGAAGCATTGGTATATCTCCAATTGAAGCCGAAAATGGAGAATAACAAATATGTGTAAGGTGATTTCACACTTCCAGCACCACCAAAGGGAAAGCATACAATGGATAACATCCCAGTGCTTAAGCCCATAGAACCACTTGAAGTGTAGGATGAGGAGGAGTGAAAAGATAGTAGTGCTTTGGAGCATAAGGGTGGGAGACATCCTACAAGTAAGGGTGAAGATGAGCACACTTTACACCACCTCAGCCAAAATAGGGGGATGATGAGGACATGAATGCGATCTAAGGGGAGTACAAGTTTAAAAGGGTATTTAGGAGAATACAGACCCAAGGTGCTACTCCAACCACTATGCATAAATCACCTAGATTCTCCCCACAAAGGAGGCTACCGCGAGAGAAGGAGAAAAATGAAGTTCAATGAGGAGGCAAAAGATTCATAATAAAGCGAGGCCTAATTCTCCTATACTTCCAGAGAACATAGAAGAACAGGGTGAGGCATCAAAGGAAAAAGAAGAGGATGAGAAAAGACCAGAGGAGATAGCTATAGAGGATGTTCAGGACATGGAGACACAAGTCCCAAATTTGGAGGCTAAAGTTCCTAAGTAGCAAAGGTCTAGAAGAACAAGTGGAGAACACATTCCACCAACCATGGGGTATGTAGAGGATGTAGGAAAAATTGTCTACACCCACTTCTAGAGCATGATAGCACAGAAGGATTTATTTGACTAGGAGTTAATGGATGAAGATATGGCGATTGTATGCACTTGAAAGTAACTATCATGGTCAATGCACGCCCACATGGATGATCCTGACTTTGATGTGTGTAAAGAGTCATGTGTTTCAATGATGAAGAAGGCACCTCAAGCCAGAAACATGATAGTAAAGCCTACTATCATGTCAGATGAGCAAGTTAGCAATGCATTGGTGAAATTTTCTACTTGAGGTGGCTAGAAGAAACATGGACAAATCTTCCATGATCGAGCAATACATGAGGATTTGAAGACAAAGGACATAGAGATAGCACACATAACATAGGAGAGGGGATTTTATAGAAGAATAATGAGGTGTTCATAAGCATTGTAGAGGAGATTGAGGACAATGTAATCGAGCAAGGCCACCCTTGGAGGCCAAGGTAACACATACATTTCCTTCATTGATACACACCTTTGTGGGAAAGTTTTTGGACTTGGTACTTGAAGATGAAACTTTGCATATGCAACTCGCCAAAATGCTATGAACAAGATGCCAAACGAGAGAAAGTATCTATGATGTTAAAAATTACATCTTATGAAGGATTTTTGCAAGCATTACAGAAGTATTGAAGAAAGTAGATTGGGCTTTAAATATATGTAGAGCTCCGAGGAACTTATCAACATCAAGACCCTTTAAGAGAATAACGAGGTCTGAAAGTGATGAAAGATGATACATTGGGTCGTGCGAAATATTTTCAATGGTTAAACAAAAGCGTGAAGCCACAGCGTGAACAAGAGCCACACAAGACTCAAATTTGAAAGAGCTTGGAAATATTATTACATGCACAGAATATGGACCTTTTAGAAGGAATAATGACATCAATTTCTAATGTTGTGTTGGTTCTGCAAAATGATTAGGGAGAGATTATGAGGGATGAGTTGGAATTCATTGTTTTGGACATCCCGGAAAAGGAAGAGCAAGAACTCACCGATCGGTAGATATTAGAGGCCGAAATAAAGGAAGAGTATTCAAAATTGATACTGTAAACTGATACAAAGGAGGTTACCTAATAACCTCATAGAGTTTCTTTATTTATCTACATTCTTTTATTCTTATTCTTTTCATTCTTCTATTCTTTCCTTCAATTTTTGGACATACCCATTATTAGGATGACAATAAGATAAGTGTGGGGTAATGTTGAACAAAGAATAATTGTCAAATATCACATAAGGATTCCGCACGGATAGAGGCCCGAACCAAGGACACGAAGGACGGAAGGACCCACGCATGGAAGGAAAGTTCAGATTTCAAGACTTAGCCAGTTGTTGAGCATGAAGACCTATTTTTAGAAGATGGCATGTGGAACACACCAACAATGCATAGGCATGTGCACCATGTATTGTCTATCTTTGGAGAAGTGGTTCAAATTGTTTATGCATGGAGACAAGCTGAGAATAGAATTAAAACTTCAGTTAACTACAAGAGAACTATAGATAGTGGACTTGCATGTGTGGCTATGGTTGTAAATGACATGTGGCTATTAATAGCATGTGGCCTATTTATGGAATACATAAGTGGTGAATGGAAAGTCCCCACCTTATATATATGATGTTAGGTGCATAGTAGAAAGAGAGAAGAGAGAGAGAGAGAGATCTAGATGTATGGAAGGAGATGTATGTATGTGTGTAATAGAGAATATATGTATATGATTGAACTAATGTATTATTTCCATACACGCATTGGTATAGATTGACAATAATGTAAGGAGATTCTATATCTACTAATAGATGGAAGATATTGGCTGAATCGAAGTGTCATTCTGTGTGTAGTTGAGTAGTGTATGTTAATAATTCACTCATGATTACTATTTAAAGCTTGTTCTTTCATAAATCTGAGGGTAGCATGGATTGTGGAATAATGGATTAGTTATGAATCTATATGTTACTTGCTTCATCATGTTAACATCCTATTACAATAACCCTAAAGAGGGTCCTGGTACCTTTACACACTTCGGGTGAGGGCTCAGTCTAGGCTGAGTGATGTGACAATGTGACTAGGGTGTTATTTGGTAAATTCTAGGCTGCATCACTTCCTCTAGGTATTACATTTCAGAAAACCTACTTTCAGGGCCCCTCAATCTCAATATCAACTTACTTTTGTTTTTTTCCCTTGTATCTACCCTTGGTACTCTTTTTTGTGCCATTTAAATCAACAAGATATGTTATCTTACCTCCCTCAAGATCTATAAATTTGTTCTTCATTCCCTATCTCGAGCTCAAACCCTAGCCATCAATCTCTTTTCTTGTACACCTTCACCTTGCTCAAACACTTTAATAAATGGAGTATAATAGTTCCTCATGCATAGATCTTACCACCCCAACCAGTTTGCATATCTTTGTAACCATCTTAGCTAGTTCACTTGTAAACCACTCACTCTATAATTTGTATTCAAAAAGGTAAAAATGGCCTCACAACCCTTCCTAATATATTTTTAAAATTTATTGTGTTTATTGCTCCTTCACCTACCATTGATCTTAGTATTAATGCATCATTCACCAAAGTTTCCGTACAACTCATTTTTGTGCCAATTTCATAACCTTCCTCGCACACCTCCTACTTCTTGTCCACAAACCTCCTCTCACATGCCCTCATGCACCGAAGTACTTTACCACTGCACCTTCTTCTAATTAGTTTCATTTGTTATAGCCTAACTCACATTATATTGTGTGTCCATTTTTCCATTTTTGGTCTTCATTTAAGAGCAATGTTTTCTATCTACACCCTTCTAAAAAGAACACAGTACAAAAATTTCTTATGCATACCCATATTTAGAGGAAAATAAACTATATTCAACTTGTTAATGAAACTTGTATGTAAACCATTCCACATTAAGGGTATGTGCAGTCCTCTACACATGAAAACACTTAAATTCGTAAGCAATTTTAGGCACAAAACGTACTTATTACATAAAAAACTAAATGAAATTGACAAAGCATAGCTATGATGAAGGAAATACATATAAAGGAAGTGCATTAAGGGAAACCTAATATAAGTGGAAAGATTCATTATTACAAACAACAAGAAGACTTATTTACAATAGGGCTTTAACCTACTCCCGTTGAAGTAACTAGGAAACTGTGTTCCATCCAATGCCTCTAACTAACAAGTTCCTGAGTCAAGTAAATAAGTGATAACATATGGTCCTAACCAATGCACCTTAAGCTTCCCAAGGTGGCACAAAAATTTTAATCATACATAAGTGCCATTTTCCTAATCTCAAGCTTCTTATTCTTGATATGCCTATCATGCCATACCTTCTTCCCGGATTTTTATGTTTATGACTCCATCTTGCTATCACATGCCTTTCATCCAGCTGCATCAATTTTTCAATATGTTCTTCCAACACTTGCTCATCATCCAGACCTCCCACGCGTCACAACACGCAAATAAGGTAACATGAATTCCATGGGTAGAACGCCTCTATGTAAAATAATAAGCTGAAAGGGTCTTGCCTTATTCAACCTCTTGCGCAGGTTGTCCTATATGACCAAAGTACTACATAAACCTTGACATCCCAATATTTCCTTCCAACATCAAAAATTTTCTTCAACGAATGGCTCAATATTTTGTTGAATGCCTCAAATGATTCCATTTACTTGGGGTGATAAAGGGTTTTCCTATGTTGGGTAGCCATAAATTCATCGAATAATACCCTTCTAGTCTCATTAAAGGAAATGCATACCCCTATCACTTGTTAAACTTAAAGGGCATCCATACGTGCTAATAATATTTTCCCATAGAAACCTTGTTGTTGTAGTTGTTGTGCAATCCTTTGTAGGTGTTGTTTTTACCCATCTTGTAAGATAATTTTTACAAGTTATAATATAGTGTGATCCGGTCCTGCATGTGGCTAGGAAGATAGGCCCCACAAATTTAATTACCCACTTCTCAAAAGGATTTGCACTAGTAATAGGTCTAAAATTCATTTCATCTCTCTGCCCAGTATTTCCAAGGCACTAAAAATGGTCACATGCCTTACAATATGTTTTGTAATCCTTGTATAATGCTTCCCACCATAAACCAGCTAGTAGAATCTTACACGTGGTGGCATCCCTTGCATAGTGTCCACCTGCAATACCATCATGAGCCTCTTCCATAATTACATCACATTCATGCTCAAGTACACACTGGCACAAAACTTCATCATGGCCTAACTTTTATAAGTATCCACTGATCAACATGTAAGGCACATGATGAATAGAAAGTTGTTTCTTTTCTAAAGCCTTCATTCCTTTGGGTGCCACACCTGTGCATAAAAATACAATAATATCTTCCAATTCCAAGGGAAATAAATTCAACATGAATAGTTGTGCATCTAGCATTGTGTCCTCAATGCTCGAGCATCCTCTCCTAATTGAACCCTTGATAAATGGTATGGACCATAATTACTCTTACCTAGCTTAACCACCACGATAAAATTAAACTCATGAAATAATAGTATCCAACGACATATGTGCCCCTATAAAATGAGCTTATTTACTAAGTACTTAAATTCCATTTGTTACGTATAAAATATGAAAGGTGTAGCCAGAAAATATTGTCAAAACTTATGGAGTGTGTAGATCATAAACAAGGCTTCGTGTTTCATTGTTGTATAATTTTGTTCTATTGGAGTCAACTTTTTGCTAGCAAAGAAAATAATATGATTGAGAATCCCTTCTCTAGGCTGAGCTAATATGACACTAAATGCCATGCTTTAGAGGCATCTACCTAAACATGAAAGGGTTTAGACCATGAAGGAAAGAGAAAAAATAGGTGTTGTAGTAAGCCTATCCTTTGTTGTTTCAAACACACGTTGTTGTACCTCACCCCAATAGAATTTTCATTTTCATTTGAGTAATTATTCTAAGGGTGTGATTATTTTGCATATCCCTTAATAAAATTTCTATAGTAAAAGTGTACCCCAAAAATCCACACACCTCGCTCTAGCTAGTATGTCCCTCTAAGCCCAAAATCACAACTACCTTAGTAAGATCCACTAGTAAACCCTATTTATAGATGATGTGTCCCAAAAAAATTCCAAAAGGGGTGGTAAATATACACTTCTTAATATTCAAAGAGATGTTCAACTACCTACATATCTCAAACATCAACCTCAAGTTATCACAATGATCTTTCACAAACCCATGGATTGTCTAATGATCCGTATACACCTGCAAGAACTTGTGAATAAAATCCTAGAATGATCGTACCACTATGCATGAAAATAATGCATGCATATTCTTTAAAAAAGTGTATAACAATGTATCCAAAACTTCCCCACTCGGTGGTGAAATTTTTCTTCTTTCGATCCTCACTAGTTATCCTCACCGATGATATCTGCGAGAATCCTTCAATAAAGGAGTAGATTTCATGCCCTGTAATTCCTTCCAAGATTTCTTTAGTAAATGGTGTGGGAAAGGATTTGATGACACATACATCATTAAATTCCCTTTAATCCACAAAAAAATTGATTCTACCATCTTTCTTGATTTTTATAACCATAGGGATTACCCGCTTTTGACTCCTCAATGGGCATAATGATCCCGAGGATTCAACATTTTTCAATCTCTTCTTTCACCTTGATGTGTAAATTTGTATTCATCCTGTAAGGTCTCTTCCAAACTAGGCATGCACATTCCTTTAGTTTGATTCCCATTTCTCCCAAATATTCATGTACTCCTTTCAACTCATGATATCCTTTAGGGAACAAATCAAAGTTGCACGGTAGTTCAATAATCTTAGAAACTTTAGAGTCGACTAGTAATCTCTTATAATAGCTTCCTTATGTTTAGAATGCATTCCAATATTCACGTTTTTGGTCTTCATAGGATCATGGTAGGTGTGTTCCTTCTCATATGCATCGTCCAAGACTTCACATGTGTCCTTTGTGTGGTCAATGTCTAGATTCTCCACCTCTTCATCATCAACCATGTAAATCATCTTAACCTTTTCTCTTTCTAGGTAGGTACACCCAAGTTGTTCAACATCTGTTTCCTCTTCTTCAAAATGTGCCACCAAGTCTAATTATACTAGCAATTCCTAAAGAAAATATTCAATTTTTATATTGTCTCCCATAGTTAAACACTTCATAACCTACAATTCCTCATTCACCATAGGTTTAGAAGAAAAGTAGTCAATGGTCTAAGTCATACCTTCAATAAGTTCTTTCCAATTTCTAGTTACTCTATTCAACTTTGTTTATATATACCATGTGCATACATAGCCTCGCAAGGTGAAGTAAAACTTCCTTCCCCACAATCAAGAGTCTCTCACACTACTAAATGTGGTGCTGAATAGGATCATTACTATGAAATGCACAGAGATACGTGTAGGTGCATTGTTTCTTAGAAACTAAGTAGAGAAATCAATCCTTACTTCTCTCCACTCCAAAATGTTATCCCTTTGAACAATCCACCAATGTGTTGTTGTCCCATGTAGAGTATAAAAAAACATATTCCTTCCTTTCACCTAACCTTCTCGATTGAACTTCCATAACAAGTAGGAATACTTTTGAATTCTCTTCATCGGTGTACTTTGGTACCTATCTACCGTCCAAGCACATGATCTTCTGCGTGGCTTACTAATGCACGTAATTTTAATTCATACTTCATGCCCAACCATTTCATAAGCCTCATGTGCCTAATTTTCACTCATAGATTGTGCATCAACTCACCGGAGAACTCCTTTTGATGGCTCAAGAACTTCCATATCTCAAATGGTGAACACATAAATCCTATTCAAGTCTTCTTCACTTAAGGGTTATACATATCATGTATATTTCCCATCTATCGAGGTATAATGACTCGTTCTTCCTTATTCTCAAAAATTATATACCCCTTTTTGAAATGCAGGTCAACATTGTTTACATAACACCAAGGGTGCCCAAGTAATGCGAGAAAATTTGTCTACTTATGCAAGTGCTAAGACCTCAAAATCCCCAGTAAACTTGGCCCCCTGAATAGTAATGGATGCATCTTTCAAAACTCCAATGGGCATGGCCTTCATCTGGTTTTCCATGAATAACACATTAGAGGATGGCTATAATGGAGGTCTACCCATATGAACCCATGCATCCAAAGTGAGTACATTTACTTCCGCACCTGTGTTAATTAAGATGTTACTCAAAAGCCAACCATCAACAATAACATTCAGAGTAATCTCCTTATCATAATCCAAACTATCTGGAGGAAGATTAGCATGTAGAAGTTGTCTCTCATGCTCGATCAAAGATCGTGGAGTGTTTCCTTCAACCACTTCCCGACAAAGGAATAATGTTCTCTTGATGCAACATCTTGCAAACCTCTTTCAAATCATCAACATATGTCGATGGAGATCAGCTACTTTATTTTTTATAGCTTTTGTGACTGTTCCTTCAAAAATTATATCTCACCCTATTCATTATGAATTACCTCCATGATTTCTTGATAAACCTCCTTCTGATGCATAGGGTCTAGATACTTGGCATGTAGGAATTCCTCCTTAGTAATGGTAGGATTCTATTGTAGAGCTTCCCTAGTGCACGTAACCTCAGCATGTGTAGTAATATTCACAAGCATCAACTTATGATTTGGCACTAACTTCGACATCCATTGATCTTCCATCACACATTGTACTCTAACCATTCATGCACCCTTATTTTCCTATTTATGTTTCTTTCTTAAGTGTTCATACAATTTGGGGCACTCTTCATAACTATGATTCTTTCCACAAAAAGAACACACAATATTATTTGTACATTCGTGCCTATAGTGATCAGGAGATCCACATGTGTAATAGGTTCCATGAGGGAAATAACTCCTTCATCCCCGAGACCTCAACCTTTGAATCCACCTCTATAAAATTTACCTCTACCACAGCCTCCATTAGAGCACCCTTCATTATGATCATAGTTATGATGCTCACTTTTCTCTTTATAATTTTTTGCAACACCATTCTATCATATGCCAATATCAATGGCATCATGGATCTGATCAATTAACTTGCAATCTTGATATCACGATTAGAAGACTTGTAGATCTTATAATAAAAGGACATGTTATTCCTTATCACACAATGTAACAATGGTAACTGACTTGAACTGTGGTCTAAATGACATATCTCATAATCTAGTAATAAGGAGTCCACATATTTATGAGGGAAACTATCCTTAGTATGACCCTCCACTTCACAATCTATACACAAAATTCCACTACGTGTCTCATACGCTGAATTAATCGATAGTTTTCCTAACTGTTTAGCCATTGTTGTAATATGAGATTCCAAGAATGGGCTCACCATTGTTTCTACACTTCCTACCACCTTAGCACTTAGAGATACTTCAAGTGCCTCATGTGTATTTATGTAAGTCTTATGTAAAATCACCCTCCTAAATAGCATGATCAGTCCTCCAACAAACCATTGTGCATGTTGGCTTGCATGTATGTCATAAGATAACTTAGACATAAGGGTTTGAATTGAGCATCATATTCCCAAACACTCTCAGTAGTGCCCTACTTAATATCCTTGAGTGCACTTATGATTTTCTTCTTAAACTCAGGGATATAAAATTCCTTTAAGAAAGCATCTCGCAACACTATATAATACACACAATTTTGACCAGATTAAACTTCTTGTGTAACACCCTTGACTATTGTTATTTTCCTCCTTTGTATTCAAGTGTTGATTTCTTCTGATTTTTGAAATCATGCTTGATATGGATAAGTCTTTTCTTCTCTTAAGATCCTTTGATCGAATTGGTATGACTTCTCTAAATTCATTTTTCACTTCTGGTAGGTGGTTTGCAATCTAGTTTAAGAGTTGTAAACTTGTCTTCTATCTCGACTCATCCTTGGATCAATTTTAGTGATCCAAGGAATGTTTTAAAATTGCTCTGTTAAATGAATGGTAAAATCGACACTCCGTGAGTTAAGCTACACGCTGGACTAAACTTTTTGTTGCAAGTTCTTTAACTTCTGTGTGAACACACTTCCATTCAGTAGGTTGTTTGGCTTGGGTCTTTGAAGATCAACCAAGACAAGTCATTGTTGATAAAATAGGCATGCAGCCTATACATGGCATAAGGGATATCCAGGACCCTATTGAGGTTTGATTTACGGAATCCTAAGCTAGGTGAAAGTATTTCCTACCTAAGCTATGTTACTTGATACAATTATGTTTCTAACCTAAATTGGTACTAAAGAGTTAGAAGGGTTGCTAGGTATAAAAACTAGAACCTAACACTACAAGGTTATTTAGTGATCTAACCTAGTTTCTAAAAGTTATTGTATTTTGATTACTTACCTAAGTGGAGTTATCTAACCTAATTGCTAAGGACCTATGTTGGGGGTTAGTGGTTAGTGTTATATCCTAAGGTATAAACTTTAACCTACCTAAGATCTAACCTAAGCCGTAATCTACCCTAAACTAATGGCATGAAGGGGAACCTAAAGGGTCGCATACACATTGGTGATGGGTTCCAAGGCATTTATGAAGATGATAAGGTTTATTAAATCCTACAGACTGCCAACTTTGGCAGGGGCTAGTTTGTTGGTGGCGGAGGCCTAGGTGGCAGTATCACTAGAAATGGAAACGCATGTTATTTTTGATTTGGAACTTGCCAGACTTGGCAGGTGGTGGCAAGGAAGATTGGGCGGGAGATATGGAATTAATGTAATTAATGAACTTTGTTTCATGAGCCTGAACCGCTTTGGAAGGCATGCCATCAAATTTTTGTTTAGTTGTTTCATTTTGCATGCTCTCCATTTTTCTCTCTCCATGCGCTCTGGTTTTCGAACCAGCAGTTTAAACTACACTGCATGGCTATTTTGGAGGTTTCAAATCTATTTTTGTTTCATGGAGAGTATATGAGGCATTGTGGAAGAATTATTTTGTTGTTTGATCTTTCGTGGAGAAGAAGGGAAGAAGTTAGCTTCGCTTAGAGGTCTTATTTGATTTTTCAAATGCGACTATCGTGCATGATAGACCCTAATCATTAAAATATCTTACTTTTCTCTAAGTGTTTTCATTAAAACAAATTTTCTCTGATGAGATTTGTGCATTCATGCTTTATCTGGTAAATTGACTTACGGGTTTGTAAACTTGTATTTTGGGTTTTGAAACTGTGTTTTTCATGATTCTGTTGGAAGCTTGTTTTGCATTGCCTTTTTCACAAGGAACTGTGCATATGTGAACGAAACCTGGTAACTCTGTTTGGCTTCTTCAGTGGTTTGAATTTGTTGTTGGTTTTGACTTCATTTGTGACCTTTAAATGTTACAAAGATTTGATGTACTCGTTAAGGATTAGTGTTGCAAATTTTTGTGTTCTATTTACCCGAACTGGTAAGCAACTCTAGTTCTTATTGATTCATCAAGTAGGTTTGAGCTATTTGTTGGAAACATGTTTTGGTGGATAGAATCATTGTAGTGATTCTTGGCTCCATGGTGTTAACATGTTATTTCATAATTAGATTAACTGGGGATTAAACCATATATGGCTTGTTGTTTTGTATAACCTTGTGGAAACTTTGACTGTAGCAAAGTTCGCAAGCACTGGAAAAACCATATATGGTTTGGGTTTTGTATTTATCCTTGAGAAAACCATGGAATGTTATTGAAACTTGCATGCACAGGAAAAAATGTAGATGGTTTAGTTTTGTATTTTATCCTATGAAAACTTGTTTGATTTTGAAACAATATTGAATTTGGAACTTATGTTTGTTAATTTGGGTAAACTGATTGTAACTCGAAGTCTCTTTGGCATGGTGCTTGAGAAATCTTGTTCTTATGACCACACTAATGGTTTTTGGAGATTCTTTATGAACCTAACTTGTGAGTCATCCGGTCTGGGCTCTGTCAAGCATCTTACATCCCGTTTGAGTTGGGAAATAGGGTTGAAAGGATTTTATCAGAGAATGGAAGCATTCTTCTTACTCGAATCGTATGTAAAACGGTTTCATTGCACTCGGTCTGGTCTTACGGTGCTAGTGTATTATGTAATTGTGTTTGTGATATTGATATGCATCACTGTACAAACCGTTTAATACTTGGTGTTATTAATTGAAATAGAGACCTGAATGTTGTGTTGGTTCAGGTATTATAGTCTTTTGATTATTTAAAAAAACTATTGAGGGAACATGTTTTTACCCTAACTTGGTTACATGTATTTGAATGGTATTGATCTTTCAATGACGTTTATGCTTTGCATTACGCTCAGAATTGTAAATGAGCCCTGGACTGTATGTATTATTTTTTTATGTTTGATCTTGTCATGTTGTTGGAAACACAATCAGTAGTTCTTGTATTGATGAGTTGCCATATTGTTGAGATGGTTCTACTTTTCTGAACTTTTGGCAAGGCTAGAGTGTTAACAATTACTCAGATTCTTACCTCTTGTTGGGTCTAATAAATGTATGTTATGTCTTGAAAGATTGATTGCGATCTAAACTTGATTGTGTTTGAACTTCACTGTTTTCTCTCAGAGTTTAAAAAGGGAAAGTTAATGGTAAGGTTTAATGGATCTTCACTGTTCATTATATAGGATTCTATAAATGAGCAATGTTAACATGATTTCTTCTTATCTGAGGCTATTCTAGTCCGTGCATTATAATGGGAAGGTATAGAAAGGAAGATAGTTTTTAGTACTCCCTTCCTTGAAATGGTCATTGTTCTCTTTCCTTGGAACTCTTGAATGAACTTAAACTATATGAATGTGAGAAGGTAAAACTATTTTATTAAGTTGAAAGAAATGATTAGGGTTTGGGATCATGTTCTGGTAAGACTCCATCCATAATGCAGTTGGGTTAAGTTCTTTGATTGGAACCTCCTGATTTTTATTCTTATTGGAAAAGGAAATCAATGTTTATTAGTCTTGTATACTTGTCATTTGACTGAAATGAAGTGGAATGAAATTGAAGTTAGGTTGGAAAAATAAATTGTAGCTTGTTGTTGACTATTAATCCATCACTTCTTCTTGGATTTCTTTCATTTGGATCTGTTTTGATGAATACCTTAAATTGTTAAGTTTTAAAGTAGAGTTACTTTAAAGGAACAATTTAAATCATGATATACACTATTTCAACTTTGCTGATGGTTATGTACTTTGGAAAATGGAATGCTTTCTCTTCTTCTTTACTTGAAAGTTAGTTGAAGCATCCAAGAGGGAATATGTTGTAAACACTTTTGTATCTTATGGTAAAGATATGTGTTGTATTATATTTGGTAGGTTGGAAATAGTGATATGTCTAGTATTGTGGTTTGGTAAACATAATTGATGGAATCAATTATACTTTAATTTGCAGGACATGTATTATAGATTATATTTTGTTCTTCTTTTTATTAAACCTGTTTAGTATTGCTCTTCTTTTTATTTATATTACTTATGCTTAGGGAGTATGAATTACTTTTTGTTCATTAAAGAAGGGTTGTTTTATTGGAACAATTAGTGAATGCACTTCATTTTAAGGATTATTTCTTATCATGGTCAGTTCATTGAACTGACCCATGCTAGACAATTTTTGTAGATGGACTTCGTAAGTGCTAAAAGAAGGAAAAAACTTATATGATGCATTGGCCGATCTAAGTTGATTCTTGTGAAGAATTTTGATCTGTTCTTAAGTTGTATTGAAAAAGAAAAGTTATTCTCTTTTTATTAAAGGCTATTATTAGGCAAAGATATCCGAAATGCATAAGTTATAAATGTATAAGTTTTGAAAAGAAAATGTAGAATGAGATTTTACTTGCATGGATTATGTAAATTATCTTGTACTTTACAAAATAAATCGAATCCTATTCTATTGATGTTCTTCATGTTATTTATATGTTTCAATGAGTGTTCTTGGATAAGTAGGAAAAAGGAATTAGAGTATTATCCCTAAATGTGAAGCAACTAATTAAGTTACAGATAATCAATGTTCTTATCTAATCAATTCATACTAGTAAGGTAACATGTGATGAACTTATAATGAAAACTAAGAACTTTGTAGGGGACATAAAGGGTGTGTTAAACCCTATAACTTAAGAGGAAAACTCTTCCTCTCTTATTAAAAAGTAAGCAAAAGGGAAATATGAATACAATCATTAGACTTATTTTAATAAAGTCTACTAAGTTACAACCTCGGTGGTTGTTACACTTCCTTGAATAGTTAAATCACATTGAATGAAACTTAAGATGTTGTTGTCCTTAATTCTGGGTGATGTTGTTTAGCCAACGTTAGCAAACATTGAAAGAAATCTTAACAAAAGGAAGTTCTGCAAGGGTTATTAGAACCTAATTGGAAAAGAACTTAGGGAGAGTTGGATTAGAGTCTGGGCAGAGTTGCTGAAATCTACCTTTAGGAATCCAAATTAATTAACTTTAAATAATCTCCTAAGGGTATGTATATCTCAATGAGGTTGTTCTATAGGATGCTGGCACACACCAACTGTAGGGTTGTACCTTCGAGAAGATTAGGATCTTCTTAGAGATATAGCGCCGTAGTTGATATATGGCAACATGCTTCTCGCATTGATTGTCTAGATCTACACACTTTTGGACTTGAACTTAGTTTCTCTCTTAGACTGGGAAATAGCGTAGTTGTGATACAAAGTATCCCACTAGGAATCATGGTATCCTGGCACACAGGGTTGACTTAGGTTGACCCAGTATGCCAATCTATCCTAAGTCTTTGGGAGCTCCTTCCTATCATAACCTATGATGTTAACCAAAACTAGGGATAAACCTTGGGCAAGAGGACTAATGAAAGTCAGTAGTGGAAATTCTAGATAACAATAGAGTGGGGTGAAGGACGTATTCTAGATTGACGAATATGCCATCAAGGAATAAGTAATACAATAGTATGTTAAAAATATTTGGCCAAAGTATCACAAGTTGTTGATTGCGTTGTCCTATGTCACCTAGTCTAAGGATCGTGATGCAGATGAATATTGGTAACAACTATTCAGTTAGGTTCCTTAGACAGATCACTCAATACCCAAAATAGGGTAAGAGAACCAAGTATACGTAGTATACATAAAAGTATTCAATACTTAGTGTTAAACATGAATAGATCGGTAGTTTACCGAGTCATGAAATGAATAGATCGGTAGATTACCGAGTCATTACAGCTACATATGGTTATCTATTATAAGAATGATTGTTCTAAATTACATATTTAGAATAGGGAACATTATGTAAAAAAAAATTCCCTTGTTTCTAAAGTCTTAAAATGGGAATGTTACATCTTGGTATCAGAGTTGAAGGTTGCAGCTCTTGGACCTATTGTGTCCATAATCTAATAAAAATTTGAATTTTCTTATAATAGAAAATGGTTAGAACAAGAGGAAACATTATGAACAATGCTCCACTTGAGGAAAGAGTAATGAATCCAAAAACTTGATAAGATCCTTGCTTCCTGTTGGACACAAGAGATCATTTAATTGTGCTTGAGCAACAAGTGATGGGTAATGAGGAGGAAGAAGAAGCTCGTAATAACAATTAGCCACCTCATGGGGACAACCCCAATATGGGTGTTGATAACAACAATGCTAATGTGCTTGACTAGCCGAGAAAATAAAAAGGCTAGGTTGGCTATTGAACTCACTAATGATATAAAAGGATAAGTCCGCCTAAGTTTGATAGCACCACATTAGGTGATGGAGCCGAGAACGGCTCAACAAGATGGAGAAGTACTTTGCAATAAGGAACTTCTCAGAAGAGACCAAAGCTATTTGGGGAGCATAGCAGCTTTCCCATGAAGGATCATCATGGTGGGACAACCGCAAGGATGAACTAAACATTGATGAAACTAACATCGCTTGGGGTCAATTTAAAGGATATTTTAGAAAATGATGGCTGCCACAACTTTATTATGATCAGAAAATGATGGAATTTTAGAACTTATCTCAAGGGAAGTTAACTGTAATCGAGTATTGGGAATGGTTTACGAAACTACTAAAGTATGTACCTTAGTATCAAACTGATGAGAAGTTCAGGATACGGAAATTTATCATGGGATTGAATCCCATTATTGGGGGAGAGGTTGATGTTCACAACCCAACCACTATAGAAGGGGTTGTAGAAAAATCCATAAGGCAGGAACATAAATTAAAGGCTATTTCGCTCACAAAGAAGAAGTACAAAAGAAAATTCCAAAGTTTTCTCCACTTCTCTTGCACCTACTGAAATGACCATGGAAAAATTTGGTAACAAAAGTAAGTTTCCAACCGATAATAATACGAAGACAACAATGAATAATCTTTTTGGAAATGCATGAAATTTTTTTGCTAGAAATAATAATAATGGGCGAAAACCCTATGGAGATCGAATGATAACTATAAGGCTGAAATCATTTTGAGCCCAAAAAGGGATTGGTAGGAGGCTGTTATAACTGTTGAAAAGATCATTATGCTAAGCAATGTCCTTTGAAGAAGGATGATTGTAATCGCAACACAAAATACATGTTGCGATGTAAGTGACAAGCAAGTTACACCTATTGAAGTTCCTAGTAAGTTATTTGGCATACCTATAACTATTCTATTTGATACAGAGCTCTTTTGAATGTTTTATTTCTAGTAAACTTTCTTCAAAACTTAAAATAAAAGATGGAAAAATAGATAAATCATGGACTATACATTATGGTAATAATTCTTTTCATACAGATTAGTATGTGTCTTTTAAGAGCAGTCCTTAACTTACCTAGCTTTTCGAGAGAAGTTGATCTCTATGTAGCACCTTTAGGATCTTATGATATAGTCATAGGTGTAAATTGGTTAGTAGAGCATAAAGTGAAGGTAGACTATTTTGGAATACATATTATTTGTTTAGATGATCCTGTAGAAAATAAAATAGATTCAAGGTGCAAAATGAGAAATTTTAGTTAGGAAATTGTTGGCTATGCAACATAAAAATGCCAAAAATAAGGGCAGTACCTTATATGCGGTAAAAATTTATGAATCTGCGGAAGAAAATAGTGATTTCTTGAAACATTATCCACTCTTACGGAACTACGGTGACGTGTTTCCGAATAATTATCGTATTACCACCCAAAAGGGAGTTTGATTTCACAATTAAATCGACCATGTAACACCCTTAAATGTTGTTATTTTTCTCCTTTGTATTCAAGTGTTGTTATGTGATTTTCCTTATGAGGATATGTCCTTTTGATTATGGGAAATCATGCTTGATATGGTTATGTCTTTTCTGCTCTTGAGATCTTTGATTGAACTGGAATATGCCTGGATTCATTTTCTTTCATTTCTCATGGATGAGTGCAATCTGATTTCAGGAGGATTGTAAGCTTATCTATCTCTATGACTCATCCTTGGATCAATTACAGTGATCCAAGGAATGTTTTAAATATATTCAGGATGAATAACCATGAATTGGCATTCTATGAATTATTAGTTCTGGACTGAACTTAGAATATATATGTTCTTTAATTCTCCTTCATATGAAAATATTTCCGTTCTGTGGAAAGTTTCGTTGGATTATGGAAATTGACCCCGGTAGGTCATTATAGTCACAATTTGGTTTTCATCCATTTATGGCATTGGAGAGAACCTGGACCTTAAGCCAGGTAAGATATGTGAGTTTTCCTATCTAAGCTTTTATACTTAATGTGAATTCAGAATCCATCCTAAAACGTCTTAGTATGATTGATTTGTCGAAATGTGATTTCAATCTAACCTAAGCTTGATTCAAACAAAATCTAGAAAGGGATTACCAGACATTAATCTAAACTAGAACCTATTACTACAAGGTTATGATCAATCTAACCTAGTTCCTAAACTATGTATTTTTGGATATTACCTAAGGGTTTATCTAACCTATTGCTAAGGTAAGTGACTAGTGTTATATCCTAAGGTGTTAAATTTAAATTACCTAAGATCTAACCTAAGTCATTAACCTATCCTAAACTAATTGCTATGAATGGGAACCTAAGGGTCGCAAGTGTTGGGCAGCGGTTTCTATGGCATTTAAGATGGTGATAAGGTTGTAAGGACATTGGGTACTGCCAACTTTGGCGAGAGGTTAATTTGGCTAGCAGAAGCCTAGGTGGCAGTACCTCTAGAAATGGAAACACTTGTTTATTTTGATTTAGAACTTGCCAGATTTGGTGGGCGGTGGCAAGGAAGATTGGGTGGGAGATATGGAATTAATGTAATTAATGTGCATGGTTTCGCAAGCCCGGATCACTTTGGGAGGCATGCAAGCATATTTTTTTGGTTGTTTCATTTTTCATGCACTCCATTTTTCTCTCTGCATGCACACTGGTCTTTTGAACTAGTAGTTTATACTTCATTACATGGCTATTTTGAGGGTTTCAAATCTATTTCTATTTCGTGGAGAATATATGAGGCATGGTGGAAGTAGTATTATTTTTTTTACCTTTCATGGAGAAGAAGAGAAAGAGCAGGCTTAGCCAGAGGTCTTCTTCAATTTTACAACTACACTATCAGGCATGATAGGCCCTAACTGCTAAAATTTTTTCTTTCCTTTAAGTGTTTTATTAAAAGAACTCTATTCTGATGAGCCCCTTATATTTATGCTTGTCTGGTAAAGAAATGATATTATGGGTTTTGTGTAAAATTGTGTTTCTGGGTTGAATCAAGAGTTTGCTTGATTCTTTTGGAACTTGTTTGCATTACTTTTCTTTCGCAGTGGATTTGTGAACATATGAGTAATACTGGTAACTTTATAGGGCTCTCAGTGGTTGAAATTGTTTATTGATTTCAACTTCTTTAGAAGTCTTTATTGTTGCAATAGATCCACCTGTATTCGTTAAGTTTGGAGTTGCGAACTGTTGTGATTTTTAACCTCTGGAAACACTTAAACTGGGTTGAATCTCATTAGTTAAAAACTTGTTTCGGTGGACGGAACAGTGTTGTTTTTATGTTTACTTGCTTATGATATTCACGTTTTATCTCGTGGTTATTTGGTCTGTGAATAACTTCGTGGATGGTTTGTTTGGTATCACCCTGTGAAACTTTGACTGTTATAAAGTTACGTATTTTGGAAACATTGTATATGGCTTAGTCTGCACTTCTCTTGTGAAAGGGGATTGACTATTTTTAAGTTCGTGGGCACTATGGATAAGTCAGTATATGGTTAGTTGCTTTATTCTTGCATGAAACCTTGAATGTTAGTAACATTGGCATGCACAGGAGGAATAGTATATGGATGAGTTTGTGTTCTACCTGCGAAATCTTGGTTGTTTTTGGAAAAGTATTAAAATAAAATTGTGTCTATTATTTTGGGCAAACAAGACTGTAACTTGTAGTATTTTTGACATGGCTTGTGAAATCTAGTTCTTATGACCATGTTAATGGTGGTGGAAAATCTTTTCAAACCCGACTTAAAAGTTTGACAAGTTTTAATGATGTCCAGTTTAATACTTTTTTTTTTTAAGTTAGAAATAGGGTTGAAATGTTTTGGATGCAAATGGAAGACCTATTTTTATTCTGGAATGTTAATGTGTAATTCATTACAATGGTTTGAATATTACAGCTTTTGGGTATTTTTGAAATTATGATTCGAATACGGTAAATCAATACTATATATTCAATTTGGATTTAGTGTTTCATATTAAAATAGCAACCGAATGATGTATCGGTTCAACTAATTCAGTATTTCGATTACTTTGTAATTAAGGGAAACGTGAAGTTACCCTAACTTGATTTTTAAACTCGAATGGTTCGAGTATTTGAGGAAATGTAGTCTATTTCATTTGGATCAGGATTATATTTTGAGTCTTGATCGGTTCGTAACGATTTATGTTAAATATTGATCTTGACTTTTATTGGATGCACAGTTTGTAGATCCTGTAGGGATGTAATGGTAAACCAATGAGATGGCTCTACCTTGCCCGAACTATTGGGTGAACTTAAGTGCTAGAACTACTCAGCTTCTCATTCCTTGTTGGTCTAATGAATGTTTATTATGTCTTGGAAGCTTGATTTTGTTCTAAACTTGATTGCAATAGTGTTTTGATCATCATAGTTTCTCTCAGAGATAAAAGGGAAAGAAGTAAAAGGGTTTAAAAAGGAAGTCTGTTATTTTAATACTCTTTTCCTTGAATGGTTATTGTGCTCATTCCTTAGAACTTTGTAATGAACTCAAACTGTATGGTTATGAGAAGGTAGAACTGTCTTAATAATTGAAAGAAATAATTGGGATGGGGGATCCTAATCTGGTAAGACTCCTTTAATCATATAGCTGGGATAAGGTCTTTGTTTTTAAACCTCCTGATTGTTATTCTTATTGTAAAAAGGAAATCAGTGTTTATTTGTCTTGTATACTTTTCATTGATTGAAAATTAAGAAGACTAAGGTAGAAGATAGGTTGGTAGAAGAAATTGAAGGTGGCAGTTAATCCATCACTTCATTTGAATTTATTTTGTATGATCCTATTTTGGATGAATACCTTAAATGGTTTATTTTTTAAATAGAAGATATTTTAAGAATCTGTTTAAATCATGATATAAATTGTTTCAACTTTTCGGATGGATATGTACTTGGTAAATGGAATGTTTCTTCCTTCCTTACATAAAAGTGAGATGAATCATCCGAAAAAGATTATGTTGAAATTACTTCTGTAACTTAGGTTATGATATGAGTGGTATTATAATTGTTAGGAAGAAAAATCAGTGTTATATTATGTTATTGATCGTGAATGTAATTGTTGGAATCAATAATACTTTAAAATTTAAGGGAAAGTAATATAGAATATATCATGTCCACTTTGTTTAAACAGTGTACTATGACTCTTCTTATATTGATATTACTTAAAGCTTAGAGAGTATGAAGTAATTGTTGTCATTATAACAGGGTTGTTTTATTGAAACAATTAGTGGAATGCACTTGTTTTAAGGATTAGTGCTTATCATGCTCAGTTCATTGAACTGACCCGTGCTAGCAATTTTTGCAGATGGACTTCGTAAGTGGTAAAAGAAGGCAAAAACTTAAATGATGCATTGACTGCTCTAAGTTGATTCTAGTGAAGAATTTTGATTTGATTTCTGAATTGTATTGTAAAAAGAAAAGTTTGTCTCTTTTGAATGAAGGTTGATGTCTTAAAGCATGCCTAAAAAGCATAAGTTGTAATTGTATAAGTTTGGAAATGAATTGAAGAGTGAGAATTTACTTATATAGATTGTGTAAATTATCTTGTTGAGGATAATATTCTTGTTATCTATATGATTGGATGTGTATTCTTAAAGAGTGATTTAAAAAGGGAACTTAGATAAATTCCCTAAGAAAATATAAATTAAATAGGTGGCTAAATACAACATTCTTATCTAAGTTTTTCATTATATCTTGTGATGTGAAATAAAACTATAATAAAGATTATTGTAACTTTAAATGACATGGTAGGGTGTGGCAAGCCCTAAAAATGCAACTATGAAGAGGAAGACCCTTCCTCTCTAGTAAGGCACTAAATAAAAAAGGAAGATATGATTGTGAATCATTAAGACTTAATTACAATAAGTTTGATATGTTTCATCCTAATGGGTTGTTACACTTCCTTAAATGGTTAAGTTATTTAATTTAAGGGAATATAAGTTGTTGTTGTCTTGCTCTTGGGTAACAAGATGATAGGTCAAAACTATCAATTTAGGAAGAAATCCTAAGTTAATTAAGTTCTTGAATTAAATGAATCTCAACTTTAAAAAGGGAACTTAAAGGAATGTTGGACTCGGGGTTTGGTGGGCTACCGATATAGGTAGTCTTTAAACCCAAATTTAACTTAACGTAAGTAAACTCTTGGAGGTATGTACATCTTTATGAGGCTATGCCGTAGGATGTTGACACATGTCAACTACAAGGTTGTACCTTCGAGAAGATTAGGATCTTCTCGAGGATACAACATGCTAGATGACATGTGGCAACACCCTTCCACATTGATCATTGAGATCTACACACTTTTGAACTTGTTCAAGATTCCTCTCCAGGACTGGTTAGTACCATAATCAGGATATGAAGTAGCCCTTTAGGACTCAGGGTACCTTGGCACACGGGGTTAACCTAGGTTGACCCAGTATGCCAATTTACCCTAAGTTTTCAAGAGCCTCGTCATATCATGACCTATGTTGTTAACCTGAGCTAGAGTTAAACCTTGGGCAAGGGGACTGACAGAAGTCAGTGTAAGACATTTGAGATAACAATGGAGTGGGGTGAAGGATGTATTCTAGATTGATGAGTATGCTGTCAAGGAATAAGTAATATAAACAATATGTTATAAATATTTGGCCAAAGTATCACAAGCTACTGATTGCATTGTCCTATGTCACCAGTCTAAGGTTCGTGATGCCGATGAATATTGGTAACAATTATTTAGTTAGGTTCCTTGGATAGGTCACTCAGAACCCAATATAGGGTGAGAGAACCAAGAATATGAAGTATTAAGTAGAATACTCCAAACTTAATGTTATACATGAATGGATCGGTAGTTAACCGAGTCATGGAATGAATAGATCAGTTGTACACCGAGTCATTACAATTGCATATGGTTATCTATTATAAGAATGATTGTTATGAAATGTGTGTTCTAAATTAAGTATTTAGAACAAAGAACATTACTCATGCAAAAAAATTCTTGTTTCTAAAGTCTTAAAATGGGAATGTTACATCTTGGTATCAGAGTTGAAGGTTGCAGCTCTTGGACCTATTATGTCCATAATATGATAAAAACTTAGATTTTCTTGTAACAGAAAATGGTTAGAACAAGGGGAAATGTTGTGAATAATGCTCCACCTGATGAAGGAGTAGCAACAACCCAAAAAATTGATGAGATCCTTACTACCCTCTTGGACACAAGAGATTGTTTGGCTGTACTTGAACAACAAGTGATGGGAAATGAGGAGGAAGAAGAAGCTGGTAATAAAAATTAGCCACCTCCTGAGGACAACCCCGATTTGGGTGTTGATAATAACAATGGTAATGTACCTGTCTAACTAGAAAACAAAAAGGCAAGGTTGGCACGGAACTCACTAATGATATAAAAAGGATAAGTCCACCCAAATTTGATGGCACCACATTAGGAGATGGAGTTGAGAATTGGCTCAGTGAAATGGAGAAGTACTTTGCAATAAGAAACTTCTCGAGGAAACCAAAGCTATTTAGGGAGCATATCAACTTTCCCATGAGGCATCTTCATGGTGGGATAGCCGTAAGGATGAGTTAAATATTGATGAAACTAACATCACTTGGGATCAATTTAAAGGTTATTTTAGGAAACATTGGCTGCCACAACTTTATTATGATCATAAAATGATAGAATTTTAGAACTTAGCACAAGGAAAGCTAACTGTAACTGAGTATTGGGAGTGGTTTACGAAACTCCTCAAATATGTACCTCAGTATCAAACTGATGAGAAGTTTAGGATACGAAAATTCATCATGGGATTGAATCTCATTATTAGGGGAGAGGTTGATGTTCATATCCCAACCACTATGGAAGGGGTTGTTGAGAAAGCCATAAGGCAGGAACAAAAATTAAAAGCTATTTCTGCTCATAAAGAGGAAGTGCGGAAGAAAATTCCAAACTCTTCTTCAGCTTCTCTTGCACCTAAGAAGGGACCATGGAAAAAGTTTGGTAACAAAAATAAGTTTTCAGCTGATAATAATAAGAAAACAACAATGAACAAGCCTACTGGAAATGTAAGGAATAATTTTGCCAAGAATAATAATAACAGGCAAAAGTCCTATGGAGGCCAACATGACAATTTTAAGGCTGGAAATAATTCTGAGCCTAAAAAGGGACTTGTAGGAGGCTGCTATAATTGTGGCAAAGACCATTACGCAAATCAATGTCCTTTAAAGAAGGATGATCGTAATTAGTAGCACAAGATACATGTTGCAGAGGTGATAAGCAAGCTACACCCATTAAAGTTCCCAGTAAGTTATTTGGCATACCCAGAATCTGTTCTTTTGATACGAGAGCTCTTGAATGTTTCATTTCTAGTAAAATTGCTTCGAAACTTAAAAGAAAAGCTGGAAAAATGGATAAATCATGGACTGTACATTATGGTAATAATTCTATCCATACAGTTAGTATGTGTCTTTTTGGGGCAATCCTTGACTTACCTAGCTTTTCCACTGAAGTTGATCTCTATGTTGCACCTTTGGGATCTTATGATATAGTCATAGGTGTTAATTGGTTAGCTGTGCATAAAGAAAAAGTGGACTATTTTGAAAAACATATTAGTTGTTTAGATGATCTACGAGAAAACAACAGGATTCAAGGTGTAAAACGAGAAATTTCAGTTAGGAAATTGTCAGCTATGTAACTTAAAAAGGCCAAAAATAAAGGTTGTACCTTGTATGTAGTAAAAATATCAGAATCTGTAGAAGAAAATAGTGATTTCATGGAATGTTACCCACTATTACAGAATTTCAGTGACGTATTTCCGGAAGAATTACCAGGTTTACCACCCAAAAGGGAGTTTGACTTCACCATTGAAATCAAACCGGGTACAAACCTATTTCTAAAGCACCTTATTGAATGACTACCATAGAGTTAGTTGAGCTTAAGGCTTAGTTGCAAGAAATTTTGTCTAAAGGTTTGATTAGACCAAGTGTTTCACCTTGGGGAGCACCAATGATATTTGTGAAAAAGAAAGATGGAACACTTAGATTATGTATTGATTATAGGATGTTAAACAAAGAAATTGTCAAAAATAGATACCCACTTCCTAGGATTGATGATCTATTTGATCAAATGTGAGGAGAAACAATATATTCCAAGATAGATCTTCAATCTGGATATCATCAATTAAGAATTAAGGATGAAGATATTCATAAAACAACTTTCAGGACAAGGTATGGACATTATGAATTCACGGTTTTACCCTTTGGATTAACTAATGCACCTATAGCTTTTATGAATTTAATGAACAATATCTTTCAAGAATACCTGGATAAGTTTGTGCTTGTATTCTTGGATGACATTCTCATATATTCTAAAAGTGTTGAGGAGCATAAAGAGCACTTGAAAATAGTTTTGGGAATTCTGAGAAAGAGATGGTTATATGGTAAGTTATCCAAATGTTCTTTCTTTGATACTAAAGTTCATTATTTGGGTCATGTTATAAGTAAGAATGGGATTGTTGTAGATCCTTCTAAAATAGTAGCTATAACCAAATGGCCTGCACCAAAGAATGTACATGAATTAAGAAGCTTCATGGGCCTTGCTGGTTATTATAGAAAATTCATTAAGGATTTTTCTAAGGTGGCTACACCAATAACTTCATTACAGAAAAAAGATAAGAAATTTGTTTGGAATGATAAATGTGAATCTGCTTTTAAAAATTTGAAAATTCAGTTGACTTCAACACCTATTTTAGTTGTACTTGATCCTAATGGAGACTTTACTATTGTAACGAGATGCATCTGGGAAGGCCTTGGAGGTATTTTGTTACAAAATGATCATATCATAGCATATGAAAGTAGAAAACTTAAGTTACATGAGTTGAATTATGTTCCACATGATTTAGAGCTTGTTTCCATAGTTCATGCACTTTAAGTTTGGAGGCATTATTTACTTGGTAAACCATTTGAGTTGAAAACTGATCATCTTGGGCTGAAGTACATTTTCACTCAGCCAAATTTGAATGCAAGATAGTGAAGGTGGTTAGAGTTTTTGTCTCAATATGATTTTGATATAAGTTACATCAAAGGAAAAGAGAATAGAGTAACAGATGCTCTAAGTCGTAGGAAGCACATTTCTGCTCTTATAACATTAAGAACTTAGTTTAAAGATGAAGTAAAAAGTGCAATGGAATCTAATTCATACTTTCAGCAAGTAAAAATAGTGCTTGCTGCAGATCCAAAAGATGAAAGGTATAAAGGTTTTCATTTTGATAATGAAGGAATCTTACGTTATGAAAACAAAGTATACATACCTTTGCTTAATGATTTGAGAAAGAAATTGTTAGCTGAATTTCACAATTCACCCTTTTCTGGACACCCAGGTATTACTAAAATGCTTGCTGATATAAAACAACAATATTTCTGGAAGGGAATGAAAAAAGATGTTAATTTTGTGACTCATTGTCTTGAATGTCAGCATGTGAAAGCGGAACATATGCACCCGGCTGGTTTATTATATCCCCATAGCATACCACAATACAAATGGCAAGTAATAAGCATGGATTTCATGCAAGGGCTGCCTATGTCAAGAAATAAACATGATGTTATTTTAGTAGTTGTTGATAAACTAATGAAAGTAGCTCATTTTATTGCTAGAAATTTAAAGGATGATTCTCCTATTTTAGCTAAAAGATTTGTACATGAAATTTTTAGATTACATGGAGTACCTGAATTAATTATATCTGATAGAGACCCTAGAATGATGTCAAGATTTTGGAAAACACTTAATGTAGCTCTTGGAACTAAACTGAACTTCAGTTCTGCGTATCATCCGAAACAGATGGACAGACTGAAAGAGTAAATCAAGTTTTGGAAGATATGTTACGGATGTATTATATGGATCAGCAGTATAAGTGGGAGGAGTATCTCCCATTAGTTGAATTTGCATACAATAATACATACCATGCTTCTCTTAAGATGGCACCGTTTGAGGCACTTTATGGAAGAAAATGCAGAACCCCTGTTAGTTGGGACAACATTGAGGACAAAGAAGTAATTGGACCTGAAATCCTTACAGAAATGGAACAACAAGTTAAAATGATTCGTGAATGCTTGAAAGAAGTAGTAGATAGGCAAAAGAGTTACGCTGATTTAAAGCAGGTTGACCAGAAATTTGAACTTGGTGAGAAGGTTTTTCTTCGTGTTAAGCCAAGAAAGAGTTCTATAACTTTTGGCAAGGCTGCCAAGTTATCACCTCGTTATGTGGGACCTTTTGAATTTTTGAAATAATCAACCTCGTAGCTTATCGATTAGCATTACTCCGTACTTTGTCACGAATGCATGATTTTTTCCATATTTCTTTACTTAAGAAATATGTTTCAGATTTGTCACATGTGTAAAATTGGAATTCCTTGCAGGTCCAAGACCCAGGAATAATCGTGGTTAAATCCACTCGAGTGCTAGAAACTTGCCAGTTACATTTGAGAAATCGTAAAATAAGACAATGTAAGGTCCAGTGGGACCAATTTAACGAAGAAAGTGTAACTTGGGAAAATCTGGAAGATATGAAAACTGATTTTCCTTTTCTTTTTGAATAGAACTGAATCAGTTGACTGATAAAAAAATATGTGATTTTATCTTTACATGACATTAAGAAAGCTAGTTTTGGGCAAACATTTATTCAATTTGAGCAGACAGTTATATAATACTGATTTCTGGAACTATAAAATTTGAAATATATGGTTTTGAATAAGTAAGTGAATGAATTGACAATCCTTAATATAATTAAAGGGATGTAATCATCGGGACGATGATTCTTTTAGGAGGGAAGCATGTAACACCCTTAACTATTGTTATTTTCCTCCTTTGTATTCAAGTGTTGTTATGTGATTTTCCTTATGAGGATATGTCCTTTTGATTATGGGAAATCATGCTTGATATGGTTATGTCTTTTCTGCTCTTGAGATCTTTGATTGAACTGGAATATGCCTAGATTCATTTTCTTTCATTTCTCGTGGATGAGTGTAATCTGATTTCAGGAGGATTGTAAGCTTATCTATCTCTATGACTCATCCTTGGATCAATTACAGTGATCTAAGGAATGTTTTAAATATATTCAGGATGAATAACCATGAATTGGCATTCTATGAATTATTAGTTCTAGATTGAACTTAGAATATATATGTTCTTTAATTCTCCTTCATATGAAAATATTTCCATTCTGTGGAAAGTTTCGTTGGATTCTGGAAACTGACCCCGGCAGGTCATTACAGTCACAATTTGGTTTTCATCCATTTATGGCATTGGAGAGAACCTGGACCTTAAGCCAAGTAAGATATGTGATTTTTCCTATCTAAGATTTTATACTTAATGTGAATTCAGAATCCATCCTGAAACATCTTAGTATGATTGATTTGTTGAAATGTGATTTCAATCTAACCTAAGCTTGATTCGAACAAAATCTGGAAAGGGATTACTAGACATTAATATAAACTAGAACCTATTACTACAAGATCATGATCAATCTAACCTTGTTCCTAAACTATGTATTTTTGGATATTACCTAAGGGTTTATCTAACCTATTGCTAAGGTAAGTGACTAGTGTTATATCCTAAGGTGTTAAATTTAAATTACCTAAGATCTAACCTAAGTCATTAACCTATCCTAAACTAATTGCTATGAATGGGAACCTAAGGGTCACAAGTGTTGGGCAGCGGTTTCTATGGCATTTAAGATGGTGATAAGGTTGTAAGGACATTGGGTACTACCAACTTTGGCGGAGGTTAATTTGGCTAGCAGAGGCCTAGGTGGCAGTACCTCTAGAAATGGAAACACTTGTTTATTTTGATTTAGAACTTGCCAGATTTGGCGGGTGGTGGCAAGGAAGATTGGGTGGGAGATATGGAATTAATGCAATTAATGTGCATGGTTTCATGAGCCTGGATCGCTTTGGGAGGCATGCAAGCAGATTTTTGTTTGGTTGTTTCATTTTTCATGCACTCCATTTTTCTCTCTGCATGCACACTGGTCTTTCAAACCAGCAGTTTATACTTCATTGCATGGCTATTTTGAGGGTTTCAAATCTATTTTTGTTTCATGGAGAATATATGAGGCATGGTGGAAGTAGTATTTTGTTGTTTGACCTTTCATGGAGAAGAAGAGAAAGAGCGGGCTCAGCCAGAGGTCTTCTTCAATTTTACAGCGACACTATCAGGCATGATAGGCCCTAACTGCTAAAATATTTTCTTTCCTCTAAGTGTTTTATTAAAATAACTCTATTCTGATGAGCCCTGTGTATTTATGCTTGTCTGTAAAAAAATGATTTTATGGGTTTTGTGTAAACTTGTGTTTCTGGGTTGAATCGGGAGTTTGCTTGATTCTTTTGGAACTTGTTTGCATTACTTTTCTTTTGCAGTGGATTTGTGAACATATGAGCAATACTAGTAACTTTATAGGGCTCTCAGTGGTTGAAATTTTTATTGATTTTGACTTCTTTAGAATTCTTTATTGTTGCAATAGATCCACCTGTATTCATTAAGTTTGGAGTTAAAACTGTTGTGATTTTTAACCTCTGGAAACACTTAAACTGGGTTAAATCTCATTAGTTAAAAACTTGTTTCGGTGGATGGAACAATGTTGTTTTTATGTTTACTTGCTTATGATATTCACATTTTATCTCGTGGTTATTTGGTCTATGAATAACTTTGTGGATGGTTTGTTTGGTATCACCCTGTGAAACTTTGACTGTTATAAAGTTGCGTATTTTGGAAACATTGTATATGGCTTAGTCTGCACTTCTCTTGTGAAAGGGGATTGATTGTTTTTAAGTTTGCGGGCACTGTGGATAAGTCAATATATGGTTAGTTGCTTTATTCTTGTGTGAAACCTTGAATGTTAGTAACACTGGCATGCACAGGAGGAATAGTATATGGATGAGTTTGTGTTCTACCTACGAAATCTTGGTTGTTTTTGGAAAAGTATTAAAAGAAAATTGTGTCTATTATTTTGGGCAAACAAGACTGTAACTTGTAGTCTTTTTGACATGGCTTGTGAAATCTAGTTCTTATGACCATGTTAATGGTGGTGGAAACTCTTTTCGAACCCAACTTAAAAGTCGACAAGTTTTAACGATGTCCAGTTTAATACATTTTTTTAAAAGTTAGAAATAGGGTTGAAATGTTTTGGATGCAAATGGAAGACCTATTTTTATTCTGGACTGTTAATGTGTAATTCATTACAATGGTTTGAATATTATGGATTTTGGGTATTTTTGAAATTATGATTCGAATACGGTAAATCAATACTGTATATTCAATTTGGCTTTAGTGTTTCATATTAAAATAGCAACCAAACGATGTATCGGTTCAACTAATTCAGTCTCTGATTACTTTGTAATTAAGGGAAACGTGAAGTTACCCTAACTTGATTTTTAAACTCGAATGGTTCGAGTATTTGAGGAAATGTAGTCTATTTCATTTGGATCGGATTATATTCTGAGTCTTGATCGGTTCGTAATGATTTATGTTAAATATTGATCTTGACTTTTATTGGATGCACAGTTTGTAGATCCTATAGGGATGTAATGGTAAACCAATGAGATGGCTCTACCTTTCCTAAACTATTGGGTGAACTTAAGTGCTAGAACTACTCGATTCTCATTCCTTGTTGGTCTAATGAATGTTTATTATGTCTTGGAAGCTTGATTTCATTCTAAACTTGATTGCAATAGTGTTTTGATCATCACAATTTCTCTCAGAGATAAAAGGGAAAGAAGTAAAAGGGTTTAAAAAGGAAGTTTGTTATTTTAATACTCTTTTCCTTGAATGGTTATTGTGCTCATTCCTTAGAACTTTGTAATGAACTCAAACTGTATGGTTATGAGAAGGAAAAACTGTCTTAATAATTGAAATAAATAATTGGGATGGGGATCCTAATCTGGTAAGACTCCTTTCATCGTATAGCTGGGATAAGGTCTTTGTTTTTAAACCTCCTGATTGTTATTCTTATTGTAAAAAGGAAATCAATGTTTATTTGTCTTGTATACTTTTCATTGATTGAAAATTAAGAAGACTAAGGTAGAAGATAGGTTGGTAGAAGAAATTGAAGGTGGCAGTTAATCCATCACTTCTGTTTGAATTTATTTTGTATGATCTTGTTTTGGATGAATACCTTAAATGGTTTAGTTTTTAAATAGAAGATATTTTAAGAATCTGTTTAAATCATGATATAAACTGTTTCAAATTTTCAGATGGATATGTACTTGGTAAATGGAATGTTTCTTCCTTCCTTACATAAAAGTGAGATGAATCATCCGAAAAAGATTATGTTGAAATTACTTCTGTAACTTAGGTTATGATATGAGTGGTATTATAATTGTTAGGAAGAAAAATCAGTGTTATATTATGTTATTGATCGTGAATGTAATTGTTGGAATCAATTATACTTTAAAATTTTAGGGCAAGTAATATAGAATATATCCTGTCCACTTTGTTTAAACAGTGTACTATGACTCTTCTTATATTGATATTACTTAAAGCTTAGAGAGTATGAAGTAATTGTTGTCATTATAACAGGGTTGTTTTATTGAAACAATTAGTGGAATGCACTTATTTTAAGGATTAGTGCTTATCATGCTCAGTTCATTGAACTGATTCACGCTAGCAATTTTTGTAGATGGACTTCATAAGTGGTAAAAGAAGGCAAAAACTTAAATGATGCATTGACTGCTCTAAGTTGATTCTAGTGAAGAATTCTGATTTGATTTCTGAATTGTATTGTAAAAAGAAAAGTTTGTCTCTTTTGAATGAAGGCTGATGTCTTAAAGCATGCCTAAAAAGCATAAGTTGTAATTGTATAAGTTTGGAAATGAATTGAAGAGTGAGAATTTACTTATATAGATTGTGTAAATTATCTTGTTGAGGATAATCTTCTTGTTATCTATATGATTGGATGTGTATTCTTAAAGAGTGATTTAAAAAGGGAACTTAGATAAATTCCCTAAGAAAATTGAAATTAAATAGGTGGCTGAATACAACATTCTTATCTAAGTTTTTCATTATATCTTGTGATGTGAAATAAAACTATAATAAAGATTATTGTAACTTTAAATGACATGGTAGGGTGTGGCAAGCCCTAAAAATGCAACTATGAAGAGGAAGACCCTTCCTCTCTAGTAAGGCACTAAATAAAAAAGGAAGATATGATTGTGAATCATTAAGACTTAATTACAATAAGTCTGATATGTTTCAGCCTAATGGGTTATTACACTTCCTTAAATGGTTAAGTTATTTAATTTAAGGGAATATAAGTTGTTGTTGTCCTGCTCTTGGGTAATGAGATGATAGGTCAAAACTATCAATTTAGGAAGCAATCCTAAGTTAATTAAGTTCTTGAATTAAATGAATCTCAACTTTAAAAAGGGAACTTAAAGGAATGTTGGACTCGGGTTTGGTGGGCTGCCGATATAGGTAGTCTTTAAACCCAAATTTAACTTAACATAAGTAAACTCTTGGAGGTATGTACATCTTTACGAGGCTGTGCCATAGGATGTTGACACACGTCAACTACAAGGTTGTACCTTCGAGAAGATTAGGATCTTCTCGAGGATACAACAGTGCAGATGACATGTGGCAACACCCTTCCACATTGATCATTGAGATCTACACACTTTTGAACTTGTTCAAGATTCCTCTCCAGGACTGGTTAGTACCATAATCAGGATATGAAGTAGCCCTTTAGGACTCAGGGTACCTTGGCATGCACGGTTAACCTAGGTGACCCAAGATGCCGATTTATCCTAAGTTTTCAAGATCCTCGTCATATCATGACCTATGTTGTTAACTCCGAGCTAGAGTTAATCCTTGGGCAGAGAGACTAACGAAAGTTAGTGTAAGACATTTGAGATAACAATGGAGTGGGGTGAAGGATGTATTCCGGATTGATGAGTATGCCGTCAAGGAATAAGTAATATGAACAATATGTTATAAATCTTTGGCCAAAGTATCGCAAGCTACTAATTGCGTTGTCCTATGTCACCAGTCTAAGGTTTGTGATGCCGATGAATATTGGTAACAATTATTCAGTTAGGTTCCTTGGACAAGTCACTCAGAACCCAATATAGGGTGAGAGAACCAAGAATATGAAGTATTCAGTAGAATACTCCAAACTCAATGTTACACATGAATGGATCGGTAGTTAACCGAGTCATGGAATGAATAGATTAGTTGTACACCAAGTCATTATAGCTGCATATGGTTATCTGTTATAAGAATGATTGTTATGAAATGTGTGTTCTAAATTAAGTATTTAGAATAGAGAACATTACTCATGCAAAAAAATTTCCTTGTTTCTAAAGTCTTAAAATGGGAATGTTACAAACCAAGTACTAAACTAATTTCCAAAGCACCTTATCGAATGAATACCAAAAATTTAGTAGAGCTTAAGGATCATTCACAAGAACTTTTGTCTAAGGGTTTGATTAGACCAAGTGTTTCACCTTGGGAGCACCAGTGATATTTGTGAAAAAGAGGGATGGAACCCTCAGTTGTGCATCGATTAGAAGATGTTAACCAAAACAACAATCAAGAATAGATACCCACTGCCTAGAATTGATGATCTATTTGATCAGATGCGTGGAGCATCGATATATTATAAGATAGACCTTCAGTATAGATATCGTCAATTATGAATTAAGGAAGAGGACATTCATAAAATGGCATTTAGGACAAGGTATGGACATTATGAATTCATGGTTTTACCCTTTGGATTAACGAATGCACTTGTAACTTTTATGAACTTACTGAATAATATCTTTCAATAATACTTGGACAAGTTTGTACTTGTATTCTTGGACAACATTCTCATATATTCTAAAAGTGTGGAGGAGCATCATGAACACTTAAAAATAGTTTTGAAAATTATGAGAAAGAGACAATTATATGGTAAGTTGTCCAAATGTTCTTTCTATGACACTGAAGTTCACTATTTGGGTCATGTTATAAGAAAAGATGGGATTGTTGTAGATCCTTCTAAAATTGTATCTATAATCAAGTGGCCTACACTAAATGTACATGAAGTTAGAAGCTTCATGGGCCTTACAGTTATTATAGAATTTTTTTAAGGATTTTTCTAAGGTGCCTCCACCAACAACTTCATTGCAAAAAAAGGATAAGAAATTTGTTTGGAATAATAAATGTGAAACTTTTTTAAAAATTTTGAAAAGTCACCGTGACTTCAGGACCTATTTTAGTTGTACTTGATCCAAATGGAGACTTCACGGTTGTAACATATGCATCTGGGGAAGGTCTTGGGGGTATTTGTTACAAAATGATCATGTCATAGCTTATGAAAGAAGAAAACTTAAGTTACATGAGTTGAATTATGCTCCACATGATTTAGAGCTTGCTGCCATAGTTCATGCACTTCAAGTTTAGAGGCATTATCTACTTGGTAAATCATTTGAGTTGAAAACTAATCATCTTAGAATGAAGTATATTTTTACTCAGCCAAATCTGAATGCAAGACAGTGAAGTTGGTTAGAGTTTTTGTCTCAATATGACTTTGACATAAGTTACATTAAAGGAAAAGATAATAGAGTGGCTGACACTCTAAGTCATACGGGAAGCACATTTCTACACTTATAACACTAAGAACTCGGTTTAAGGATAAAGTAAAAAGTGCTATGGAATCTAATTCTTACTTTCAACAAGTGAAAGCAACTCTTGTTGTAGATCCAAAAGATGAAAAGTACAAAGGTTTTCACTTTGATAATGAGGGAATATTACGATATGAAAACAGAGTATACATACCCTTACCTAATGATTTGAGAAGGAAATTGATGACAGAGTTTCACAATTCACCTTTCTCTAGGCACCCTGGCATTACAAAAATGTTGGCTGATATAAAACAACAATATTTCTGGAAAGGAATGAAAAAGGATGTTATAGATTTTGTGACTCATTGTCTGGAATGTCAATGAGTAAAAGTGGAACATATGCATCCAAATGGTTTATTGTATCCTCATAGCATACCATAGTACAAATGGTAGGTAATTGTTATCCAAAATTCCCCCAGTAAATTTTGATAACATGCATTGAATTATCAAGCCCTGTAAATTGATTGATGCGGGGCAAAAATCATGTTTCTAGGGTCCCCTCAGATTTTTTCTAACTCCCCTGGCAAAGAAGAAAAGAGCAAGTTCTGAGAAAATGTGAAAAGTTGCAGAAAACAGGCTTGGGCCAGGAAAAATTGTGAAAATTGGCTAAGTCCTAGTTCTCGCAAAGCAATGGAACATTTGGGGCGTCGAGGCACGAATCAGCCGAAAGGGCACCAGGCGGTCTACAGGGTAAAGGAACATCCGTGCCGTCGGGACGCGGAAAGCCGGTTCGGCCGAAGGAGAAGAAAATTGACTAACCGCTCCGGGACATTTGGGACAAGAAGACGTGAAGGACGCGAACCGCCTGATCACTGAAAAGGAGAACTTTCCCACTAAGTAGTTTGGGAAATTTGGGCCGTGGGGACGTGAACCAGCCGAATCGGGTGAATCAGAAGAATTTGTCCCAAAAATCTGGGACAAGTGGGACAAAGGGACACAAAAGACGCGGATAGCCGAAAAAGCCGAGAGCCAATCAGATCACGACACATGTCACCAAAAGAAAAGGGACAGGGAAGCCCATTTCGGGTGGATCAGAAGTTTTTGTCCCAGATAACACTGGGACATCCGGGACAAATGGACGCGGATGGACGTAAAAATCCGGCAGGCCCAAGAACCAATCAAATCACGACACGTGTCACAAGGGAGAAAGTCCAAAATTCAAAGGGCAAGGTTTCAAGCACTGACCCGAGCCAATAAAAAGAGGACATGTGTCCAATGAAGTAGGGAAGGAGAGAGAATTATGCATCCAATCAGTGCTTGACACGTGTCATCCAGGTGGCAGAGTGCGGGAAAGATTTTCAAAACACGTTTTCACCTGTTTTGTGCCCTAAATCTTCAGATCGACATATCTTTCGATCCAGAGCTCAGATTTGCACGTTCTTTATATCAACGGAAAGATTATGAAATTATCTATGTGATTCTGGGGTTAATATTGAATTTTGGTGTAGTCTAGAGAGAGAAAATTGAGAAACAGCTCTGACGTGTGTTCATGGCCAGAAGTGACATTTCAACGACCAGATTTAATGCAGAATGGGTCGCATTCTCCTGTAATTCAGTCAAAGTGATAGGGTATGGGTTTGTAAGGTACCCCATGCTATTTTAATGCATCTACAGTCGAGGAGGGATGGGCTCTCATGTTTTTTTACGTTTTTGTCTCCTGGGCTTGACCCATGCAATGTAAAAGCTAGATTTGGCTCATTTCTAGGGGGAACAATTTTTGACATAGCAACTTCTTCTTTCACCTCCAACAGGTGGTTGATGCAAGAATCAGACCTCTCCAAAAGATTATAATAGTTTTTACCTCTCTGAGGTTGTAATGCAGTGATTTGGGTACTTTGGAAATGATAATGCAATCTTTGTGAATGGTTTTTAGTCCTTTGTTTGTATTATTTGCTTCATTTCGATCCTAAGTTATATCTTATTAGCCTGTGTATGTTTCATGTTGCAAATCTCTAGTTTGTGTCTATTTGTGTGACAGAAATGTTTCACCACTCCTTTTGGTGCATCACCATCTTCAGTTAGTTTCAATTTTTGCATTTCTATCCCTGCCCTCTTGCAATTTAGAGTAGGATTAGGATCTGAACCTCTATAGTTTTGCAAAATATAGATCTAAATCAGAGGAGTTTGAGGAACTAGCCTCTAATCTGGAGATTCCTCTCTCAGTTTCACAAGTCCCCACACTTGGAGAGAGGTTTCCATGTTGTGCAATCACATTGGATGCTAGAGTGATCAACCTAGAAGCCTGATCTGCATCCAGGGGTGCTGTGAGCCTGCAACAACAGTTTTGGCATGCCGGTGGGACAAGAGGTCTCATTTTTATTGCAGCAGGGTTGATGTGCATCTGCTGCATTTTCTTGCTTAAAAGAGCTATTATTTGCATATCTGGCGACTCCAAGGGGAAGAACCAACTGGTTCCAAGTGCAGGCCTGAAAACTCATGAGAAGAATCACCACAAGGTCAAGAGTTGGAGAAGAAGAAGTGCTGTTTGAATACCTGCAATTATCTCCAAGAAGAAGGCAAAGAGGAAGAAGGATTCAAAGGTCTCCATCTCCACCAAACAGAACTCTCTCAACTCCTCCACCTGACAGGCCTTTCATTCAGTATACAAGGGTTTTAAGACCAATTAGAATGGCTCAAAACAATCCCTACGTCAACTTCACAGGTAGCAGCCCACTTGCCCTCAATGCACAACATCCAATTCCTATTGCAGCCTTGAAGAACATTCCGTACTTCACCGGAGAAAATCAGACTACTCTAGGTGATCATGTTAAAGATATTGCTAACCTTTGTGCAATCCATGAAATCAATGAAATGCAAGTGGTTGTCAAATTGTTGGCGTCTTCATTCAAGGGTAAAGCATTGTAATGGTTTAGAAGCCTTGGAGTTGGTTCTATCACAAACTGGAATCAGCTGTATAGCACTTCATGAGTAGTTTGGAGAGAAGGGAGACAACTTGTCTCTTTTGGAGCAGCTAACAACCATCAAGAGGGCTCCCAATGAGCAGCTGACCGATTTCAACTTCAGATTTCAAAAAACTTGGGAGAGGATTCCAGTGGCAGTCAGGCCAACAACAGAAGGTGCTTTTCTATACTATCTCAAAGCTTTAAATTTTGATATTTCTATGTTGATTCAGTCCATGGGAGGCATAACTATCCCTATGGCTTATAGCATTGCCATTAGGGCTGAAAATTGTTTAATCCAAGCTGGCAAACTTGCCCCTAGACCTCCCATGCCATTGTTTCCAAGTTTAGAGAGCCCAAACACTAGTCAAGCACCAAATTTGGCTCCCTCTCCCACTCCTAGAAATCAGAGTTCAAATGAAGCTTCCACTTCATCTCCAAGTGCCCCAAATGAGCTTCAAGAGGTCATGAAGCAATTGCAAAACCTAGGCAATGAGCTAGTTACTCTCAAGAGGCAACAAGCCCAAGGTTTCGCACCTTCTTATCAACACCAAATTCAGCCTAATAGACAACCATACCAACCACAAAGACCACCTAATCTAGCTGCAAATATGAATCAAACAAGGTCTCCCGCCAATAGACCATTCCAATCCTATAATCCAAATGCCATATCTCGCTCTAAGGCATTAGTACCAACACAGAATAACATGGCCCAAGAATATGATTGGTGCTTTCCATGAAACGATCCTCATAACCAATCCATGTGTTTCAATGGTGCTCTCAATCAAGCATTGATGGTGACAACTACTGGTGTGGAGGGTGAGGGCAGTCAAGGAAACAACCAACAACAAGAAACATTCCAACAGCAATCAGCCCCAAATGACACCACATTGGTAAACTGGCAAGCAGAGGATTTCTGTGGCATGAATCAGGCAGTTTCTCAAGGTGTTGCAGCCAACACAAGGTCAAAGAGGATAAATTTGGGTGAAGAACAGCTATTAGTCCCACCAATCCACAATCCTCTATGACTCCAAATTATTGGCAAGTAAAGTCCCATTTCAAATGCACAAGGGCAGCCAAGAATAGCCCCTAGGCCAACTCAAATGTCACCGCCTGCCCACGTGCAAGGGGTGAATGTGCAAACCAAGGGACAACAAAAGGATACTTCATCCCCGTTCAGTATCATTGAACAGATGAAGAAGACTAACGTCAATATATCAATGTGGGAATCCCTATCTATCCCAGGCCAAAGAGATCTGCTGCAAGCTACCATGAAGGATTGGCCAACTTCGAATCAGCAGGTTCAGATGTAAGACAAAGTGCTTACAAATGCTGCCCAGCCTGAAGGAAGTCATGGAGGGCAACAAGGTAAAATGTTGAAGCCCCCTCCTTTCTATGTTTCATTAATCATTGGAAATCAGCTAGTACATAATTACATGATAGACTTCGGGGCAAGTAGCTCAGTAATGCCTAAACAAATAGCTGATCAAATAGGGCTCCAGATGAAATAACATCTAAAGGAGTAGTGCAACTAGATAGATACAGCAATAGCAATAGTTGGAGTGATTAGAAATTTGAGTCTTACCTTGCACGCATGTCCAAATGTTGTTGTTTTACAAGATGTATCAATCATAGACCTTCCACCACTCTTTGCCCTTTGCTTGTCAAGGGACTTCACAGCCAAGATTGGGGGGTATTTGTCTACTGATTGGTCACACATGCTATTCAGAACAAGATATGGAACTAAGGCCACAATCAGATCCGAACCTATTGCAAACTTCCATATTGAGCCTTACACTCCAAGTCAGATTAATGCTAATTGCTCAACATTTGATCAAGAAGATCACCCTAGCACTGATGAGGTTGACACCAAGGTTGGAAGTATCCCGGATCTAACTCTTGATGAATGGGCAAACAAGATACATGCTTTTGATCCCTATCAAGAAGTAGAAGAATCTGCTAGGAGTTTATTATTTACATGAAGAGAATCAACCTCTCCCCAGCATCACCAAGCTGGATCATAAAGACAAGAATGAAGTATGGAAATTGTTCTTTGATGGGTCAAGGAGTAGACAAGGTGCAGGAGGAGGAGCTATGCTCATCTCACCGCAAGGTATAAGGTATTACTCAGCCTTCCATTTCCAGTTTTCCTGTTCAAACAACACAGCTGAGTATGAAGCCTTAATTCATGGACTGCACTGGGAAATGAAGAAAGACATCAGGAATTTACAAGTATTTGGTGATAGTGAGTTGATTGTAAACCAAGTCAAAGGAAAAAATGCTGCCAAAAATGATCTGTTGAAGAACTACAAAAATCGGGTATGGGATCTTATTGAAGATTTTGAAGCTTTTAGCATCAATTCCATCCCAAGAAAAAGAATGAAGCCGATGACAGACTGGCAGCGATTGGGGCTGCATTTGACGTTGTAGAAAATATCAAAAGTGAAAAACCTCAGCCTCATATCAAAGTGGTTGTGAGACCAGCTGTTCCGGATAACAATATAAGTTGGCAAGTCTTCGAGAATGATCAGAAAATTGTTAATTTCCTACAAGAAGAAGCTGAGTTCTCTGCCAGGAATCAAGACAAGTTGCATCGTAGTATGGTGACCAAGTCATGTAGCTGAGAACTAAAAATTACAAAAAGGCCTCATAACCTTGGATTCAATCTTCAACCCGAACGATCGGTTCCGGAAGGAGAAAGTGAACATTCAAGTAAAGGGTGAAGATTCGAGCCTATTTCAAAGGAAGAAGGCAAAACATTGTAGATTGGCAAAGTAAGTACCTCACAAGAGAAATCTGATTTTGTTCAGCTTTGTCAAGAGTTCCCAGATGTCTTTGCTTGGACTTACAAAGATCTAAGAGGTTTCAACCCAAAGTTGGCACAACATACTATTGAGCTGGATCCGGAATCCAAGCCTGTCAGAAAAAGCAAAGGCCAGTGAATCCCCATATTGAACCTCTCATGAGAAAAGAGTTAAGCAAGCTTATTGAGGCTAGTATCATCTTCCCCATCAAACACTCAAGTTGGGTTGCCAACTTAGTCCCAGTCAGAAAGAAGAATGGAGAGATCAGGTTGTGTGTCGACTTCAGAGATTTGAATAGAGCCTCTCTCAAGGATCATTATCCACTCCCTTCCATGGAGCAAATATTGCAGGTTGTAGCTGGTTCAGAAAGGTTTTCACTACTTGATGGCTACTCAGGCTACAATCAGATTATGGTGAGGGAGGAAGATCAATTCAAGATAGCCTTCACAACCAAATGGGGAACATATGCCTACAAGAAGATGCCATTTGGCCTATCAAATGCTGGAGCCACTTTCCAAAGGGAAATGGATATGGCATTCAAGGGGTTGATCAATAAAATAGTTTTGATATATCTTGATGACATCATTGTATTCTCCAAAAATGCAGTGGATCATCTCTTTCACCTCAGGCAAGTGTTTCAGAGGTGTAGAAGATTTGGGGTATGATTGAATCCCAAAAATGCATATTCTGGATCATGAGGGGAAACTTCTAGGCCATATTGTCTCAAGGGAGGGATTAGCAATTGATCCAGAGAGGGTTGAAGCCATAAGAGCACTACCATTTGCAAGCCACAAGAAATCCCTTCGAGTTTCTTGGGAAGGATAAACTTTGTTTAGAGGTTTGTCCCAGATTTTGCGCAGCCCTTATCAAGCCCATCACTAAAATGTTAAAGAAGAGCATGGCTTTTAAGTGGACAGCAGAAGGCAAGGAGAGCTTCAAGTAATCAAAGAAGCTATCTCTCAAGCACCAACTCTCATCAACCTGACTTCTCCAAGGATTTCATCCTCTATGCATTTGGAGGTGATGACACTATTTCGCCATTCTAGTACAAAGCAGAACAAAGATAATGATGAGCAGCCAATTACCTTTTTCAGCCGAGCCTAGATGACTGTGAGGTGAGGTACTCTTTTATCGAAAACCATGTACTTGCAGAATCGAAGCTTGAAGAAATTCAAGCATTTAGTCTCAAGCAACAAGGTCCAGCTTGCTGGTCTCACATGTTGGAGTTAAGGACTTCCTCCTCAACAAGGATTTGAATGAAAAATGGCAGGTTGGATCACCCGTGTCATGGAATTTGACATTGATATCAAGGTCACCAAGCTAGTAAGAGGAAAAGGACTGTGTGAGCAGCTGGTTTTGGGGAAGCAAAAATAAGTATGCAACAAAGAAGAGAGCTGTTTTGACAGCTTCAGACAGCCATGAGCCAAGTGGCAATCATGAAGAAGACAATGCTTCCCCCACTCCTTGCTGAACCCAAGGTATTATGCACTTCCTAGGCACAGGCCTATGCCCTCCAGAGATGAACAAGACCCAAAGGAGACACTTCAGATTGCAGGCTGTCCCGTATGCCATTGTTGATGGAGTTTTGTTCAAGAAAGATGTAAATGCAGTGCTGCTGAGATGCATTAGCACAAATCAGATTCAAAGGGTATTAGAAGAGTTCCATGATGGACCAGCTGGTGGCCATTTTGCACCAAGAGTGACAGCTCTAAAAATCATGAAGGCTGGTTATTATTGGCCTAAAATCTTCAGTGATTGTTATGCATGGATCAAGAGGTGTAAGAATTGTGCATTCTTCACAAGAAAAGAGAGACTTGTTGCCCTCCCATTGCATCCAATCTCAGTTGACCAACCATTCATGCAATGGGGTTTGGACTTCATTGGAGTCATTAATCCCATTTCAAGCTAAGGGCACAAATGGATTTTGACAGACCACGAGACTACTTCACCAAATGGACAAGACATGTAGCACTCAAAGAGGCAAATGAGTCTAGCATCTTAGACTTTTATGAGGGATAACAACCATTTGGTGTACCGCCACAATAATCTCCGATAATGCATTGACATTCATTGGATCCAGGGGTAACCGAGTGGGCTGTCAAGAATGGTATTTACCTAAGCACTTCATCGAACTATTACCCTCGGGGTAATGGCCGTGCCGAGTCTACAAACAAGAACTTGTTGAGAATCATTAGGAGGACTCTTGATGAGAATCAGAGGTCTTGGCATACCAAACTGAAATCAGCCTTATGGGCTGATAGGATAACTCCCAAAAGATCCACAGGGTAACTCTCCATTTAGGCTTGTCTATGGAAGAGAGGCAATCCCGCCCATGTCACTTGAGTTGCCAATGTTGGAACTCATGAAACAACCGGAGTTGCTAGAGTTTGAGCCCATGGAGATGAGGTATGAAGAGTTAATGGAGCTGCAAGAGATCGAAATCGGGGATCCCAAGCAATGGAAAAGGATCAAGCTTTGATCAAGAAGACCTTTGATAGGAAGGCCAAAGACAGATCTTTTCAAGTTGGAGATCTAGTGTTGAAATGGGATGTGGATAGAGCAAAACCAAGAAGGCATTCAAAATTTGATGCCATTTGGAGTGGCCCATATATGGTCACAAAGTGCAAGAACAACAATGCTTTCCAATTGGCCTCATTGGATGGTGAAGAACTGCATATTCTAGTCAATGGAATCTATCTCAAGTGTTTCTTCTAGAGGGAAGTTCACTACCTCTGTAAATATTAGATTAAATTTTCTTTCCTCCAAGTGCTTGTGCACATTGTTTCGCTGTAGGTTAGTTTTGTTTTCCCTAAGTGCTTTGGCACAGCTTGCTGTCCATGGAGATGTTTAGCAGTCCTTGCTTTCATCAGGTGACATTCCATCTTCCTCCTTGCACATTCTGAGTTAGTTGAGGTTCTAAACAGAATATTTGATAACTCCATGCCCAATGGATAGCTTCTCCACTGGTCTTTTCACCTACCAGTGCAGTAATACCCCACTGAGTCGCCAATTGTTATCCAAAATTTCCCCTAGAGTAAATTTTGATAACATGCATTGAATTCTCAAGCCCTAGGAAAATTGATTGATGCAGGGCAAAAAATCATGTTTCTAGGGTCCCCTCATATTTTTTCTAACTCCCCTGGCAAAGAAGAAAAGAGCAAGTTCTAAGAAAATGTGAAGAGTTGTAGAAAACAGGCTTGGGCCAGAAAATTGTGAAAATTGGCTAAGTCCTAGTCCTCGCAAAGTTAGCTTGGGACATTTGCGGTGTCGGGCATGAATCAGCCAAAAGGGCACCAGGAAGTTTGCAGGGCAAAGGAACATTCGGGCCGTCGAGATGTGTGGGACGCGGAAAGCCAGTTCGATCGAAGGAGAAGAAAATTGACTAACTGCTCTGGGACATTTGGGACAAGAAGACGCGAAGGACGTGAACCGCCTGGATCGGCCGAAAAGGAGAACTTTCACACTAAGTAGTTCGAAACATTTGGGCCGTGGGGACACGAATCGGGCCGAATCGGGCGAATCAGAAGAATTTTTCCCAAACAATCCGGGATAAGTGGGACAAAGGGACATGGAAGACACGGATAGCTGAAAAGCTGAGAGCTAATCAGATCACGACACGTGTCACCAGCAGAAAAGGGACAAGGAATCCCATTTCGGGTGGATCGAAGTTTTGTCCCAGACAAAGACTGGGACATCCGGGACAAATGGATGTGGTGGACGCGAAAATCCGGTAGGCCCAAGAACCAATCAAATCACGACACGTGTCACAAGGGAGAAAGTCCAAAATTCAAAGGGCGAGGTTTCAAGCACTGACTGGCCAAGCCAATAAAAAGAGGACACGTGTCCAATGAAGTAGGGAAGGAGAGAGAATTACATATCCAATCAGTGCTTGACATGTGTCATCCAGTGGCGAGCACGGAAAGATTTTCAAAACACGTTTTACTGCTTTTGTGCCCTAAATCTTTAGATTGACATATCTTTTGATCCAGATCTCGATTTGCACATTCTTTATATCAACAAAAATCTTATGAAATTATCTACGTCCCCATGCTATTTGTAAAGTTCCCCATGCCATTTTAATGCATCTGTAGTTGACGAGGGATGGGCTCTCATGTTTTTGTACATTTTTGTCCCCTGGGCTCGACCCATGCAATGTAAAAGCCAGATTTGGCTCATTTCTAAAAGGGGGAACATTTTTTGGGCATAGCAGACTTCTTCTTTCACCTCCAGCAAGTGATTGATGCAAGGATCATACCTCTCCAAAGATTGTAACAGTTTTCTTTTACCTCTCTGAGGGTGTAATGCATGTTTTTTGACACTGAAATGATAATGCAAGCTCTGTGAATGGGTTTCAGTCCTCTGTTTGTATTATTTGTTTCATTTCAGATCCTAAATTATACCTTATCAGTCTGTGTATGTTTTATGTTGTGAAATTTGGTCTGTGTCTATTTACATGACAAATATGTTTCACCACTCCTTTTGGTACATCACCATCTTTAGTTAGTTTCAATTTTTTGCACTTCTACCCCTGTCTCCTTGCAAGTTAGAGTAGGATTAGGATCTCAACCTCTCGTAGTTGTGCAAGCATTAGATCTAAATCAGAGGAGTTTGAGGAACCAGCCTCTAATCTGGAGATTCCTCTCTCGCCACACAAGTCCCACGCTGAGAGAGGTTTCCATGTTGTGCAATCACACTGGATGCTAGAGTGATCAACCTAGAAGCCTGATCTGCATCCAGGGGTGCTATGAGCTAAGCAACAACAAAAGAATAAGCATGGATTTTGTAAAAAGGATTGCCTATGTCAAAAAATAAGCACGATGTTATTTTGGTAGTAGTTGACAAACTAACGAAAGTAGCTCATTTTATTGTTGGAAATCTAAAAGATGGTTCTCCTATTTTGGCTAAAAGATTTATATATGAAATTTTCAAATTACAAGGAGTACCTGAATTAATCATATCTGATAGAGACCCTAGAATGACGTCAAGGTTTTGGAAAATGCTTAATGCAACTTTAGGAACTAAATTGAATTTTAGTTCTACGTATCATCCAGAAACGAATGGATAGATTGAAAGAGTAAATCAGGTTTTGGAGGATATGTTATAGATGTATTGTATGGATCAAGTAGTATAAGTGGGAAGAGTACCTTCCATTAGTTGAATTTGCATACAATAATACATATCACACTTCTCTTAAGATGGCAACTTTCGAGGTGCTTTAAAGAAGGAAATGGATAACCCCTATTAGTTGGGATGGCATTGAGGATAGAAAGGTAATTGGACCTGAAATCCTTATGAAAATGGGACAACAAGTTAAAATGATTCATGAACACTTGAAAGAAGAAGCAGATAGGAAAAAGAGTTATTGTTATCCAAAATTTACCCCCCAGGGTAATTTGATAACATGCATCAGAATATTCAAGTCCCAGGCACATTGATTGATTCAGAGCAAACATCATGTTTCTGAGGTTCCCTCAGATATTTTTCTAACTCCCCTGGCCAAAGAAGGAAGGAGCAAGCTCTGAGAAAATGCGAAAAATGGTTGCAGAAGGCAAGTAGGTTGATCCAGAAAAATTGTGAAAATCGGCTAAGTCCTAGTCCTAGGAGCAATTGGGACATTTGGGACAAAAATGCGCGGATCGGCCGAAAAGCCTCCAGGCGGCCCAAATAGCATTTGGGACAATCGGGCCAGAAGTACGCGGCGGGCGCGAAAAGCCGATCTGGCCAAAAGAGAGAAAAAAATGGCTAACTGCTGAGAGGGTCGCCTTTGGGACAAGCGGGACAAAAAGACGCGAACCGGCCGAACCGGCGAAATGAGTCAAGGCAGCCTGAAACAGTCTGGGATGCACAGGCCAAAAGTACGTGAACCGGCCGGATCGGCTGAAATGAGAACTTTTGTCCCGGAACAGTTGGGACAAAAGGGTGCGAACCGGCCAAACCGGGCGAATTTGTCCCAGACAAAGTAAATGGGACATATGGGCTGCGAGTACGCGAACCGGCCGGTTCGGCCGAAATGGGAAATTTCAGCACTGTGCCAAATGGGACAAAGGGACGCGTGGGACGTGAAAAGCCGAAGCGGCCGAAGGCAGAGAAGAAAAGTCAACATTTGACCCGTGGAACTTCAAACGGCCATAACTTTTGACTCCGAGCTCCGATTTTCACAAAATTGGACTTTCTGGAATGAGCACGACGTCCTCTACACCACAAAAAGATTTCTTATTTTTAATGAGGGTAGATATATTTAAATAAAGGAAACATATTCGGCTCCAGTCAGTTAATGCTCATTCCCGTCAAATGACAGAAAACGCCTGCCAAGCCCAAAATAGCTTCCCGCACTCAGAAGGCCATAACTTTTGCATTTCTCAACGAAATTGCACAAAATTGGTACCGTTGGAATCATGGTTCCGAGCCCGATGCACAGAAATCAAGAAATTCTAGATTTGATCAAAAATTAATTGAGTTTTTAAGAAAACGTGGCCAGGTTTAGAACAGTGTTTTATTTGGTAGCTGGGAGTGCAATTAAGAGGCATGGTCATCATTCTTTCTCTACTGCAGCACATGGGACAGTATGGGGAGCCTTTTGCAAGTAATGTACAATCATTTCACCCAATTTAATGCCTCTTACAGGTGGTTGAAGGACAGATTTCGGGATTTCCATTTTCCCTTCTCTTTTCCTTCTCTTTTTCTATAAATTGGAGTGTTGGGCTCATTGTAAGGGGAGAGTTTTGGGTAGCAAAGCTCTGTCAAAATTGCTTTGTGAAGCTAGTGTGTTGCAGGCCCTCAGTGGACTCCTTGCATGGTGATCCAGTGCCCTTATCTTGTAATAGTGACTCGAATCTGTATACCAGAAGTAATAAAATACAAAGTTTGTGGATGTATCTTCCCCTACTGTGTTTTCTTGCATTATTCTTGCCCCTTTGATCTTTCTATAAGAATATTGTGTCTATTTGTTATGTTCTTGTAGGAATTCATTATCATTGTGTGTGCTTGGAATATTGCTGTGAATGCATTTTTGCTGGATTATGGTGAACTGTCATCACCTCTTCTAGTGTGCACTTCGCCTTTGTATTTCACACATTTGGAGATTACTCTCACACCCTCTTTTCTGGTGTATCACCGCTTTAGTGTAGGCTTTCATTTTATGCATTTTCTCTCCCTGGTCCCTTGGAATTTTAGTTTAGAATAGTTAGCCTGCCTGCACTGGAGTAGATTGTGGCAGGTAGTTTAGGAGCAAGAACCAGCTTTCTCTGGAGGTCTATCTCAAGTAGCAAGTCCCAAAACTTGGAGATAGTACCCATGTTATCCAATCACACTGGATGCTTAGAGTGATCAAACTAGAAATCTGATCAACATCCAGGGGTGCTGTGATTCGGAGATAACAGCTTATCCCGAATTAAAGCGGGTTGATAGGAAATTTGAACTTGGAGAAAAGGTTTTTCTTCGGTCAAACTAAAAGAGTTCCATAACTTTTGGCAAGTCTCACGAGTTATCAAATCGTTATGTGGGACCTTTTGAAATAGTTGAAGTAATCAACCCCGTAGCTTATCGCTTAGCATTACCACTTGCTTTTTCATAAATGCATGATGTTTTTCATATTTCTTTGGTTAAGAAATACGTTTCATATTTATCACATGTGTTAAATTGGAATTCCTTATAGGTCCAAGACCCAGGAATAATCGTGGTTAAGCCCACTCGAGTGCTGAAAACTCACCAGTTGCATTTAAGAAATAGAGAAATAAGTCAATGTAAGGTCCAGTGGGACCAGTTTAGCAAGGAGAGTGTAACTTGGGAAAATCTAGAAGATATGAAAACTACTTTTCCATATCTATTTGAACAGAATTAAATCTTTTGACTGATAATTTTTTATGAATTTATCCTTTATGACATTAAATAAGCCAGTTTTGGGTAGATATTTACTTGAATTGAATAAAAGGTTATTTATTACTGATTTCTGGAACTATAAGGTTTTGAAATACTTGACTTAGGATAAGAGAAGTGAATGAATTGACTGTCCTTGATGTAAATTGTTAAAAGAGGTAATCATCGGGATGATGATTCTTTTTAGAGGGAAGCATGTAACACCCTTGACTGTTGTTATTTTCCTCCTTTGCATTCAAGTGTTGATATGTGATTTTCCTTATAAGGATATGTTCTTCTAGATTTTTGGAAATCATGCTTGATATGGATAAGTATTTTCTGCTCTTAAGATCCTTTGATCAAATTGGTATGACTTCTCTAAATTCATTTTTCACTTCTGGTAGGTGGTTTGCAATCTGGTTTAAGAGTTGTAAACTTGTCTTCTATCTCGACTCATCCTTGGATCAATTTCAGTGATCCAAGGAATGTTTTAAAACTACTATGTTGAATGAATGGTAAAATCGACATTCCATGAGTTAAGCTACACACTGGACTGAACTTTGTTGTTGCAAGTTCTTTGATTTTTGTGTGAACGCACTTCCATTCAGTAGGTTGTTTGGCTTGGGTCTTTGAAGATCGACCAAGATAGGTCATTGCTGATAAAATAGGCATGCAGCCTGTACACGGCATAAGGGATATCTAGGACCCTATTGAGGTTTGATTTACGGAATCCTAAGCTAGGTGAAAGTATTTCCTACCTAAGCTATGTTACTTGATATAATTTTGTTTCTAACCTAAAATGGTACTAAAGAGTTAGAAGGGTTGCTAGGTATAAAAACTAGAACCTAACACTACAAGGTTATTTAGTGATCTAACCTAGTTTCTAAAAGCTATTGTATTTTGATTACTTACCTATGTGGAGTTATCTAACCTAATTTCTAAGGACCTATGTTGGGGGTTAGTGGTTAGTGTTATATCCTAAGGTATAAACTTTAACCTACCTAAGATCTAACCTAAGCCAATAATCTACCCTAAACTAATGACATGAAGGGGAACCAAAAGGCTCGCATGCAAATTGGCGATGGGTTCTAAGTAATTTATGAAGATGATAAGGTTTATTAAATCCTATGGACTGCCAACTTTGGTAGGGGCTAGTTTGGTTGGTGGAGGCCTAGGTGGCAGTATCACTAGAAATGGAAACGCATGTTATTTTTGATTGGGAACTCGCCAGACTTGGCAGGTGGTGGCAAGGAAGATTGGGCGGGAGATATGGAATTAATGTAATTAATGAAATTTGTTTCATGAGCCCAAACCACTTTGGAAGGCATGCCATTGGATTTTTGTTTGGTTGTTTCATTTTGCATGCTCTCTATTTTTCTCTCTCCATGCACTCTAGTTTTTCGAACCAACAGCTTTAAAACCGCACCGCATGGTTATTTCGAGGTTATAAATCTATTTTTGTTTCATGGAGAGTATATGAGGCATTGTGGAAGAAGTATTTTGTTGTTTGATCTTTCATGGAGAAGAAGGGAAGAAGCGAGCTCAGCTAGAGGTCTTCTTTGATTTTTTCGGCGACACTATCAGGCATGATAGGCCCTAACTGTTAAAATCTCTTGCTTTTCTCTAAGTGTTTTCATTAAAACAACTTTGCTCTGATGAGCTCTGTGCATTCATGCTTTATCTGGTAAATTGACTTATGGGTTTGTAAACTTGTATTTTGGGTTTTGAAACTGTGTTTTTCATGATTCTGTTGGAAGCTTGTTTTGCATTGCCTTTTTCACAAAGAATCGTGTGCATGTGTGAAAGAAACCTAGTAACTTTGTTTAGATTCTTCAGTGGTTTGAATTTTTGTTGGTTTTGACTTCATTTGTGACCTTTAAATGTTACAGAGATCTGTCTATACTCGTTAAGGATTAGTGTTGCAAATTTGTTGTGTTTTATTTACCCGAACTGGTAAGAAACTCTAGTTCTTATTGATACTTCAAATAGGTTCGAGCTATTTGTTGGAAACATGTTTTGGTGGATAGAATCGTTGCAGTGATTCTTGGCTCCATGGTGTTAACATGTTATTTCATAGTTATATTAACTAGGAATTAAACCATATATGGCTTGTTGTTTTGTATCACCTTGTGGAAAATTTGACTGTAGCAAAGTTTGCATGCACTGGAAAAACCATATATGGTTTGGATTTTGTATTTATCCTTGCAAAAACATGGATTGTTATTGAAACTTGCATGCATAGGAAAAAACGCATATGGTTTAATTTTATATTTTATCCTGCGAAAACTTGATTGATTTTGGAATAGTATTGAATTTGGAACTTGTGTTTGTTAATTTGGGTAAACTAACTATAACTCAAAGTCTCTCTGGCATGGTGCTTGTGAAATCTTGTTCTTAGGACCGCACTAATGGTTTTTGGAGATTATTTATGAACCCGACTTGTAAGTCATCCGGTCTAGGCTCTGTCAAGCATCTTACATCCTGTTTGAGTTTGGAAATAGGGTTGAAAGGATGTTATCGAGAGAATGGAAGCATTTCTTCTTACTCGAACTATATGTAAACAATTTCATTGCACTCGGTCTAGTCTTATGGTGCTGGTGTATTATGTAATTATGTTTGTGATATTGATATGCATCACTATACAATTCGTTTAATACTTGGAGTTCTTAATCTGAAATAGAGACCTGAATGTTGTGTTGGTTCAGGTATTATAGTCTTTTGATTATTTAAAAAAACTATTGAGGGAACATGTTGTTACCCTAACTTGGTTACATGTATTTGAATGGTCTTGATCCTTCAATGATGTTTATGCTTTACATTGTGCTCGGAATTGTAAATGAGTCCTAGACTGTACGTATTATTTTTGATGTTTGATCTTGTCTTTTGTTGGAAACCCAATCTGTAGTTCTTGTATTGATGAGTTGGCATACCGTTGAGATGGTTCTACTTTGCTTGAACTATTGGGAAGGCTTGAGTGTTAGCAATTACTCAGATTCTTACCTCTTGTTGGGTCTAATAAATTTATGTTATGTCTTGGAAGATTGATTGCGATCTAAACTTGATTGCGATTGTGTTTGAACTTCACTGTTTTCTCTCAGAGTTTAAAAAGGGAAAGTTAATGGTAAGGTTTAATGGAGCTTCACTATTGATTGTATAGGGTTCTAAGAATGAGCAATGTTAACATGATTTCTTCTTATCTGAGGTTGTTCTCGTCCGTGCATTATAATGGGAAGGTTTAGAAAGGAAGATAGTTTCTAGTACTCCCTTCCCTTGAAATGGTCATCATTCATCTTTCCTTGGAACTCTTAAATGAACTTAAACTATATGAATGTGAGAAGTTAAAACTATTTTATTAAGTTGAAAGAAATGATTAGGGTTTGTGATCATGTTCTGGTAAGACTCCATCCATAATTCAGTTGGGTTAAGGTCTTTGATTGGAACCTCCTAATTTTTATTCTTATTGGAAAAGGAAATAAGTGTTTATTAGTCTTGCATGCATGTCATTTGACTGAAAAGAAGTGGAATGAAATTGAATTTAGGTTGGAAAAAGAAATTATAGCTCATTGTTGACTATTAATCCATCACTTCTTCTTGGATTTCTTTCATTTGGATCTGTTTTTATGAATACCTTAATTTGTCAAGTTTTAAAGTAGAGTTACTTAAAAGGAATAGTTTAAATCATGATATACATTGTTTCAGATTTGCTGATGGTTATGTACTTTGGCAAATGGAATGCTTTCTCTTCTTCTTCTTTACTTGAAAGTTAGTTGAATCATCCAAGAGAGAATATGCTATAAACACTTTTGTATCTTATGGTAAAGATATGTATTGTATTATATTTGGTAGGTTGGAAACAATGATATGTCTAGTATTGTGGTTTGGTAAACATAATTTATGGAATCAATTATACTTTATTTTAAAGGACAGTATTATAGATTATATTTTTTCTTCTTTTTTTTAAACCTCGTTTAGTATTTCTCTTCTTTTATTGGTAATACTTATGCTTAGGGAGTATGAATTATTTGTTGTTCATTAAAGCGGGGTTGTTTTATTGGAAAAATTAGTGGAATGTGCTTCATTTTAAGGATTAGTGCTTATCATGCCTCAGGCCTCATTGAACCGACCCATGCTAGAAATTTTTGCAGATGCACCGCATAAGTGATAAAAGAAGGCAAAACTTATATGATGCATTGGCTTATCTAAGTTGATTGTTGTGAAGAATCTAGATCTTTTCTTAAGTTGTATTGAAAAAGAAAAGTTATTCTCTTTTTAATGAAGGTTGTTGTTAGGCAGTATGTCTGAAATGCATAAGCTATAAATGTATAAGTTTTGAAAAGGAAATGTAGAATGAGAGTTTACTTGCATGGATTATGTAAATTATCTTGTACTTTGTAAAAGAAATGGAATCCTATTCTATTGATGTTCTTCATGTTATTTATATGTTTCAATGAGTGTTCTTGGATAAGTAGGAAAAAGGGAATTAGAGTATTATCCCTAAACGTGAAGCAACTAATTAAGTTGCAGATAATCAATGTTCTTATCTAATCAATTCATACTAGTAAGGTAACGTGTGATGAACTTATAATGAAAACTAAGAACTTTTTAGGGGACATAAAGGGTGTGTTAAACCATAGAACTTAAGAGGAAAACTCTTCCTCTCTTATTAAAAAGTAAGCAAAAAGGAAATATGAATACAATCATTAGAATTCTTTTAATAAAGTCTACTAAGTTACAACCTCGGTGGTTGTTACACTTCCTTAAATAGTTAAATCACATTGAATGAAACTTAAGATGTTGTTGTCCTTAATTCTAGGTGGATGTTGTTCAGCCAATGTTAGAAAACATCGAAAGCAATCTTAACAAAAGGAAGTTCTGTAAGGGTTATTAGAACCTGATTGGAAAATAACTTAGGGAGAGTTTGATTAGAGTCTGGTAGAGTTGCTGAAATCTACCTTTAGGAATCTAAATTAATTAACTTTAAATAATCTCCTAAGAGTATATATTTCCCAACGAGGCTATTCTCAGGATGTTGGCACACACCGACCGTAGGATTGTATGTTTGAGAAGATTAGGATCTTCTTAGGGATACAAAGGCAAAGAGTTGATATGTGGCAACACCCTTCCGCATTGATCATCTAGATCTACACACTTTTAGACTTAAACTTAGTTTCTTTCCTAGAATGGGTAGTAGCATAGTTGCGATATGAAGTAGCCCACTAGGACTCAGTGTATCCTAGCACACGGGGTTGACTTAGGTTGACCCAGTATGCCAATCTATCCTAAGTCTTTGGGGATCTCCTTCCTATCATAACCTACGATGTTAACTTAACTACGGATAAACCTTGGGCAAGAGGACTCATAGAAGTCAGTAGTGGAAATTCTAGATAACAATAGAGTGGGGTGAAGGAAATATTCCAGATGGATGAATATGTCGTCAAGGAATAAGTAATACGAATAGTATGTTAAAAATATTTGGCTAAAGCATCGTAAGCTACTGATTGCCTTGTCCTATGTCACCTAGTCTATGGATCATGATGCAGATGGATATTGGTAACAACTATTCAGTTAGGTTCCTTAGATAGATCACTCAATACCTAGAATAGGGTAAGAGAACCAAGTATACATAGTATATAGAGAAGTATTCAATACTTAGTGTTAAACATGAATAGATTGGTAGTTTAAGTCATGAAATGAATAGATCGGTAGATTACCAAGTCATTACAGCTGCATATGGTTATCTATTATAAGAATGATTGTTTTGGAATGTGTGTTCTAAATTACATATTTAGAACAGGGAACATTACGTAAAAAAATTCCTTGTTTCTAAAGTCTTAAAATGGGAATGTTACATCTTGTACTAGTATTTGTAGGTGCACCCCTCCAACATAGTTGAAAACTAAATTTCCTTTCACTGGAGTTGTAATCCCCTTTGTGTACTATAGTATTTCACACATATTCATGTGCTTAAGGGAATATTAAATGTGTTTATAACCTTGAAGGTGGAGAGACATATCCATATAAATTTGCTGAGGTTGGTGCAGACCTTGCCCACTAGATCTAGAGCCTATATTTCCTCATGTATATCCACCGCCTCCAAATCCACCAAATCCACTAGTTCTGAGCCACCCGATTCTCTTGATCATCCTCCTATAGTAGGTAATGGGCCAAAAGATGCACTACCTTATTTTCCAATGATGGTGCTAAATTGAACTCCCATAGTCTCAGTAAAGTTACACTACTTCCAGATGTGATGCCAAGGTTCAACATGCCTATGTTTTGTGCCAGTGATGCACTTGAAAAGTGACATCCAAATGGTCCTCCAAATAAAGTAGATGAAAATTTCATCATAGATGAATAAAATCCCCGATTAAATCCTAAAATTGATTACAAATTAACTCTATCTACTACAATTCTAATGCTCACACTTGTTTTCTTATTACCGACTATCATAAAACTAGAAAACCAAACACAAGGGTGAGGTCACCAGTAGATTTAGATGTGCACATATGGCCCATGTTGTCTCTACGGGTGTGCTCTCATTCGAGGATGAGGAGGGTTCCCTACCATAATTTCAAAATGGGGAGATCCAGATGCTCTTGCTCCACATATTCTATGTGAACCCCAATTCCTTCATGAGTCATTTCTCTCCACAACGCCATCCATTTTGCAACTTCACGTTGCTTCTCTAAATCCCTCTCATGTGCCTCATTGAAATTTGTTGTTCACTTCACCCCAATAGAACTTGCCTTTCACCCTTCATCTCAACACCATTCACCCTTTATCAACTCTATCCCCGATTTCACGTCGCCTCAATCTGCGTGATAGATTTGAGGGGGATTACCTATACCCTTAACTAGGGCAACCACTTATTATTATTGTCAAGCAACTTTACATGAAAAGCTACATGAAAACAAGGGGCAAATGTAGACACCAAATTTAGGTCTTACAACGCCTTGTACCCCGCATATCACCTCGCAACCTAACCATACCTCACCACCTAAACCTTACACACTTAATTAATAAATCCACATCTCCACCCCCGCCACCTCACCTTACCACCTCATCATGACCTAGACCTAACCCTAAACTAACCTAATTAAGACCTATAACTTGGTCTATATCCACACCCATGACTAATTACTCCTCACCCGCATAAAAACCAACCTAATAATGACTTGACCAAGCCCACAACTAATCCCCTTGGAGAAAAGGAGGGAAAGTTGGATATTTTTACTAAAAATAGCCCACTTTGACTTAACCGACATCAATTCCTACTCAACCACCATCGGTTCCTCGTAAATGACCTTCCCAACAAAAACAAGGGATCTGGAATTCATTTGAAGGATCCAAAACTCACTGGCAGTAAGGTAGACAAGTGAAGAAAAGAGAAGAGTTTGCAGAGAAGGACATCAAGCCTAGGACTGCAACTGAGTAACCAGAGCCAAAGTGACACTCATCCAAGCATTGGGAGAGAAGATAGCTCACTTTTAATTGTTGGATCATCCCACCTCGAGCCCTCGCTTTCGTCATCATAGTCCTTGGACCTGTATCTTCATCAGGAACTAGTAAGTAGTGTCTTGTATGTTTTTAAATAACATTTCTTGAACTTTTGAATCATATTAATTACAAGTTCACTCATAGATCTACTACCCAATAGCCCCTGCATCTAACTGTCATTCCTCTACCCTTACATTGCCCCAAGAACAACCCCCACACTCTCTGAGTCTTATCCATCACCCCATTGCCTATCACTAATCATTTTCCAGCCTTATAAACACCATAGCCACCTTATAGCCAACCTTTATTAAAAGCCCCTAAATCACTGCCCCTACTGATATCGGTTATCGAACAAGATCGGTTATACAAAGTGACCAAAGATCACTATCATTGTGACTCAAACCAAAAGTAGCCTTTCCTCTAGTGCTTTTTAACAAGGTAACTAAATTGTAATTTTGTAATAATTTCTTTGTTAGAATTTGTGTTAATTTGTATTAAGAGGGTAACTGACCACCTTCAAAAGGAAGTCCAATATTTACTGGGCCCAAGTCAGTTCCCTCATTTATTGTCTAACTAAAATCTGGTGGTCTTGTATTCTTACTTGTAAGTAGTCCTTCCTAGACAAAAAGAGTTCTTCGCAATTGATTTGATCTCTCTCTACAAGACGCACGCACCCTCTCAACATTCAATGTATTCCTCCTAGCCCTAACCCTTATATGTTTCTCAAGAGAATGAAAGGATAGAAGTAATTCTATTCTAGGAATGGAAACATTCGATCTGAAACATTTTGGCGGTCGGACCCATTTCGGGTTTCTTTCTTTCTTGCTTGCTTTCATATAGGGAGCATACTTGCATTTTGTTTCTGCTAAATATTCACAAAATATTTTGTCATTTTGGTAAAAAAATTTCTTGCTTTCACATCTTTGCATTAGTGAAAGTCATCTCCTGTGCTTCATCGAATATCATTTTCGATTTGGGTTTAAAACACGTGCATCACATTCTTGCTTGATGTTTTCAATTCTAGTGAACATAGGTTAAGTAACAGGTCATACACGTGGGGGTGATATCCATGGTATTGATAAGAAATTAATCTTACTTTCACTGCACAACACATACCGAATCACATCATAATCAACACAACAGCTCAAACATCCCCCCTTTTTCTCGTGGTATTCCTCTCGCCTGATTGAGGTAACCTTATAAGCCAAAACAAACTTGACATCTCCCTTAGGTATTTTGTTTAGGATTGACATCATCTTGCATCTAAGGCATAAGCCCACAATAATTAAAACTAATCCTAGGGTTAGTCTCTTGATTTTCCTGTGCATCTTGCTTGTTTTTAGTTCTATTTCTCTGTCATACACTATTTCAAAGAATCACTTCAGAACAGTTTGGTAGGTATACTAAGCATCATTAACCCCAAATCAGCAACTTCTTACAGCTTCTTACACTAGTCCTATTCTACCGACATCGATTAACTTACCGACGCCGGCTACTGATCCCCGACCAACATCGGTTACTGATCCGATATCGATTCTTCGTCTTTCACGCTCTCGACAAACTAAAGCAACCTACCAATTCCAACATTTTGTGGCTATTTCTGTCCCTGATAGATTGAATCCATGCTGTGTACTCTTGTCCATGGTTTTTATCACTCAGAAACAAGTCATGCAACCATGGTTTCACATGCCTGCCCATGCCTTTGCCTCGAATCACCTCCTTCACATCCTATGGGAATCCTACGGACACCGGTGAGGTTCCAAAATCCCTGTAGGAAATAAGGAATTTGTAAAATTTTTGGATGCTAAACCCGATGGTCAACTCCTTGTTGGTATGCCTATTAGTATAGCGGCTCACTTAGCTCCTTCCCCACCTAATAACTCCGCCTTACCCTCTTCATCCTTAGCTCCGCCTCCCAACTCAGTGATTTCGGAGGTTCATACGGCACAAATTGGCTTTCCTTTGGTTAATTTGGGGCCCCACATATCATTACCGCCGGCTCCTCCTACCTCGTCTCTCTCACAGATCGCCTTTCATAACTTGCTCTCTGCCACCTATCCACATGAGCTTTCCTTCTCAAGCTCCACCCACCTTTTCATTTCCACACACTTATCCGGTGGCTTCAACATCTTATATAGGACATCCTTATTCGGTCACCTCAACATATTCGTCCTCAATACCTTATCAACATTTAACCCCACCATTGTCTAGTGGTGGCCCTTGGCCCAATCCTCCTCCATTTACGACAACCGCACCATCATCTCATCCAACCACTGATTTAATCAAACAAATGATGGACAAGATGCAAAATCTAGAGGCTTCTATTTTAGGAAGCCATAGCACCCTGACATACGAGAAAGTTTGTCGGGAGCCTATTCATCCTTCTGTCCCCCTTCATTCATATCCTCCTCAATGGGAATTACCAAAATTTACTCATTTTAATAGTAAGGAGGATCCTCAACAACACTTGCGATCATTTAGACATGCCTACTATCTCGATTGCTCATGACGATGCCTTACTACTCCAACGTTTCCCATGTCCTTATCGGGACCCGCGTTGAGTGGTACGTTGTTTTAACCCAAGACTCAATCTTCTCTTTCAACCAATTAGCCCAATCTTTCTTGGATCATTTCTCAATTAACATTTCTAAGAAAGTATCTATCACCGAATCTATGCCATCCGACAATTTGAAGATGAATCTATCACAAATTTTGTTGGACGATGACAGAGGCCTTATCAACCAACTTACTTATGCCTTGCCTCAGCCGAACTTGTTGAACTCTTTATGCGGAGCTGCCTGCGCTAAGCACATTTCTCCTACCCTCCAAATTCAAACTTTCTGCACCTTTGATGAGGCCTTTACTATGGCTCAGAAACTAGAGATTCGAGCCTTAGGGAAGAGAGAAATTGTGGTTACGCAACAAAACCCTAATTTCCAAACCCAAGACTCCACCAACAAACCCAACACCACAAATTCTCACGCATCGATCGCATCGAAATCAAAAGGAGTTGTACACACGATGATGGTCAAATCCCAAGCACCATCTAATACCCCACCAAAAACCACCTATAAGTATAAAGCTGAGCCCATCAATTACACTCCCTTGGGAGAAACTTATGGTGTCATTTTGGAAAAATTGCTCAAAGCAGGGAGCTATCACCTTACCTCCTATTAAACCTCACTCCGGGTTTGATTCCACCCGTGCTATACCTTCTTGGTACAAAGAAAATGACTTCTGTAACTTCCACCGCATGAAGGGACACAGTCACGAAAACTGCAAGATGTTGAAAAACATAGTGCAGGAAATGGTTGATGCAGGGGATATAACCCTCGATAATCCTAATGCCCCTGCTAACCAAAATTTGAAAATATTCAACAAACCATTCCCAAACCACTCATCTAATAGTAACATAAACCAAGATATCTTAGCCGAGGAGAGTGTTCATGAAATCCATGTGGTCTTTGACTCCCAACCAAAAGCTCCTATCGAGGAAATTCTGAATCGAGCCTCTTCACTAACGTAGGGATCCGAACAGGGATCCGAACCCCTCCACCCCCATCAAGACAAACCAATAACCTTACCATTCCTTTACCCATAAAGGAATTAACCACCCAGAGTTCTCTTCTCACAGATGAGCCTTCTTACACCACATCCCCTCGCAATACCGTGAGTGAATGTTATCTAACTTATCTATTTCCCAAACATCTCCTTCTACCACTCTTGTTGTACAAGAGGAAGGCTCGTCACTTTTTCTATCATCCTTAGAAGAGACACCTCTCGAACCAACATCACAAAATTCTTTAATCATGACGGATCCTCTCAAACATACCCTTCTACCTATTAGTTCTTCATCACCTAAATCTTTTTAGCGATCGGTTGACCTCTTAACGCCCATTAATACAGTGCCTCATTTACCCCCTGTATCACACCCACAGTGGACCGGAATCACAACCCACCTCTCTTCCATACAAAAGTTCCTATTCACATGTGAAGATTTTCATCCCTTAGAAGATAGACGAGTCCTATGGGAGCATTTGAGTACAAAGCATGCTCTACTCAAATGTAGATGACTGATCCAGACACCTCTACCATATACCCGAAGTGTTTACAAAAGCTCAAAACACCTATGTCCTCATCTTCACCCCCCTCATCTCTACCGGATACCTCATCCACCTCTATTAACCTAACCAAACCTCCCCTATGCTTGGGACTTCACCAATACCCAGCTTAACACACCCACCTAAACGCTTAGATTTATCCAAAAATAAAGCCGTCCATCCACCTAGGAGACAAACCCAATCTCCTCAAGTCCAATCTATGCATCTGTCACAACTAAAATCCTTGCCGTCACACCTACCTTCTATATTAGGACCTCACCCTCCACCTTTCCTCAATACATCATACCTCCTACGTTTTACGTACAACAACTCCGCACCTTCTATAATCGTACGAGATCCATGGGTGTATCAACACCATCACCCCAAGTATCCTGTCCACCTATCAACCCTAAACAAACTCCATCATCAAAGGATTTGTTTGCTGTCACTCCTCTTTCTCCGTGGTTGTTTTCTGCTACCATGTCATCTGACCAGCTAAACATAACTTCTACGCCGAAGAAGCCGCATTTAGTTAAATCTAATTATCAAAACCCTTATCTAAGCCACCACTGCATAAAACCAACCATACCCAAATATTACCAAAACCCACCCAATCAATAGCCTCATCTTCCTCTGACTTTGACCCGCTCAAAGGATCTTACGCCAAGATCCTTGATATGTTGGTGGAGAATGTGACCATTTCCCTACCCCCACTTAGACCCTATGATCCATCTAAACCTCGACCTATAGGTTATGATGAGTCTAAAATCTACGCTTACCACCACACACTAGGACATTATGTAGAGGGATGCAAAGCTTTGAAAGCCATCCTTTGTCAATCACCTCTCTCGGATAGAAAGGTTAAGAAAGACAACTTACGAAGGGAGAAACCTTTAGCTTCAATCCCCTCTCCTATACCTCCTGTCCTCACCTCAACAAGAAGTATCATTGTTGCAACCCCACCTCTCGAAGACAATGACTAGTCTCTACCATCTTCCTCCTCTCGTGTTCACGAGATCAACATGATTAGCATTGCTACTCGAGGGCATAAAACCAATGGGAAAGCTAAAGAAAGCACACCTGTGGCCTCTCTTTCTCCGTCCGCCATCCCGATCACACCACCACCTAAAGTGGTTATTTGTGGACCTGCCTACCCCATCTCTGATGGAGTGGCCCACCGTACCATGATCAAACAGCTTCACCAATCACCTGTAAAAATGACATTGTATGATCTCATTCAAACCTCTGAATCTCATCGACAAGCTCTCATTGAAATCCTTCAAGGGATAGAGGTCCTACCTAACGAAACCTTACCCGTTGCCTCCATTTTAACACCCAATCATGTTTCTTCTCTCACCAAATAACCTATCTCCACAACCACTTCCGTCTCTGTATATAGCAAGTCATTGCTGTCAGTTTCTCTGAAGATGAAATTGTTGACTTTGGTGCGAAGATCCCCCCCTCTCTTTTCATCTCAAACATGTCCAGGACATCCGAGTGCACGCCGTGTTATGATTAACGTGGGTGCTAGCCTAAATATCATCTCTTCCAAAGCCTTCCAACAAATGAATATTGCTTCTAGCTACATGTGTGTCAACCCCACCATGTTGCGTTCATTCAACGATGATATTACTTCTACCTTAGGCACCGTGATCCTTAACATTCGTGTAGGGGCCACGTGCACTTACCCGAACTCTTATATGTCCTTGAGGGAGAATTCTAATACAACACGTTGTTAGGCTACCCTTGGATCCGAGCTATGGGATGTGTAGTTGCAAATCAGCAAGCACCTCGGATGCAAATCAATGTTTTGAATTGATGTTTTAGGCATCCAAGCAGGATTTTCACAACATGGAAACCTCTCTCCAAGTGTGGGACTTGTGAAAATGAGAGAGGAATCTCCAGATTAGAGGCTGGTTCCTCAAACTCCTCTGATTTAGATCTATATTTTGCACAACTACAGAGGTTCAGATCCTAATCCTACTCTAAATTGCAAGGAGACAGGGATAAAAATGTAAAAATGAAACTAAACTAAAGATGGTGATGCACCAAAAGGAGTGGTGAAACATTTTTTGCCATGTAAATAGACACAAATTCAGGAAATGCAACAAGGGAAAACATACACAAGCTGATAAATGTAATTAGAGGTCTTAAAATGAAGTAAAACAATACAAACAGAGGATTGAAAGCATTCACAGAGTTTAAACTGTCAATTCCATGTAAAAATATCTTGCATTCCACCCTCAAAGAGGCATAAACCTACTACAATACTTGAAAAAGGTCTGATTCTTACAACTATCACTTGCTATAGGTGAAAGAAGAAGTTTTCAATGCCAAAATGTGTTCAACCATGAAGAAATGAGCCAAATCTGGCTTTTACATTGCATGGGTCGATCCCAGGAGAGAGAAAACGTAAAAAACATGGGAGCCCATTCCTCATTGATGGAAAATGCATTAAAACAACATGGAGGACCTTTCAAACCCATACCTGTCATTTTTGACCATATTCGAGAAGAATGCGACCCATTTTGTATTAAATTTGGTTGTTGAAATGTCATTTCTGGCCATGGACACGTACGTAACCATTTTTGAATTTTATCTCTCCAAAGTTAACCAAAATTATAAATTGACCATGGAATCATGTATAGAATTTTAACATCTTTCCAATGATATAAATAACATGAAAATCTGAGCTCTGGATCAAAAGATATGATCGTTTGAAGATTTAGGAAAAAACGCCCAAAAACAATTGGCGGGAAAATTTTTTAAATTTTACCTCTTTTTTGTCTTTGGAAAATTTTTCAAAAATTCCCCATGCTCCGCTGGTCGGATGCCATGTGGCAGCTTCCTATTGGTTGTGGGCCTCAAATGGGAAAATTTTCCACAAAAACTCCGCCGAGCCATAACTTGAAAAATATAAGGAGTTAGGAGGCAAACTTTACCTTTCTGGAAAGCTGAGAGAGAGCTCTATCTGATGGTGCCATTTCCAGAAATCCTTGAGTGCCTTAAAATCAAAAAATGTGGACTGAGGCACAAGAGAGGCAAGAACACAAGGAGTTAGCCACAAAAAATGAGCTGGGGCACATTTTGGATAACAATTTTGGTGACTCAGAGGGGTCATCTACCTGCTAGATGAAAGTACCAGTAGCCTGAAGCAGTCCATTGGGCATGGAGCCATAAAATATTCTATTTAGAACCCCAACTGACTTAGAATGTGCAAGGAGGAAGATGGAATATCACATGATGGAAGCAAGGACTACAAAACATCTCCAGGGACAGCAAGTTGTGCCAAAGCACTTAGGGAAAGCAAAACTAACCTACAACAAAACAATGTGCAAAGCACTTGGAGGAATGAAAATCTAATCTAATATTTACAAGGTGGTAAATTTCCCTCTAGAAGTAATGCTTGAGATAGATTCCATTGACTGGAATCTGCAGTTCTTCACCATCCAATGAGGCCAATTGGAAAGCATTGTTGTTCTTGCACTTCGTGACCATGTATGGGCCACTCCAAATGGCATCAAATTTTGAATGCCTTCCCGGTTTTTCTCTATCCACATCCCATTTCAACACTAGATCTCCAACTTGAAAAGATCTATCCTTGGCCTTCCTATCAAAGGTATTTTTGATCAAAGCTTGATCCTTTTCCATTGCTTGGGATACCTTATTTCGACCTCTTATAACTCCATCAAGTCTGCATATTTCACCTCCATGGGCTCAAACTCTAGCAAATCTAATTACTTCATGAGTTCCAATGTTGGAAACTCAAGTGACATGGGCAAGATTGCCTCTCTTCCATAAACAAGCTTGAATGGAGAGTTACCTGTGGATCTCTTGGGAGTTATCCTATCAGCCCATAAGGCTGATTTCAGTTTGGTATGCCAAGACCTCTGATTCTCATCAAGATTCCTCCTAATGATCCTCAACAAGTTCTTATTTGTAGACTTGGCCCGGCCATTACCTTGAGGGTAATAATTTGATGAAGTGCTTAGGTAGATCCCGTTCTTGACAGCCCACTCAGTCACCTTGGATCCAATGAATGCCAATGCATTATTTGAGATTATTGTAGTAGGTATACCAAATCTGGTTGCTATCCCCTCATAAAAGTCTAAGATGCTGGACTCATTTGCTTCTTTCAAGCACTCTTTTGCTTGATCCACTTGGTGAAGTAGTCCATGGTGTCAAAATCCATTTGTGCCCTTGACTTGAATTGGGATTGATGACTCCAATGAAGTCCAAACCCCATTGCATGAATGGCTGGTCAACTGAGATTGGATGCAATGGAAGGGCAACAAGTCTCTCTTTTCCTATGAAGAATGCACAATTCTTACACCTCTTAATCCATGCATAGTAATCACTCAAATTTTTTTAATAATAACCAGCCTTCATGATTTTTAGAGCTATCACTCTTGGTGCGAATGACCACCACCTGGTCCACCATGGAACTCTTCCAACACCCTATGAATCTGATTTGTGCTAATGCATCTCAACAACACTCCATTCACATCTTTCTTAAACAAAACTCCATCAACAATGGCATATGGGACAACCTGCAATCTGAAGTGTCTTCTTTGGGTCTTGTTCATCTCCAAAGGGCATAGGCCTGTGCTTAGGAAGTGCATTATACCTTGGGTCCAGCAAGGAGTGGGGGCAGCATTGTTTTCTTCTTGAGTGCCACATGGCTCATGGCTGTCTTGAACTGTCAAAACAACCTCTCCTTCATTGCATGCTTCTTTTTGCTTCCCCAAAACCAGCTGCTCACACAATCCTTTTCCTCTTACCAGCTTGGTGATTTTGATCTCAATGTCATACTCCATGACACAGGTGATCCAACCTACCCTTTTCTTGTTCAAATCTTTGTTGAGGAGGAAGTCCTTAACCCTAGCATGTGAGACCAGCAACTGGACCTTGTTGTTTGAGACTAAATGCTTGAATTTCTTCAAGCTTCTGATTACTGCCAGCACATGCTTCTCAATAAAAGAGTACTTCACCTCATAGTCATCTAGGCTCTAGCTGAAGAAGGCAATTGGCTGCTCATCATTATCCTTGTTCTGCTGTACCAAAATGGTAGAAATAGTGTCATTACCTCCAAATGCATATAGGATGAAATCCTTGGAGAAATCCAGGTTGATGAGAGTTGGTGCTTGAGAAATGGATTCTTTGATTACTTCAAAACTCTCCTTGCCTTCTGCTGTCCACTTGAAAGCCATGCTCTTCTTTAACATTTTGGTGATGGGCTTGACAAGGGCTGCAAAATCTGGGACAAACCTTCGAACAAAGTTTATCCTCCCCAAGAAACTATGAAGGGCTTTCTTGTGGCTTGGCAATGGTAGTGCTCTTATGGCTTCAACCCTCTCTGGATCAATTGCTAATCCTTCTTTGGAGACAATATGGCCAAGGAGCTTTCCTTCATGTGCAAGAAAGATACACTTCTTAGGATTCAAAGACACTCTAAATTTCCTACACCTCGTGAAAACTTGTCTCAAATGAGAGAGGTGGTCTGCTGCATTTTTGGAAAAAATAGTGATATCATCAAGGTAAATCAGCACCACGTCATTAATCAAACCTTTGAATGCCATGTCCATTGCTCTTTGGAAGGTAGCACCAGTGTTGAACAACCCAAATGGCATCTTCCTGTATGCAAAAGTCCCCCATTTGGTTGTGAAGGTTGTCTTGAACTAGTCTTCTTCCTTCACCATAATCTGATTGTAGCCGGAGTAGCCATCAAGTAGTGAAAACCTCTTGGAGCCAGCCACAACTTGCAAGATTTGCTCCATGGAAGGGAGTGGGTAATGGTCCTTGAGAGATGCTCTATTTAAGTCTCTGAAATCAACACACAATCTGATCTCTCCACTCTTCTTTCTGACTGGAACCAAGTTGGCAACCCAACTAGAATGCTTGATTGGGAATATGATTCTTGACTCAATCAGCTTGTCCAATTCTTTCCTCATGAGAGGCTCCATGTGTGGATTGACTGGTCTTTGTTTCTACCTGACAGGCTTAGTATTTGGATCCAATTCAATGGTATGCTGAGCTAAGTTGGGATTGAAACCTTTCAAATCTTCATAGCTCCATGCAAACACATCAGGGAACTCTTGACACAGCTGTACGAACTCATACCTTTCTTGATCAGTTGTCATCTTTCCAATTTGCAATGGTTTGTTCTCTTCTACCAAGATGGATACTGAATCCTCTCTCTTGACCTGAATGTTTGCTTTCTCCATTCTAAACTAATCATTGGGATTAAAAATGGACTCCAAAGTGATAAGTCCCTTGGGCAGCTTGTTAGTTCTCAGCTGTACCACTTGGTCACCATACTGTTGTTCCAATTTTTCTTGATTCTTAGCTGAGAACTCAGCTTCTTCTTACAAGAAATGGATGATTTGCTGGTCATTCTCAAACACTTGCCAACTAACATTGTTATCCGGCACTGAAGGCCTCACAATCACGTGGATGTTTGGTTGTACCTTGTCTTGTTGAATGCTTTCCACAATGTCAAAGGCTGCCCCTACTGCTGCAAGCCTGTCAGCAGCTTGATTCTCTTTCCTAGGAATGGATTTGATGCCAAAACCCTCAAAATCTTCCATGAGGTCCCACACCCTGTTCTTGTAGCACCTGAGTAGATCATTCTTGGTAGCATGCTGTCCCTTGACCTAATTTACAATCAATTCACTGTCACCAAAGACTTACAAGTTCTTTATTTTCTTCTTGATTGCCCAATGCATCCCTTGCACTAAGGCTTCATATTCAGCAGTGTTATTGGAGCATGCAAACTGAAATCTAAAAGTTGAATAGTACCTTACTCCTTGAGGTGAAACAATCATGGCTCCACCTCCCGCACCTTGTCTACTTCTTGATCCATCAAAAAAACAAGCGCCATACCTCATTGTCATCCTTGTGGTTTGGCTTGGTGATGTTATGAATAGGCTGATTTTCTTCATGTATACAATAGACCCTAGCTCAGATTCTTCTACTTCTTAATAAGGATCAAAATCATGTACCTTGTTTGCCCATTCATCAAGAGTTAGATCCGGATGCTCCCAACCTTGGTGTCGGCTTCATCGGTGCTTGGGTGGTCTTCTTGATCAAATGCTTTGAACAATTGGCATTGATCGACTTGGAGTGTAAGGCTCAATGTGGAAGTTTGTAATAGGTTCAGACCTGATTGTAGCCTTAGTTCCATACCTCATTCTGAATAGCATGTGTGACCAATCGGTAGATAAATATCCCCCGATCTTGGTGAAGTCCTTGACAAGCAAAGGGCAAAGAGTGGTGGAAGGTCTATGACTGATACAACTTGTAAAACAACAACATTTGGACATGCATGCAAGGTAAGACTCAAGTTTCTAATCACCCCAACTGTTGTTCTTCTTATCCCATCCAGCACTACCCCTTTGGATATGGTTTCATACTGGATCCCTAGCTGATCAGCTATTTGTTTAGGCATCACTGAGCTACTTGCCCCGGAATCTATCATGCAATTGTGCACTAACTGATTTCCAATGATTAATGAAACATAGAAAGGAGGGGGCTTCAACATTTTACCTTGCTGTCCTCCATGATTTCCCTCAGGCTGGGCAGCATTTGTGAGCACTTTCTCTTGCATCTGAACTTGCTTTGATTCAAAGTTGGCCAGTCCTTCATGGCAGCTTGTAACAAGTCTCTTTGGCCTGGGATAGATAGGGATTCCCACATTGATATATTAACATTTGTCTTCTTCATCTGATCAATGATACTGAATGGTGATGAAGGATCTCTTTGTTGTCCCTTTGCTTGTACATTCACTCCTTGCACGTGGGCAGCAATAACTGGTATTTGAGTTGGTCTAGGAGCTGTTCTTGGCTGCCCTTGTGCATTTGAAATTGGATTTTGCTTGCCAACCATTTGTGGAGCCATGGAAGGTTGTGGATTGGTTGGAGCTAATGGTTGTTCTTCACCCAAATTCCTTCTTTTTGACCTTGTGTTGGCTACAACACCTTGAGAGACCATTTGATTTATGCCACAAAAATCCTCTGCTTGCCAATTTACCAACATGGTGTCATTTGAGGCTGATTGCTGTTGGAATGTTTCTTGTTGTTGGTTGTTTCCTTGACTGCCCTCACCCTCCACACCAGTAGTTGTCACCATTAATGCTTGATTCAAAGCACCATTGAAGCACATGGATTGGTTATGAGGTTCATTGCATGGAAAACACCAGTCATACTCTTGAGCAATGTTGTTTTGTGTTGGCACCAATGCCTTAGAGGTAGATATGGCATTTGGATTGTAGGGCTGAAATGGTCTATTGGCAGGAGGCCTTGTTTGATTCATATTTGCAGTTGGATTAGGTGGTCTTTGTGGTTGGTATGGCTGCCTGTTAGGCTGAGCTTGGGGCTGGTAAGAAGGTCTAAAACCTTGGGCTTGTTTCCTCTTGAGAGTAACCAGCTCATTGCCTAGGTTTTGCAGTTGCTTCATGACTTCTTGAAGCTCATTTGGGGCACTTGGAGATGAAGTAGAAGCTTCATTTGAACTCTGATTTCTAGGAGTGGGAGAAGGAGCCAAATTAGGTGCTTGATTGGTATTTGGACTCTCTAAACTTGGAAACAATGGCATGGGAGGTCTAGGGGCTAGTTTGCCAGCTTGGATCAAACAATTTTCAGCCCTAATGGCAATGCTATAAGCCATAGGCATAGTTATTCCTCCCATGGACTAAATCAACATAGAAATATCAGAATTTAGAGCTTTGAGATAGTAGAGAAAAGAACCTTCTGCTATTGGTCCGACTGCCACTAGAATTCTCTCCCAAGTCTTTTGAAATCTGAAGTTGAAATCAGTCAGCTGCTCATTGGGAGCTCTCTTGATGGTTGTCAGCTGCTCCAAAAGAGACAAGTTGTCTCCCTTCTCTCCAAATTGCTCATGAAGTGCTATACATAGTTGATTCCAATTTGTGATAGAACCAGCTCCAAGGCTTCTAAACCATTGCAATGCTTTCCCCTTGAATGAAGATGCCAACAATTTGACAGCCACTTGCATCTCATTGATTTCATGAATTGCACAAAGATTGGAAATGTATTTAACATGATCACCTGGAGTAGTCTGATTTTCTCTAGTGAAGTAGGGAATGTTCTTCAACGCTGCGCAATTGGAATTGGGTGTTGTGCATTGAGGGCAAGTGGGTTGCTGCCTCGTGAAGTTGACATAGAGGTTATTTTGTGCCATTCTAATTAGTCTTAAAACCCTTGTTGGTGAATGAAAGGCCTACCAGGTGGAGGAGTTGAGAGAGTTCTGTTTGGTGGAGATGGAGACCTTTGGATTCTCCTCCCACTTTGCCTTACTCTTGGAGATAACTATAGATATTCAAACAACACCTCTTCTTCTCCAGCTCTTGACCTTGTGGTGATTCTTCTCATGAGTTTTCAGGCCTACACTGCTGAAACCAGTTGATTCTTCCCCTTGGAGTTGCCAGATATGCAAATTATAGCTCTTTTCAAGCAAGAAAATTGCAGCAGATGTACATCGACTTTACTACAATAAAAATGAGACCTCTAAGGTCCCATTGGGTGTGCCAAACTTGTTGTTGCAAATCGAAACACCCTTAGATACAAATCAAGGTTCTGAATTGATGTTTTAGGCATCCAGTGTGATTGCACAACATGGAAACCTCTCTCCAAGTGTGGGACTTGTGAAAATGAGAGAGGAATCTCTAGATTAGAGGTTGGTTCCTCAAACTCCTCTGATTTAGATCTATATTTTGCACAACTACAGAGGTTCAGATCCTAATCCTACTCTAAATTGCAAGGAGACAGGGATAAAAATGCAAAAATGAAACTAAACTAAAGATGGTGATGCACCAAAAGGAGTGGTGAAACATTTTTTGCCATGTAAATAGACACAAATTCATGAAATGCAACAAGGGAAAACATACACAAGTTGATAGATGTAATTAGAGGTCTTAAAATGAAGTAAAACAATACAAATAGAGGACTGAAAGCATTCACAGAGTTTGCACTGTCAATTCCATGTAAAAATCTCTTGCATTCCACCCTCAAAGAGGTATAAACCTACTACAATACTTGAAAAAGGTCTGATTCTTACAACTATCACTTGCTGGAGGTGAAAGAAGAAGTTTTCAATGCCAAAAAGTGTTCAACCATGAAGAAATGAGCCAAATCTGGCTTTTACAGTGCATGGGTCGAGCCCAGGAGAGAGAAAACGTAAAAAATGTCAGAGCCCATTCCTCATTGATGGAAAATGAATTAAAACAGCATGGACAACCTTTCAAACCCATACCCTATCATTTTTGACCATATTCGAGAAGAATGCGACCCATTTTGTATTAAATTTGGTTGTTGAAATGTCATTTCTAGCCATGGACACGTACCAGAACCGTTTTTAAATTTTCTCTCTCCAAAATAAACCAAAATTATAAATTGACCATGGAATAATGTAGAGAATTTTAACAGCTTTCCAGTAATATAAAGAACGTGAAAATCTGAGCTCTGGATCAAAAGATATGATCGTTTGAAGATTAAGGGAAAAAACGGCCCAAAAACGGATCGACGGGAAAAATTTTCAAAGTTTACCTCTTTTTTGTCTTTGGAAAAATTTTCAAAAATTCCCAACACTCCACTGGTCGGATGCCACATGGCAGCTTCCTATTGGCTGTGGGCCTCAAATGGGAAAATTTTCCACAAAAACTCCGCCGAGCCATAACTTGAAAAATATAAGGAGTCGGGAGGCAAACTTTACCTTTCTAGAAAGCCGAGAGAGAGCTCTATCTGATGGTGCCATTTCCGAAAGTCTTGAGTGCCTTAAAATCAAAAATGTGGACTGAGGCAAGAGGCAAGAACACAAGGAGTTAGCCACAAAAATGAGCTGGGGCACATTTTAGATAATAGGATGCGTTCCTCTCCACCTTACATAGATGCATAAAATTCGAGTATGAGGGGAAGTCCTACACCGTAAAAGCTGATGCTCCCCCCTTCAAAACTTGCAATATGTTATATCACCCTAATGATGTGCTTGTACCAGTCAAGACACCCATTCATTCAACCCAACCATCCACTTCAACCACACCTCAACCATCCATCTCAACCACACCTACACCTTCAACCAATGAAACCGCCACCATAAATACCACTTCCTGTCCTGTGGACAACATCCCCACCTCAGATCCCTTAGTATATGTTTTTCAACACCTTACGCTGGGGGAGTATCACCTATATAATGTTAGCACTTTCCATACCCCACAGGAGTATGGATAGTTACATGCGCATCCTACCTACAACCGTCGTGTGGGGGAAGTAATCTCCTATGGACCACCTAATTGCCACACCAACCTAACATATGGGGGTGTCGATACATCCTCTATCACCCTTGAACCTCCCCTTGGTGTGGTTCCTTTCAATATGATTTTCAATATCTAACTAATCATCACTTCGCCCTCACCTTCTTGACACACTGTGTCTTGTAAGGGCTTCGGTTTCGGTCTTTATGAACAAGGCCAACATAAGATCATTCCTGTAACTACACGTAAACACAAAGATCATCGTGGTATTGGATTCTCTGAACCACCTACACCAAAGACACCACATATCCATTGTATCCAGGAAGATGACGAAGTCACTCCTTCCAAACCATCATCACCCATTTTGCCATCTTCACCCACGGAGTTGATAGACCCGAATTTATCCCTCCTAACTTTTCTAAAACAAGCGTCATCTTACAAATCTTGACCACCTTCAAATTTATCAAAAGCACATTAAGCGTGCTTATGATAAGTGAATTCATGAGCATACCTTTAAGATTGGTGATCTTGTCCTCAAAGAGAATCAATATGTAACCAAACTAGAAAAGAGCAAACGTCGAAAATTTTCTCCTGATTGGATTGGGCCTTACCTTATCACTCACACCTATGGATCGGGTACTTATCATTTAGCTTCGATTAATGGTAAACCCGAGCCTAAACCCCTAATGCCTTGCATTTCCAACCATTCTCTTGTTGAATTTAGTGTTACATCACTTCTTATCTACCTTGCGTTCATCCCTTGAGCTCATTTACCACCTCATACAGTTTGTTTCGTGCATCTCAAAGTAGAATCAACCTCACGTGGTTTGATCATCACCTCCTCTTAAAGATGCCCGCCCCTTTTTAATCTGGTCCATGACTTAAAAGTATCAAAATAACACGTTCTCAATTATACAATTATGGGATATTCTTGAGTCAAACTTCCTGCAAAACTAGATGCTTCATGCCAAATGGACATCTAGACCTCTAAGTTATACATAGATCGCTCCCTCAAATGACAAATATGTGCAAAGTCACATTTGCTATTATAAATAGACTGCTCCTCGAAGGACAGCTATACACAAAATCCACATCTACTACTATAAATAGACTACTCCTCAAGGAAAGCTATACAAATTCATCCTCTATCAGAAGCTTCTCGCATTGATCGCTTCAGTGAAGACCTCAAGAACAACAAAATGCATATCCCATATAGACTTCCCGCATCGATCGATCAGTATCCGGAAAAATAAAAGCAATATTCCAAAGCACTTTTGAGTGATGGACTTGTCTATCCAGGTTTAGTTCTCTTTCCTCGAATAATCACCTTATAACAAGTTCTCTGCGCTCTGACCTATACCATCCACCTCACCTCACCATTCTTCAAAACAAAAAAACTCAAGGGACATGACGTATATCTAATATATTGTGATTATACAACTATTTTCACCTATCGACTTCTTGCCTATGCAAGGTACCTAGGGATTCAAGCTCATCCTATGATAATACGTGGTTTGTTTTGCTCTTTTCAACTACGGGACACTTTTGCCTCTTTTACCTAAATCTAGGATTATGTGTTGACCTTGATAAGGACATGATTCCCTATGCTTGGGTAAGCTCAACCTCGCTTCACCTATACCCACACCAACACCGCCAATACCTTACCAATGCCAACAACATTACCCTACCAACATAAAACTTTTACCAACCAACAAATTGCCTAACCACAACCAAATTGCCTGAATTCACCTCTCCCTAGTCCTAAGGGAGAACTACATCGGTCTAAGGCCCCTCCTTGCTTTGTGCAATGGGCTATGTAGGTAGCACTTAGGAGACATGGGGTCTCCCAAGGTTAGCTCGACCATCCCCTACCAATAACTCCTCCTCCACTCAACTAGTGCCAACTCAGCCTACAAACTCAACAAAATTAATTCATCACTCCGACAAGAAAATGGTTGGCACTCAAATTGACAATGTGAAAATGACACGCCATATTTTTTTCTTTTTATAGGTTTTGATCTCTAACTGATATCGGTTATGGCATGCCCTAGAAAATTGATATCGGTCGTCTAACCGATATCGGTCATAACTAACCGATATCGGTTACCTACCTAGTTTAACCTAACTCCCGCCCTTATCCACCAATCTCCATTTTTCACCACCTCACCTACCCCCAGCTTTGCTAAATAGCCTTATTTTGAATTCATCGGCTGACCCAAGGCCACAACCAACCAATCAGCCCGACCCAAGGCCACAACCAACCAATCGGCCGACCCAAGGCCACAACCAACCAATCGGCCCGACCCAAGGCCGCACCCAACCAATTGGCCCGACCCAAGGCCGTAACCAACCAATCGGCCCGACCTAAGGCCGCAACCACCCAATCAGCCTGACCTAAGGCCACCACCCACCAATTAGCCCGACCCAAGGCCTCTACCCACCAATCGGCCCGACCCAAGGCCGCAACCCACCACCGGCCCAACGCAAGGCCGCAACCCACCAATAGGCCTGATCCAAGGTTGTACCAATTAAGTACCTCAACCAAGACCCATAATTTATGATTCTATCATGTAGTTTGTTTGTTCCATTGAGCTCACTTGTTCATGTTTTAGCATAACTAGGATACTTGAATTGATCACCACTGTAATTACCTAGACCAATACCGTGCCGTTTATCTCAACCAAACCAACCATTTAGTACTCCCGAACATGCCTAAACATTCTGGTACCTTACCCATTATATCCCCTGGAGCTATTTCCTATGTCTTGATACTAGGATTATATCACCCTTGTTTGGATAAACTATCGACCTTTGCCTATGAATTGCTTGTTTGTTATTCACATCGTGTACCCCGGTCGCACTACTACATTTCAACATGTGTTTGCTTCCTTGAACTTACCCCACCATCTTACCATCATCTCAACACCATTCACCCTTTATCAACCATATCCCCGATTTCATGTCGCCTCAATCTATGATAGATTTAAAGGGGATTACCTATACCCTTAACGGGAAACCACTTCTTATTATTGTCAGTGCAGCTTTACACGAAAATCTACATGACAACAAGGGGAAAATGTAGACACCAAATTTTGGTCTTACGACACCTTGTACCCTGCATATCACCTCGCAACCTAACCATACCTCACCACCTAAACCTTACACACTTAATTAATAAATCCATATCTCCACCCCTACCACCTCACCTTGCCACCTCATCATGACCTAGACCTAACCCTAAACTAACCTAATTAAGACCTATAACTTGGTCTACATCCACACCCATGACTAACTACTCCTCACCCGCACCAAAACCAACCGAATAATGACTTGACCAAGCCCACAACTAAACCTCGAGAGAAAAGCAGGAAAGTTGGCTATTTTTACTAAAAATAGCCCACTTTGACTTAACCGACATCGGTTCCTACTCGACCACCGTCGGCTTCACGTAACCTCCGTCGATTATGTAACCACCATCGGTTCCCTGTAAATGACCTTCCCCAACCAAAAACAAGGGATCTGGAATTCATTTGAAGGATCCGAAATTCACTTGGTAGGGCAGAGACAAGTGAAGAAAAGAGAAGAGTTTGCAGAGAAGGACATCGAGCCCAGGACTGCAACTGAGTAACCAGAGCCCAGTGACACTCATCCAAGCATTGGGAGAGAAGATAGCTCACTTTTGATTGTCGATCATCCCACCTGAGCCCTGCCTTCGTCATCACAGTCCTTGGACCTGTATCTTCATCAGGAACTAGTAAGTAGTGTCTTGTACGTTTTTAAATAACATTTCTTGAACTTCTGAATCACAGTAATTACAAGTTCACTCATAGATCTACTACTCGGTAGCCCCTGCATCTAACTGTCATTCCTCTACCATTACATTGCCCTAAGAACAGCCCCCACACTCTCTGAGTCTTATCCATCACCCCATTTCCTATCCCTAATCATTTTCCAGCCTTATAAACACCATAGCCGCCTTATAGCCAACCTTTATTAAAAGCCCCTAAATCACTGCCCCTACCGATATCGGTTATCAGAAACCAATACCGGTTATACAGTGACCGACATCGGTCACTGTGACTCAAACCAAAACCAGCCTTTCCTCTAGTGCTTTTTAACAAGGTAACTAAATTGTAACTTTTAATAATTTCTTTGTTAGAATTTGTGTTAATTCGTATTAAGAGGGGAACTGACCACCTTCGAAAGGAAGTCCAATATTTCCTGGGCCCAAGGCAGTTCCCTCATTTATTGTCTAACTAAAATCCGGTGGTCTTGTATTCTTACTTGCAGGTAGTCCTTCCTAGACAAAAAGGAGTTCTTCACAATCAATCTGATCTCTCTCTACGGTACGCGCGCACCCTCTCAACATTCAACAGGTATTCCTCCTAGCCCTAACCCTTATCTGTTTCTCAAGAGAATGAAAGGATAGAAGCAACTCTATTCTAGGAATGGAAACATTCTGTGTGAAACATTTTGGCACGCTGGGTGGGACCCATTTTGGGTTTCTTTCTTTCTTGCTTGCTTTCATATAGGGAGCATACTTGCTGTTTGTTTCTGCTAAATATTCACAAAATATTTTGTCATTTTGGTAAAAGAATTTTTCTTGCTTTCACATCTTTGCATCGTGAAATTCATCTCCTTTGCTTCATCGAATATCATTTTCGATTTGGGTTTAAAACACGTGCATCACATTCTTGCTTGTTTTTTCAATTCTTGTGAACATATGTTAAGTAACAAGTCGTACATGTGGGGGTGATATCCACGGTATTGAAAAGAAATTAATCTTACTTTCACTACACAACACATACCGAATCACATCATAATCAACACAACAGCTCAAACATCCCCCCTTTTTTCACGGTATTCCTCTCGCCCGATTGAGGTAACCTTATAAGCCAAAACAAACTTGACATCTCCCTTAGGTCTTTTGTTTAGGATTGACATCATCTTTTGTCTAAGGCAAAATCCCACAAATGGCTTGAAAAGATACATCCAAATGGTCCTCTAAATAAAGTAGATGAAAATTTAATCATAGATGAATAAAATCCCCGATTAACTCCCCGATATTGATTACAAATTAACTCTATCTACTACAACTCTAATGCTCACACTTGTTTTCTTATTACTGACTATCATAGAACTGGAAAACCAAACACAAGGGTGAGGTCACCGAGTAGATTCGATGCACACCTATGGCACATGTTGTCTCTACGGGTGTGCTCTCATTCGATGATGAGGAGGGTTCCCTACCATGATTTCCCAAATGGGGAGATCCATATGCTCTTGCTCCACATATTCTATGTGAACCCTAATTCCTTCATGAGTCATTTCTCTCCACAATGCCATCCATTTTGCAACTTCACGTTGCTTCTCTAAATCCCTCTCATGTGCCTCATTTAAATTAATTCACCTTTCTTCCCTTTGTCTCTTTGCCACTAGGTCCACCATCCTTACCGAACCTACTCTTGCCCCACACATGGTCGGGTTTAGTTATCCATTGCTTCTCTTCCAAATCTAGAGTTAGAATCGGGATCTTGATCACTAGTTGAATCCCACACAAATATAATCCTCTAGGCTCGGACAAAAATGGAGACTCCTTACCTCTCGGGAAAGAGTAAGTTGAAACTACATATTCTAGAATATAACTGTTCAAAACACCATGGAATAAAACATGCAAAAAGTGTGTCCAAATCAAATTTGCATCATACAAGGCCTAAAATTCTTCCTGCATCCAAACAAGAGTGCATAAGCAACCAGCCACTCATGCACAAATCTATGGGAAAGATAGAAAATAACTTCTCATTTAATTCTTCATATAAATTCTTTTAACCCATACACATGCATTAAAATTAGGTCCAAAGTGTTGAATTTGTTAGCATACTCTTCTTCTAGATCTACTAACCACTCCTCAATAATAGATAAGGTCAATCAAGTATGCCTTCATCATGTAACATCCTGAAAAATAGATGAGACGGAGGTCATGGTTACAAAACCAATGATGTATCCTAGAATTTACTGCAAACATCCCAAGGTGCGTTGGCACATCACTTAGTCTAAACAGAGCACTCATCTCAAGCACGCAAGGGTACTAGGTCCCTCTTTAAAGTTGTTTGTCTAGAATGTTAGCATGATTACATATGTATATATCCATATTCATAACGATAATCAAGTAAACCACAATGCATGAGCCAAACCTATAACTAAACCATATAAAAGAGTGACTAAACAATAACTATAATAAAATTTACCATGTAAGAACCATATTCAGTCATATCTAACACTGATATCTAGCCAATATGATCCATTGTATTAAATACTATAAAACATAGAAGCTTCATACATCAAGATCTAGTTTCCATAGTCATGTGTGCTAATAAATCTGCAACATAACTCTACAATTGATGGGATATCATAATCTGTGCAAATCAATATATATATAGGGATGGGTACTTTCCCTTCATCATCCATGCACCTTCCAAAAATAGGCTACATGTTAATAATAGCCACGTGCCTTTACAAGAGAATAAAAAACATGCAAGTACTCTAATAATAGATTTCCTATAGTTAACTCTAAGTATAAATCCTATTATTAAATAAAATTCTACATCATGCTCAAACTACCGCACATCCCAAAATAGTCTTATGTGAGTTGCAAGTCTCCATGTCATCACATACTCGACTCCATCTCCAAATATAGCCTAGACCTGTAAAAGTGGCTAATTCTTATGTACACTTGTCTTAGGTATGCATTATTTTTCTATACATCCACGTCCTTCTATACACTTTGTGTATGCATACCCAATCCTTATGTGATTTCATACTTGAGCTATCTTTTATCTGCTCAAAAAAAAAAATTGAAGATAGAATCTATTTCCTGTGAGCTTGAGCTTCTTGCTACAAGTTTCTCTACTCTAAATCATGGTGAACTATGTAAAAGAACACTGAAGCAGTAGAGCATGTGCCCAAAAAATGTAGGGAAATTGAAAAATAACGTAATAACAAAATAATGTGCATAAATACTTGGAGGAATGAAAATTCTAAACTACTATATATAAAGGTGAGATATTACCCTTTAGTATTGATGCTTGAGGTAGATTTTATTTATTGGAATCTTCAATTCTTCACCATCCAACTTATCTAGTCAGAAAGCATTGTTACTCTTGCATTTTGTGATCATGTAGGGACTACTCCATATTGCATCATACTTGGAATGCTCTCCCAGCTTTACTTTATCATCATTCCACATCAGCACTAAGTCTCTTTCTTGGAATGTTCTTTCTTTGGATTTCTTGTCAAGTCTTCTCTTGATCATTTATTAGGCCCCAAAATATTAGCTAATTATAAGAAGGCACGTAGGCACGTGGTACCTAGTTGAAGAAGGGCACGTGGGTTAAAGTGCATAGGGAAGGAGTTTTGGAAGGGTTTTGATCACACAAAGCACACATGCGCAAGGAAAAATGGGTTTTATACTTAGCCACATTCAACATCCCAGGCAACACACGAGAAAAGCATGACCCTTATGGATAAGGTGCTAGCCTGGTGACTATGGATCAAAAAGGGAATATTCCAGGCATGTGATGGAAGTTTCTAGAAGACATCATTACAAGGAATGGAGAGCTCGGATCTAGAAAGGCATGCTTCCATGGAGGACCACTTTGACACTTGGAAACCAATTTGTAACTTCTGGAAGGCATGGTGGTGGGTGTTAAGGCTATATATACAAGCTCCCGATAGAAGAAAGTTGGATAAAATATATAGTTGAAGAGAGGTGAAGCCTTGCGAAAAAAATGGAGAATGTTATGGTCAAGGGATTAGGAGAGATTTGTGAGCAATAACATATAGAAGGGGATGGGTTCTCATTTTTCTTTGTAATATGATGAACCTAGTATAGTTCTAATGCATGACTTGGCTCTGCATAATTATATGAGGATCTGTTATGACCTCAAGGGATGTAATGTGGGTTATTAACTTTGATAGTATGAATATAATGCTCTATTATAAATCATTTGTGTTCAATACTTATGCATTTCCTTTCTATATGAATCATTTGCATGTGTTGCTTGTTATTTCTCTTACCTAGCATATAATGAGATGATAACTATTCCTAAGTTCATAAGAATGTGGTTTAGTTATTTTTTCCTACATTTGATTATTTGTTCTAAGATGATGCATTCTCAAAAACTCACATAAAGGAGAGACTCGGCCCACGCATGCCTCGGGTGAGCACCTAGTGCCCGTTGGGTTGTAGGCTAGCTCGCATGGGATTTTCCTATTCTATTAAGGGTATAAAAATGACTACATCTTGGTTCCATTTTCGGGACCTATTTTCAAAGTTGTTGTGAGAAATGGCATACATATTTTTCCCTGTGATGCATGATGACAAAGTGCATGACCTTAGAAAGTGTTGAAACATGGTTCAAGAGCACGGAGGATAAGTTTTCTCAAAGATTCAACACTATACCTGAGTTTGATGTGTGTAGGTGGGTAGAAGAGAACCTATACCATGAGTTATATGAGACATTATTTTGTTACTTCCTAGTAGAACTATATGAATGGATTTCAGCATGCACATCCACATCAAACCGGTACTATAGATCACTCATGTGCAGACCCAAGATGACTATCGATCTTTGCATGATGTAGATCTGACTTAGACGTGTGTTATTGATCATTGGTGGAAGGGAGTGCTTGGCCAATTATACTTTAGAATATGCCATTTTGATGTATTCTTTCCTAAAATTTACTAAGTTTGAGTTTCTAAGGGAGCCTAGAGGATCATTTTGTATGTTATTCCTTTGTATATGAAGATATTGGTCATTACTTTGAGTTTAGAAGCATTTTCCATGGCCGGCTAAAGCTCTCTGGGAAATGGGAGAGGAAGCTAGGGTGGAGGAAGATGGAGGACATTATGGCTGAAAAGAAAAGGGAGGAGAGACAACTAAAGTATAACAAAGCTTGTGAAAGGGAGATGACTAGGAAATGCAAGGTTACAAGTGTGATGGATCTATGGAGGTAGATGTTATGGGAAGGAGTTGAGGTTCACGTGGAGGATGTGGATCCTAAGAAATCATGTTACCCCATCCCCGAAAGCGTGGGAGAGAAGCCCCTTCAGCTTCTAATGAGATTTCTTCACATGGATAAATAATAGTTGTTGGTGCACATTTGAACGCACATGGGGACCAACCCCTGGTGCTTGGTTTTCCAAATCAAGGGAGAAGTATTCTTATCCCAGTTGGTATCGGTGGGAGTGACCGATCGATCGGTGCCCAGAAATATATTTTTTGTTTGGAACATTCATGGCTCCACAATCCATTCCTATATTTGGGGAATCTTTGGACAAAGTGTAAATATACAATATTTGGGTATCATGTCTAGGAGTGGCATGGGGCATACAACCGGTAGTAGGAAAATATCACAAACCATTGGTGCACGCTTCGGAGGGATGATGCAAACACTTGGCACGACCACTTCGGTCCTTTTTCGATTATAGGGGGTGTATCTATTAGGTTAGGAAGAACATGACCTGGTGGATTCGGTGGATCTGATAGGTCAAGAGGAAACACCGAGAGGGCATCAAGGATCTTGATCGGGAGGAAAAGGGCCCTAGCCACCTCTCCATGTGTTTTTGGATATGCCTTTACACTTACAAGACTATAGGGGTATTGAATATGCTTCGAGAGAATGTGCACAAGTGTGAGTTACTATGTCACACGAAGGGGATCACTACCTTATAGTAGAAGGCAAGTTAGTTTACAACAACGTTAAAGAGAATGTGCATATTTTGTATAGGATGTATGACCCCATCGATGGTGGTAGACTACATTGCATTGAAGAATACTATCCTCGCAGAGTTCAATATCCCAGTTCAAGTAGAAGAGCATCAACTCTCTAAAGGAGATCCAAGTAGGGAATGGCAAAGAGTGTGCGGGAGTATGATGTGAATTTCAAGAATATCTTTTCAAAGTTATCCTATGGCATTCATCCTTCTCAACATGCTCATCAGTTTGTTAGAGTATTGATAACACCATTTAGAATGGCTCTTTTGCACAAGACTTTCACAGACTCATGTGAGGAATTATAAGCTACCCTACATGACGAAGTTATTGGGAGCATTAACACTGGTGTTATCCCTTTTCTAGAGGCTCAAACTATTGTAATGGCCAAGCAGTTAGAAAAGCTATCTGTAAACTCAATGCATGAGGTTCGGAGTGGGTTTTGGTGTACAGACTGTGAAGTGGAGGGGCATGCAAAGGATAGTTTCCCTCAGAATTTGTTGTGCTCTATGGTAGAAGAATATGATATTTTCCATGGGGATCATGATGCAATTATATGCCCTCTACTTTAATGCACAATCTATAAGAACATTTTGTGTTATTGCAAGATTTGTACCTCTATAACCCATGATATCGAGGATTGCAGATTGATTAATCAAATCTATGATGTTATTGATCTCGAAGTGCACCAAACCAACCTTACAAGTAGTTCAAAGGATGATTACCATCGTTATGAGGGGCACACAGATGGAAGAGTGTATGGAAGAGGTTTCCATGGAGGAATTTTTGGTTGCAGAACTATAGAAGAGGATGAAGTGAGTTCCTATGAGGAACTTGTTATAATTGTGGATCTACATAGCATTATAAATGCAAGTTCCTTGATCTATTACAATGCTCATGGTGTAGAAAGAAGAAAAAGTACGAGGAGTGTCAAGAAATTTATGAGCATATGAACCAACAAAGACCGAAAGGACAAGGGCATTGGGATGGTGAGCATCAAAAATTCTGATTCATAGTAGATTCCATGAGTGGTGTGTGAGTCAAGGCTAGAACTTGTACTTATGACAACATGGGTAGAGGCCGAAAATGCCAAGGAGATGTCAAGACCAAGGACACTAGTTTCAAGGGAGGAAGTTGTACATGGAAAGTATCCAAACCTTTCTCATCAGAAAGAAGTATATCAAGAGACTATGGATGTCATTCAAAGTTTATAAGGAGAGATCCAGTGTCTAAAGGAGTAGTCCAGGAAGCAGGAGCAAAGAAGGAATGTTGAGGCTCCGCAGAAGGACCTAGATGAAGTCAAGGAAGTATGAAAAATGTTAAGGAAAGAGAATATAATTCCCTTACTAGGGGAGTTCTGAGAGAGAAGGTACCATGTACTAGAGTAGAGCATGAAAGGAAGGTTTTGCATGAAAACCTTACTCCTCGTAGCCTTGAACATGACAAGGAGATTAATTTAAATGTGGTTATTGATGGGTGGATTCTGAGTAATATTATCATTGACACAAGAATAGAGGTCAATGTTCTTACTTTAGATTCTTGGCATTAAATGGGGAGGCCTTCATTACAACCATCTTCAAATGTGTTGTATATGGAAAACAAGACTAAGGAAATGCCCATTAGAGTCCTAAAGGATGTAGTTATCACCATTTAAGGAGCCAAATTCACTAGATACTTCAAAGTCTTGGCACTCACCAAGGTAGAAAAATTTCCAGTGTTGCTTGGGTGCCCATGGTGTTATAAGAACAATGTTGACCTGCGGTTTAACAAAGGGTATATCAATTTTGAGAACAAGGAGGAAAGGGTGGTCATTCCTTTAACAAATGGGAATTCAACACCCTATACTAAGCCCTTAGGAGAATAAGTCCTTGATATAATCTATGTGCACTCTATCAGAGATCCTGAGATAATTCACCCCATGGAGGGAGTTATCCAATTTGAAGATGCCCATCATGAGTGATACCACTAGTGTGGCATGCAAAAATTGGGCACATGGGAATTATGAGTTAATTGTGTGATAATTAAGAGGATCTATAGTAAGGGTGAAAAAGGTGTGTTCAGTCAATCACCTAGGAGGAAAGAAGTTACTAAGTTACTCTAGAGGGGCATACCTTGAAATTTTCCTGTAGGAAATGGAAGCTCAGTGAAAAAATAAGGACAAGAGAAGAATAATGCTCAGCTATAAATTACTCAGAACTATAACACGCTAGTGTGATACACATTAGGGATAACCTCCTTGAGTGGCATGAGGTAAGCATCATGTTTTCTATAAGGTTATCCAAGAGCAACATGCCCATGGCTATAAAATACTACCATGGTAAAGAGACCACTTCATTTCATATCCAAGCATGTGAGAAGGCCTAGATGGAAAGCACAAAAGCGTTTACACCTTCATTATGGGTGCATAAGTTATATTCCACATTACAAGGCTATGCATGCACTTGGTACATTAATTTAGAGATGCATCGTCGAGATTAATTGGTAAGAGTTAGCAGTTGATCTGATTCAAACTTTCAAATTTTGGATTACCAAGCCATCAGTGGATAAGGAATTTAAAATGATCAAGTGCCTTATAATAGGATATAGTGATATGGAAGAGGATAGGCTACTATAATTGCTAGGTGAGCCTTACGTCGAGACGTGACTTAAGGAAGAAGAATTAGAGGAGGTACAGCTTGAGCATGTATGGATGGAAAAAGAAAAAGGAAAAATGGTCTATGTAATAGACGGAGAAAATATGAAGAATTTGGATGTTAATGTAGACACCAAATTTGGGTCTTACGATGCCCTGTACCCCGCATATCACCTCGCAACCTAACCATACCTCACCACCTAAACCTTACACACTTAATTATTTATTAATTACCATATAATTAATAAATCCACATCTCCACCCCCTGCCACCTCACCTTGCCACAACATCATGACTTAGCCCTAACCCTTAACTAACCTAATTAAGACCTATAACTTGGTCTACATCCACACCCATGACTAATTACTCCTCACCCACACCAAAACCAACCTAATAATGACTTGACCAAGCCCACAACTAATCCCTCGGGAGAAAAGGAGGGAAAGTTGGCTATTTTACTAAAAATAGCCCACTTTGACTTAACCGACATCGGTTCCTACTCGACCACCGTCAATTACGTAACCGCCATTGGTTCCCTATAAATGACCTTCCCCAACCAAAAACAAGGGATCTGGAATTCATTTGAAGGATCTGAAATTCACTTGGCAGGGTAGAGACAAGTGAAGAAAAGAGAAGAGTTTGCAGAGAAGGACATCGAGCCCAGGACTGCAACTGAGTAACCAGAGCCTAGTGACACTCATCCAAGCATTGGGAGAGAAGATAGCTCACTTTTGATTGTTGGATCATCCCACCTGAGCCCTGCCTTCGTCATCACAGTCCTTGGACCTGTATCTTCATCAAGAACTAGTAAGTAGTGTCTTGTATGTTTTTAAATAACATTTCTTGAACTTCTGAATCACAGTAATTACAAGTTCACTCATAGATCTACTACCCGGTAGCCCCTGCATCTAACTGTCATTCCTCTACCCTTACATTGCCCCAAGAACAGCCCCACACTCTCTGAGTCTTATCCATCACCCCATTGCCTATCCCTAATCATTTTCCAGCCTTATAAACACCATAGCTGCCTTATAGCCAACCTTTATTAAAATCCCCTAAATCACTGCCCCTACCGATATCGGTTATCAGAAACTGGTACCGGTTATACAGTGACCGGCATCGGTCACTATGACTCAAACCAAAACCAGCCTTTCCTCTAGTGCTTTTTAACGAGGTAACTAAATTGTAATTTTGCAATAATTTCTTTGTTAGAATTTGTGTTAATTCATATTAAGAGGGGAACTGACCACCTTCGAAAGGAAGTCCAATATTTCCTGGGCCCAAGGCAGTTCCCTCATTTATTATCTAACTAAAATCCGGTGGTCTTGTATTCTTACTTGCAGGTAGTCCTTCCTAGAAAAAAAGGAGTTCTTCGCAATTGATCTGATCTCTCTCTACGGTACGCACGCACCCTCTCAACATTCAATAGGTATTCCTCCTAGCCCTAACCCTTATCTGTTTCTCAAGAGAATGAAAGGATAGAAGCAACTCTATTCTAGGAACGAAAACATTCATGCGAAACAGTTAACCATTCATATGGTATGCAAAAGGTCATAGATAGAACTGATGAGAAATCATGCACCTACCGTGAGCCCTTAAAAATAATGTTAACATTGGGATGGAGGAAAACCTAAGGACGCTATCATCGCTGACTATTGGTTGGAAAACGAGGTTTCAAAGATCATTGATCTATTACATGAGTTCTAAGATTTGTTTCCTCACGGGTACCATGAAATCAAATGCGTTCACTATTCCTTGGGGAGATGAAGATATGGGTTAAGGAAGGTGTGTGCTTGATTTGGAAGATGCCTTATCAAATGAATCCAAATTTACGCGTATGGGTTAAGGAAGAAATAGAAAACATGATAGCATCGGGTATCATTGATGATGCAAGAGTGGAAGAGTCGGTATTAAGATTAAGAAGATGGTAGGATAAGAATTTACGTTGACTACAGGGATTTGAATGCATTATGTGTCATCGATCCCTTTTCAACCCCCTTTCTTGAAGAAATTTTGGAGGAGTAGTCATACACGAATTCTACTCTTTCACGGATGGGTTCTCGTGGTACCACTAAGTCTAGATTACAAAGACAACTTTTTCCATTGAATGGGGAATTTTTCCTATACAGCTTATGCCTTTTGGATTAAATAATGCACCTATTGTGTTCTCGTGCATTGTGGTACAAGCATTTCAGGATTTAATCCAAAAGTTTCTTCAAGTTTACCTGGATGACTAGACTATGTATGGATTAGTAAGAGATCATTATGACAACTTAAGGCTAATGTTTGAGAGATGCTAGAAATGGAGGATATCCCTCAACATTAAGAAATGTGTCTTTTCTATTCCATTTGGGACCTGTTAGGAAACATTAAATGCAAAGAAGGCTTTCTAGTAGATATCATTAAAGTTGCAGTTATTGTAGGATTAGGGGAGCCTACTAGTCAAAGTGCAATGCATGGATTTCTTGGGCATACGAGGTATTATAGTAATTTCATCAAATGATATTCCAATATTACCGCACTCTTAGAGGAATTTCTGAAACACAAGAGTGTCTTTTATTGGGGAGAGGCACAACAAAGGAATTTGACAATTTGAAGGATAGGCTTATCATGACACCCATATTACATTTTCCTTCTTAGGATAAGACTTTCCATGTGCATGTTGATGCCTCATGGATAGCTATGGGAGTAGTACTAGCACAACCTTGGAGAGGGAATTGTTGATCATCCCTTGTGCTTTGTAAGTAGAAAGTTAACACCAACATAATAGAATTACATAACTACTAAGTGCAAAGCATTTTCTATGATCTACGCACTGTATAAGTTTAGGCAGTATCTTTTGGTGACACCATTTATATTCTACATGGATAATATGGCATTGAAATACTTGGTCAACAAACCCATTCTATAAGGGAGCATATGTCATTGGGTCCTACTATTTCAAGAATTCAAGTTCATTGTGGTCATGAAACCAGGAAAAATCAATTTAGGACCTGACCACTTATCAAGGATTAACTCAGGGGAGGATGTGAAAAAAATTGATGATACCATGCTAGATGCGTAACTATTTAGGTTGTGGCGTGTTACCTCAGACTTGGAAGATATCGTAGTGTTCTTAAAAATAGGTGTGGCACTGGAAGGAATGAAGGACCTAGAGAGAAAGTAGTTAGCAATACGCATCGTACCCTATATGTTGATTAGAAGGGATATGTATAAGTTAGGTCATGATGAGGTTTTACGCTGATGCATATTGGAACATGATTGCATAGCCATTATGGAAGAAGCTCATGGTGGGATTACATGAGGACACTATGCAGAGAATGCTACCACATGGAAGATTTTCTTTGTTGGGCTTTGGTGGGAAACCATTTATAAGGATTGTATTGAGTTTTACAAGGCCTGTGACCATTTCTAGTGCCTTGGAAAACTTGGAAAGAGGGATGAAATTCCTTTGTGACTAATAGCCAGCGCTGAACTATTTGAAAAATGGGCGATCGACTTTGTAGGACTAATTGCACCAGCTGTACAAAGAATTGGTTCATGGTATATCATCACTTGCATTAATTACTTGACATGATGGGTAGAGGAAGTTCCTATAAAGGATTGCACCATGGTGATAGCTGCTATATTTTTATGGGAAAACATAATCAGCATGTATGGTTTCCCTTTAAGTTTAACAAGTGATAGGGGTACACACTTTCTCAATGAAATAGTCAGGATTCTATTAGCAAAATTTATGGTGGCCCATCATAAGACTACCCCATATCACCCTCAAACAAATGGAACTGTTGATTCATTTAACAAGATACTAAGCCACACGTTAACTAAGATCTATGAAGTTGGAAGACAAGATTGGGACGATAAGGTATTAGTTGTTCTATGGGCATATAGGAAAACCTACAAAATGTTGAACATACCACATCGTTTTAATTTGTGTTTGGCGTGGAGGTTGTTTTGCAATGAAAATCATGTTACCTTCGTTACGTATAGTGTGCACGGGAGGATTAGGCTGATGAGAAAGTGCTAGAAGAAATAATTGATAATTTGATATAGTTAGACGAGAGGCAATCACTTGCTAGATGAATTTAGAAGACAAAAAAATCAAGACAAAATGCATGGCATGATAGTCATATCAAGAACAAGAAGTTTGAGGTTGGGAAAATATTTTTGTTGTATGATTCCAAGTATCTCATGCCATCTTGGGAAGTTGAAAGTCCATTGTTTGGGACCTTACATGATCTCGTATATTCTTGATTCGTGTGCTTTATAGCTATAAGCATTGGATGGGACAAGGTTACTGGTCACTTCAATGGGAATAGACTGAAGCCCTACTATATAAATAAGTCTTCTTGGTTTTTGTAATAAGTCGGTATTTCCGGTTAGTTTATAATTTCCCTTTATGTTTTTTTCCTTCTTTTGTGTTTCCCTTTCTTATTTCTTGTCCGTTTTGTTTTGCACCTTGTGTGCAAGAACCACATTATTTTTCTAAAAGTTTTTATGTGCGAGAGGACCACACATTTGTTTTAGTGTGGGGTGGAGTGATGAAAAGTATAGGCCTTTAATAAAAATTTGAGCTGGCAGTGGAAGTTGCAGTGAATGGCCCTAGGTTGAAGAATGAAAAGCACATAAGGGTAAGAAGCATGTAAGAGAAGGTGGATGAGAATGGTTGGTGTTAAAAAGCCTTTGCAGAAACCACATACAAAAAGGATGAAGAGTACAGAACAACATGAGGTAGGCAAGGTTAAAAATTGGGTAAAGGATAGAAGAAGTTCCTTCAGCGTTGTGGATGCACACGTAAGAGTCTTTGGTTGGGTTGTTTTGCGCGCTTTAAGGTTGAATTTTTTTCACATAGGATGTGGTGCTTGGATAAATTTTTTTGATGGATTAGTGGAAAAAAACACATTTAATGTTAAAGTATGTTGGTAGGTGGTATAGCATTTAATGCTGGAAAAAAAAACTATAAATACAAGGTCGGGTAAATCATTTGTTACCTTGCATTTACAAAGAAGAAAAAAGCTCTTGCGAACTAGGACATCAAAAGAGATTTGTGTGAAGAAAGGAGAATCCAAGAAATCTAAAGTGTGTGACTAGGGTAGATCCACAAACCAGTGTGGAAGGAGTACACGGGCGTGGGAATTTTTTTTGAGGAAGCACCATCTTGTGGAAGGATTTTTCCAGTTAAGGTTTGGTGGCTAGGGCACGGAGTAAGAAGGATTTCTTTGCAAGATTGAGCTCGGGATTGGAAAAAGTAATAAATTACAAAAAGGGGAAGAAGATTTAAGTGTTAAAACCAATAAGATGAATGACACCAAGGAAACCAACCGTTTCACCAAATAAAACAAAGGGCAAGGGCAAGGGAAAGTAGATCGTTGTTGTCGTACGAATCAACAAAGAATGGTATGAAAAAATGCAGTACCTAGATGGGGTATTGCTAGGAAAATAATGAGATTCACACCTGCGAAAGATGGCCATAAGAAATTATAATCATCGCATAAGCACAATAGAAAAGGAAATGGCACTAGATTTGGTCCGACTAACTAACAATAGGATGCTAGATGGAATTCCCATTTACAATGATGAGGTAAAGGTAAAACTAGAAAAGGTTGGGTTGTTGTAATTGTACGAGTTACCCTACTTTGGAAAACCTGAGCACCTTTATCAATGGCTGATGTTGCATGTTCATGGAGATCATTTTTATTTCATGGGGAACAATATGTGCATCACCCCACAACTGATTTCTAAGTTCATAGGCCTCAATTGTGAAGGAGATAGCATTGATGATGATCTAAGTGACAAGGAGGCTATCAAGGAGACTATAGCCACATATGACTACAAGAAGGGTTTGAGATACTTTGACATCTCGAAATACTAGACCCAATGATGAGGATGGCCGCATGCTTGGTAACCAAGCTCAATGATCAAGAAAGATGGACACAAGTAAACAAGGCATGGTTAAATGTATGCCGAAAGATATCAAGAGGAACCGTCTACAACATGTCCGCTTTCATCGTAGATGAAATTACAAGTAGCGCGCAAGAGAGAGAGAAGATACTATTTGGTAATGTACTCCTCACTATTGTATTCTCATAGATTGGAGTGCCCGATGGGCTAGAAAAATTTGTTTGGGAGTATCCAAAAGAGGATCCCTCACTGAAAAAGAGGTTTGCAAAGTATACTTGTGAAACCATGACAGACACTCACAAGGTGCACCTGGAGAAGTGGTATAAGCAAATGTGTGACACATTCGGGGCTGAGTGGAGGATCCCATAGTAGTTTCCCATGCTCGTAAGTGGAGAGGAATAATTTGTAGTGTACCAACACTTCTACATTGGTAGATTTAGGTTAATAGATGAGAACATGAGTCTCGTGGTGCAAACTACCCTTCTCCTTCACCGTGTTATACTTCTAATCCAGAGTTAATCAGTTCAAGGAGGCCAAGAGACTAAGGTTTGACCTTAATGAGGTAGATGTAGACCACCGTGAGCTACACTATAATTTATTCTACCCAAATAAGTGCACGTACATGGATAGATATATATCCCATGAGATCCAAATGATAAAGCCTTTAACGCTGCCAATTACATGAAGGATTGTAGAAAGGGTGTACCCATGCATAAGGCCAAAGTTTCAAAAATGAAATTACTTGGAGAATGATGTCTCCATTCTGAAGACCCCACAAGAAGGAAGAAGGTCATGCCTAGATAGAGATAGAAGAGGTGTAGAAGGCACCAAGTGTTCAAACTAATCAGTGGTAAGCACGTTGGAGACAAGTGCTAAGCCTAGTACTTACGCGTAGAGGAAGAAGTCCCCAGTGAAAGAAAAGACTCTAGAAGAAGAAGTAATAGAGCATGAATATCCCCTCACTCAGGAGGAATCACCAAGGAAGACATCACTGTCGAATAAAAATAAATATAAGAATCCCCTGTATTGGAATCCTCATTAAGGAAGAAGTAGAAGGTGACGGATGAGGCCGACTCAGAAGAGACAGAAGACCTAGATGCCTACATTGGTGACAAAGATGATGATGAAGATGAACTAGGAGGTGAATACCATCCCATCTATGAGATACATGATTCTGAAGAAGAAGGAGATGAGGAAAAGGAGGATGAAGAAGAGGCTGAGACCCAAGGCACACCCGGTTTTATGCAAGACTTTGGTGGGACCTTAGAGGTCTTCCACTTTATTTTTGATAGGTTGGTGTGTTCCTGTTAAATATTAAGCCTTTTGAGGCATATTCAAAAGCACATCTGGCAACTCCATCTGGTAAATAACTCATTCTCTAAGTTGCATACCCTCTTTCCATTCATTTTTCATCCATTCTTCCTTCCATCTCTTCCATCTTATTTCATTTCATGAAGTTGTGCAATCATGACTTCATTTCCATCATGGAATTCACATTTACAACAGTAGTATATTCCACCTCCAACATGTTTTACAACTCCTTCAAATCAGCATTTTGATCAAATTCAAAATCAGTATGCATATCCATATGAGCAGCAGTGCCAAAATCAGTTTGGCTATGGTTCTTTCCAAGAGTAGGAGTATGCAAACAATGAAGACAATCAAATGGAAGATGCTGATTTTGTGGAGAAGATCCAAAAAATGGAGGTTGGCATGGTGCAATCAAGAGCAACAGCTCAAATGAAGGCTTTCAGAATTGGTTGCAAGGCACCTTGTCCATGGGTTGGCCCTTTTCCAAGACACTTTAGCCCTCAGGAGAAGTCTGGACTTCATGATGGAGATGCTGCCCCAACTTGCACAATGGATAGTGGAGATAGAGGCCTATAAATTTGGTGTTGAGCAACCTTGTCAATGGGTAAGTTCTACACCATCATCTAGTTTTTCTCCTTCCATTCCTCAAGCAGCACCATCTCATTTTGAATGCCAAATTCCAAATCTAGCCCATGCTGCCCCAAGAGTTGATTCCATTTCTCCATCCCCTAGTCTTCCATCCCATCTCAGTTTTTCTTCTCTCTTCTCTTCCAAATCCAAATCCCCTCCACAAGAGAAAAAATAAATACCTTCCACTCCAAGGAAACAAGAAGTTTCATCTCCTCCACCACAAAAAATAATTGCAAAATCAATTGAGTTACAACCCACCCCTCCTCTTGCATTCCCAATTCCATGTGGGGAAGAAGAAATTGCAAAAATCAGTCATGAAGGATAGCAAGAGGAAGAACCAAGAAAATAAGGAATGATTAAGAGCTTAGTAAGTTTGGCTCTTAGATATGGGATTGAGAAAATTCCTTTGTTGGTGAAGCCTACAGAGGAGGTAAAGGTTGAAGAACAAGTGGTGGTTAGGACTGATTTTGTTGCAGCAGAAGAAGAGAAAAAGAAGAGGCAAATCAACAATAAATTTTCTCAGAATGTAGTGTCCATGTTGGCACTCTACTTGAAGAAGATGTTGATCTAATTCAAGTTGCACAATCAACCATGGAAGAGAAAATCTCTAAAAAATCTTACAGCCCCAACTTGTCCTCTAGAGCGATAGAATTGAAGAGTTTGACTTGACAAACTTCATGCTAGAGGAAGAGTTCAATCAAGAGCAATATTGCCTTTAAGCGAGAAAAGGAAGGAGAAGCTACTCCAAATATAAAAGAAGAGGATTACATTCTTTTTGTGGGGAGAAAAGTGCAGATCCAAAAGCTTTGAGCACAAAGCAGGCTATAGAAGAACCTTCAGTTCTTCTTTCTACTTCATCTCTCTCGAGTTCTAGTGCTGAAGAAGAGTTTGATCTCTAAAATTCAATGTTGGAGGATGAAACAAACCATGGTGATCAAGTTACTGAGATCAACAAAACACCATGGTAGAGGTTGAACATTTGCAGCAAGACAACAATGAGGTAGTTTATCTGTTAGATTTGGAGGATTGTTTTGATGAAGAGGAACCGGTTGAAATCACACCATTTTCTCCTTCATCATCCACATTCCAAACACTTGAGCCTATTGTCATGGAGGATAACTTTCATTTGCGTAGCCTTGCATCTTATAATAGCTCTTTGGAATCAAGATTGGAAGATTTAAATCTTCCATGTTCTTCATTAGAGGAAGGAAAACAACAGAAGAGTTCCATCATTTCTTCCACACCATCCATTCAAGAAGGTCTACAAGAAGACTCCATTTTTGGAGTTGAAAATTAGAGCTATGGGCATATCAAATGGATCAGACCTTTCCTAATAAGGTATTTGGCTTCATTGGAGCCAAAGGAGAAGTCACAACTAGTCATGCTTGCTTCTAAGCATGAGGATGAGCTACAAAGTACCAAGGATCAGCTGTCATACCTCTTCAATCCAAATTCAGAGCAACTAAAAGAGGTATTCAATTTTCTTTTAGTTAACACCTTGCTGATATGGGTAGAAAACTAGTTTCTTATTGATTTTCCACTCATCCAAGCAGCCATACTCAGCTCCAAATCATTTGCATGGCTGTCAATTTTGAAGAAAGGAAGCTATTTTACACAACCAGTTGCAGGGTTTGTTTAGCCCACCTTTGCTTCTAGTTAGAGTAGAGTAGGTAGGTTTGCTTTCAAGTAGAATAAGTGCTTGTGCACACTCTACATGTTCCATTTGGAGCATGTATGATTTTTAGTTTTGTACATAGTTGTTTAGTGTTGTTTTGGTTGCTCTTGCATAGTACATTATAGTGGCATTTTGGTGAAGGTCAGCTCCAAGTTCAGTGGGTTTCCAAGTGGCTCAGAGGTCATATTTTCATAGTTCAGATTAGAATTTATTATCAGGATTGACTCCATGCCCAATGGATTCTTCAAAGGCCACTGATCAATCATCTAGTAGGCAAATGACCCCTAAGAGTTGCCAAATTGTTATCTAAAATGAGCCCACTGCTTATTTTGGCTAACTTGCCTTCATTCTTCCCTTCCTTGTTCTTCAACTTCAATTTTCACACATTTAAAGCACTCAAGGATTTTTGGAAATGACTCCATTAGATAGGATTTTTCTTTCCCTTTCCGTAGAAAGGTAAAATTTTCCTTCTAACTCCAAATATTTTGAAAGTTATGGCCCGATGGAGTTTTCTCGTCAAATTTTCCTTGACAAGCCTGCAACCAATATGAAGGTGTCATGTGGTAGGGTGGAGTGGTGGATGTCGGGGAAGTTCAAGTTTTTGGCACTTTGGTCAAAAGTGTAAAAGGGGAAAAAATTTCTGCGGCCCGAGATGAATGAGGAGCCAACACGTGTCCATTTTGCGATGAGAGGCAAGTGGCGAATGATTTGGGAATTTATCCCCTTTGGCTAAAAGCCCAAATTAAAATTTAGCCCATAGGCCCACGTGGAAGATGGAGAAAATTTGCAAAGGCCCACCAAGTGATGAGGGTGACACGTGTCATCGAGTTAGCGAGGTGCGAGAAAATTTTTGGGAATTTTTCCCAATGGAAAATCAAAAGGGAAAAAATAGCCCACGGGCCCATCAAGGAGAAGGAGAAGGGTTGGTGGAGGCATGGGGGAGAAAGGAAATTTGAGCCCGTGGATGAATAAGGGGCCGACACATGGCAGCGGCGGAGCGGGGCATGGGGGTGTTTGGGGAATTTTTCCCAAAATGAAATCAAAAGAGAAAAAGGAAGGTTTAGCCTACGCTCCCATCAATGAATGGGAAAGGGACACATGTCTCGAGTGGTGGAGGTGCAGAAGTTTTTGGGAAAATTTAAAAGTTTGACCCCTCCGACCTAATTTTGACCCTGTTTTTCACCATTTTTTTCCTAAATCTTTAGAGGGGTATTAATTTTGATCCGTAGATTGGAATTTTGCATTCTTGGTGTTATTGGAAAGATATTAAAGTTATCTACATGATGGAGTCTTCAATTTCATTTTTGGTGGAATCTAGTGGGAAAAATAAAAACACCTTTGGCATGAGAAAAAGCATAGAACCGACATTCAACCAACAATTTTAATGTAGTATGGCTTCCATTCTTCTCCAAAGCATGGTTAAAAATTTTGGGGAATTAACTTTTAAGGGTACCCATGCCATTTTAAAGAATCTAGTTGGTGAATGAACATTCATTTCAACTTTCCCACATTTCTCCTTCTTGGACTCTTTTTTTTTATTGTTAAAAGCTAGATTTGGCTCATTTGTAAAAGGTTGGATGTTCTAGCTTCGAAATCTCTTCTTTCTTCCTTAGCAGCAAATTTGAAGGAGTTCCGGACCTCCCATGGAGATTGTAACATGTTTTTTTCCTCTACGCTATTACAATGTATTATATCAAATATGGGCACAATAATGTATGTTTTGTGATCAATTTTCAATCCTCTCATGCCGTTATTATTGTCTTCTCGATCCTTCATTACATTCTGGTAATTTGTGCATGTTTTTTTGCTGAAATCTTCATGTTTTATGTCTATTTTTGCAAAGCATGGAGTTCAACACTCATTTTTGTATCACCTCTAAGTTTTTGCTTAGTTTTGTTTCTATTTCGATGTTTCTCTCAACCATGTCTCCTTGGTAATTTTAGAGTGGGAATTTTGAATCAGAACCTCTGCAAGAATTTCATGCATACACCTAAACAGAGGAGTAAGAACCAACTTCAATCTGGAGAGTTTTCTCAATTTTTAATGTCCCACACTTAGAGGAAACTCAATGTTGTGCATTCACATAAGATGAGTTTTCCTTAGAAAGAATATGTATAACTCATTTGGGGGTGTTCTAGATTTGCACTAATAGTTCGTAGAGGAAGAACTGGAGAAAAAGGAAGAAGATCTCATTACAAATACCAAGGACTTGAAGTAGGAAGATCTAATCAGTGTTTAGTCAAGATGTGAGTTAAAAGATGAAAAGACAAGAGTGCGTGAGGCATACAATAAAATAGAGATGATCATGTATGCCATTATCCTAAAGCATCCAGACTTAACACTACCCACACAAAATTATGGATCATCCCTAAAATTCTTAGAGGCATTAACCCACATACTCGCCATGGAGAGGTGAGCACTTTCTCTAGAATTAGTGGAAGATGCGTTGGCACGCCGGGAGAAAGAAAATAAAATGAAGTTTGTGGAGATTGTTTGTTAGTACAACAAGATCCTCGCCGATGTAAAATCTGCCGCACAAGTTGTTGAGGCTACCTATGAAAACTGTATAGATAGAGATAGAGTGGCAAGTATTTTAGTTTTCACCCATGAGGTAGAACTCAAGAAGTTCCATGAGAAGAAAAAAAGGAACATGTTGGAATGAGACAAGATCCTAGCTGAGGTAGAAAATAAATCAGAGGCCATTGAGACCTTGTGGGGCTCAATCAAGAACTGGATAAAGGAATTATACCCTCAAATCACTCAAAGGATGGATGTGCTTGATGATTTGGGCAAGCGAATATAAGAGATTGTGGACATAATGAGTACTAAGGGAGATGAGCTTAGTTTTGAAGAAGTGAGCACCCTGGTGGGTGACCTCGTAAAGCACAAAACGAGGTTGACATTTAGGGAAATTAGAAGCTGATTTAAGGAAGGATTTCCCTCTCCTCTTTAGAACTAAATAATGATCCCCAATTTGGATTCCTTCATTCTTCCATTTCAGCCATCTATAAGGATCCACTATTCTTAATTCTTTATTGAAGAGTGTTTCTGAGGAAAAAGAATAGACCTAGTGTGGGGTGATGTTAGGCCCCAAAATAACAGACTAAGTACAAGAAGGCAAGTAGGCACTAGTCAAAGAAGGGCATGTGGGTTGAAAACACATAGGGAAGGATTTCTAGCAGGGTTTCACAACATACATAGTGCATGTGCACATAAGGAAAAATAGGTTTTGTACTTAGCTGCATTTGACACCCCAGGAAGCACACAAGAAAAGCATGACCCTTATGGACAAGGCGCTAGCCTAGTGACTATGGATAAAAAGGGAATATTCTAGGCATGTGATGGAAGTTTCTATAAGGCATAATTGTAAGGAATGGAGATCTCAGATCTAGAAAGGCATGATTTGATGGAGGACCACCTCGACACTTGGTAACCGATCAGTAACTTTTGGAAGGCATGGAGGTGGGTACTAAGGCTATATATACAAGCACCCGGTAGAAGAAAGTGAGATAGTAGATAAATTTAAAGAGAGGTGAATCCCTACAAAAAACAAATGGATAATGTTATGGGGTAGGGATTAGGAGAGATCTATGATCAATATCATATAGAAGGGGATGGGTTCTCATTTTTCTTTGTAATATAATGCACCTAGTATAGTTCTAATGCATCACTTGGCTCTGCATAATTATATGATGATCTGATATGTCCTTAAGGGATGTAATGTGGGTTATTAACTTTGATAGTATGAATATAATTATTTGTTATAAATCGTCTGTGTTCATTACTTATGCATTTCCTTTATATATGAATCATCTACATGTGTTTCTTGTTATTTCTCTTACTTGCATATAATGAGATGATAACTACTTGTAAGTTCATAAGAATGTGGTTTAGTTCTTTTTTATCCTACATTTGATTATATGTTCTAAGATGACGCATTCTCACAAAACTCACATAAAGGAGAGACTCGGCACTCGCACTTTCCTTGGGTGAGCACCCGAGTGCTCTGGGGTGATAGGCCGATGCACATGGGATTCTCCTATTTTATGAAAGGTATAAAAATCACTACATTAGTGTTTGGTCTTTCTCTGTGGTTTGCATTGCATGCTCTCTTAATTCTTCCAACTATATGAGTTATGCATACCGACTTCTATGGGCTTGAACTCATCCAGCTCTAGTTGTTTGAGAATCTCCAATGCTAGTAGCTCAAGTTATATAGGAAACCTTGTCTCCCTTCCATATAATAACTTGTATGGAGAGCTACCTAAAAATATCTTGGGTGTGATCCTATCATACCACAATGCCGACTTGAGCTTGGTATGCCATGTCCACTGATTTTCATCAAAATTCCTTCTTATGATTCTCAACAAAAAAATTTTTTGACTCTTCTTTCCCGTTACCCTAAGGGTAGTATTTATAAGAAATGTTGAGATATATCCCATTCCTAATAGTATGCTCAATGATATTTGTGCCAAATAATGACAGAGAATTATCGATATGATAGTGGCATGTACACCAAACCTCATTTCTATCCCTTTGTAGAAGTCCAAAATGTTGGATTCATTGACTTCCTTGAGCGCTACTATCTTGGTCCACTTGGTGAAATAATTTTTCACTATGAGGATCCATTTATGACCTTGGCTTGAATTCAGATCGATGACTCTAATAAATTACAATCCCCATTACATGAATGGTTGATAAAATAAGATTGGATGAAGTGGGAGTCTTGTAGCCTCTCTTTGTCGAGTGAAGAATGCAAACTTCTTGGACTTTTTAATCCATGCATAGTAGTCACTAAACATTATAGGTAATTAGTAACCAACTTTACTAATTCTAGAAGTCATTACTCGTGGAGAAAATTGGCCACCCACCTATCCATCATGGAATTATTATAGCACCCTATCAATTTGATTTGTTCTAATACATCTCAGGAGAAATCCATTTATGTCCTTCTTGAACAAGATACCGTCATTTAAGGCATATGGAATAGACTAAAGTGTGAAATACCTCCTCTTTGATTTTCTTAACTCTAGAGGGTTGTCTGAAGGTAATGCATCATATCTTGGGTCCAACATGGTGTAGGTACATCATCTTCTATTTACTCTTGACTATCTTGCAGCACCAAAACAACTTCCTCTTGATTACTTGTCCCATCCTATTGACTGGAAGCTAGCTACTCACATAATCCCTTTCCACAGACCATCTTGGTCACCTTTATGTCTATGTCATACTCCATCACATGAGTGATCCAACCTGATCTCTTTTCATTCAAATCCTTATTCAAGAGGAAATCCTTGACTCCAGCATGAGACACTAGCAGTTGATTCTTGTTGTTTGAGATGAGTTGCTGAACTTCTTTAAGCTTATCACAACAGGAGGAAATGCCTCTTAATGAAGGAATGCCTTACTTAATATTCCTCAAATATTTTACTAAATAAATCTATGGGTTATTCTAACCCCTCCTTATTATATTGTACCAAGATTGCTGAAATTTTATATCCTATGCCAAAGGCATATAAGATGAAATCCTTAGATAATTTCAGGTTGATGATAGCGAGCTCAAGATATATCTTATTTGATACCTTCAAATATTTCTTTTCTTTTGATTTCCACTTGAATGTGAGGTTATTCTTTAACATCATCGTTAATGGCTTGAAAAGAATGGAAAAATCGGGCATGAATTTGTGGACAAAATTGATCCTCTTTAGAAAAATCAAGGGCCTTCCCGTGACTTGCAATGGAAGTACTCGTATAGATTCAACTCTTTAAGGATCAATAGTTAGCCCTTCCTTGGACACTATTTGCCCTATTATCTTTCCTTCATGATCTAGAAAAAAACACTTAGGATTTTGGGACACGTCAAACCTTCTGCATCTTTGGAACACTTTCCTGAGGTGGAAAAGGTGATCAACTACGTTCTTGGAGTATACTATGATATCTTCTAAATACATAAGAAATATCTTGTTTATCAGTCTTTTGAATGACATATCCATCACTCTTTGAAATTACCTCCAACATTTGACAATCCAAATGGCATCTTCTTATAAGCGTATGTGCCCCACTTGGTGGTGAAGGTCATCTTGTACTGATCATCCTCTTTCACCATAATATTATTATAGCTTGAGTATCCATCCAGTAGTGAGAACCTTTCCAAACCAACTACAACTTGTAAAATTTTCTACATAGAAGGGAGTGGATAACGATTGTTGAGAGATGCCCTCTTTGAGTCACGAAAGTCTAGGCGAGAACCTAACTTCTCCAATTATTTTCTACACCTAAGTACAAGGTTAGCAACCCAAATTGAGTGCTTGATCAGAAAGATAATGCTTGCTTTAATGAGATTTTTCAGCTCCTTCTTTATCATAAGCTCAATGTGATGGTTAACATGTCTTTATTTCTTCCTAATAAGATTAGCTTCAAGATCTAGTTTGATTGTATTGTAAACACAAAAATTAGGTCACACTCCCTTGGTCCCCTTTCGAATAACTAACTTAAACATAATCACCTAATATTAGCCCCCTTCCACCCCATATTAACTTTAATTTAATTATCCACAATAAAATCAATACTCACCCTCACTCCATTTATTAATTTAATTACTTTAATTAAATAGATGCACACCTCGCCTAGACACCTCCCCATAGACCCATTCATAGCATGTTTCCATAACTAACTAAGACTTAGCCCTACTTACCTTAAAGAAATAAGACTTAGTATAACCCTAAAAGCACATGAATATTCTTCCTCTAACCACATTCCCATGTATCTAAGTGTAATGTTCCATTTAGACCCGGCAGCAACAAGCAAAGCGGGAAAAAATAGCTAAGATCTACTATTTTAGGAAACAAAGCATATCCCACCTCAACCGATTTCATTGAATCCGAAATCGACACTTTGGTCACCCTAGACTATTGTTAGTTATCATATAACCATTTTGGTAACCTTGTTTTAGAGGTTGGCCACATTATCAATTTTTTGGAGAAAAGGATATTTGCATGTAAGAAAGAACCAGAGCTCTTTCACACATCCAGACAGCCATAGCCATCACAACCATTGATTAGAAGGTATTCACATCCATGGTAGAATTTTAGGATGCATTGCCACAATAGTGACCACCATTTCACCAATTAACCATGACCACCACCCAGCCATTGAATCTACACATTAGTAAGTGTTGATCAAAGAACACTTGACATAACTCACACAAGAAGTCTGCATGGAGAAACAGGCTAGGTTTAAGGACGTGGAGGGACAAGAAGAAATCACGCATGGAGGTCAATTTCAGCATTCAATACTTATCTAATTTTGAGCATGAAGACCTATTTTTAGAATATTGCATGCGAGAACACACCAATGATGTAGAGACATGCACCCCATGCATTGTCTATCTTTAGAGGATCATATCAAAGAATTTTTCATGGAGATAAGCTAAGAATAGGATTGTCACTCTAGTTAGTTGTAAGAGGTCTATAGATAGCACACTCGCATGTGTGGCTATGCCTGTAAATGGTGTGTGGATATTAATATCATGTGGCCTATTTTTGGAATAGATAAGTGGTGAAGGGAAAGTCCCCACCCTATATATATGATGTGAATCACATATTAGTAGAGTGTGGTGGAGATATGGATGTATGGAGGTATAGAGATATGCGCATATGATTGGATTATTGTATTAGATCCATGTGCACATTGGTATATATTTCCATTACTTGTAAGGAGCTTCTGTGTTTATTAATAGATGGAAGATATTGGCCAAACCTAAGTGTCATTCCTATGTGTAATTGAGTAGTGCATGTTCTTGATTCAATCATGATTATTGTTTAAACTTGTTCTTTCATAAATCTTAATATGGCATGCATTGTAGAATGATGGATCAGTTATGGATCTATATGTTTCTTTAATCGTCACACTAATATCCTACTATAAAGCAACCCCGAAGAGGGACATGGTACCTTTGCACTTTGGGTGAGTACTTGGTCAAGGTGAGTGATGTGTCGGTGTGTCTAGGGTGTTATCTAGTAAATTCTAGGTTGCATCGGTAAGTGTGTTTTTACCTACACCATTTAATTTCTATTCAATTTATAAGAGTTATTCACCTTTGTTTATTAATCACCATTTATATATTTCTCTCACCACTATTTCCTTCCTATGAAACTGACCATTCCCATTACTCATAATCATTTTAATCACCTCTACCCATTTATGAGTGTCTCTGAATATTCCCAACACCTCTACAAACTTAAACCAACTCCTTACCATCTCTGATTCAGCCTCAGACAAATCCCCAAAACCATGAACTATTGAGTTATTATCAACTCACCTTAACCATCGTCGGTTCTTACTAAACCATCATCGGTCATACCAAACTAATGTCGGTCTCTGTATCTGGAAATCCTACTGATAGCATATCCCAATAACCTTTTCCCAAGTGACCCGAAATTTGACCCGACCTTTTCTAGCACCTTGATTGATTAACTTATTTCTAGATCTGATCATAACCTAGCCTGATATGTTAGATTTTGTTATTGTATTTGGATGAGATACCTAAATCATATCAACTACAGTAGAACCTTGTTTAGTTATGTCATTTCTTACATTAAATTGTATTAAACTGTGGGTTGACTTCCACAGAGGAAATATTACACTTCCTAGATATAGCATATGCTAGGCACCCCACTGACATATATTGTTTAACTCTTTCTTGTGGTCTTGTTTTGTATTTCATGTAGTTCCTCCTAGCCAAAAGAAATCTCTCACAAAGGTGAGCATCGGATCAAGAAGTTAGAACGCGTGCAAAGACCTCCAATAGACCATCATAGCATGCATTCCTCCTTAACCCACACCCTTATCTATTTCATCTAAAAAATTAAAGAAAATGGTAATACATTTTGGCACGCTGGTGGGACCCATCCAGGTTCCTTGAATTTTATTAATTCCTAGGTGAAAGTGGTGTGTTTTTTTCCCTTCTAAAAATCTTACACATTAATTTTATTCTCTAGAATCTTCCCTTCTTTCTATTGTCTAAAAGTAATCATGTTTTTGGTGCTTTAAAAATAATACTTCTTTTCTTTCATCAATATTGCATTAGTGAAAGAGCATCCTCTTCTTATTCATTACTTGCTACACTAAATATCACACTTTGATTTGGGGCTTAAAACACTTGCATAACATTCTTATTTTTGCATTATATCTCACATTAAAAATGAGGGAAACCTATACATTGTAATTCATTCCCAGTGATGGTTGATACAATTAAATTGTAGAAAGAACTTACTTCTCTCTCTCTCTCTCTCTCTCCTAAACTCTCTCTTCCTAAACTTGCACAAATTTGAAATTTATACATCTTCTTAGACATCCCACCCAAAATAAGTTGTCAATGATCATACAATCGGAGGATTGATAGTGGGCACTCAGCTGGTTATCGTTGTCTAGTACCCCATCAAAGGATGACCAACCCCACCATAACATAACCTAAAACCTCACCTTCAAAATTTCCTTCTTTGTATGAAGTCTTCCCAACTAAAAACTCTACTCTAAATTCACAAGTTAGTCTTTTAAATAGCATAAGTTAAACATACTAAATTCACTTGTTGTATTAAGTATTTTTCTTATCTTTGTGCTTGACTTGTGTTTTGAGGTGTGAGGATACGATTCTTCATTTTAATTTTTTCCTTTCACACTCCACCATCATAGTTGGAGTATTATGACTTTCTTAGAGTGTTTCAGGACCTCATATTATCATCCCCAGTACTTTTGGGTTGATTATTACTCTAATATAAATTCACAAAAACTCATTTCTCTTCATTCTTCAAATTTCATAGTAATCGGCATCGGTCCATGTAATGTGGGTTATTAACTTTGATAGTAAGAATATAATGCTCTGTTATAAATCATTTGTGTTCGATTTATGCATTTCCTTTATATATGAATCATCTACATGTGTTGTTTGTTATTTCTCTTACTCGCATATAATGAAATGATAACTACTCCTAAATTCATAAGAATGTGGTTTAGTTCTTTTTTTTCCTACATTTGATTATTTTTTCTAGAGTGATGCTTTCTCACAAAACTCACATAAAGGAGAGACTCGTGCCCGCGCTTTCCTCGAGTGAGAACCCGGTGCCTCTTGGGTGATATGCCAATGCACATGAGATTTTCCTATTCTATGAAGGGTATAAAAATGACCACATCGGTGCTTGGCCTTTCTATGTGGTTTGCATTGTATGCTCTATTAATTCTTCCAAATCTATGAGTTCTGCATACATGAATTCAATGGGCTCAAACTCAACCAACTCTAGTTGTTTGAGAATCTCTAATGCTAGTAGCTCAAGTTATATAGGCAACCTTGTCTCCCTTCCATATACTAGCTTGTATGGAGAGCTACTTGACAATCTCTTGGGTGTTATCCTATCATCCCACAATGCCAACTTGATCTTGGTATGCCATGTCTGCTGATTTTCATCAAAATTCCTTCTTATGATTCTCGGCAAAAATTCATGTGTTTTTGACTCTGCTTGCCCGTTATCTTGAGGGTAGTAGTTATAAGAAGTGTTGAGATATATCCCATTCCTAATAGCATGCTCAGTGATATTTGTGCCAAAGAATGCTAGAGAATTATCTGATATGATAGTGGCATGTACACCAAACCTCGTTACTATCCCTTTGTAGAAGTATAAAATGTTGGATTCATTTGCTTCCTTGAGCGGTACTATCTTGGTCCACTTGGTGAAATAGTTTTGCACTATGAGGATCCATTTGTGACCTTAGCTTAAATTCAGATTGATGATTTTAATAAATTCCAATCCCCATTACATGAATGGATTATCAACTAAGATTGGATGAAGTGAGAGTCTTTGTTAGCGTCTCTTTGTTAGTGAAGAATGCACACTTCTTGCACTTTTTAATCCATGCATAGTAGTCACTAAACATCGTAGGCTATTAGTAACCAACTTTCATGATTTTGGAAGCTTTTACTCATGAATAAAAGTGGCCACCTTCCTCTCCAACATGGAATTATTGTAGCACCCTATCAATTTGATTTGCTCTAATACATCTCAGGAGAACTCCATTTATGTCCTTCTTGAACAAGATACCATCAATCAAGGCATATGGAATAGACTAAAGTGTGAAATATCCCCTCTTTGATTTTCTTAACTCTAGAGGGTTGTCTGAAGGTAATGCTTCATATCTTGGGTCCAACATGGTACAGGTACATCATCTTCTAGCTACTATTGACTATCTTGTAGCACCAAAACAAATTCTTCTTGATTACTTGTCCCATCCTATTGACTAAAATCTATCTTCTCACATAATCCCTTTCTACTGACCATCTTGGTCACCTTTATGTCTATGTCATACTCCATCACATGAGTGATCCAACCTACTATATTTTCATTCAAATCCTTGTTCAGGAGGAAATCCTTGACTCCATCATGAGACACTAGCAGTTGATTCTTTTTGTTTGAGACAAGTACATGCAGAACTTACTTTAAGCTTCTCACAACAGGGAGGACATGCCTCTTAATAAAGGAGTACCTTACTTCATATTCCTCAAAGATTTTACTAAAGAAATCTATGGTTTATTTTGACCCCTCCTTATTCTATTGTATCAAGATGGCTGCAATTGTATATGCTCCACCAAAGGCATATAAGATGAAATCCTTAGATAATTTCAAGTTGATGATAGTCGAGCTCAAGATATAGCTTATTTGATACCTTCAAATCTCTCTTTTCCTTCTAATTTCCACTTGAATGTGAGGTTATTATTTAACATCATTATTAATGGCTTGACAAGAGTGGCAAAATCAGGCATGAATCTACAGAAAAAATTGATCCTCCCTAGAAAAATCTGAAGGGCCTTCCTATGACTTGGCAATGGAATTAATCATATATATTCAACTCTTTAAGGATCTATGGTTAGCCCTTCCTTGGACACTATTTTCCCTAGTAGCTTTCCTTCATGAGCTAGAAAAACACACTTCTTAGGATATGGGGACACGTCAAACCTTCGTATCTTTGGAACTCTTTCCGAGGTGGAAAATTTGATCATCTACGTTCTTGGAGTATACTTGTGATATCTTCTAAATACATAAGAAATATCTTTTTATCAGTCTTTTGAATGCCATATCCATCACTCTTTGGAAAATATCTCTAGCATTTGACAATCCAAATGGCATCTTCTTATAAGCGTATGTGGTCCACTTGGTGGTGAACGTCATCTTTTACTAATCATCCTCTTTCACCATAATAGTATTATAGCTTGAGTAGCCATCCAATAGTGAGAACCTTTCCAAACCAACTACAACTTGTAAAATTTTCTACATAGAATGGAGTGGATAATGATTGTTGAGAGACACCCTCTTTAAGTCATGAAAGTCTAGGTAAATCTTGATTTCTCCATTTCTTTTCTGCATCGACACAAAATTAATAACCCAACATGAGTGCTTGATCAAAAGATACTGCTTGCTTCAATAAGATTTTTCAGCCCCTTCTTTATCATAGGCTCAAAATAATGGTCTACATGTCTTTGTTTCTTCCTAACAGAGCTTAGCTTCAAGATCCAATTTGATAGTATTGTAGACACCAGAATTAGGTCACACTCCCCTTGGTCCCCTTTCAAATAAATAACTTAAACATACTCACCTAACATTAGCCCCCTTCCACCCCATATTAACATTAATTTAATTATCCATAATCAAATCAATACTCACCCTCACTCCATTTATTAATTTAATTACTTTAATTAAATGGATGCACACCTCACCTAGACACCTCACCATAGACCTATTCATAGCATGTTTCCATAACTAACTAAGACTTAGCCCTACTTACCTTAATGAAATAAGAATTAGTATAACCCTAAAAGCACATGCACATTTTTCCTCTAACCACATTCCCATGTATCTAAGTTCAATGTTCCATTTAGACCCGACACCAACTAGCAAAGATGGAAAAGATAGCCAAGATCTACTATTTTAGGCAACCTAGGATATCCCACCTTTACCGATGTTGATCAAGCTGAAACGACGCTAGTCACCCTAAACCATCGTTGGTTATCATATAACCATTTTGGTAACCTTATTTTAGAGGTTGGCCACATTCTCAATTTTGGGAGGAAAGGATATTTGCATGTAAGAAATAACCAAAGCTCTTTCACACATCCAAACAGCCATAGCCAACACAACCATTGATTACAAGGTATTCACATCCATGGTAGCATTTTTGGATGCATTACCATAACATGACCACCATTTCACCAATCAACCATCACCATCACCATCACCATAACCTATCCATTGAACCTACACAACAAGAAGTGTTGATCAAAGAACACTTGATAGAACTCACGAGAAGAAGTCCGTGAAGAGAAACAAGCTAGGTTTAAGGGTGTGGAAGGAAAGGAAGAATTCACGCATGCGAGGTCAAGTTCAACATTCAATACTTAGCTGATTTTGAGCATGAAGACCTATTTTTAGAAGATGGCATGCAGAACACACCAACAATGTAGAGACATGCGTCCCATGCATTCTCTATCTTTAGAGGATCGGATCAAATAATTTTTAATGGAGATGAGCTAAGAATAGGATTGTCACTCCAGTTAACTATAAGAGGTATATAGATAGCACACTATCATGTGTGACTATGTATGTAAACGGTGCATGTCTATTAATAGCATGTGGCCTATTTCTGGAATAGATAAGTGGTGAAGGGAAATTCCCCACCCTATATATATGATGTGAATCACATAGTAGTAGAGTGTGGTGGAGAGATGGATGTATGGAGGTATAGAGATATGTACATATGATTAGATTATTGAATTAGATCCATGTGCACGTTGGTATAGATTTCCATTACTATAAGGAGCTTCTATGTTTATTAATAGATGGAAGATATTGGCCGAACCTAAGTGTCATTCATGTGTGTAATTGAGTAGTGCATGTTCTTGATTCAATCATGATTATTGTTTAAAATTTTTCTTTCATAAATTTGAATATGGCATGCATTGTAGAATGATGGATTAGTTATGGATCTATATGTTTCTTCCTTCATCATGCTAACATCCTGCTACAACAACCCTAAAGAGGGACCTGATACCTTTGCGTGCTTCGGGTGAGCACTCGGTCTAGGCTGAGTGATGTGCCAATGCATCTAGGTTGTTATCTTGTAAATTATAGGTTGCATCGGTAAGTGTGTTTTTTAACTAACACCATTTAATTTCTATTCAGTTTAAAAGAGTTCTTCACCTTTGTTTATCAATCACCATTTATATCTTTCTCTCACCACTATTTCCTTCCTATGAACCCAACCATTCCCATCACTCATAATCATTTTAATCACCTCTACCCATTTCTGAGTATCTCTGAATATTCCCAACACCTCCATAGACCTAAACCAACTCCTTACCATCTCTTATTCAGCCTCATAAAAATCCCCAAAACCATGAACTATTGAGTTATTATCAGCCCGCCTTAATAATCGTAAATCGAGTTCTTACTAAACCATCATCGGTCATACCAAACCGACATCGGTCTCTTTATTTAGCAATCCTACTAATAGCATATCATAATAACCTTTTCCCAAGTGACCCAGATCCTAACCCTAACCTTTTCTAGCACCTTAATTATTTAACTTATTTTCAGATCTGATCATAGCCTATCCTGTTATGTTAGATTTTCTTATTACATTTGGATGAGATACCTAAATCATATCAACTACAGTAGAACCTTGTTTATTTATGTCATTTCTTACATTAAATTTTATTAAACAATGGGTTGAATACCACTTGAGGAAGTAGCACATTTCATGGATCTAGCATATGCTAAGTAGCCCACTGACATATATTGTTTAACTCTTTCTTGTGGTCTTGTTTTATATTTCAGGTAGTTCCTCCTAGCCAAAAGGAATCTCTCACAGTCAGCATTGGATCAAGAAGTTAGAATGTGTGCAATGACCTCCAATTGACCATCATAACATGTATTCCTCCTTGACCCACACCCTTATCTATTTTGTCTAAAAACTTAAAGAAAACAATGAAACATTTTGGCATGCCCGGTGGGACCCATCCAGGGTTCCTTGCATTTTATTCATTCCTAGGTGAAAGTGGTGTGTTTTTTCCCTTCTAAAAATCTTACACATTAATTTTCTTCTCTAGAATCTTCCCTTCTTTCTATTGTCTAAAAGTAATTGTGTTTTTGGTGCTGTAAAAATAATACGTATTTTATTTCATATGTATTGCATTAGTGAAAGAGCATCCCTCTTCTTACTCATTACTTGCTACACTGAATATCACACTTCGATTTGGGGCTTAAAACACTTGCATAGCATTCTTATTTTTGCATTATAGCACCCATTAAAAATGAGGGAAAACTATACATTATAAGTCATGACCAGGTGATGGTTAACACAATTGAACCATAGAAAGCAATTACTTCTCTCTCTCTCTCTCTTTGCCTTTAGATACACAAATTTGAAATTTATACATATTATTAAACAACATCCCACCCAGGAAGAAGCAATCAATGATCATACAATCATAGGGTTGACAGGTGGGCACTCGGCTAGTTATCTCTGTCTAGTACCCCATCAAAGGAAAGACCGCCCCCACCATAACATAACTTGAAACCTCACCCTTAGAATTTCCTTCTTCATAGGAAGCCTTCCCAACCAAAAACTCTACTCTAAATTCACAAGTTATTCTTTTAAATAACATAAGCTAAACACACTAAATTCACTTGTTGGATTACATATTTTTCTTAGCTTTGTTCTTGACTTGCATTTTGAGGTGTGAGGATACGATTCTTCATTTTTATTTTTTCCTTTCACACTCCACCATCATAGTTGGAGTATTCTGAATTTCTTAGAGTGTTTCAGGACCTCATCTTATCATCCCCAAACTTTTGGGTTGATTATTCATCTAATCTAAATTCACAAAAATTCATTTTTCTTCATTCTTGATTTCACAATAAGCGGCATTAGTCTAGTGACCGGTGTCTATTTATATCTGACCGTCGTCGGTTTACTTGTAGTGCCCACTTCCTTTGACATCAATTGATACTTATTTTCATATGGTTGATTTCATTATGGATATTATTATGCTTTGATTTAGTATGATGTTAAACATTTGATAATGGATTATTTTTTATCTTGATTTGGTTATGACGCACGATGATTATTAGAGACACTCATATGTGGATGATGATATACTATTTGACATGCAGGTTTTATGGATGTTGTTCGGACATGTGATTTTGGATATTATTGTAGACACCAAATTTGTGTCTTACGACCCCTTGTGACCCGCATCTCATCCCGCAATCTAACCTCATCACCTAAACCTTAAACAATTATTTATTAATTACCTTATAATTGATAAATCCACATCACCTTACCCACCACCTCACTTGGCCACCTCATCATGACCTAGCCCTAACCCTAAACTAACCTAATTAAGACCCATGACTTGGTCTAGACTCACATCCATAACTAATGCCTCCTTACTCACACCCAAAGCCGACCTTCTAGCCACTTGACCAAGCCCGCAACTGATCTCTCGAGAGAAAAGCAGGGAAGGTGGGCTATTTTACTAAAAATAGCCTACTTTTTCCTTACCGATGCCGGTTCCTACTCGACCGCCATCGGTTACATAACCGCCATCGGTTCCCTGTAAATGGGCTCCCCAAACCAAAACAACGGATCGGAATTTCATTTGGGAGATCAGTTAAAGGATTTCTGGATCAACAGAGAGCATTGTGAGCGAGAACAGAGTCCGGATCTTTACTTGACAGAGCAGAGACAAGTGGAAATACCAGAAGTGTTTACAACCAAGGAGATCAACTTGCATCTTTGTCAAAACCAGTAAGTCACATCTTGCATGTCCTCTGTTATAACATTTCTTATGCTCTGTGAATTTCAGTCCTCCTAAATCCATCTCTGAATCTACTACCCAATGTGTCATTACATCTAACTATTATTCTTTTGCTTCTAATCATCCCATTTCCTAATATCATCCATAAACCAGCCTTACAAAACACCATAGCTACCAAGAAGATCCTAGAACCCACCGGTATCGGTTATCGATAATCGCATCGATTATCGATGTCGGCATCGGTTCCTCTGATCAAAACCAGAAAACCAGCCTTTCCCCTACCCAGTTCAACGAAACAACTTAATTGATATCTTACGGCCTTTTGTGTTAATTCATATTAGCGGGGAACCGACCACCTTCGAAAGGAAGTTTTATATTTCCTGGGCCCAAGGCCAGTTCCCTCATTTATTGTCTAATTAAAATCTTGTGGTCTTGTGTTCTTATTTGCAGTAGTCCTTCCAAGACAAAAGGAGTTCTTCGCGATCGGCCCGATCTTTCTCTACGATGCAGCACACCATCTCGACATTCAACAGTATTCCTCCTAACCCTAACCTTATCTCTTTCTAAAAGGAATGAAAGGATAGAAGCAAACAAACTTTCTGTGTGTTCTTTTCCATGGCTGTCATCACTCGGAAGCAAGCCGCCGCCATGGTTTCACATGCCTGCTTTCTGTGTCTTTTCTGAATCACCCCCTTCACATTCTATAGGGAACCCTACGGACACCGGTGAGATCCCCAAATTCTGTAGGAGACAAGGACTTTGCCAAATTTCTGGATGCTAATCCCAGTATTTGTCAATACTATTTGTCTCATGCCCCGACCGTCGCTTTGATGGTCAGCTCCTTATTGGCATCCCTATTAGTATAGCTGCTCATTTAGCTCCCACTCCTCCCGATAACACCGCCTTACTTCTGCATCTCTAGCCCGTCTCCCAATCCGGCTTCGGAGGTTCATACGACCCCGATTAGCTTTCCTTTGGTTAATCTTGGACCCCACGTATCGTTACCACCAACTGCCCCTACCTCATCTCTCTTTGAGACCACCCCATTCATGACTTGCTCTCTGCCACCTATCCACACGAGCTTTCCTTCTCAAGCTCCGCCTACCTTTTCATTCCCATACACGTATCCAAGAACTCGACACCTTATATGGGACATCCCTATTACATTGCTCCAACATACTCATCCTCCATACCTTATCAACATTTAGCCCCACCATTGTCCAGTGGAAGCCCTTGGTCCAACTTGCCTCCGTTTACCACAACCGCATCATCATCTCATCCAACCACAGATTTCATCAAACAAATGATGGACAAAATGCAAAACCTGGAGGCTTCGTTTGTGAAGTCGTAGCGCCTTGACATACGAGCAAGTTTGTCGGGAGCCCATTCACCCTTCTGTCCCCCTTCATTCATATCCTCCTCAATGGGAGTTGCCAAAATTTACTCGTTTTAACAGTAAAGAGGATCCTCAACAACACTTGCGATCATTTAGACATGCTTGTTATTTGATTGCCCATGATGACGCCTTGTTACTCCGCACCTTCCCCATGTCCTTATCAGGACCCACCTTGGAGTGGTACAGTGCTTTAACCCAGCACTCGATCTTCTCTTTTAACCAACTAGCCCAATCTTTCTTGGATCATTTCTCCATTAACATTGCCAAGAAAGTATCTATCACCGACCTCTATGCCATCCGACAATTTGAGGACGAATCTATCGCAGATTTCGTTGGACGATGGCGGGGCCTTATCAACCAACTTACGTATGCCTTGCCTCAAACCGAACTTATCGAACTGTTTACGTGGGCCTGCGCTAAGCACATCTCCCCCACCCTCCAAATTCAAACTTTCCGTACATTCGACGAGGCCTTTACCATGGCTCGGAAACTAGAAATTCGAGCCTTAGAAGAAGAGAAATTGCGGTTGCGTAACAAAAACCCCAATTTCCGAACTCCAGATTCTACCAACAAGCCAAACACCACCACTCCTCACGCGTCCACTTCTTCTAAATCAAAAGGAGCTGTCCACGCGGTAATGGTCAAATCTCAAACACCGTCCAATACTCCACCGAAAACCACCTATAAGTATAAGCGAGCCCATCAATTACACTCCCTTGGGAGAAACTTATGGCATCATCCTGGAGAAATTGCTCAAAGCTGGGGCTATCACCTTGCCCCCTGTTAAACCTCACTCTGGGTTTGACTCCACCCACGCAATACCTTCCTGGTACAAAGAAAATGACTTTTGTAACTTTCACCATGTAAAAGGACATAGTCATGAAAACTGCAAGATGTTGAAAAACATAGTGCAGGAAATGGTTGATGTAGGGGATATAACCCTCGATAATCCTAACGCCCCTGCTAACCGAAATCTGAAAATTTTCAACAAGCCATTCCCGAATCACTCGTCCAACAGTAACGTAAACCAAGATATCTTAGCCGAGGAGAGTGTTCATGAGATCCATGCAGTCTTCGATTCTCAGCCAAAAGCCTCTATTGAAATTTTTTTGAATCAAGCTTCTCCACCAACACAGGAGTCTCAACCTCCTTCACCACCATCAAGCCAAAGTGAAATCATTCCTTTACCCATAAAAGAGTTAACTACCCGGACTTCTCTTCTCATCGATGAGTCTTCTTACACCACATCCCTACAAGGCTGTAAGCGGATGTTATCTAATTTATCTATTTCCCAAACGTCCCCTTCTACCGCTCTTGCTACACAAGAGGAAGGCTCGCCACTCCTTTTGACATCCTTAGACGAGAAATCTCTTACACTGACATCACCACATTCTTTAAACATGACAGATCCCCTCAAACACGCCCTCCTACCTATTAGTCCCTCATCGCCTAAATCTTTTCAACGACCGGTTGACCTCTTAACATCTATTGATACAGTGCCTCATCTACCTCCTGTGTCACACCCACAGTGGACTGGAATCACAACCCGTCGTTCTTCTGTACAAAAATTACAAATCACACCTGGAGACTGTCATTCCACAGAAGATAGACAGGCCCTATGGGAACGTTTGAGTACCCCTTTTTCTACTCAAATGCAAATGACTGATCCTGATGTCTCCACCATATACCCGAAGTGTTTACAGAAGCTTAAAATGCCCCTGTTCTCACCTTCACCCCCCTCACCTCTACCAAATGCCCCGTCCACTTCTATCAACTTAACCAGATCTTCCCCTACGCTTGGGACCTCACCAATGCCCAGTCTAACGCACCCGCCTAAGCGACTTGATCTATCCAAAATAAATCCGTCCCGCCACCTAGGAGACAAACTCAATCCGTGCCCCTACCACAATCAAAACCATCATCGTCATACCTACCTTCCATATTGGACCCCATCCCTCTACCTTACATCAATATATCGTACCTCCTGCGTTTTCTTCAAAACAACCTACGCCTTCCGCACCCATACAGAAATTCCAGGGTATAGCAACATCGTCACTCTACGTATCCTGTCCACCTATCAACCCTAAACAAATTCCATCATCAAAAGATTGGTTTTCGGTCACTCCTATTTCCCCATGGTTGTTTTCTGATACCACATCATCTGCGGCCTCATCATCCAACATAGCTTCTGCGCCAAAGAAATCACGTTTAGTGAAAACCACGTATCAACACCCCTCGGCTAAACCACCACCCGTGCGAACCAACCACGCCCAAACATTACCAAAACCCGCACAACCAATACCCTCATCCTCTTCTGATTTTGACCCACTCAAAGGATCTTACGCCAAAATCCTTGCTATGTTGGTGGAGAATGCGACCATTTCCCTACCTCCACTTAGACCTTATGACCCGTCTAAACCCCGACCTATGGGTTACGATGAGTCTAAAATCATGCTTATCACCACACACTAGGACATGATGTGGAGGGATGCAAAGCTCTAAAAACCATCCTTCGTCAGTCACCTCTCCCGGATAGAAAGATTAAGAAAGACAACTTACGAAGGGAGAGACCTTTAGTTTCCATTCCCTCTCCTATACCATCTGTCCCCGCCTCACCAAGATCTATCATTATTACAACCCCACCTCTTGAAGACCATGAGTTATCCCAACCATCTTCCTCATCTCAGGTCTACGAGATTAATATGATTAGTGTCGCTACTCGAGGGTAGAAAAACAATGGGAAAGCAAAAGAAAACACACCTGTGGCATCTCTTTCTCCGTCAAACATCCCGATTGCACCACCACCTAAAGTGGTCATTCATGGACCCACCTATCCCGTCTCTAATGGCATTTCCCACCGAAATATGATTAAACAGCTTCACCAATCACCTGTAAAATGACACTTTGTATGATCTCATTCGGACTTCAAATCTCATCGACAAGCTCTCGTTGAGATCCTTCAGGATAGAGGTTTTACCTAATGAAACCCCGCTGTCGTCCTCCATTCTAACACCCAATCACGTTGCTTCTCTCACCAAACAACCCACTACCCCAACCACTTCGTCTCTCGCACAATAAGCTGCTGCATCGGTTTCTCCGAAGACGAAATTGTTGACTTTAGTACTGAAGACCCCACCACTGCCTTTTCATTTCCGCTTACGTCCGAGACATTCAAATACATCAGGTTATGATTGAGGGGTGCTAGCCTAAACATCATCTCTTAAAATCCTTCCAAAAATGAATATCCCTTCTAGTTGCATGTGTGCCAACCCCATCATGTTGCGATCATTCAATGACGCTATTACTTCTACCTTAGGCACCGTGATCCTCAACATTCGGGTAGGACCACGTACTTTACCCGAACTCTTCTATGTCTTGGACGGAGAGTTCCAATATAATATATTGTTGTGTCGTCCTTGGATCCGAGCCATGGGATGCGTTCCTCAACATTATATAGATGCATAAAATTTGAGTACGAGGGAAGTCCTACACCGTAAGTGCTGACCCTCCCCCTTTAAAACCTGCGATATGTTATACCGCCCTAACGATGTGCTTATACCAATCAAGACACCCATACATTCAACCCAACCATCCTCTTTCAAATGTACCTCAACCATCCACCTCAACCATGCCTACGCCTTCAATCGATGAAACCACCATCGCAAAACCACTTCCCTTCCCGCAGCTAACATTTCAACCTCCGACCCCTTAGTAGATGTTTTTAGCACCTTACTTTGGGGAGTACCGCCTATATAACGTTAGTTCTTTCCCTACCCGCAGAGTATGGACAATTACATGCACATCCCACCTACGGCCGTCGTGTGGGGGAGGTAATCTCTTATGGACCACCCCATTGCCGCACTAACCTAACGTATGGGGGTGTTGACGCATCCTCCATTACCCCTAAACCTCCTCTTGGTGTGGTTCCTTTCCAATCTGATTTTCAATACTTGACAAATCATCGTTTCACCCTCACCTTCTTGACTCATTGTGTGCGTGGAAAGGCTTTGGTTTTGGCCTTTACGAACAAGGCCGACATACACTCATTCCCGTGACTACCCGTAAACATAATGATCATAGTGGTCTCGGTTTTCCCGAAACACCTACACAGGAGACACCTCCTATCAGCTGTATCTGGAAGAAGAAGACGTCGCCCCTACCAAACCATCATCACCCACTTTGCCATCATCACCCACAGAATCTATAGACCCTGAATCCATCCCTCCTAACTTTTTTTTTCATAAATGCTATCTTCATAGGTCCTCTCACTTATCAACGCGATAATGAGGACCCATCTTCTCTTCCCCTTCTGTATCCAGACATGATCGAAGAGGATTCGCCTTTGATTAATGTTGTTGAATGCCAGGATGACGACTCCATCCTCACTTACCTTGGCGCGGATGATTCTTATATTCAACGAGCCTTACCATCTGAAACCCAAACCATGCTGAACGAATCTACCATAGAAATCAACATCCACATGGAGGAGGATCCTCACATTGTGAAGATTGGACAATCCCTTAACACATCAGAACAAGCCGCCTTTACTACCTTTCTCCGTGCTCGCAACCAAGCTTTCGCATGGTCTTACGCTGACATGCCAGGAATTGATCCTACCATTGCCATCCATAACATCACCCTAAACCCCGATTCCAAACCAGTCAAACAGAAATTGAGAAAAATGCATCCACGCATTGCTCTCTTGGTCAAAGAGGAGCTCCAATGACTCCTTTCTGTTTCCTTCATCTTGCCTATTGACTATCCTCAATGGATTTCTAACATCGTACCTGTCACTAAAGCGACAGGGGGACTTTGGATATGCACAGATTTCTGGGATCTTAACCTCGCTTGCCCTAAGGATGACTTCCCCTTACCTAGCATTGACCAACTTGTTGATCTAACTGCAGGTCATGAGATGCTCTCTCTCATGGATGGCTTTTCAGGATACAACCAAATTTTGGTTGCCCCTGCCGATCAACACAAAACTGCCTTCATAACTCCTTGGGGAACCTTCTGTTATCGTGTCATGCCATTTGGCCTTAAGAATGCTGGTGCTACCTATCAGCGGGCTATGACCTACATTTTTCATGACATTATGCACACTATCCTTGAAGATTATGTCGACGATCTTCTCGGCAAGTCTAAACATCGTAGTGAACATCTCGATGTTTTAACCATTATTTTTGATCGCCTGTTACAATATTCTCATCGCCTTGACCAAAGAAATGTGTCTTTGGTGTTCTTTCGGGAAAACTTCTTGGCTTTATCGTCTCTTTGTGTGGCATTGAGGTTGATCCATCTAAAGTCAAAGCTATCCTAGAAATGCCCCCACCCAAAAATCTCAAACAATTGCGTAGTTTACAAGGTAAGCTCCAATCTATCCGACGTTTCATCTCCCAACTTTCGGATCGATGTCAACCTTTCCATCACCTCCTTAAAAAGGATATTGCATTCCAATGGAGCGAAGAATGTCACCAAGCCTTCGAAGCTCTCAAATCCTATCTCTTGCAGCCACCCGTGCTTATCCCACCCCAAGACGACCGCCCTTTCTACCTTTACCTTTCCGCCACCGACCACGCTGTAGGAGCCATGCTTGCACATCGTGACTCTGAGAATCGCGAACAAGCCGTTTATTATATAAGTCGTACTTTGGTGGACTATGAGACTAGGTACACACATATAGAAAAGTTATGCCTAGCCCTATCATTCGTGGCCACCAAACTCCGACACTACCTTCTAAATCACAAGACTTTCGTCATCACCAATACAGACCCCATCCATTACATGTATGCCAAACCTCATCTGAACCAACGCATTGCCAGATGGCTCATGCTTCTCACCGACCTCGACCTTGAGTTTGTCCACCAGAAATCAATCAAAGGACAAACCATCGCAGACCAACTTGCGGAAGCTCCTTTACCTGGGGAACAATTTACCAATTTCACATTTCCCGACGAACTCATCGCTACTCTTTCCCTCACGGAGGAGTCGTACCCAATGACCCTCTTCTTCGATGGCTCCAAATGCCATCGTGGCGGAGGAGCTGGCATTGTTCTTATTCCTCTCGACGCTGAGCCTATGCCTCTTTCATTCCGACTCGATTTCCCTTGCACTAATAATACAGCGGAATACGAGGCCCTTGTTCTGGGTCTCAGTTGCGTTACACTTAGGCATCAAATCTATCAACATTTTTGGCGACTCTCAATTGGTAGTCAATCAAGTTATGGGCGTCTACCAATGCAAAAATGAGGAACTTCAAAAATACAAACACTACGTGGATTCACTTCTAGCCTTATTTACTCACTATTCTATACAAACCATTCCACGCTCCACTAACAAATTTGCGGACACTATGGCTTGCCTAGCCTCGCAAATTCTGCCCTTGCACCAACTGACTACTCAATTATTCGTTGTGGTCCAACAACTTTTGCACCATCCTATTTAACCCCGGTAGTTTGCATGATAAATACTGTGTCTACTAGTTCGCAGGATACCTGTACCACCAATTTCACGACTACCTTACAATCTCTGTCCTCCCACCTGACCTTACTAGTAACGGCAAACGTGCTTTTCTTAAAAGTGTTTCGCGTTATGTTGTCATGGGGGGACTCCTCTATAAACGTGGCTTTGATGGCATCCTCCTTCATTTCTAATCTGCGCGAGGCCACTCATACCATCCAACAGGTCCATGACGGTATTTGTGGTGGACATTTCAGCGGCCTTGCCGTGGCCAAATGAATCCTTCGCCTTGGTTATTATTGGCCTACTCTCAATAACGACTTCTACTGAATATGTTAAGCGTTGTGTTATGTGTCAGCAACATGCCAACCTTCAACATACTCCTAGCCACCCGCTCCAGGTCGCTCGAGATCTTTGGCCCTTCTCACAATGGGGTTTAGACCTTATTGGTGAGATTCACCCGACCTCTTCACAACGTCACCGTTGGATAATCACAGCGACCGAATATTACACAAAATGGGTGGAGGCTATTCCACTCATTTCAATCAAAAAAGAAAAAATTGTCGAATTCATTAACCATCACATTATCTGTCGTTTTGGTATTCCTCATCGCCTAATAACAGATAATGGTAAATCTTTTAAAAACAAGTTGTTACAAGACCTTTGTGACAACTTTGGTATCAAACTTAGTTTCTCATCACCTTACTATCCACAGGCCAATGGTCAGGCTGAATCTTCTAATAAAACCCTAACCAAAATCCTCATGAAAGTTGTCAATGACTCCGGCAAAAATTGGCACGATCACATTCCCTTTGCCCTTTGGGCTTATCGTACTAGCATTCGTACCTCTACTAATGCCACACCTTTTCTTTGGTATACGGTGCGAGGCTGTTTTTCCTCTCGAAATACAAATACCCTCCCTTAGAATATCTCTTGGGATATTCTCACCAACGATGATTTCCGTCAAGAGCGGTTAGCCCAATTGGAGCTTCTTGACGAATGCCGTCTTACAGCTCTTGATCACCTTCAAATCTATCAAAAATGCATTAAACGTGCTTATGATAAGTGACTTCATGAGTGTACCTTTAAGGTTGGTGATCTTGTCCTCAAAGAGAATCAACATGTCACCAAACTAGAAAAGAGCAAACGTGGAAAATTTTCTCCCAATTGGATTGGGCCTTATATAATCACTCACACCTATGGATCTGGTACTTATCGTTTAGCTTCGCTTAATGGTAAACCTGAGCCTGAGCCCCTTAATGCCTTGCATCTTCGACCATTCTATTGTTGAAATTAGTGTTATATCACTTCTTATCCGCCTATTGCTCATCCCTTGAGCTCCCATACCACCACATGCACTTATTTCCTACATCTCGAAATAAAATCAAGCTCACCTCTCACCTCCCCTTAACGATGCCTTCCCCTTTTTAGTCTAGTCCATGACTTCAACGTATTAAAGTAAGCCATATTCTTATGGGATTTTCTTGAGTCAAACTTCCTACAAAACTAGATGCTTCACGCTAAAAAGAACATCTAGTCATCTAAATAAAATATAGACTGCTCCCTCGAAGGACAGCTATATGCCAAATTATTGCTGCTATTCTCTATAGACTGCTCCCCTGAAGGACAGCTATGCACTAAAATCATATCTGCTACTATAAATAGACTGCTCCCTCGAAGGACAGCTATACACAGTCAGCCTCTAGCAGAAGCTTCTCGCATCGATCAGCTTCGTGAAGACCTCAAGAATAATACAATCAATATCCCTTGTAGACTTCCCGCATCGATCAGTCTACATTCAATAAAATAAAAGCCTCATTCAAAAGGACTTTTGAGTCATGGACTTGTCTATTTAGGGTAGGTTCTCTTCCGTCAGAACACTCACTTTGTAATAAGTTCTCCGTACCTCAGCTATATCATCCACCTCACCTCACCATTTGTTTCAACTCAAGGGACGTAACGTACACCTGATAGGTTGTGATCACACAACTCTTTTCACCTATTGACTTCTCGTCTATGCACGGTACCTAGGGCTCCAAGCTCGTTCTACGTTGTGTGGTTTGTTTAGCTCTTTTCACCTACGGAGCACTCTTTCTACTTTGCCTCGCATCTAGGATTGTGTGTTGACCTTAATCAGGACACGATTCCCTACTACTTGGGTAGGCTAACTTTCGCTTCCCTTATACCTTTTACAACATCACCAATTCATTACCAACACCATCAACCTTACCTTTACCAATCTTAATATTTTTACCAACTAACCAATTGCCTAAACTGTACCAAATTTCCTGACTTCGCCTCTCCCTGATCCTAAGGGAGAACTACATCGGTCTGAGGCCCCTCCTTGCTTTGTGCAAAGGGCTATGTAGGCAGCACTTCGGAGACATGGGGTCTCCCAAGGTTAGATCGACCATCCCCTACCATAACCTATCATGTGTGGTAAATATAAATATTTTTGTGTATTTCTATTTAATCACATTCCTCTTTATCCTTTTTCAAAACACCGGAAATCAAAACACAAACATTCTTATTTTTTTCGTAACTCAAATCAACACACATATTCAGCTTTATTTAGATGTTAAAAAAATACATCTTCTCTATCATAGACACGCAGGTCGGCATCCTTATTTATTCTTATACCTTGCTAACATTTACTCAGACCCTCACGCCTCATCCCGAACTAGGTGATGATCGTGATCGTCGACCCCTCTCGCCGGGCCTCTCTGTCCTCAAAGGTACCACGGCTATTGGTACCACCCACTGATCTACCAATCTCTCCTATAACATATGAATACGCCCTCTCGCATGGAGAACTCCAGCCTCTAGTCTCCCCGCCCGTGACTCCGCAACCGCTAACAATCCTCTTGTCTCATTCACCTGCGTTTGGAGCTGCTGAACTAAACGCTGCAGACGATCCCTCTCTGCTGTAATCACATACACGGTGCACACCATTACATACACCTTCCCTAAAAACAACCACCTACGACAATAATTTGCTCGTTTATTCCTTTTTATACATACAAACATACCTGAAACCCCTGATTGCCTACCCCGTAACACTTACCTCACCTATAACCCTTGCTATCATGTTTTCTTTTTCATATCTACCCACTTAATCTCTTATTCATAACACATGCAGTCGTTAAATCACAAACAAGCTGATACCTCTTGGGTTGCAGCAGCTTGAGGTGGCCCTTGTCTTCCCTCTTGTCCCTGCCTGCTGGATGCTTCTCCTCGTTCTACCATGATCACCACTCTTTTCAAATTCACCTTTCTACTTTCTCTCGGGGTAATCTCGGATTGCATTCACCTTTCCCCGTCTCTTTTCTCCTTATCACTCAAATCTCTCATGCAAATAACTGTCTCAGTCATCAAAAAGCGTCACGTTCACATATTTAACCTCTTGCATGGCTCTAAAATTAAAACTTAAGTTGCCACCCTAGCTTTTCTATATTTAGAAAAGCTCATACCTAAATAACCGGTATCGGTTACTTAACCGATATCGGTCTATCAGCTACCGATATCGGTTCCTTAACCGACATCGGTTACACACCTATCTTTTCTCAACAAATCTTTTTTCTTCATTTCTCACCTAATTTTTTGTCGCGCCCACCTCTTTTCCTGCATAAACAACATAATTTACCACATTTGTTCATCCACCACACATAGCATTACAATTTCATTAACATCATTTATTTTATACAAATACACAAACCATCAACTACGGATATCAAGAAACTATCAATCTATACATCATTTGGATCCAACTCATCAGTTACATATATCACAATGTCACAAAACCACCAATTCATCACATAACCTGACATTCATATATACGTACAAAAAAAACAAAAACATCAGCATCATCCATCTATCAACATGTCAATTAAACTCATCACACATTCTATATATTACCAGCCATTAACCAAATATTTAAACACATTTTGAACACTGCATGTGGATCAAAACATCATCTCTATATATATATATATATAAAGTTTTCAAAAATACAATGTGCCCTACATCGGGGCCTCTGTGATCTCATAATCCACCAAAGTCGGCACGCAGGCTGCAATAACTGTCAAAAAATCTCGACTCGGCTCGCAGGCCGGTCCCTCGTATCAAAAATAGATATATACTCGGCTCGCAAGCCGGTATACAATAAATGAATACATGAATAATACATAGGCACGCAGGCCTCTATCAATACACCCGGTTTGCAAACCGGTGCCCATCTATCAATACACCATGTCTGGGATCTCTCAGCTCTCCCCACCACCCTCGGCACCTCTCCCCGCTGGTCCCTGTGGTGCCTCTCGCCTCCCGCTGTCACGGACACACCAGGTGTGTGGCTGCGCACTCTCCCTGAGATCTCTGGCTGTGAGAGGTCTCGGCCCTATGCACTGCATAAGCCTGATACTCGACTCCGGTACCATCAAGAATATCCTGATAATATCGGGCCTCTGCTCTAACCTCCATATAGCGCTCTCGAGCCACTGACGGAGCTGGGGCTGGTCCCCTGGCACCTACAACCAATGCCCCCGAGCTCGTCTTGGGTGCTTCTTTGGTGGTGCTGTGGGCGCGGTGGTGCGCAGTACTGTCTTCTTTGCTGCGCACACGTGCTCGCACTCGCACTCCGTGGCCGTGGTCTTGGTGGTGGTGCTTTGCTGTGCACGTGCTGCTGAGCCTAGGCTAGCTGCCCCTGTAAGACCCCTATCTGTGCCTGCGCAGCAGCTAGCTGCCCCTGTAAGAGCTGCACCTGACCCCTGAGCTGATCTCTCTCTCCTATCACTGCAGCCACGTCTGGCTGTGCAGGCGGTACTATCCTGGCTGCTCTCTGCCCAGCCCACCACACCCTGTATGCTCCCGTGCACCCAGCATCATCTACACCCTCACCTGCTGGCCTCTCTGCAACCCAATCTGGATCCAAAGGCTGTGGTGCAGGCAGTGGGGCCTCTACATCCTCCCTCCTGTACTGAGGGAAGGGAGGTGGCTCATCCTGTCCGCACCCCATCTGCCTGCGTACCCTCTCCAGGGGTATCCTCTCGTACTCTCCCGGCCTCCGTCCTGCTATCCAGAATGTGTACTGGATTAGGTGCAACTGTAAGCGGGCTCCTCTGCCAGGGTGGTGACCTCTGTAGGGTCTCCATACAATGTCTACTGCTGTAAGGCCCTCTAGCAAATGTCTATAGTATGCCACATCCCGACCTGCAACAACTGCTCGTGGCTGGCCCACGACCCCCAACCACCTCTGAAAGCCATATCGGTATATGACCTGTGGCCCTGGCTGCTGGGGTAACCCTACTGGCCTGATACATACGATGTGCTCGTATGCCCAACAATGCAACAAAAATGTAGAGCAAATACCGAATCGCCTCCTCCGTGATAGCCCCATAGCTCCTTGTATAATTGCACACCGGATATCTTTGGTGCCCAGGCGTAACAGGTGTGCTCCTCCACCATCTCAAGCAGCACCCCCATCAATGCTCGTGGGAAGCGGCCTCCCTCTGAGTCCGGGAGGGCGAAGCAGGTGATCCCAACCATCATCAACACACACGGCCGTCGTGTCTCGTGTCGATGCACACGGTACATGTCACCGTACCCGATACTCGCGCTATGGTAGGTCAGGTCCGCAAGCGCGGCGCATCCCCAAAACTCGTAGTATGCTGTCCATGGCAGTCTCTGAATCTACCTGGAAGACTGCCTCTCCCTTGATAGGTAACCGAAGGATGCGATACACATCCTCCAATGTGACGGTCATCTCCCCAGTCGGGAGATGGAACACATTGGTCGCCGGATCCCATCTCTCGATGAGGGCGACCATCAGGCTGTGATCTCTCTCTATCGCTCTGTACCTCTGGACTCCACCGAGTCCCACCTCACGCATGATGGCCCAATGAGCCGCAGATACGTGTGGCCTCATCCGCACCAACAGCGGGGGCATCCTATCCCGCATCATCAACTGCTGACGTGCCTGCAAAACCAACCCACATCCTTAGACCTACTCTTTATTACAACATCTACTTTATCATCTAAACACCCTTTTTTATCCCCCCGACTCTCTACCACCCCCCTCTAGTAACCTACCACCCTAAAAACCCAAAACCATCCCACCCAAAACCAACAAAAACAAAACCCAAACAAAACACACTCACCCACAACCCTACCTCAAACCCTTCTAAACCCAAAACCCAACCCTACACCAAACCCTTCTCCCACCTCCACCTCAAACCCAACCCAAAAGCCCAAAAACCCAAAACCCAACCTCCAACCCACACCCACCCACAACCCTACACCAAACCCCAACCCAAAACCCAACCCTACACCAAACCCTTCTCCCACCTCCACCTCAAACCCTTCTCAACCCAAAACCCAACCCTACACCAAACCCTTCTCCCACCTCCACCTCAAACCCTTCTAAACCCACAACCCAACCCTACACCAAACCCTTCTCCCACCTCCACCTCAAACCCAACCCAAAAACCCAAAACCCACCAAGCCACCGACGCCGGCCGATACATGACCGACGCCGGTCACCAACAACAGTCCCTTTCCCTACAATTTTGCGACCGATGCCGGTCGCTTAGTGACCGACATCGGTCACTGTCCTCTCCCGGAGCCGAACCCCCGCGCGGCCCCCAAAACCCATTTTTTTACCTATTTCTACCCATCTACCCACCCAAATACCCTAAAAACTTACCCACCTACCCACCTTAGCCTATCTAGCCTATCTACCCTCTCCCTTTTTCAAATCATTTCCATTTTCTCATTATTTCCTAAAAAAGGTTAATTCTTACCCAAACCCTCAATTTAGCATAATACAACCAAATCACCAAATTAAAGAGTTTCGAATCTACCCGAACGACGACACATCATCGTGGTGGGATGGGTGGTGGCGGTCCAGCTGGTCCAGCCCTCTCCGCTCCTCTGCTGTGCCATGGCTCCAATCCTGATCTGTTGGGTCCCCGGCCAATCAACTGCTACCTCCTCCTTAATCGAGCCCACTATCAACTCTCTCCGCCAATACAATAGCTCCACCTCACTCAATCAAGCCTCTAATCCCAACTCTCCACGTCAAACAAGTTGATTTGGTTTGCAAATAAAAAAAGTGACAATGACAAGCCGTATTTTTCTTTTTATAGGTTTTTCGCCTTTCACCGATATCGGTTTCATTTTGCCCTAAGGAACCGGTATCGGTCCCTTAACCGATATCGGTCATGCAGAATCGACATCGGTTCCCTACCCAACTTTCACCCCATTCTTTGCCCTTATTTACTCCTTGCCTCTTTTTCACCAATATCGCCTCTATCCACCTTTGCTGCACACCATTTGTTCACTTGTCCGGCCTGACCTGAGGCCTCAACCTACCTATTCGGCCCGACCTAAGGCCTCAACCTACCTATTCGGCCCGACCCAAGGCCTCAACCTACCTATTCGGCCCGACCCAAGGCCTCAACCTACCTATTCGGCCCGACCTAAGGCCTCAACCTACCTATTCGGCCCGACCCAAGGCCTCACCCTACCCATTTGGCCCGACCTAAGGCCTCCACCTACCTATTCGGCCCGACCTAAGGCCTCAACCTACCTATTCGGCCCGACCTAAGGCCTCAACCTACCCATTCGGCCCGACCCAAGGCCTCGCCCTAACCATTAGGCCCGACCCAAGGCCTCACCCTAACCATTAGGCCCGACCCAAGGCCTCAACCTACCCATCCGGCCCGACCCAAGGCCTCGCCCTAACCATTTGGCCCGACCCAAGGCCTCAACCTACCTATCCAGCCCCACCCAAGGCCTCGCCCTAACAATTTGACCTGACCCAAGGCCTCACTCTACCCTTATGACCTGACCCAGGGCCACCGCCCAACCACTTGGCCCGACCCAAGGCCGTATCACTTCAATACCATACCCACAATCAACGTTTTATTTTATCCATCCATCATGTACCTTTTGTTCAATCGAGCTCACCTGTTCATGTTTTAGCATGATTAGGGTCCTTGACTTGATCTGTCGACCAACTTTGCCTAGACCTAGACCGTGACGTTTATCTCAACCAAACCAACCATTTGGTACTGCCGAACATGCCTAAACGTTCCTGTACCTCACCTGTTATATACCCTGGAGCTACTTCCTATGCCTTGGATACCAGGATTATATCACCCTTGTTTGGATAAACTATCGACCTTTGCCTACACATTGCTGGTTTTCTTGTCAAATCATGTACCCTCGTCGTACTATTGCATTTCAATATGCGTCTGCTTCCTTGAACCTACCCCACCATCTTACCATCCCCTCTACCCCATTTACCCATTATCAACCCTATCCCTAGTTTCCGTTCACTCAATCTGCGATAGATTTGAGGGGCATTACCTATATCCTTAACATGAGAAACCACTTCATATTATTGTCCACGCGCAGCTTTACAGAACAAGCTACACGACAATAAGGGGCTAATGTAGACACCAAATTTGTGTCTTACGACCCCTCAGACCCGCATCTCATCCCGCATCTAACCTCATTACCTAAACCTTACACAATTATTTATTAATTACCTTATAATTGATAAATCCACATCACCTTACCCGCCACCTCACTTTGCCACCTCATCATGACCTAGCCCTAACCCTAAACTAACCTAATTAAGACCCATGACTTGGTCTAGACTCACATCCATAACTAATGCCTCCTTACTCGCACCCAAAGCCGACCTTCTAGCCACTTGACCAAGCCCGCAACTGATCTCTCGGGAGAAAAGCAGGGAAGGTGGGCTATTTTACTAAAAATAGCCTACTTTTTCCTTACCGATGCCGGTTCCTACTCGACCGCCGTCGGTTACGTAACCACCATCGGTTCCCTGTAAATGGGCTCCCCAAACCAAAACAATGGATCGGAATTTCATTTGGGAGATCAGTCAAAGGATTTCTGGATCAACAGAGATTGCGAGCGAGGAGCAGTCCGAGATCTTCACTTAACAGAGCGAGACGAGTGGAAATACCGTAAGTGTTTACAACCAAGGAGATCAACTTGCATCTTTGACAAAACCAAGTAAGTCACATCTTGCATGTCCTCTGTTATAACATTTCTTATGCTCGTGAATTTCAGTCCTCCTAAATCCGTCTCTCAATCTACTACCCAACGTGTCATTACATCTAATCAAGTTATTCTTTTGCTTCTAATCATCCCGTTTCCTAATATCATCCATAAACCAGCCTTACAAAACACCATGGCTACCAAGAAGATCTTAGAACCCACCGGTATCGGTTATCGATAACCGGCATCGCTTATCATCCCAAACATCGGTTCCTCCGATCAAAACCAAAACCACCTTTCCCCTACCCGGTTCAACCAACAACTTAATTGATATCTTACGGCCTTTTGTGTTAATTCATATTATTAGGGGAACTCGACCACCTTCAAAAGGAAGTTTTATATTTCCCTGGCCCAAGGCAGTTCCCTCATTTATTGTCTAATTAAAATCTTGTGGTCTTGTGTTCTTATTTGCAGGTAGTCCTTCCAAGACAAAAAGGAGTTCTTCGCAGTCAACCTGATCTTTCTCTACGGTACGCGCACACCATCTCGACATTCAACAGGTATTCCTCCTAACCCTAACCTCATCTGTTTCTAAAAGGAATGAAAGGATAGAAGCAATTCTATTCCCGAAGCCTTCCAAGTGAAACAATTATGTGTAGATCTAGAAAATAGATATTATATAAATTATATGTGATAATGTTAAATTACCTTGATGTTGTTGTGATTCACATATTTAGATGATTTTGTGATTATATTTATATCATTTTGGATGTTTTGATATGGCCATCGAGGCCAAAGGAGGTATTTTGTTTTGTAGGTTAATATCACAACAAACATCGGGGATTAGAGACCAACCACAATGGAATTCTAGGTGAATTCGAAAAAGGTCACCATGGCAACTTGTTTTATTGTGTTGTGTTTTTTGTTGTTGTTAGGGATTCCCATGGGGGATCACCTTTATATGTGACCATGGGTTTTGTGTATTTTATTAATGTGGTTAATTTTTATTATTGTTGTATGTATTTTATTAGTAATGTGTTCCTTTCTTTTATTTAATTAAAATGTGGTAGATTAATGTGAGAAAACATATGGTTAAAATTTAAATAAATCAAATTGGGATATGGGAAAGTAATAATGGAAGTTGTTGGCTTTTTTGTATTAAATATGTAAGGGATGTGTAAGTTTGTGTAAGAGTTGTGTAAGTCAGATTTTGGAGTATGAAACACTCCACCTCCTTGGAAATTCGAATTTGTCCTTGGGGGCTATTTTTGGAGGCTTGTGGGACAAGTAAAACTTGTCCCATACCTCTCAATTTAATTTACCAACCATACTTATGGTTGGAGGGGTGATTTTAGACCCTTTTTAATGCATTTTATTAATCATGTTGCAAGTTTTGATTGCACTCTCTTACATTTTATTTAATTTGCAGTCCTTTGGGGTGTGGGCTTTTTGGAGTGTGCAAGTAATTTGTCATATTTTCACCCACCTCTTTATTGTGCTTGGGAGAATGAAAATTTTGTCTTTTGTGTTTGGAGTTGAGGATGTGTGATGTGGCATCCTACATGGATCCACATCATCCTCTTCTCTTCCCTCTTATATAAAATTCAAACTCTTTGCTTGTTTTTTTTGTTGAATCATTTTGCAAACTTCTTTGGGGCACATTTTTGTTGTTTTGGAGCTCTTGTGGATTGTGGAGGAGATTGGAGATAATTTCATACTTGGCATTGTTTTTTTGGGACTGTGTTTTTGGCATTGAAATCTTGTTGTTGGAAACAAAAGCTACCATGGAAAGGTAGGAGCTTAGCTCTTCTTTTATGATTGTTATTTCTTTTGTGTATGAATGAATGGTGCATGTTTTTTTTATTTATTGTTGGCTGGTTGGGTAGAATACCATAGGGATGGTGTAGGAGAAGGCTATGGGGAATTCATGTGGGGGCATAAGGGAATGCCATTGGCATCATATTTTGTGGAGGGAGTTTGGGTTTGGGATCCACCATGGAAAAGAAATAGCTTGCATTTCTTACTTTGTGGGGGGCATAAGGAAATCATAAGGAGGGATTGTGGGGGCATAAGGATATGTGTGGTGAATTTTATTGGTGGTTTGTTATGGTGGATGCCCAATTCCCATTGGGAGGCATAAGTAGCTTCCCCATAGACCTTGCTCCTTTGGCTTGCATGATCAAGCCTGAGTTTTGTTTTGAATGTTTTCAAATGCAGTTGTAAATTGTTGTTTTTGTTGGACTATGTTTTATATTGAATTATGCATGTTGAAAGAATGTTGTGTGTTTGTGGAAGCTAGTTGTTGCCATGGGTTGAATCACACCTCTTATTGTATTATGGTTGGGGCTCGGGGCCAATGATGAAGGATGGCTTCTCCTTTCATTGGATGTCTTGGTTGGGTGGAGAGATTGCCTTTCCCCACTTTTGTTGTGATCAACTTGGAGAAAAAAAAACTTGCATGTTGTTGTTCTGGAGCAAAGGAAAATGCAGTTTTGACAGTCCCTTGTGAAACAAATTCATTTGTAACCTTTCCCACTTGAAGTGGATGAAATTGTAATATTTATATTTGTGAAGAAAAGATGTATGTAATTGATTATGGAAGTTGTACATTTGAAATGTGAAGGATATTTATACTTTTCTTTTTTATTGGAAAGAAAGAAATAGAAATGTGTTATTGCATTCAAACATGGAAAGATGTAAAGTTGTATACTTGAATTAATAAAGAATTGCAAGATCTTTCTCTCATTTGCATTGTTGTGTTGAATTGGAATATCAAATTGTGATTGGAATCCTGTTTAGAAAAATGGAAAAAGAAGAAATACGTATGAAGGAATTATATTGCTTTGTCTCTTTTTGAAATATATTAAATTGGAAATCAAACTTTACAATTTAGCTTTGAAATGATTTGTTTATAAACAACTAAATGCCTTGGACTAGATTAGAAATTAAATACCACACTTAAATGATGAAATTGATAAATAGATTTTCTAGAAATGGATCTCTGTGTAAATTTAAAATAGCAAATAAATTTAATTAAAATGTACAGTTCGGGCCTGCACATTATAATCAACTTGGAAATGTTAAAATTTAGCATGTTGTATTATCAAGAACTCAAATTGACAAAGAACACTTAAGAAAACAATTTAAAACATTGCAAAATCGAGCCCAAACCTTTCACAATCATTTTTGTCAATTGTTGGAAAAATTTAAATTGGAATCAATTAAGAAAATTTACCTTCCTAAAACACTCTAAATCCTTCCTAGAACAATTCTCCATGTCTGTTTGGCATGTTGAGTGAAGGAGGAGACCAAATTGAATAAATTTTATAAGTTAAAATTTACCAGTTGGCTATTTAAAATCCTACAGAGGCCATTTTCATAAAATTGACCCCTTAAACTTTATCAAAATGTAAAATTTATGATTCTTGTGCAAAGAGGGCATCGAGATCTTTCTAGAAAGTCCTCGTTTTCCCAAAACCAAGAGCTTTCTAGAAAAATTTATGGCCCTTTGAAGTTTTCCTTCCTTGGTGGGAAAATTTGGGAAAATTTTCCCTGGCGGGCCCATGGCCCAAAAATTTCCCTTTAAAAATCCTTAGAAAAATTTTGAAAAAATTTTTGGGAAAATTTTTTTGAAATCCCCATCCCGCAACCAACCAAAGGCTGCCACATGGTACCTCACGGTGACAACGAGGGGGGGGGGGAACCCTTTTTTATTTTTGGGCCTTTTAAAATTTGGGAAAATTTCCTTTTTTTCCCTACCCATTGCCCTCCTCCCTGCCTCAAAATGGTCTCCTCTGTGGACGCGCGGACCCCACATGTGGACCCACTAACCTTTTTCCCTTTCCTCCCTTTGTGAAATTTTCAAACTCCCCCACCACCCCACCCTCCCTCTCCTTCCTTCCCACATTTTGGTTGTTGAGAACCACGTGTCCCTAGAACGGACCACGGCGCGTGGCACACGTGGCTTATCAAAATTTTCTTCCCCCTTTGGTGAAATTCCACAAACCTCCACCACCAACCCCTTCCTCTCCTCTCTCTCCGCCGGCTCGGAGCTCCGACACGTGTCCTTGGAGGACCTATGGAGTGCGGGAAAATGGAAATTTTCTCCCACGTAAGAAAAATTTCAAACACCACCCCATGACCCGCCACCAACCCGAAAAATGGGTTTCTTCCCCACTCGACACGTGTCCCCTTGGGGAAAATTTGACCCCTAAAGTCCGCGGTCCATATCTAGAGTTTTACAAGGAGTTAGGAGGACTTCTTTATATCATTGGAAAGGTGAGAAAATTTCCTATCCAATGGAAATGATTTAGGGAAATTTTGAATGTGTTAAGTGTGAGAAAAATCAAGTTGAAACTATGATCCTGTTAGAGAGTGGGTATGGTGTTAATTTACCCCCAAACCTAACTAAAACTTCTAACCCTAAAATTTGGACCTTGTGACCTCTGAAATTGTTAATAAATGAAAAGTATGTTCTAGTAATTTTAGACTTGTTCCAAACCTATTGGTGTCAATTTTGTCTTACTGACAACTTTGTTGTGGACACTTCTAATAAAAAAATTATTCCATAATTTTCCTAACTAACCCTAGGTTGTTTCTTGGGTCTCAAGTGGGTTGTTTTAATGGGCATCACACTTGGTATCAAAGTGATAGTTTCAAAATCTTGGACCATTGGGCACACTAGAAAACTTGGGACATGAAACTTAAACCTAGCACATTTTTAAATCTAAAACAAAATAACTTAGTTTAGAAATTACATATTTTAGTAAACATGGAAATTGAATAAAACTTAGAAAATGAACTAACTCTCACTTTGGTCTCAGGAGGCACAGATGGGGGGGGGAATTTTCACATAGACTCAGACTTACCACCACCACCACCACCACCGGATCAGGGTGTAGTAGCTATCCTACCCCAGATTTTGTAGACTCTTTAGGATGTCAATGCCACTCTACGTGGAGGATTAGGAGGAGGACATGTAGCTAGTCATGATAGAGCCCCTTCCATTGAGGGTCAGGTATCTCCTCGACCCAGCGAGGAGCATAGAGGAGAGAACTCCCATGCGGAGTCAGCCAGAGTAGAGTCACCACCTAGGGGACATGGTGACCAAGTTTCAGAGCATAGAGAGAGGTCTCGGAGCCCTAGGCTTAGGGATGAGCACACCGAGAGAGACCTAGAGGCCATCAGACCACAACTGCAGATCACATCAGGGAGATCCTAAAGCTTTAGCCCTCACATTACTCAAGTGACATGGGTGGATTTCAGGTAGAGGCTCTGGCTAGTGAGCTTGAGCGGTTTCTTCAAGCTTTTCCTTGTTCTAGCAACACAAAAGCTCGTGTTGCGATCCATCTACTGAGGGATGGAGTAGGAGTATGGTGGAGGACAGAGGAGTAGAAGCTCCATGTAGATTCTAAGATAGTGACACGGAGCTATTTGAGGAGAGATTTAGGAGTAGGTATTTGTCACGGAGGTTCATATAGAGAGGATCGATGAGTTCCATGACCTCCGACAGGCATCTCTTTTAGTAGCAGAGTATGAGAGTAGATTTCTGGATCTACTCCAGTATGTTGAGTATATGCAGGATGAGTAGGTGTGGATTCACAGGTTCATCCAGGGCCTAAATTTAGATATTGGAGGTGCAGTGTGGATCCACTACCCACAGACATTAGCTGAGGCCATCGAGAAGGCCTATATAGTAGAGGAGACTCGGGAAGACCCAAGCAGGCTAGAGACCAGTCAGGAGCCGCATCATATAATAGATGTAGGACAGTAGATCAAGGGGGTCAATACCTCTCCCTCGTGGTGGCCAAGTTCAACATAGTCATCCTTTAGGCCACAACAATAGCAGTAACAACAGTCCCACCCACCTCATAGACCTCCATAGAGAGCTGATGCACAGAGAGGTCGGAGTATGGGGCCTCCTCCTAGGGGTCCCATCAGGACACAGGTGGACCTAGAGCTCAGTTAGTGGGAGCTCACTAGTAGAGACCTCAGTAGACCACGTAGCTAGATCATCGGATCCATGCCACAACTTCCAGGGCACCTACTAGAGGTGCTACTCATTGGGGAGGATCAGGAGGATGTTTTGGTTGTGGAGTTACTTGGACACTTTTGGAGAGATTTCCCACAGAACCCTAACAACAAGGGTAAGACACAGATCTCTGAGCCTATGGTTGGTGACATGGGACGTAGCCACATGATTTATGTAGTGGTTGAGAACCACCAGGAAGAGCATCAGAGCACAATCATTGAGACCACAGTAGCATTGGTGGTATTCCTACCTCTGTATTGTTTGATTCTGGTTCTTCTTGATTCTTTCATTGCACCATCTTTAGTAGAGTGATGCAGGCTGGTGGTAGTTAGGTAGGGTCTTAGTTGGGATGTCAAGATGGCTTCGGAGCCAAGATCTCTATAGACTCCTTAGTTAAGGAGTGTGTAGTGGATTTGGGACCTTTCACCACTACCTCAGATCTCCGTATCCTTCCTTTGGGCTCGTATGGAGTCATTTTGGGTATGGATTGGTTATCTACACACAAGGCCATGGATGGATTGTTACCACAAGACTATATCTTGTGTAGATGATTTGGGAGTTGAGTCGGTGATTTTGGGGTCAGAGCCATTTCTATTCACCATCTCCATTATGCAGCTTAAGCGGTGTGTGTGATGGGGTTGTCAGATGTATGTTGTTACAATCAGTGATAGATCAGAGGATGGGTCTAGTGGACCATCGCTAGATGATCATCCCATTTTGAGAGAGTTTGTAGATGTCTTTCTAGGGGAGCTACCGGGGTTACCACCCCCACGTGAGATTGATTTTCATATAGATCTAGTTCTGGAGAGTAGAGCCTATCTCACGAGCACCTTATCGGATGACCACCCCAGAGCTCTATGAGCTCAAGTTGTAGCTTGAGGGCCTTTTGGAGAAAGGCCTTATCCATCCTAGTGTATCCCCTTGGGGTGCACCGATGATCTTTGTGAAGAAGAAGGATGGATCCTTGCGGTTGTGTATTGATTACCGCTAAATTTGAATAAGGTAACGATCAAGAATCGTTATCCCCTTCCTCGTATTGATGACTTGTTTGATCAGATGAAGGGAGCCACAATTTTCTCTAAGATTGATCTTAAGTCAGGGTACCATCAGCTAAGGATTTTGGAGGTGACATTCATAAGACCACCTTCCACATGAGATATGGGCACTATGAGTTCACAATGGTGCCTTTTGGTTTGACTAATGCCCCACAGTGTTCATGAGTTTGATGAATGGGGTATTCAGACCTTCTTAGATCACTTCGTGCTCATCTTCCTAGATGACATTTTGATATACTCACGTATGCGTGAGGAGCATGAGGGCACCTTCACCAGGTTCTTCAGTGTCTTCGGAGCAGTAACTTTACGGGAACTTGGAGAAGTGTGCTTTCTTTTAGATAGAGGTAAATATTTGGGTCATATCATTTCTAGGGGAAGGTATCACCATCGATCCTTCCAAGATTAGAGCCATTATGGATTGGCCAGCACCCACTATAGTGACCGAGGTGTGCACACTTCATGGGATTAGTAGGTTACTACAGGATATTTGTTTAGACTTCTCTCGGATTGCACCCTATATCACTTCCCTTTAGAGGAAAGGGAAGAAGTTTTTTTGGTCGGATAGATGTGAGCAGGCCTTCATAGGACACTAAAGGAGTGCCTCACTACAACACCTATTCTTGCAGTGCTAGATCCACAGGGTGAGTTCTTTGTTTGCACAGATGCTTCTTTAGCAGGGCTTGGAGGTGTGTTGATGTAGGAGGGTAGAGTAGTGGCTTTTGAGTCTCACAAACTCAAGGATCATGAGCTTAATTATCCGACTCATGATCTTGAGCTTGTGGTAGTTGTGCATGCTTTGGTTAGATGGAGGCACTTTCTTCTTGGATGAGATTCACACTCAGATAGATCACTTGAGTCTTCGTCACCTCTTCACATGTAGCCCAATCTCAATGCTCGTCAGTGGCGTTGGATGGAGTTTCTTTGTGAGTATGATATGGAGATCGAGCATGTGAAGGGGAAGGAGAATGTGGTAGTAGATGCTCTTAGTAGATGGAGACATGTGGCTATGGCCACCTCAGTGAGCATAGATTTGTGGAGTAGGATTCTTCAACAACTTCCTCTTGATAGCTTCTACATTGCAGTATGAGCAGAGATCGAGTCTCAAAGACCCCTTGAGGGGAAGTTTGATGGTTTTTCCTTAGAGCAGATGGTCTTCTCAGGAATAGAGGCCAGATATATGTTCCCAGAGATGGAGGCTTGAGGCAGGACATCTTGGTAGAGGCACATCATGCACCCTATTCAGCCCATCCCGGGGTGAAGAAGATGCACGCCACCTTGAGACAGTTGTATCATTGGAGAGGACTTCATAGAGACGTGGCCCAATTTGTGTCATGATGTTTAGAGTGCCAAAGAGTTAAGGCTGAGCATCAACATCCAACAAGCCTTCTTTATCCTCATGCTATACCGAATGGAAGTGGGACACCATTTCCATGGATTTCATTGTTGGGCTACCGATGTCGAGATATCACCATGATGCCATCATGGTCATGGTTGATAAATTGACAAAAGTGGCTCACTTTTCTCTGGTGAAGACCACTTATATAGCTAGAGTAGTGGCACATGAGTATATTTGGATGAGATTGTTAGGTTGCACGGGATTCCACGGAAGATCATTTGTGACCGCGATCCTTTGTACACTTCACATTTCTAGACTACCATGCAGTATGTCCTCGGGATGAGAATCAACTTCAGCACAACATATCACCTTGAGAGATGGATAGACTAAGAGGGGGTGAATCAGATTTTAGAGGACATGCTCAGGATGTATGTGATGGATCAATAGTCTAAATGGGAGGAGTACCTATACTTAGTGGAGTTTTCCTACAATAATAGTTTTCAGAGTTCCATAGGCATGGCTCCTTTTCAGGATTTGTATGGTAGAGAGTGCAGACACCTCTTAGTTGGGACAGGTTAGAGGATAGAGTATCTCTTGGACCAGCTCTTTTACAGACATGGAGTAGCAGGTGGTGTTGATCAGGTAGAGATTGCAGAGGCACAGATATAGGTAGAAGAAGTATGCGGATCAGCATAGGATCGACCATAGTTTTGATGTGGGCATGAAGGTGTTCCTTCGTGTCAGGCCACACAAGAGCCCTATCCATTATGGAAAAGGTTCTAAGTTAGCTCCTAGATTCATTGGTCCTTTTGAGATCTTGGAGCGTATCGGCCCTTTGGCCTACCATCTAGCATTGCCACCCAACTTGTCTCACATACATGATGTTTTTCATGTTTCAGATTCTCGGAGATATATTACAGATCCTTCTCATGTGTTAGATTAGACATCATTGTAGGTGTAGGATCAAGGGGTAGGTGATGGTGGAGCCCATTCATCCTAGATCATAGGACCCTAGGGCCTTCGAGGCAGAGAGGTTGATCAGGTTTGGGTGTAGTGGGACAGATATGATGAGACTGCAGCTACATGGGAGGATGCTACTTCATTACGAGTTCAGTTTCCACATTTGTTCCAGTGACTTCCAGGAGGAAGTCAAGTCTAAGGGGAGGGGGATGTAGTGCCCACTTCCCTTTGACACCCTTTTGATACTTATTTTGATACTGTTGATTACATTATGGACATTATTATGCTTTGATTTAGTATGATGTTAGACATTTGATCATGGATTATTGTTGATCTTGATTTGGTTATGATGCATGATGATTATTAGAGACACTCATATGTGGATGATGATATACTATTTGACATGGATGTTTTATGGATGTTGTTCGACATGTGATTTTGGATATTATGAGTAGATCTAGAAAATGGATATTATATGATGATGATATAGTTGTTGATATAAATTGTATGTGATAATGTTAAATTGCCTTGATGTTGTTGTGATTCACATATTTAGATGATTTTGTGATTATATTTATATTCATTTTGGATGTTCTGATATGGCCACGAGGCTAAAGGAGGTATTTGTGTTTTTCAGGTTAAAAATCACAACAAACATCGGGGATTGAGACCAACCACAATGGAATTCTAGGTGAATTCGACAAGGTCACCATGGCAACTTGTTTTATTGTGTTGTGTTTGTTTTGTTAGGGATTCCCATGGGGGATCACCTTTATATGTGACCATGGGTTTTGTGTATTTTATTAATGTGGTTAATTTTTATTATTGTTGTATGTATTTTATTAGTAATGTGTCCTTTCTTTTATTTAATTAAAATTGTGGTAGATTAATGTGAGAAATCATATGGTTAAAATTTAAATAAATCAAATTGGGATATGGGAAAGTAATAATGGAAGTTGTTGGCTCTTTGTATTAAATATGTAAGGGATGTGTAAGTTTGTGTAAGAGTTGTGTAAGTCATATTTTGGAGTATGAAACACTCCACCTCCTTGGAAATTCAAATTTGTCCTTGGGGCTGTTTTTTTGGAGGCTTGTGGGACAAGTAAAACTTGTCCCATACCTCTCAATTTAATTTACCAACCATACTTATGGTTGGAGAGGGTGATTTTAGACTTTTATAATGCATTTTATTAATCATGTTGCAAGTTTTGATTGCACTCTCTTACATTTTATTTAATTTGCAGTCCTTTGGGGTGTGGGATTTTTGGAGTGTGCAAGTAATTTGTCATATTTTCACCCACCTCTTTATTGTGCTTGGGAGAATGAAATTTTTCTTTTGTGTTGGAGTTGAGGATGTGTGATGTGGCATCCTACATGGATCCACATCATCCTCTTCTCTTCCCTCTTCTATAAAATTCAAACTCTTTGCTTGTTTTGGGTTGTTGAATCATTTTGCAAACTTCTTTGGGGCATTTTTTTTGTTTTGGAGCTCTTGTGGATTGTGGAGGAGATTGGAGATAATTTCATACTTGGCATTTTTGTTTTGGGACTATGTTTTTTGGCATTGAAATCTTGTTGTTTGGAAACAAAAGCTACCATGGAGAGGTAGGAGTTTAACTCTTCTTTTATGTTGTTATTTTCTTTTTGTGTTGTGTGAATGGTGCATGTTTTTTTTATTTGTTGGCTGGTTGGGTAGACTACCATAGGAATGGTGTAGGAGAAGGCTATGGGGAATCATGTGGGGGGGGGCATAAGGGAATGCCATGGCATCATTTTTGTGGAGGGAGTTTGGGTTTGGGATCCACCATGGAAAAGAAATAGCTTGCATTTCTTACTTTGTGGGGGCATAAGAAAATATGTGGGGGGGGCATAAGGAGGGATTGTGGGGGCATAAGGATATGTGTTGGTGAATTTTATTGGTGGTTTGTTATAGGTGGATGCCCAATTCCCATTGGGAGGCATAAGTAGCTTCCCCCATAGACCTTGCTCCTTTGGCTTGCATGATCAAGCTTGAGTTTTGTTTGAATGTTTTCAAATGTAGTTGTAAACTATTGTTTTTGTTTGGACTATGTTTTATATTGAATTATGCATGTTGAAAGAATGTTGTGTGTTGTGGAAGCCAGTTTTTTCATGGGTTGAATCACACCTCTTATTGTATTATGGTTGGGGCTCGGGGCCAATGATGAAGGATGGCTTCTCCTTTCATTGGATGTCTTGGTTGGGTGGAGAGCATTGCCTTTCCCCACTTTTTTTGTGATCAATTTGGAAGAAAAAAATAAAACTTGCATGTTGTTTTTCGGAGCAAAAAAACAAGTTTTGATAGTCCTTGTGAAACAAATTCATTTGTAACCTTTCCCACTTGAAGTGGATGAAATTGTAATATTTATATTTGTGAAGAAAAGATGTATGTAATTGATTATGAAAGTTGTACATTCGAAATGTGAAGGATATTTATACTTTGTTCTATTTATTGAAAGAAAGAAATAGAAATGTGTTATTGCATTCAAACATGGAAAGATGTAAAGTTGTATACTTGGAATTAATAAAGAATTGCAAGATCTTCTCTCATTTGCATTGTTGTGTTGAATTGGAATATCAAATTGTGATTGGAATCCTTATTTAGAAAAATGGAAAAAGAAGAAATACGTATGAGGGAATTATATTGCTTTGTCTCTTTTTGAAATATATTAAATTGAAATCAGACTTTACAATTTATCTTTGAAATGATTTGTTTATAAACAAATAAATGCCTTGGACTAGATTAGAAATTAAATACCACACTTAAATGATGAAATTGATAAATAATTTTCTAGAAATGGATCTCTGTGTAAATTTAAAACTGGCAAATAAATTTAATTAAAATGTACAGTTCGGGCCTACACATTATAATCAACTTGGAAATGTTAAAATTTAGCATGTTGTATTATCAAGGAACTCAAATTGACAAAGAACACTTAAGAAAACAATTTAAAACATTGCAAAATCGAGCCCAAACCTTTCACAGTCATTTTTTCAATTGTTGGAAAAATTCAAATTGGAATCAATTGAGAAAATTTACCTTCCTAAACACTCTAAATCCTTCCTAGAACAATTCTCCATGTCTGTTTGGCATGTTGAGTGAAGGAGGAGACAAATTGAATAAATTTTATAAGTTAAAATTTACCAGTTGGCTATTTAAAATCCTACAGGACATTTTCACAAAATTGACCCCTTAAACTTTATCAAAATGTAAAATTTATGATTTCTGTGCAAAGAGGGCATCGAGAGATTTCCAGAAAGTCCTCATTTTCCCAAAACCAAGCTTTCTAGAAAAAGTTATGGCCCTTTGAAGTTTTCCTTCCTTGGCGGGAAAATTTGGGAAAATTTTCCTGCGGGCCCATGGCCCAAAAAATTCCCATTAAAATCCTTAGAAAAATTTTGAAAAATTTTTGGGAAAAATTTTAAAATTTCCCCACAGCCATCCAAGGCTTCCATGTGACACCTTGGGGTGACAACGGAGGGGGGTGAACCCTTTTATTTTTTTTTTGGGCAATTTTGTTTTTTGGGAAAATTTTCTCTTAAAACCTCCCACGTGGCCTCACTCCCCCCTCCTACCATGGGAAAGTCTCCTCCTACGCGGACGTGTGGACCCACGTTGAAAACTAACCCCTTTCCATCCCTTGGAAAAATTCACCAACTATCCCCACCACCCCTTCCTTCCCTCTTTCCTTCCCGCATTTTTTGGTTGATCACCACGTGTCCCTGACAAACCCACGGGCATGTGGGTGCCAATTGAATTTTCCCTCCCTTTGGCGAAATTTTCCAACCTTCCCCCACCTTCTGTCTTTCTCTGGTGAGGCTTGGAGCTCGACATGTGTCCTGGCGGACAACCAGGAGGCACAAGGGAAAATGGGAATTTTGTCCCATGTAAGAAAAATTTCAAACACCACCCCACAACCCACCAACCCAACAAAGGGTCTTCTTCCCTGCTCGACACGTGTCCCCTTGGGGAAAATTTGACCCCTAAAGTCCATCGGTCCATAACTAGAGTTTTACAAGGAGTTAGGAGGACTTCTTTATATCATTGGAAAGGTGAGAAAATTTCCTATCCAATGGAAATGATTTAGGAAATTTTGAATGTGTTAAGTGTGAGAAAAATAAAGTTGAAACTCTGAGCCTATTAGAGAGTGGGTATGGTGTTAATTTACCCCTAAACCTAACTAAAACCTTTAACCTAAAAATTTGGACCTTGTGACCTCTGAAAATTGTTATTAAATGAAAAGTGTGTTCTAGTATTTTAGATTTGTTCCGAACTTGTTGGTGTCAACTGTTGTCTTGCAACCTAGTTGTGGACACTTCTAATAAAAAAAATTATTCCATAATTTTTCCTAAATAACCCTAGGTCATTTCTTAGGTCTCAAGTGTGCCCTCCGGTACTACCTTGCTCATTCTTCCACTCAAAATTCCTCATGATAGTTAATATATGAAATGACCCTATATATCCCTCATACTCTAGCCTCCACTTCTATGTCAGCTAGTACCAGCCCGGTACTACCATCATCCACTTTATCACTTGTGGTGTCTCAGCTAAATCCCATAGCTACTATAACTATAGCATCTACATCATCTATCACACCCACAACATCAATTTTCCCTTTAACAACCATTTTAAGTATAGCCCCATCCACACCTACCACTTCACATATACCTATTTCATCGCAACCACCCCCAATGTCGATAGCTTAAACCCCTTTTCAAAACCTCATCCTTTCCATCCCATAGTCCTTGCCCCAATCACCGCTAGAGTTATTACGAATACTCCACCCATTTACACATGCTACCAACAATCCCCGACCTCATATATTGTTTATTTTGGCTATGTGTCACCTACATCTATTCCTCCTACACAATTATCATACTCTATGCCACCATACACTAGCATACCACCCACCTCATACATTCAACATCAACCCCTTTTTCTACAAGGGGCACCCATTCATCCCAACCTACTAACAACCTCATTAAAATGATGATGGAGAAGATGTAGACCTTAGAAGCATTTGTTTCTTTCTCCCGTAATTCTTTAACATATGATGAAATCTCTAATGAGCCTATCCATCCATCTATTCCCATTCTTCCTTACCCAGTGCATTGGGAAATGCCTAAATTCAATCACTTCAATAGTAAAGAATACCTACATCAACACTTGTGGTCGTTCAAACATGGGTGTTACCTAATCACCCATAATGACACTTTACTCCTACGAAATTTCCCAATATCCTTGTGAGAACTAGCATTGGATTGGTATAGTGGACTACCTTGAAATTCTATTTATTCTTTTGATCGGTATCCCAATCTTTCTTCGATCATTTTTAAATCAATGTTACCAAGAAATTCACCATGACCGATCTCTATTTAACTGTGACAAGATCAATATGAACCTATCATAGATTTTGTTACCCACCGCAGTCTCATTAACCAATTGACTTTCCAACTACCTCGAGACTAAACTTATTGATTTGTTCACTAGATCTTGTTGTTTCACTGATTCTTAGACATTTCTTTGAAAATGATGAAACAGATAGGGTAATGGGTGTAGGAGGAATACTTGAAATGATGGTTGATAGGTTGTTACATGTGTATGACCTCTGAATCCATAGCTGATCGTGAGAGATTCTTTTTGGCTAGGAGGAACTACTTGAAATGGAACACAAGACCACCAAATAAAAGTTAAACAATATGTGTAGTGAACTTCCTAGCATGTGCTAGATCCGGGAAGTATGATACTTCCTAGACGGCTATTAATCCATTATTTAAAACAATTTAATGCTGGTAATAAAGTAAATCCTATTGTAGTTAAAATGATTTAGGTATCTCATTTAAAACACAATAATAAATATCTAATCTAACATGCTAGGTTAAAATAAGATCCGAAGGTCAAGTAACTAGTTTTGGGTCTTTATAGGTCTGACAAAGGTCTTAGGTGGGTCACAGGTGATTAAGGGTGATGTGGGAATAGGTGGGTAGGTCATCTGTTTCCAGGCTATATTAGTAAATATAGAGACCAATTTTGGTTAAGGGTGACCGACGCGGATGGGGAGAACTGGTGTTGGTTCTTGTGGAATACTGGGAATGTCATAGAAGGAGCTTTGGATCTCCTTATGATTATACAAAGGACTAGGCTGGTTGAAATGAGGTATTAATCTATTTGGATGGGATTTGGTGAGGGTTTGATGGGGATATGGAGGGGTGTGTATTGAAGGAGGTCAATGGGTGGTGGGGAGAACAAAAGATGAAGATACAATGATTAAATGAATGAACTAGAGGAGTAAAATGTTCTATTTGGAATTTGGTTTTGGACGTCCTGTGAGTGAGAAATGAAGGTGTTGATAAGAGTTTGAATGTTACAGAGGATCATCGATTGTTAGGGAGCTCTTGCATGGGCTACATGCGATCTCCTTATTTCCTAATTGGATGAAATCTATGTTGGGTGTTTCTTTGGATGAAATCGATGAGTGGTTGAATAAAAGTAAATGTGATGAAAAGGAAGGTGAGTAATAGGGGCAAAAGGAGTAAGGTCTACTTGGGTAATCTAGGTAATGGGTTAGGGTCAAAGGTAGTAATATCAAACACACACACATGTATAAACCGTAGCACACTACCAAAGCTAAAGAGTAGGCAAAATCTACATTGCCTAAGGTTGATAGGTTTATCCAAACAAGGTTGAGGTGATTTCAGTATCTAAGGTATAGGATATGGTTAGGAAACATGACGTAGGTTAGGTATAGTAATGTTTAGGTGTGTTCCGGACACCAAAGGTAGGGTAAAGATAAACTATCATGACAAGAGGTAAGGTAAGGTCATTAGGTCAATCAACACAAGTAGCAAGTGTCACAAGGTATAGCCAACACATAGGGTCAAAGGTCACTAGCAATGTTCCAGTCTAAGAATTTAGGTCACAAGACATAGGTAGGGCCGAGGTATGGCTAAAATAACAAGTCCCCAAAGGAGGATGTGGGTAGGTAAGTAAATGATGAGGGTAGGAGGGTAAGGTAAATGGTTTTGGGTAAAGGTGGAGTAGGTTAAATGATCAGGGTAAAGGGTAGGTGTGGAAAAAAAAAGGGTGATGGGCAAGGTTATAGGGTAAAATTTAGGGCAATGTGCAAGAGAGGATAACCGATGCCGGTCAAGGGTAACCGATTCCAGTAGAGTGTAACCAACCATGGTAAGGTAGGGCATGTGATCGATGTGGGTGAAGGTAAAACCGGTGTCAGTTAGGGTGAGTTTGTTATAAAAACAAAAAATTCATGTTTTTTATTATTCATTTGTCATTTAACGAATTGAGAAAATGACATGAGAGAGAGAGAGAAAAAGGGAAATTTTTCTAGATGGAGCAGAGAGTTGAGTTGGCGAGAGCCGAACGATGGGTGGGTGGTTGGTGAGAGGCGGGTCCACGGGATTGGTGTGTGTGATTTGATTGGTTAGAGTCACGGGTAGCAATTTGGTGATGGTAGAGGCCGAGAGAGAATTGGATGGGCCACCGGTGTAGTGGCTGACATGCCACCACAATGACGATAGCATGATGAGGTAAGCATCCAATTGTTAGGTAGATTAGGTGATTTTGCCAATTGGATTTTTGTTTTTGTTTTGGGTGGGGAAAATAAAATTTGAAAAAGGGAAGGGTAAATTTGGTAAAATAGGAGTGGGGAGAGAGATAAGTTGGAGAAGAGGGGAAGGGATGAGGTGGAGGGGGGTGTAGGTGATTTTAGGTGGGCGAAGTGTCAGGGCAGTAAATTTTTTTGAGAAGGGAGGGTTTGAGGGTCGCTGGTTTTCACTATGACAAAAGTGACCAGCTTTGTAAGGTTTATCCAGTGTTAGTAAGGTTAAACTAGTATTAGTCATGAAATAGGTGACCGATGTTAGTTTAAGGGTGACCGGGGTTGGTTAGAGGTAATCAGCCGGTTAGGATTTGGAGAGTAAGGGTCCAAAATTTCCACAAGCTAGGTGAGTGAGATGGGTAGGGGTAAAATAGGGTGCAGGAAAATGATAGTGGGTGAGTATGGGTGTGATAAATGTAGATTAATGTCTTTGTTTATATTACATGCAAGGGAGAGATCAGCTACGCATGTGAGATAGGGTTCCACCCTTTCTCTTGATAGTTTGTGGTGTAAGGACCCCTGAGGAGTTGTAACATGTGGAGGTGGTGGGCTTGAGTGGGGTCTGACGCTACCATCATGTAATCTAGTAGCCAAGTATAATGGTCTCTCTCATGACCAAAACGTTCCACCTACCGATGGGTGAGATGACAGTCACCCTAAAGGATGTGTTTAGGATTCTATGACTACCCATATTGACTACATAGGTCTCTTGATCTCCTCTGAGGCCTCAGAGGAGTTGATGCTGACGGTGTTTGGAGAGGGAATGACCGAGCTGACCTTCCATAGCACCAGTGTGTGCTATGGATAGATGTACCTAGCGCATCCGGAGGAGATGAGGCTAGTAGTTCTATTGATGGAGGTAGTGTGTTGCTTTACACTGCTATATGCAGAGGGTGGGTGGTTTCCCGATCGTTGATGGGGGTATTACACGACATGATGATAGACCAGACCTACTTTTCCGGGCTCTAGCATTCCCCGGTGTAGCTATACAGAGAGCTATGGGCATATGGGCAGCTACATAGGTTCAGCCTATGATGTACCTTTTACTTCATTGTTTGGGCATATGAGCACATTGTCTATGTGCGTCCAGTGGGCATGCCCTGGGTCGATGCCTTTCCACTAGGCTATGTACGAGTGGGGTATAGGTGATGGGTGCCTTTATTGGAGAGTAGAGATCAGACATGCCCACACATGATGTGGCCTATTTTTGGTGACTATTGGAGGGGTTGTCTGGGGTGGACATCATTTGGAGGCCCTATGTGGGCTTCCCATCATATAGGCATATGCGTGATGAGCTAGTTGAGTTGTAGCTATTGAGATGGATATAGGGTCACCGTGCTGGGGAGCACGAGATGATCCCAGTTGACAAAGTGAGGCGGCAGTTTGGGCTGCTATAGGACATACCTCCACCCTTCCTATAGTACAAGAGAGATGATGTGGAGAGGCCCTTACCTCTACCACAGCCGACAATGCCCACAGGGTAGGAGGAGTAAGTAGTGGACTAGTGGATTGATGATGTTGGGGTCACAGACAAATATAGATAGTGGTGGGTGGCTCATTTACGAGTAGTACCACCTAGGTTGGGGTAGTTGAATCTAGCCACCATCACGGTGCAGAGGGATGCCCTACAAGGGTAGGTGGCGATGCTGATTACCTAGTTGGGTATGGTGCAAACACAGCTTACCAGCTCAAAGGTGGAGGTAGCGGAGTTACATGTACAGTGGCCGGTCTTGACCCAAATGGTCGGGGGTGGGGATGGAGATAGAGATGGGAATGATGGTCTAGTGTCTTCCCTACATGCACAAGTGATAGGGTTGTAAGCCCAGCTAGCCATAGCACATGCACAGATTAGGGATTTACAGGCCCAGATACATGCATAGGGGAAGGGGCCGATGGCACCACCACAGGCACTAAAACAGGGTCCCAGTTCATAGGAAGGGGTGGGATAGGGTCCCGTAGGATAGGTATAGGGCGAGGGCCTATGGGACCACCACAGACTATGCCTATATCTAGGTTATGAGATGCCCTAGGTGAGGCCAAATACTACCAAGATCAGTTGATGGTGGCCGAGATAAATTTTCTATCCTATGGAGAATATAAGGCACAACAGGCCTCAAGTGAGAGGATGAGATCTTGCACTCACAGTGTAGAGAGAACAGGGGCCATTGAGGTCTGAGGCTAGATCATGGAGAGGCCACCAGCTCACGGAGACTAGCTCTAGGTGATTCACTAGTAGGGACCCAACCACCACCTATGATGAGTGAGGAGATGTTAGAAGATCACCGAGAAAAGGGCCGGGAGGTAGAGGGTAAAGGTGATACAAATGTGGAGGATGTCCAGCAGAGATGCCCGATATATGGCTCCTGATTTTTATGTATTGTAGTCATTGTTTGGGATATACCGTCCTATGTGCCGAAGATAGTGAGGATGTACGAGAGTTTTTGTATATTTTGAGCATATACTGGCTTGCATGCCGAAGAGATTTTGTATTGTTTTATTATTTTATTATATATGAGACTAGCCTACGTGCCAATGACATTTTGTATTGAGTATCACCTACGTGCCGATGATTTTCTTGAGATAGACATGATGGGATATCCATGTATATTGTATTGAGACACACATATTTATTTATATGATGAGATACATGAGATTCTTGATTTGTTGGTGTTTTATGAGAATTTTAATTTTTTGTTGTGATATGGATGAAAACTAGGTGAGTTAGGCATGATGGAGTTAGGTTGGTTTAGGCATGGATCAATTTAGGTTTGGTTTAAGCATGGATCGAGTCAAGTCTTAGGCATGGATCGAGTCAGGTTTTAGGCATGGATTGAGTTAGGTTGGTTTAGGCAAGGATCAAGTCAGGTCTTAAGGATGGTTGAGTTAGGTTAGTTTAGGCATGGATCGAGTCAGGTTGGTTTAGGCATGGTTGAGTCAAGTTTGTGGTCTAGGCATGATTGATTTTAAATTGGTTGGGGTTGTGATTCATTAATTTGTGCAATGAATAATGATATGGGTCATATTGAAGATGTTTTTATAATATATGCATGATTCTAGTAGAGAAATGGAAGTCGTAATAAATGTATGTTGTGATGATGATAATAATGTTAATCAACTTTTTGTTTATTTGATTTAATTTCCAATTTTTTTATATAAAAGGAAAATAAGTAGGATAAAATGTGATTTGAGGAAAATGAAATATGAATTAGTTAGGGTAGAGAGAGTTGAGCTAGCCTCCAAGGGCCCCATGCCATCGGAGTGCTACCTACATAGTCTTGGTGAAAAGGGACCTCATACCAATGTAGTTATCCCATAAGTTAGGGAAGAATATGAGGAAGTATGAAAATGAGTTGGTAGGTTTTAGGCATGATGGGTTTAGGTCTATTAGGTTTGAGTGGGTTATAGTCAAATTAGTGTAGTTGATGTCGATTATGGTGGAAGAAGAAAATTACCCCAAAGGTACGCATCAAGGACCAAGTCTTGTATAAGGTAATCAAAATGTAAATAAAGATGGTTTAAAAGATAAGAGGGGGAAATAAAGCCACCTGATTGGTTAGGATCATACCGAGTAGGTCATACCTCAGAGGAGGTGATGAACAAAAGACTCGAAAAACATTACATGATTGATTGCTCTAAGAGTGAAAGGGAGTCACATGATCACAAAATGTCATAGCTTCCAAGAGATGTCCCTTGAGGATGTATGAAATGGGAGTGTGAATGGTGAGAGGGGTGAAAGGTGGTTAATTTTTATAAGGTATGAAGTAGCGTGATCTTTGGCCAAGAGATCCAAGGTCACAATGGGCAAGTCCATGACGAAAAGGCTTTATGTGTTGACTGATATTTTAGATAGACGATCGATATAGGAAGTCTATATGGGATGATGAAATTAATTCCTTGAGGTCTTTGTGAATCTGATTGATGTGGGAAGCTTCAGCTTCTCTTGATTTTTTTAAGAGCTTTACATAGTTGTCCTTCAAGAGCAGGCTATTTATAGCAGCGATTGCAGAGAGAAAGATGTCCTTTTGAGGGAGTCATATTTTTATTGGAAGTTTGACTCAAGGAGTTGGATCGCATGTTAGGGATTTTCATGGAAAATACCAAGGTGAATAACATGATTCTTGTTCGTAGAAGCGGGTGAAATGACCATGGGATCTCATCTAAAGGTAGACAAAAAGTATCCATGATAATCATGTTATGTCCAAAGTGCCATGGTACACATATTCAAGAGAAGATAACAAGTGACAGGTACTCACATGATTCTTATTTAATCATTAGTGAGGTGCAAGAAGTGGAGAGCGCTAAAGGGACGAGAGCATGGAAAGAGGCAAAAAGTGATGTAGGACTAAAAGTCAACACAAGAATGACCAAAGATGCAAGGCATTAAGGGGCTCAAGTTCAGGTTTACCATCAAGTGAAGATAAACGATAAGCACCTGATCCATAGGTATGAGTCATGATGTATGGTCCAAGCCAATTAGGAGCAAATTTTCCCCATTTAATTTTTTCTACTTTGGTTACATGTTGATTTTATTTCAGGACAAGGTCATCGACTTGGAAGGTTCGTTCATAGACACATTTTTCATAGGCATGTTTGATATATTTTTAGTAAACTTGAAGGTGATCAAGAGTGTTAAGATGGCATTCATCTAATAACTCAAGTTGTGTTAAACGGTCCTAAATAAAGTCATCATCATTGAGCATTTCATGAAGAGAAAAGTGGAGTGAGGGGATCGGACTTCGAGAGGCGTAACAACCTCTTTACCATAGACTAGAGAAAATTATGTGGCGGTAGTGGAAGTACGGATACTAGTGTGCTATGCCCATAGGGAAAAGGAAATGTGTGTATGCCAATCCTTCCCTATATCGTTAACCAATTTCATGAGAATTTTTTTAAGGTTTTGTTATTGGAATCAGCATGGCCTTTGGTTTGTGGGTAATACGATAACGAGAAACTTAGCTAAATGTCGAAGGCATCATAAGATTTTTGTAATTTTTGTTTCTGAATTGTTTTCCATTATCGGTGATGAGGCGATGAGGAACAAAAAGTGAAAAATGATGTGGTGATTGATGAACTCACATATTTTCTTAGATTTCATGGAGATGAGTGGTATGGCCTCAACCCATTTTGTGTAGTATTTGGTAGCGGTGATAATCCATTGATGTCATTGGGAAGAATAGGGATTGATCTCTCGACAAGATGCAAACTCCATTGAGAAAAGTGCCAAAGGTCACGGGTGACCTATAATGCTTGACTGGTTGTATGATGAAGGTTGGCATGTTGTTGGAATTTTACACAATGTTTGAAGTAATCGCAAAAATCATTGTTAAGGGTCAGCCAAGAATAGCCTAGGCGAAGAATATGCTTAGCAATGAAAGAAGGCCACCAAGTGACCTCCACATATTCCATCATGAACTTCCTTAATGGTATAAGGAATTTCAGAATTCATGAGACATTGTAAGATAATACCATCAAATTCACGCTTATAGAGGAGACCCTCATGATTACGTAATGAGAGACCTTTTTAAGGAAGGCGTGTTGTCCATTATAGGTGAGATTAGGAGGTAAGATGGGGAGAGAAATATAGTTGGAGTATTGTGTATACCAAAGGTCACTTGAGTCGGGGTGATGGTTCGATGGAGTAAATGTCATGAGGTAAATAATAGGGTGATTGGAGTCATTTTATGGTGACAAATATTTTAGAACCTGGTAGGCGAAGTAGGTATTTGAGAAGTCAAGCAAACCATGGTATCTACAAATTTATTAGTTGAAGATCATAACGGTCAAAGGTGGTCAAAAGTATGTCGACATGATGTTTATACTTTTGAATTATCTCATTATGAAATTGGTATATACCATTGAATTGGTTTATAACCAATTGAGAATCACCAAAGATGTTGATTGATTTGACATCTAGGGAAAAAGTGGCTTGGAGACCTAGTATGAGTGCTTCATATTTTTCAATATTGTTTGTATAATCAAAATCAAGTTTGAAATACAAAGTCATGGGTTCACTATTAAGAGGAATGTGGATAACACCAGCCCCACCCCAAGCTGAAACTTATAACCATCAAAGAAGAGTGTCATTTGGTAAGCGGGTTCGTCCAGAAAGAGGGTAGCAATTGACTCATCTAGAAAGTAAAAATTAGAGGGTTGATCCCCAGAAATAGGTCCATTGGCCAATTGGTTGGTGATAGCTTGGCCCTTAATGGAATTTTGATGGATGAATTCAAGGTCGAGGTCATCTAAAAGCATAATCCATCATGTGGCACACTAATTTTGATAAGGTTTTGCATACATGAAGTGTAGGAGGTCAGTGTTGGTTACAACATAGGTATTGTGTTTGACTAGGTAATGTCGAGTTTTGTGGAAATGAAAACTAAGTCTAAGGAAAAAAATTGGGATGGGTGTTTCGGGTTTCATAGTCCAAAAGAGTACAACTTATGTAATAGACCACTTGCTCCTTGTGTTTTTCATCGCGATGAGTGAGCATGGCTCCCAAGGAGTGATCGGTAGCTAAGATATATAGTTATAAAGGTTGATCTTCTTTAGGTGGAATAAGTATGGGTGGTTGGAGAAGGTATTGTTTTAAGGATTCAAAATCTTTGTGGTAGTCATCATCCCATTTAAAGGAGACATCCTTCTTGAACAGATGATGAAATGGTTGACACCAATAAGATAATTGGGAAATGAAATAGCGAATAGATTACAACTTACCTTGTAGGCTACGGAGTTGTCTAAGGTTAGTGGGTGGAGGCATTTCCATAATGGCCTTGACTTTAGCAGGTCAACTTCTATACCACATAGGGAAATGATAAATCCCAAGAGATTTCCTGAGAGAACCATAAAGACACAATATTTTGGTTGAATGCGAATTCAATATTTAATGAGGTGGTCAAAAATGGTTTTGAGGATGGTAAGGTTCTCGGAATGGCATTTAGATTTTATGAGGAGGTCATCCACGTAATCTTCCAATATATGATGCATGATATCATGGAAGATATAAGTCATAGCCCGCTGATATGTAGCACCAACATTTTTAAGGCCAAAAGGCATGAATGGGTAGCAGAAGGTCCCTGAAGGGATGATGAACGAGGTTTTGTGTTGATCCTCTAGGGCAAGTAGGATTTGGTTATAACTCAAGAAGCCATCCATGAATGATAGCATCTCGTGACCAGCGGTAAGGTCAAATATTTGGTCAATGCCAGGTAGAGGGAAGTCATATTTTGGGAAGGTGAAGTTTAGGTCATAGAAGTCCATGCAAATTGAGTCCCCTTATCACCTTAGTGATAGGGACAACGTTAGAAATCCAACAAGGATAATTAATGGGTAATATGAAGGAAATAAAAAGAAGGCACTGAAGTTCTTCTTTGACGAGAAGGGAAATGCGAGGGTGCATTTTCTTTAGCTTTTGTTTGATGGATTTGGCATCAAGAATGGTTACGATATTATGGACCACTACCAAGCATGTCTATGTAAGACCAAGCGAAAGCGTGGTTATGATATTTGAGAAAAGAAGTGATGGCTTCTTGTTTAGCAGCATCTAAAAATTGACCGATCTTTAGGATGTGCGAGTCATCCTAAGTATGAATGTTGATCTCGATATTTGATTCATTAAACATGGTTTGTGTCTCAGAAGGAAATGACTAATGAATATATGAGTCTTTTTTACCAAGGTAGGTGAGTATAGATTCATCATCCTAACATTAAACGATGTTAATTGAAGGTGTATCATCATTGATCATTTCAAGATATAGGAAGGGAAGAGAGGATGGGGCCTCGCCTCACGTTGATAAGTCAAAGGCCCCAAGGAAATGGTGTTTATGAAAAAAACAATTATGAGGGATAGATTTAGGATCCATCTACTCTGTCGTGAAGGTGGTGATGAAGTTGAAGCGGTGAAGAAGGCGGAGAGGGGCTAGTGTTCTCGATGGGTTCAATATGGGCCTATTTGGTAGGAGGTTCAGAAATCTGATACCACTATGGTCATTATATTTGTAGGTGGTACATGGAAAGACATTATGTCATCCTTGCTTGTAAAATCCAAATCCAAAACCCTTCCACGTAAATCGGTGCGGAAGGTGTGGGCAAAACATGATTGGTGAGTGATTGGAAGTTAGCGAGAAAATGGGCAAGTTTGAGACAGTGATTCGGTGTGTAAGTGGTAGTATCAATTCTCCCATAGGTGAGGTTGGTATGGAGTTGAGGACCATAAAGGAGGCATTCTCTTATGTGGTGATTGTAGCGAGGATGTTGGTGAAGACTTCCATACTCTTGTGGAGTAAAGAATGTGTTGACACTATATAAGTGATATTCTCCTAGAGTGTGGCGTTGAAAATTCCTTCCAAGGGATTGGTGGTTGGTATGTGGCTAGTTGGAATATATGATGGGTTAGTGGTCGATGCGAGTTAGAGCTAACAGATTGGGAGGCTGATAGGTCAGCCGTGGAGGTTGTGGCAGTAGTATGAATGGAGGAGGCGTGTGCGGTTAAGGTAGGGACTATACTAGTAAGCAGAGGCGTAGGTGAAGCGGAAGTGGTTATGGAGGTAGATGCCTTAATGGGTATGAGCACAACATTGGGTTGGTAAATCATGTTACATGTTTTAAAAGGTGATGGGTTAGTTGGAATAGTATAGGTGTGTCCTTGGTGTTCAAACTTTACACAATGATGCAAAGTAGAAGAAACACAACCCATGACATGAATCTAGGGTCTCATGCCAAGCAATAGGTTATATTGAAATTCCCCCTCTAAGACATAAAATAGCTCTAGGATAGTGTGGGGGCCCACGTAAATGTGGAGGATGATGGTGCCTAGTGTAGAGGTGATAGCATCATTGAATGAACGCAACATGATGGGATGTTTATGCATGTAATTTTCAGGTATGCGCATTTGAGAAAATTCATGGGATGAAATGATATTAATGCTAGCACACCCATCAATCATTACATGTCATACACGTATATCATCAATGTGGAAAAGATGAAGAGGACCAGGTCTAGGTCATCCATTTTGTGCAATATAATCTCTTCCTCTCGAGAAGCTTAGGATGCTACTTGGTAAGTAGGGTGCGGAGTGGATAAAGGTGGCAATTTGGTGAGAGAGGCTACATGATGGGGTGTGATAATGGATGCTACGGGTGTAGGGTCATTGGGTAAAACCTTAATAGATTGAAGAACCTCCATGAGAGCTTGACGATGGGATTCCAAGGTTTGGATGAGGTCATATAAGGAAATTTTGAGGGGGATTGGTGTAGTTGTTTGAGCATGGTGCGATGTGTGACTCCATTAGAAATAGGGTATGTGGGGCCATGGATAGTGATTTTAGGTGTGGGTGTAGATGGTATGTTGGGTATAGGATTGATTGGTGGGTTAGTTGCCTTTCCTTGCCTTTGTCTTTACGAGCATGGGTAATGATGTGGATCATGTTGATCGAGGGAGTTGGAAAAAGGAGAAGGTGGAGGATGATTGGTGTAACGACATGACGGGAAAAAGCGCATCAAGGAGAAAAACCTTGTGAGGTGAGTTGGGCACAATGAAATTTGGGTGATGGTGTAGAAAGTTCTTTGATGTGAACCATGTTAATTTTGAATCCTTGAGGTGGCTCTAGGAGGCATGGGGGTGGAGTTTGTGGTTGTTAAGTGGGTAGTGAGGGAAGGACTATGGGAATGGGTTTCGGTGAAGTAGGGTCCTCATCAAGAAGGTTTTCATCATAAAATTTTACTTGTGGAGGACACAACTAGATAAGGATGGTTTTCAAATCCTTACAATTCTCCACATCGTTCCTCGGCACACGATGGTAGGCACAAATTTTAGTGTCATAAAACCCTTTTGGCTTGGGTTTAAGGGGGTCATAAGGTCTGAGTAGTGGTAATGTGATGATAGAAGTCTCAAGGAGGTTGGTTAAGAATTTGGCATATGAACCCACTAGGTGTAGGTGCAGCTGATTGTTAAGGAATAGTATTTATAGGGGGAGTGGGTCTAGCCATGGTTTTGGGTGCTAGAGTGGTCTTGGGTGTTGGTCATGTTTTTTTGGGTAGGGGTATGGTAGATGAACGGGTAGGAGGAAGCATGGTTGTTTTGACTACCTTATTGGAGGGTAGCAGATTTTTATCTTTGGGTTGCACCTTCTTGGGTAAAGGTGATATGGGTGTCTAAGATCTAGATGGAAAATCATATGGGGAAGAGGGTGAGTTACCCACAAGGATATCGAAGGTCTGTGATGGTAGATGATACGGGTCATGTAGGGGGTGTGAGGGACAAAGACTAAAGCGTAGTAGGTAGTAAGAAGTTACCGAGGGTATTAGAGGTATGGGTGGTAGAGATCTTTGCAACTGTGGGTGTAAGTCATGTCGGATGCCCGAGTATGTTAGAGGTTTATGAGGAAGGAGTGGGCTTTTTTTGGGGGTTTACTAGCGGTGGATGTTATTTAACCACATTGGGAGGTTGGGGTCCTATGATGGATGGAAAGGGTGAATGTGATGCGGGTATGGTAGGTACAGTGGGGTATGAGTTCTATGGGCTTGGTTCTTTTGTTTAGGCGCCGAAGTAGGTGTGGTGTTGACTTTGGAGGATGTAGCTAAATTGAGATTAATAGGTGGATGAGTAAGGCTAGTGGTTGGGGTGACCCCTAAGGTAGTAATAGGTTTAGTCAAGGAAGATGTTGTATGTGTGGGTTTGGATTTAGATGTATGTTGGGTTATGGGTAAGGGTGTCGTGGATGAATTTTTGATAGAGGTGGTTGTGCTTGGTTCGATTGGTTGAAATATTTTTGGGTAGATAGTGGAAGTATCGGCAAGTGACATATGTATCTGTGTTAAAAATGGAAGTAGAAGACGCCCCCATAATAAGGATATGTCCACATATTCTAGGTGATTGACCAAACATGAGAATGACACATCTATAGGTGATGTTGATGAGGACCTAATGACAATTCCCATAAAATGTGTCTTAGAAATGGGGAATTTGTTGGCTTCGGCTTCCGTAGGTAAGAGAGCCAAAAGTAGGTCTGCAGGATCTTGGATAGCTGATGGAGAATGTTTTCCTAGAGGCAAAGGTATCTCTATTGGATCCATGATAGGTGGAGGAAAAAATGGGAGTTCTTCGTAGGTGGAGGAGATGATGGGCGTTCCTCTATGGGTGGAGGAGATAAATAATTATCCCCCATGGATTGAAGAAGTACTATGGGTGACAACTCTCTAAGTGGAGAAGCCAAAGGTGAAATGGTCTCAATATTAGCGAAAGGCTCCTCCACATGTGAGGAAGGAGGTGAAAGGTGTTCCTTTGTGGGTGGAGGAATAGGTGAGGTGGGTTCTAATGCATAAGGAGGATTTTGAGCTAGAATTTCCTCTATGGAAGGAATATGGGGTAATTGGGAAGCAACAGGTGTGTCACTAAAAATAACGTGGACCTCACAGGTATGGCTATCATGAGTTGAGGTCTCACCGGTTTGATCAGATGAAGGGGCATGATTGGGAAAGGGTTTCTTAAATATGTGTAGGTTTTGATTGGCAGGTGCGTTAGGATTATCCATGGTTAGCTTGCCTTTCTCGAGCATTTCTTGACAATGTTTTTGAAAGTGATGTAATTTCCATCACCATGACCCTTTACTCAATGATAGTTATAAAATTTGTGCTCTTTATACCATGTGGGTGTGGGGTGAGAAGGGTCAAAACCAATGTGTGGTTTTATAGGTGGAAGGGTGATGGCCCCATATTTGATGAGCTTTTCTAATACGAAGAATAAGGTTCCCCAATTGGGGTGTATTTTTGTTGTTCTCATCTGAATTGAAAAGTTTGAATGGGTGAGAGATTAGATGAGGGTCTAGCTTGATTTGACAGATGATCCGGGCCGATCTTGAATACCACTACGTTAGTGGTGCCCTTAGCCTCGAATAATTGTTTTGTAGTTTGGAAGAAGAGGAGGTATCATTTGACTTGAATGCTAAATTCTTATTGCGTAATTGGATTTTCTTCTCTTGATGGCCCAAATCTCTAACTTTCGTGCCATGGTGAATGCTTCATCAAATGTTTGGAAAGTTTGGACCTGCAGGGTAGGTGAGATATGTCTAGCACAAGTCCATTTGAAGATCTCAATGAGTAATATTTTGGTAGTTGGAAGGTGAGCTTATTGATCAGGATACGCCAACAAGTGACAAAATCTGCAATATATTCATCATCATACTAACGCGTGGAGTATAGGTCAGTCATGGTAACCTTCTTGATGATATTTATGGAGAAGTGATCCAAGAAGGCTTGGGCTACTTGATTAAATGAAAATATAGAGTGTCTAGGTAACCCACTATACCAATCTAACACAGTCCAAATCGAGAGACATGGGAAAGGTCCTCAAGAGCAAAGCATCATCGTGGTGATTAGGTAGCACCCATGTTTGAATGACCGCAAATGTTGTTATGGGTCTTCCTTGCTATTGAAATGGTTGAATTTAGGCATTTCCCAATGTACGGGGTATGGGTGGATAGGGATGGATGGGTGGATAGGCTCGTTGTAAATTTCATCATAGGTGAGGGTGTTGCAGGATCCAGAAACTAATGCCTCTAATGTCTACATCTTGTCCATCATTAATTTGATTAGGTCATTGGTAGGTTGTGATGGTTGGGTGCCTCCTGTAGCGTAAGAGGGTTGGTGTTGGGCATGTAACAAGGGTGGAATTCCAAGATATGGTACTACCATGTAGGTAGATTGAGAAGAGGTAGTGAAATAGGGAGTACGTACCCGAGTGAATAATGATGAAATAGAAGGCTACCGATAATATTTATATGGAGGTGGAAGGGTCGTTGTGACCCTAGTGGCAATGGGGGATAACGATTGGGGAATAGAAAAGACCATGTTTTTAAAGGGGGTAGGGGTCACCGACACGGGAGGTGGTCATGTAGCTATGAGTATATACAAGATAATAGGGGTGGATGAGGTTGTGTTTTGAGTGGTTGGAAAGGTATGGTGGATGTGGCGGGTGCAACGGATGTAGCAGATGTTGCAATCATAGTAGGTATAGGATCTAGCTACGAAATGAATGGGGGTAAGGTAGATGTGGGTAGCATGGAACCAGATGGGGTTGACATAGGAGTGGGAGCAAGAGTCAGGGAGGATAGATATGGGTATGTCGTATATCAACTAACCCGAGGCATCTTGAGTGGATGAGTAGGAAAGGTAAAAATTCAAGGTGGAAGGGTTTTGTCGAGGAGTCGTGTGAACTCCTCATCTTTGATAGTGATAGTGATAGGTTGGATAGTATCTATGGTGGGTGATAAAATGAAAGGTGACGAAGGGCTAGGTGGGAGTGGTTAAAAATCGCGCATGGAATACGAGGATGCTAGCTTTTCGATGCATTAGTACCATGTGTAGACACTAAAATCAAGTCACACTCCCCTTTCGTACCTCAACCAAAAGCACCCTTTATTACATTTACCTAACCATGACCCCCCTTCACCCCACTAATATTAATTTAATTAATTTAATTAAATTAATGCATTATCCTCACTATTTTTATTATTTGAATATTTTATTTAAATAATATTCACACATATAGTTCACCTAGACACCTCACCAAGCCAACTAAACCTAAGACCTATTCTTAGCAAGTTTCCATAACTAACTAAGACATATCCAAACCCTAAAAATCAATGCCTACATTCCCTCTAACCACATTCTGCATGCTCACAAGAGGCTCTCAAGTATAATTCATGGGAGAACAACATGAGATCCAAGGAAATCGGGAGGATCTCCATAGTTTAGTAAACCTAGGAAATCCCACCTTAATCGATGTTGGTTACCCCTAACTGCTACTAGTTAAGCCGGACCACCATCTTTTACCCCTTTTAACCCCTAAACTACCTTATTCTAAAGTTTGAAAAATCTTGGCAAACATTGGGAGAAGTTTCATGAGTAATAACACATCTTAGAGAGCTAACTCATCTTCAGAGAGAAAAATTCTAGTGAAAACCTACATGCAAGGAAGGAGATTGAGCATCTTCTCTTGCACAACCTTCCCATCCATGATCTGATCCATCCAAGCAAAGAGAAGTGTACATGCGGTCCATGCGAGGCTTTTCTTCATTGGTGACCAATTACATCCTTCAAACCCCTCATCAACACCTCCATACCTCACACACAGGCATTCAGGAATGGAATCCAAGTAAGTATAACATCATACTTTCCTAGTTTATTTCATTTCATCATCATTTTATCATCCAGTGTTTACTTTTCCCCCTATTTACCTTCTCCAACATTTTCACCTCCATATACCCCTTTAAACCTCACCAAAGCATACTCCAAAGAACTCCAATACCTCATCCTAACCAACCAAATTCCTTTGTGTAATCACAAAGGAGACAAAAAGCTTGTTCTGTGACATTTTCAGATCTCACAATAACCGGCACCGGTTACACCTAACTACCATCGATCACCCCTGACCGAAACCGGTCTTTGTATTTTCCCACACAACCTAGAACAAAGACCTACCCACCTAATTTCATCTTACCCTCACTCACCTGTGATCTATCCATGACATCTTTCAAACCTTCGAACCCAAAAGTAATTATCGACCTTTGGATTCTATTCTAGCTTAGCCTATTAGATTAGATCTATTTCTTATTGTGCTTTTAAGTGAGATACCTAAATCATTTTAAATTACAATAGGATTTACTTTTTTTTACATCATTAAATTTTTAAAACAATGGAATAACAACCATCTAGGAAGTATCATACTTCCCGGATCTATCATACGCTAGGCGTTCACTTCCCATCTTGTTTAATTCCTTCCTTAGGTGGTCTTGTTTTCATTACAGTAGTTCCTCCTAGCCAAAAGGAAGCTCTCACGATCAGTTGTGGATTCGAAGTCATATGCATGCAATAACCCATTAACCAAAATTTGAATAGGTATTCCTCCTACTCTCGTTACCCTATCTATTTTGTTAACACTTCAAAGAAATGATCTAAGAAAATAGTGAAACATTTTGGCACGCTCGGTGGGACCCCCTTGCATTTCATTAATTCCTAGGAAAAATTGTGTGTTTGTTTCCCTTCTGAAAAGAGTACACACTAATTTTCTTCCCTGGTAATCCACCTCTTCTTTCTATTTACTCTAAAGGAAAATTTTCTTTTGGTGTAATTAAAAAGAACCATTTCTTCATGTTTTTTGCATTGTAGTGAAAGAGCATCCCTCTTCCTCTTCATCTTATTGTGTCATCTAATTTCACATTTTCGATTTGGGTTTAAAAATAAGTGCATTCCATTCTGATTTATTTCATTAGCTCACATTAATTGAGGGTATCCTATATGCTTTGGAAGTCATGCACAAACGATGGTTGATAAACAAATCATAGAAAATCACTTCTATCCTTTTCTCTTTCTCTGAGTCTTACCAAACCTCACAAAAATTTGAAATAAATACATTCTTAAACAACATCCTACCTGGAATAAGCTATAGGTGATCACATGATCATGGCACAATGGGCACCCATCTCGCTAATTTTTAAGTCATACTTCAAAGTGAAGTCCACCCCCACCATAACATACCTGAAACCTCACCTTTTAGATCTCCTTTGTAGGAAGCCATCCTCACAAAAAAATCTATTCCACAATTCATGTGTCGGTTCTAAATAGCATAAGCTAAACAAACATAATAGAAAAGGCACTCCTAGGATCACATTTTCTTAGTATTCTTGTTTGGCTTGCATTTTGAGGTGAGAGATCAAATTCGTCACTTTTTTGTTCATCCTTGCACGCTCCTCATCATAGCTGGTGTATTCCAGCTTCACTTGAGTGTGCCTAGGCCATATCATCATCATTCTCAAAATTCTAGGTTTGATTCTACATTAGATTTTAATTCAAAACCACTTTCTTTCATCACTATTTCAATTTCATAGTAATCATCGATTACCTCTGACCGCCATCGGTTATACCCAACCGACATTGGTTCTAGGTCCTTTTGCTAACCTACTCAAAAGGACATTTTTATTCATTTTCTTCCACTTTTCACAGTCTTTGTCACTGTCATTATTCCCATTGACATTTTAAACATCCTTAGATTCAGCAAACTTATCAAATTTTACCTTCTTCCTCATTGTTTACTCACTGTAATTTTCTACGAATCGGTAGTGGTTACCCCTCACCGGTGTCAGTTTTCTCTAATTGGCATTAGTTATCCTATTTCACATTCTAGCCACCATTTGGTGCTTAATCTACTTTTTGTTGCCAGATTCACTTGTTCTTGTTGTTCTCTATGTCATTTACAAAGAAGCGGCCCTACCTGATCAGTACTGGTTCACATGGTGCTGACCTGAAGACAAGAAAGCACCCTCGTATTTCACGCCAGTTGTCAACCAATCCCACCTAGTCCTTCACCATCTTCCATTTTATCACCAGCCATGGATCCCATCCAAATACTACTATCTCTACCAGAGATGAAGAGTTAGTATGACTCCTTAACTGAACCCCCTTTGCCTTGCGCATTTCTTTACTCGTTAGAGTAGGTATTTCCCTTAGCTCATGTTCACCTAGGTACATTATTTACCTTTATTGTATTTATCCTCACCCACTTATGTGTGTGGATATTTCTTTTTATTTATTTAGATATTAGGAGATATTATGTAGTTGTTAGGTATAGTTCTTTCCTTGATCTATGGTATTGACTAGTTCTTTCCTAGATCTATGGTATTGATTAGATCTTTGATGTCTAGTTCTCTCATAAATCTATGGACTTGACTAGTTCTTTGAAGACTATTTATTTCCATAATTTATGGCTTGATCTATGACCTTGACTAGTTCTTAGGTTATTCTCGGTATCGAGCTTAGCCCTTGGTCATATGGTATGGTCATATGAGGGCTTAAGCTTATGATTCCTACTAGTAGGTGCTTAACTCCAGCCCCCTTTCATTTTATTTGTGTGGTGAAGGAAAGAGCATTTTATTTTGTTTTAGTGGCAACTAAAATAAATAGTAGAGCATAATATTGAAAATCTTGTAACTTTTGATCGATAACTCGCTTTTCAATGCCATTTTTGCAAAAGCACTTGTTTTTACATTCTCTTTCCATTGAAATATTTATTTTAAGAATTACACTATAGTTATAAAGTTCCATATTGTAACATGCACTCATGTCAAAATCTCGGGGGCTCTTGGTGCATTGCTTGGGGGTCTTGTCTCATTGCTTGGTTCTTGCATTTATTTTGGTTATTTTTTTAGGATGGCATATAATTCTATATTAGATCATGTTGAGCCATTAACAACACATAATTACCACACATGGAAACCAAGAATGGAAATAATAATTAAGTGGAAAGGATTATGGGATTTAACTTCTTCAAAACAACCAAGTATTCACTAGAGAATATGAGAAATTTTAGTACCAGTGCAAATTGTGATGAGTGTATGGGTTTGATAGGAACTTATGTAAGTAACAATATTTTGTTTCATTTGGAAAAATGTGACTCTCCTTTCAAAATATGAGAGAAATTGGAGGATTTATTTGGTAAGGTGGATCATATGAGATCCATGCAACTTGAAATTGAGATCACCTCTCTTAATCCTAAATATTTTCCAACAATTATAGAATATCTTACCAAGTTCAAGAATTTGTTGACACAGTTAAAGGGGAGTGGAAGAGATAAGAAAGATGAAGAGTGTGTCTACTTGATTCTATCCAAGTTGAGAGGACCATTTCAAATATTTTCTTCTAAATTTTTCTTTTGCATGGATGTCGTAGGTGACACATTTAAAATGCCCGACTTAGAAACATTTTGTGAAAGACTTACCAGGGAAGAATCTAAATTGTCTCACCTTGAGTTTTCCATCTCTCAAAAGGAATTAGTTGCATCTAATCCTAAGGGAAAGGGAAAACTAAACAATAAAACCAAATCCACCCCTTCTCCATCTCAAAATGCTCCTACACCCAAAGAAAACAACTCAAAACCCAAGGAGTCTTCTAAATCTAAGAATAAGTCTAGCCGATCATACTCTTTTTATGGGGGTAGTAATCATGAAGAACATAGGTGTTATAAGTGAATGCAAGCCTTAGAGGATGCAGTCAAGAAACACAAAATTTCTATCTCTACTCCACCTCCTTCTAATCAGCATGAAAAAGCACTTAATGTTGTTGGGAGATCTCAGTCACCACTTGCAGACAGTTGGGTTATAGATTCTAGTGCTTCTCATCACATGACTTCTTCTAAGGAGTCTTTTTGTTTCTCTAGGTTTGAGTTCTACTTCCAAAATTGAGGTTGGAGATTCTTTATTTTTGTTAAAGGAAAAGGTGATATACAACTTGATGGTGGCAGTATCCAAGATGCACTATATGTTCCTAACATCACTACAAATTTGCTTTCATGTATCAAATTTTTCATTCTGGTCAAGGGAAAACAGTGACTTTTACACCACATGGGGTAGAAGTACAAACTTTGTTGGAGCCAAATTCACTTGTTGCTTAGGGTATTGTTGATCATAGTTCTAGACTATATCACTTTGAGGGTTTTGATGAAACTTCCTCTATAGGGACATGATTGGTTTCTCATGCAGATTCAGAGAGTAAGCTTTGGCATGAAAGATTTGGACATCTTAATTATAGATATTTGAAGGAGTTGAGAACTCATGGTATGGTAGATGGTATTCCTAGAGTTTCTAGTCTTGAGGGAGTTTTCTCTGGATGTGCATTAGGGAAACAACACCAAGATCAATTTCCTAAGAATTTGTCTAAGAGATTTTTTTCACCACTTGAGCTTGTGAATAGTGACTTGATGGTTTTTCCTACCCCCTCTTTTAATGGAGCTAAGTATGCACTTATGTTTATTGATAATTTCTCGATGCGTACTTGGGTTTATTTTCTCAAGTAAAAAAGTGATGTTTTTTCACACTTCAAAATCTTCAAGCCTTTGGTTGAAAAACAATATTCTAATTGCATAAAGAAACTTTGTACTGATAATGGGGGAATTACTTCAGCGATGAGTTTTTTGAATTTTTGGCAACTCAAGGCATTATTCACCAAAGCATTCTATTCCTATACTCCACAAATGTAATGGCTTAGCAAAAAAGGAAGAATAGAACTTTGAAGGAAATGGCTAATTGTATGATGCATTCTAGAGATTTACCTCCTATCTACTCGGGTAGAAGCAATTAATTGTGCTAACTATATTCGAATCACACACCACACGAGGAGGACTTGAGTATTTGACTCCGTGAGGAAGCTTGGTCCAACACTAAGCCATATGTCTCATTTTTTTGAGTCTTTGGGATCCATGTTTGGGCCTTTGTGCCAAAAAAGAAAAGGAAATCTTTGGATAAGAAGAGTAAAACCTTGATCTTTGTAGAGTATTGTGCGGACATGAGAGCTTATTGTCTTTTAGATCCTGATACACATGATGTTCATTTTTAACACATGTTCAATTTGATGAGCATTTCACTCATGATTCTTCATCTTCTTCCATTCCTTCTTCTTCTTCATCTCATCTTGAGGATCCTTTCTCTGAGGAGATTGATGAGGAGGTTATAGATGCCATTGAGGATCATATTCCCACTGATGTTGTCACTATGCCTAAGTGGGCTCGTACTACAATTTCTGAGGCAACACCTTTCATAGAGGATCTTCCACCCACTAGGCATCATCACGCACATTCTACTGGTTCTGGACTTTTGTGTCAAGTAGTTTTTGAGGATCCACAGTCTTTTTCAAAGTCTCATGGGATACCGAGTGGGATGATGCTATGTCACCGAGTATTCTTCTTTGATGAAGAATCATACTTGGGATTTGGTATCTCTTCCTAAAGGAAGAAAGATGGATAGGTGTAAGTGGGTAGACCAAACAAAATACACAACCGATGATGGGTCCATTGACAAGTATAATGCTCTGCTTGTTGTAAAGGGTTTTTCACAAGTCAAGGTATTGATTACTCTAAGAAATTTACACCCGTTGCCAAGATGGATTATGTATGCCTTGTACTTGTTATTGCTACATCACGGGGTGGCTTTGTATATCGATGGACGTGAAAAGTGCCTTCTTACATGGAGATCTACAAGAGGAAATATATATGGAGCAGATAGTTGGATTTGTTCAGATTCTTCTCTTGTTTTTTAGCTCAAAGGTCTCTCTACGGTCTCAAAAAGGCCCATCGGGTTTGGTATGAGAAGATGGATTCTTTTCTTCTATCTACTAGTTTTGTTCACTGTCACTCGATCATACAATGTATCTCCAAAGCATGTCGGTGAGGATATTGTAATACTTGTCTTGTATATTGATGATCTATTACTTGCGCAGATCTTCTTCCCACATTTAGAGTATTCAGAGGGCTCTTTCTACACATTTTGACATGACAGATCTTGGGCCATTGCATTATTTCCTTAGTTTGTAGATTTCTCAAATATATTCAGGGATTCATTAGAGTGAGAAAAAGTACACCCATGATCTTCTTAGGCACTTTGATATGGCTTATTGCAAGCCAAGTCCATCTCCTTTTCAGTCTGGGTTACTCTTACATCCACATGTACCACACCACTTTGTGATCCTACGTTGTATAGGTAGTTGGTTGGGATTCTCATGTACTTGACCCATACTTGCCCTAATATTTCATTTGTAGTAGGGCTTGTATCTCGGTTTGCACATTCTCCTCATAGTAGTCATTGGCAGGATGCTAAAAGGATTTTGCACTATTTACAGGGAACTTCCCACTTTGGCCTACACTACACTAGGGATTCTACTCAATTGGTATATAGATTCGATTGGGCGGTTCTATTAATGACAGGCGTTCTACTTCTAGCTATCTTTTCTGTCTTGGTTCTTCTCCAGTGCTTGGGCATGTAAAAAGTAACAGGCTATTGCACTTTCATCTTCAGAGGTAGAGTACAGGGTAGTAGTTATAGTGAGTCAACAGATTCTTTGGCTTCGCTAGTTATTGAAAGAGTTTGGATTCCCACAGATTCACCAACTATACTTTGGTGTGACAACCAAAGTGTAATTCACATTTCTCACAACCCATTTGAGCACCAGCGGACCAAGCATATCGAGATACACATCCACTTCATTCGGCAACACATTCAAGATGGAGTTATTTGCTTGGAGTACCTTTCGACTCAGCAGCAGGTTATAGACATCTTTACGAAGCCTTTTACATCACCTCGCTACCTTGAGTTACATGGAATGCTTGGGGTTTTGGAATTTATTCTTGGGGTGTTCATGAGAACATCTTTCTTCTTCTTCTTCTCTTTCCTTATAGCAAGATTATTTCCTTCTTTTGGTTCGAGATTTCTTCATGGATATATTGTACATGAATACCTCATCAGGTCCTATTTTCCAGACTCATACTATGGACATGCCACTTCTATTTTGGCCCCTAGCTTCACTTGAGGGGGTGTTAGAGTAGGTATTTACCTTAGCTCATGTTCACCTAGGTACATTATTTACCTTTATTGTATTTATCCTCACCCACTTATGTGTGTGGATATTTCTTTTTATTTATTTAGATATTAGGAGTTATTATTAGTTGTTAGGTATAGTTCTTTCCCTGATCTATGGTATTGACTAGTTATTTCCTAGATCTATGGTATTAATTAGATCCTTGATGTCTAGTTCTCTCATAAATCTATGGACTTGACTAGTTCTTTGATGACTAGTTCTTTCCATGATTTATGGCTTGATCTATGACCTTGACTGCTTCTTAGATTATTATCCCTTACCTATATAAGCAAGGCCCATTATCATTGTATTTCATTGATTTCCATAATAATATATGATATTGCTGCTCATTTGTTTGCAAATGTTTTGTGTATAGTTATTTTGGAAAATTGCTTTCATCTTATTGATCGTGGTGTTTGATTAGCATCTATGTTCTTGTCTTGATACGATCTCGGTTATCATTCCTTTTATTTACCTCTCCCACTCGTCCACTCAATATGCCTCAAGTTAGTTGATGTACGACATGCCCATATCTATCCCTTCGAATCTCGCACCCACTCTCGGATCGGTCCCATCTGGTTCAATGCTACTCACATCCACCTTACCCCCAGTCGTTTCACAGTTAGGTCCTATACCCGCTATGACTATGGCATCTGCTACCTTTGTGGCACCCATTACATCCACCATACCCTCGATGAATACCCCAAACACAACCTCATCCACCCCTAATATCTCACACATACACCGTAGCTACATTACCACCTCCAATGTCGGTGACCCCTACCCCATTTTAGAATGTGGTTCTTCCCATTTCACAATCATTAGCCCCTATTTCCACTAGGGTTACCATGACCCTTCCACCCCCATATAAATACTACTAACAACATCTTGTTTCATCCATTACTCATTCCTGTACATAACCCTTATTTCACTACCTTCTTCTCCACCACCCTACATGGCAGCACCATACACCGGAGTGCCACCCCTATTATTTTCCCAAAACCAACCTTCTCATGCTACGAGAGGCATTGAATCATCACAACCCACCAATGACCTAATTAATTTGATGTTGAACAAGATGCGAGACATTGGAGGCATCGGTTCTGATCCCACAACACTCTCACCTATGAAAAAATTTACAATGAGCCTATTCACCCATCCATTCCTATCTGCTCATACCTGTGCATTGGGAAATTCCTAAATTCAATCATTTCAATAGCAAAGAAAACCCACAACAACATTTGCAGTCATTTAAACATGGGTGTTATCTAATCGCTCATGATGATGTCTTACTTTTGAGAACCTTTCCAATGTGCCTCACTCAACCTGCATTAGATTGGTATAGTGGGTTACCTAAACACTCTATATTCTCATTCAATCAAGTAGCCCAAGACTTCTTAGATAATTTTTCTATCAATATCGTCAAGAAGTTTACCATGACTTATCTATATTCCACATGTCGGATGAGGAAAAATCTATCACAAATTTTGTCACTCACCGGCGTAACCTAATCAATCAACTTACCTTCCAAATGCCACAAATAAAACTCATCTAGCTCTTCACACGAGCTTGCACTAGACACATCTTGCCAACCTTGCAGGTCCAAACATTCCAAACATTTGATGAGGCATTCAATATGGCATGAAAGTTAGAGATTCGGGCCATCGAAGAGAAGAAAATCCAGTTACGCAATAAGAATTCAACATTCAAGTCAAATGATACCTCTTCTTCTTCCAAACCACAAACAAATTATTCAAAATCCAAAGTCACTTCTAACACAAGTGGTACTCAAGGTTGGCCCACTCATCCATCAAATCAAAGCTACCGCATCATCTAAACTCTCACATGTCTAGAAATTTCACTTCGATGAGAACAACAAAAATATACCCCAATTGGGGAACCTTACTCTTTTGTCTTAGAAAAGCTTATTAAAGCCGAAGCCATCACCCTTCCACCTATAAAACCACACACTAGTTTTGACCTGCTCGCCCCATGCCCACATGGTATAAAGAATATTATTTCTATAACTATCATCGAGTAAAGGGATGACATAGTGATGGTAATTGCATCATATTCAAAAATATTTTCCAAGGAATGCTCGAGAAGGGCGAGTTAACTATGGATAATCCCAATGTTTCCCCAACCAAAATCTACAAATCTTCAAAAAACCATTTCCCAACCATGCCCCTTCATCCAATCAAACCGGTGAGACATCAACTCATAATACCCATACCCACGAGGTTCACGCTATCTTTAATGAGGTACTGTCACCTCCCAATTACCCCATATTCCTTCCATAGAGGAGATCCTCTCCCAAACTCCTCCTTCCACATTGGAACCAACCTCTCATGTTCCTTCACCAATAGAGGAACACCTTGCATCTCCTTCATCACCAATGGAGGGTCTTCCGCTAACATTGAGCCCATCTCACCCCTATCTTCACCACTTAGAGAAATTTTACCTACAATACCTCCTCCACCCATATAGGATCTCCCATTACCTCCTCCACCCACGAGAGGAGCACCTATCTGTTCCTCCACTTATAGAGGATCTCCCATCATATCCTCCACCTATCATAGACCCCATTGACATATCTTTGCCTCTTGGTGAGCATTCGATGTCACCTACCCGAATCCTGGAGACCTACTTTTAGCTCTCTTACCCACGGAGGCTAAAGCTAGCCAATTCCCCATCTCTAAGACACATTTTATGAGAATTCCCATTAGGACCTCACCAACTCCATCCACAAACATTTCATTCTCACATTTTTTGATCACTTAGATTATGTGGATATGGCTTTACTATGGGGATGCCTCTTACTCCCTATCTCAAAGATAGATGCAAAGATCCCTTGTTAATACCTTCACTATCTACCCAAACACATTTCAACCAATCAAACCAAATAAAACCACCTCTGCCAACCCCTTCCACAATATTTGTTAGTGTTTAAACCATACCCTTACCTATAACCCAACCTACATCTAAACCAAAACCCACACCTATAACGTTTGCCTCAACTAAACCTATTACTAGTTTAAGGGTCACCCCGACCACCGGCCTTACTCATCCACCTATTAAACTAGATTTAGCTACATTCTCCAACGTCAATTCCACACCTACTCTGACACCCAAACCAAAGAAACAAACCCATCAACCTCATACCCTTACCACACCAATCACACCCGCATTTGTCCCGCTTTGTCTTAAGACCTTAGCTACCTAACATCGTCAAGTGACCTTCACCCATCCATAATCCAATAATACAACAACCAATTCCTTCCTCACAAACTTCTAACCTACCCAGAACACAACACAACTTATACCCACACCTGTCAGTCTTTACCACAAATACCTCCAATACCCTCAGCTATTGCTTCACTACCCACTACACTTTAGTCATTGTCCCTCACACCCCAAGTACAACCTACATCATCTACCTTCATAGCACCCCCGTTATCCCCATGGGTAACTCACCCTCTTCCTCCATCTGCTTTTCCTTCTAGACCTCATACACCCACATCACCTTTACCCAAGAAGGTGTAACCCAAAAAAAAAAACCCCACTACCCCACAATAAGGTAGTCAAAATGACCACACACCCTCCTACCCGTCCATCTATTGTACCCCTACCCAAACAAACACAACCGATACCTAAAACCACACCGGCACCTAAAACCATAACTCGACCCATTCCTACTCTTCCAAAAACAATTCCTTGACAATCAACCACACCTACACCCAAACCCACATTCACTTCCCATTGTGATCCACTAGTAGGGTCCTATGCCAAAATTTTAACCAACCTCCTCGATACTTCTGTTATCACATTACCGCCACTCCAACCTTACGACCCCCCTCAAACCCAAGCCAAAAGGGTTTGACAATACTAAAATTTGTGCATACCATCATGTGTCGAGAGAATCATGTGGAGAACTATAAGGCCTTGAAAACCATCCTTATCCACTTGTGTCCACCATAAACCAACTTTTAGGACGAAGACCTTCTTGACAAGGATATTGTTTCATCAACACCCATTCCCGCACTTCCCACTCAACAACCACAACCTCCACCCTCATAGCTCCTATAGCCACCCTCAAAATTTGAAATTAACATGGTTCACATCGTAGAGAACTTGCCACACCACCACCCAAATGTCATTGTGCCTGCATCACCTCACAGGTTTTTCTCCTCCGGTAGGTTTTTTCCCATCATGTCGTTATACCACTCATCCTACACCTTCTCCATTTTCCAACTCCCCTCAAATCAACATGATACATGTCACTACACGTGCGTAGAAGGGCAAAGAAAAGGAAACTGACCTACTAACCAATCCTATACCCAACATACCATCTACACCCATACCTAAAATAACTATCCACGGCCCCACGTACCCCATTTCTAATGGCATCACACATCGCACCATGCTCAAACAATTACACCAATCTCCCCTCAAAATGTCCTTATATGACCTCATCCAAACCTTGAAATCCCATCGTCAAGCCCTCATGGAGGTTCTTCAATCTATTGAGGTTTTACCCAATGACCCTACACCCGTAGCCTCCATTATCACACCCCATCATGTAACCTCTCTCACCAAATTACCACCTTCATCCTCACCCCACCTTGTTCACCAAGTGGCCTCCTTAGCTTCTTAGAGGATGAGATCACGCCTCACCAAAATGATGAGTGAACCCAACCCTCTTCATCTCCATCAACATTGATGACATATAGGTATATCATGTGATGATTGATGGACACACCGGCATTAACATCATTTTATCTCATGCATTCGCTCAAATGCGCATACCGACAATTACATGCATAAACATCTCGGTCATGTTACGTTTCAAATGATGCTATCACCTCCATGTTCGCATGGGGCCCCACACTATTCCAAAAAAATTACGTTTTGGAGGGGGAATTCTAATGTAATTTGTTTCTTGGTAGACCCGGATCCATGTTATGGGTTGTGTTCCTTCCACTTTGCATCGTTGTGTAAAGTTTGAACATGAAGGACACACTTATGCCATTTTGGTTGACCCATCACCTTTCAAAACATGCAACATGCTTTACCGACCCAATGATGTGCTCATACCTATGAAGTCATCTACCTCCAAAACCACTACCACTTCACCTACACCTCCACCTACCAGTATAGTTGCTACTTTCACCGCACATGCCTCCTCCATTCCTACCGCTGCTATAACTTCCATGGCTGACCCATTAGCTTCCTAATACATTAACTCCACCTCTGCATCGACCTCCAACACATCATCCATTCCAACTACCTACTTACCAACCACTTATCCCTTGGAAGGTGTTTTTCAATGCCTCACTCTAGGGGAGTACTACCTATATAGTGTCAACACATTCCTTACTCCGCATGAGTATGGAATCCTTCACCAACACCCTCGCTATGATCACCGTATAGGAGAATGCCTCCTTTATGGTCCTCCTCATCTTCATACTAGTATCACCTATGGGGGACTTGATACTACCACTTACACACCTGAACCACCATCATAACCCCGCCCATTTTTCGTTGACTTCCAATCACTTACCAATCACTATTTTTCCCACACCTTCCTACACTACTATGCATGGAAGGATTTTGGTTTTGGATTTTATGAGAAAGGCCACCATAATGTTATTCCATGTACCACCCAAAAACATAACGACCGTAGTGGTATCAGCTTCCCTAAACCTCCTACCAAATAGGCCTGCATTGAACTCATTGAGGACCCTAGCCCTTCTCCACCTTCATCTTCATCACCACCTTCACCCACTCCACCTTCATCACCACCCTCACCGACAGAGTCGATGGATCCTGAATCTATCCCCCTAACTTTTTTTTCATAAACACCATTTCTCTCGGGCCTTTGACTTATCAACGTGAAGGTGAGGCCCCTTCCACTCTTCCATTCCTGTATCCTAAAATGATCGATGATGACACACTTATAATTAACATCATTCAATTTCAGGATGATGAATCCATACTCACCTACCTTGGTATAGAAGACTCATATATTCATCGGTCGTTACCCTCTGAGATGTAAATCATGTTGAATGAATCGACTATCGAGTTAAACATTCATACTTAGGATGACCCGCACATCCTAAAGATCGGGCAATCTTTAGATCTTTGCTTGAGCAGAATTCATCACTTCTTTTCTCTAAGATCATAACCATGCTTTTGCTTGGTCTTATGCGGACATGCCCAAGATTTAACCCCACCATAGTGGTCCACAATATCATAACCATTCCCAATGCCAAACCTATCAAAGAAAAGCTAAGGAAGATGCACCCTCACATTTCTCTTCTCGTCAGGAAGAACTTTAACGCCTTCTTTCTATTTCCTTCATCTTACCCATTGATTATCCTCGTTGGATTTATAACATTGTCCCTATTACTAAAGAAATAGGGGGACTCTATATTTACATAGACTTTCGTGACCTCAACCTAGCTTTGACCAAAAGATGACGTTCCCTTGCTCAGTGATTGATCAACTAGTTGACCTCACCGTTGGTCATGAGATTCTCTCACTCATGTATGTCTTCTCTAGTTATAACCAAATTTTCCTTCCCCTAGAGGATCAACACAAGACTACATTCATCACCACTTGGGGAACCTTTTGCTATCGAGTCATGCCTTTTGGCCTTAAAAATTCTAGTGCTACATATCAGCGTGCTATGACTTACATCTTCCATGATATCATGCATCGCATATTGGAAGATTACATAGATGATCTTGTGGCCAAATTTAAACGTCGCTCTGAGCACCTCACCATCCTCGAAACCATCTTTGACCACATCATTAAATATTGCGTCTTCCTTCACCTAAAAGTGTGTCTTCACGGTTCTCTTAGGTTAGCTCTTGGGATTTATTGTTTCCCTCCGTGGTATAGAAGTTGACCCTACTAAAGTCAAGGCCATTCTCAAAATGCCTCCACCTACTAACCTTCACCATCTTTGTATCTGCAAGGTAAATTGTATTCCATTCACATTTCATTTCACAATTATCTAATCGATGTCAACCATTTCATCATCTTCTTAGGAAAGATGTCTCCTTTACATGGGATGATGACTATCAAAAATATTTTGAGGCTCTAAAACAATACCTTCTCCAACCACCCATACTCATTCCACCTAAAGACAATCAACCTTTTTACCTATACGTATTAGCTACCGATCATTCCTTGGGAGCCATGCTCACTCATCACGATGAACAACATAGGGAGAAGGTGGTTTATTACATAAGCCATACTCTTTTTAGGACTATGAAACCCAATACAACTGTAACACCACCTGAACTATTGTTACTTCCTCCTGAGCATTCAAGTGTTGATATATGATTTCTTCTATAAAAGGATGTGTTCCTTTGATTGTGAAGTCATGCTTGATATATATTGTATCTTATTTGCATTTGAAGATCTTTGGTGAGCTGGATATACTTGGACTCTTTTATTTCTTTCATTTTTGCACCTGAGTTTAATCTGATTTCAGAATGAATTGTGGATTTACCCATCTATATGACTCAGCCTTGGATCAGTGGCATTGATCCAAGAGATGTTTTAAGTTTATTCGGGATGAACAAAAATTATAGACCTTACGAAGGTTGCAAGGTCTAAATGTGTTGAATAAGCAATTTCAGAGTCTAACTCAGGCTGACCAGTGTTAAATGAATTGGTTCCCGATATCGTAATATCAGGAAGGTCTAGACCTTGAGCCAGGTAATAAATTCTGATATATTTATTGCTAACCTATTATCAAGGCTGGATTGAATCCATTTCAGGAAGGTATATCTGTTGGTTCTTATACTAAACGATTCTATTTGTTAGACCTAGACTGGTTCTATTAAGGTTAATAACCTAAACCTAAACTATAACCTAAGTGTTGGATTAGTGTTAATCTAACCTAGCCCTAAACTATAAGCTAAATGTTCTAAGGTTAGTGACCTAGCACTAAGGAGGTTAGACTAAGTATCACCTTAAGGTCTAACCTATGTTTCTAACCTAACTAATGATCATGGATGAAAGGGACCTATGAAGGGGTGCGAGCCATGGGCGGTAGTTTCTATGGCATTAAATGAGATGGATAAGTATGAAGGACGAGGGATTTGGTGGAAGTTTCAAACGGCTAGTGAAATCTGACGTGGCAGAGTCGCCAAATCTGGAAATGGTCTTTGGTTTGTTTTTTTCCATCGCCAACTATGGCGGTCGGTGGCAATGGAGATTGAGCGGGAATTTTGGAGTTAATGCAATTAAGGAACTCGATTTCTGAGCACGGATTGCTCGGAAGGCATGCAAAATGGAAAACTAGTTGTTTGTTTGGTTTTCCATGCGCTCCAGTTTTCTCTCTGTTTGATCACTGGTTCTTCGAACCAGTCTACTTGGTGTTGCATGGAAACTATGAGAATAACTAGCTCTTTTCTCTATCGAGGAAAGTTTATAAGGCATGGAAATAACAAATTATTGTTGTTGAATCTAACGTGGAAAAAGAGGAGAAGGCTCAAGCTCTTTCAGAGGTCTTCTTGATTTTTAAGTGACATTACCAGGCATGTTAGGCCCTAACTTTTAAAAATCTTGCTTTCCTTCAAATGATTTCATTAGAACAACTCTGTTCAGATGATTTTTGGTCCAGTTGGTTTTTATGGTAGCATTGTATGAATTAGTTTGTTGTATCTTCATGCTGGTTCGATTATTCAGTTGAACCCTTGCTGGGTGTACATTTTGTTTCATACGGTTGAATTATCTTGCTGTGTTTTACATTTCGGTTAGATTTCGTAGAAATGCTTGCAAGGATAATGTATGAATTCGACTCTGTTGGAGTCCATAAAATGCTTTCTTGCTTGGTATAGATATAGATACGTGGAATTCTTGGAAATAGATAGTATCTTTCTACTTCAGTAGAAGTTTATTTGAGAATACTAAATGGGTACGACTCCTTTTGAGTCCTTGAAAAGTAACATACGTTTCTACTTCTGTAGGAGTTCAGTCGTGAATTCTGTATGTTATTGATATAGTTGGAATTCTTGAATTTGATATGTATCTTGTATTTCTACTTCAGTAGAAGTTTTATTGTGAATACTACATGGGTTCGACTCCTTTTGAATCCTTGAATCGTATATTATGTTTTTCTCTTTTGTATAAAGCTTAGTTGTGAATACTGTGGTTATTGACTCAGTTGGAGTCCTGGATATGTAACCAGTGTTTCAACTTCTGTATAAGTTTGGTTGTGAATACTTATTGATATTGGCTCTATTAGAGTCCTTAATATGTATCTTGTATTTAGACTTTTGTAGAAGTTTAGTTGTGAAGACTGTTGGTGTTGAATTAGTTGGAAACCTTGAATGTTTTCATATGAATTCGACTACCATGATATGTCGCGTGATCTAGTCTACACTGTGTTTACTTTTTAAACTCGAATCTGTATGAGTCCTTGCTGTATTCGTACTATCTCGGCTTGGATGAAACTTTGTTGAAAATAATGATATGATGATGACTTTTATGAAGATCTTGTTGAGTTATTATTTTTGATTTCGGCTTCTGATTTAAGACCTTGATGTATAATCGTAGGGATTTGCTTAGTTGAAGGAAGTTGTGCATATTGTGTTTCGACTCTATGTGAATTTCACTGTATTTCATATGGAAACATTAATTGTTTTAATGTGATCTTGTTTCAAGTTTGACTGAAACAAAGAGCTCTTAGCTGTGCCATGACAGGTGATGGCGTTGGATATTTTTCATGTTTGTTGAATAATATGGAAAGTTTTATTGAGCCTATTGGAGTTGGATTATTTATTAATGCTTGTTGCGTGAACTCTTGAATCGTTTAGTAGCTACAGGTGATTTTTCTTGGATTTAGATGGAACTGTAGTTCTTCTGGTAATCCCGACTATTTAGTCGCAGGCGTAAATAAATATGTATAAAACTAAAGGAGTCGGTACAGTCCAGAATGTTATTGATTTAGGATTCTGATGGACCCTGTTCTTTCTTCTTGACTGTAATTTATATGTTGATGTATATGGTAAATGGAATAGGAAAAATTCTCTCTCTCCTAGATAGGAAAACTTGTGTGCTTTCTTCTTGCATCCTTTTGCGATCTCTATGGTAGGGGCATAACAAGAATAAACTAGTGGTATTGTATGGAGAAACTCGGTATAAAATGTGTGTTCTTTGTATAAATGGGTATACTTGTCAATACCATTAAATGTGTGTTATGATGATAAAAGAATTAAGACAGTGAGCTTGTTGAATGTTTTAATTACCTTGAGAAATTGTTAAAAACAATTTTGTAGGAGTTTTGTCTTAGATTGGTTGTATTCATTTGTTCTTAGTCTCTAACATATAAGATGAATAGCCTGACTTATGTTTGGAATTTGAATAAATGATTTCATTTAAACAGGTTGTTTAATGAGAACAATTGGTGGATTGCAATTGTTTTAAGAATTAGTGCTTATCATGCTCAGTTCACCGAACTGACCCGTGTTGACAATTTTTGTAGATGGTTGCCGTAAGTGGTAAAGGCACGCAGATCTGATATGATGATCAGATCGTTTAATTTGGTTTTATGATGAATTTCAATTTGATTCTCTAAATGTACTACTTGAAGAACGATGTTCTTTTGCTGTTGAGTATTGTATCCAATATGCTGAATGCATAAAATGTATTTGTATAGCTTAGAAATGAATGGAATGAGGTATTTGTTACTTATGTGTTGCATTCGTATCATGAGGGATTGATCTTCTTCGGTTCGAATGATTTTTAAGAGCATTGTTATTATTGTATATCTTGGAGACATTTGTGATTATCTAAGTAAGCTTTGCAAGGTTATGTGACTGAATACTTATGATTGTTTAGTAGTTCTATTATGATCTATTTAAAGCTAATTGTAATTTAGATCACTGATTTTTGAGAAGCTAAGGTTAAAATAAACCCTTTCAGGAAGCTGAACGGGAAGAGTAATCTGTTACTCTCTAACCTTGATCTAAGTCAAGACAACGTACTGAATGTTTTTAAAATCACTATATCTTAACACTAATAAGTAAGATATATTTCAGTTTTAAAGATCTGGAATAAACCCAAAAAGGGATAAGTTTGCAATCTTATGAGAAGACTTGGGGTTACTACCCAATTTCGTAGATTAGGATTATTGTGAAACAATGATCTCCTTGTTGAGACCTCAATCTTATTAAACTTCTCTTTGTGGAATGGGTCTTAATACGAAAGGAAATTTTAAGATGAGGAACCCAGGGGTTGGGAAAAGACTACCCTAAAAAGGAGTGTCTTGGAGTATAATTTAAACTCCACGTAAGTAACACCTTAAAGTTTAGTAGATCTTATCGAGGTGGATTTGAAGGTTGATGGCACAAGTCGATTGCAGGGTTGTACCTTCGAGAAGATTAGGATCTTCTCGAAGATACAACAATGCAGGTGACTTATGGCGACACCCTTTGCATTGATCATCAAGATTTACTCCTTAAACTCGAACAAGTTTTGACTCTGGGACTGGTTACCGACATGGTCATGTTATGAGGCTGCCCCTGAGACTCGGGGTACCTTGACACACAGGGTTAACTAGGGTTGACCCAGTATGTCAGAGTATCCCTAGTTCTCAAGAGCATCCTTATAACGTTGCCATATTATTAATCCATTTCTGAGTGAATAACTTGGGGCAGGAGAGACTGACAGAAGTCAGTATAAGACATTCTACATAACAAAGGAATGGGGTGAAGGACGTATTCCAGATTGATGAGTATGCCGTCAAGGAATATGAGACATAAGCATTATGTTTCAAATATTTGGCCAAAGTATCGCAAGCTGCTGATTGCGTTGTCCTATGTCACCTAGTCTAAGGGACGAGATGCCGATGAATAATGGTAACAATTATTCAGATAGGTTCCTTGGACAGAGCATTCTGAATCCTAGATTAGGGAAGAGAACCACAAGAGTGATGTGTTAAAATAAAAATGCCAACTCTTGATACTCATGAATAGATCGGTAGATTACCGAGTCATGGAATGAATAGATCGGAGGTACTCCGAGTCATTACAGCTGCATATGGTTATCTGTTATAAGAATGGTTGTTTTGATTTGTGAGTTCTAAATTATGTATTTAGAACCAGGAAGCATTTATCAAAAAAAAATTACTTGTTCTAATGTATAAAAATGAGGATGTTACATCTTGGTATCAGAGCTGAAGGTTGCAGCTCTTGGACCTATTGTGTCCATAATCTGATAAAAACCTGAATTTTCTTGTAACAGAAAATGGTTAGAACAAGGGGGAATGTTGCGAATAATGCTCCACCTGAAGGAGGGGCAGTAACAACCCAAAAGCTTGATGAGATCCTTGCTGCCCTGTTGGACACAAGAGATCATTTAGCTGTACTTAAACAACAAGTAATGGCAAATGAGGAGGAAGATGAAGTTGGTAATAACAATCAGCAACCTCCTAAGGACAACCCCGATATGGGTGTTGATATTAATGTTGGAAATGCACCTGTCCAACCAGAAAACAAAAAGGCCAGGTTGGCAACAGAACTCACTAATGATATAAAAAGGATAAGCCCACCTAAATATGATGGCACCACATTAGGTGATGGAGCTGAGAACTGGCTCAGTGAAATGGAGAAGTACTTTGCAATAAGAAACTTCTCAGAGGAAACCAAAGCTATTTGGGGAGCCTATCAGCTTTCCCACGAAGCATCTTCGTGGTGGGATAGCCATAAAGCCGAGCTAAATATTGATGAGACCAATATTACTTGGGATCAATTTAAGGGCTATTTTAGGCAACGTTGGCTGCCACAACTTTTCTATGATCAGAAAATGATAGAATTCTAGAACTTAGCTCAAGGGAAGCTAACAAGAATGGCGAATACGAGAGAGCGGTTTACAAAACTCCTCAAGTATGTACCGCAGAATCAAACTCACGAGAAGTTTAGAATAAGGAAATTCATCATGGGATTGAATCTCGTGATAGGGGAGAGGTTGATGTTCACAAATTCAACCACTATGAAAGGAGTTGTTGAAAAGGCCATAAGACAAGAATAGAAATTAAAGGCTATTTCGCTCATAAAGAGGAAGTGCGGAAGAAGATTGTAAACCCTTCTTCAACTTCACTTGCACCCAAAAAGGGACCATGGAAATTGTTTGGAAACAGAAGTAAGTTTCCAGGGGATAATAGTAAGAAAGCAGTAGCGAATAAGCCTATTGGAAATGTAAGGGATAATTTTGCCAAAAATTATAACAATGGGCAGAAGCCCTATAGAGGACAACGTGATAATTACAAGGCTGGAGGCAATTTTGAGCCTAAAAAGGGACCCGTAGGAGGTCTGCTATAATTATGGCAAAGACCACTACACAAATCGCCCTTTGAAGAAGGATGATCGTAATCAGCAGCATAAGATACATGCTGCAGTAGCAGACAAGCAAGCTGAAAAGTAGGTGACACCTATAGAAGTTCCGGGTAAGTTATTTGGCATACCTGTCACTATTCTTTTTGATACAGGAGCTACTGAATGTTTTATTTCTAGTAAACTTGCTTCTAAACTTAAGAGAAAAGCTAGAAAAATGGATAAATCTTGGACTGTATAGTATGGTAATAACTCTGTTCATACAAGTATGTGTCTTTTTGGGAATTCCTTGACTTACCTAAATTTTCCACGGAAGTTGACCTCTATGTTACACCTTTGGGATCTTACGACATTGTCATTGGTGTCAATTGGTTAGCTGAACATAAAGCAAAAGTAGACTGTTATGAAAAGAATATAAAATGTTTAGATGATCGGCTGGAATCAGCAGAGATTCAAGGGGTGAAATGGGAAATTTCAGTTAGAAAATCACAATGCATGCAATTAAAAAGGCTAAAAACAAAGGATGAACCATTTATGTAGTAAAGATATCTGAATTTTCAGAAGAAGATGGTGATTCCATGAAATGATTTCCTTTGTTGCAAAATTTCAAAGACGTTTTTCCGGAGGAATTACTAGGTTTACCACCCAAGAGGGAATTTGACTTCACCATCGAAATCAAACCAGGAACGGAACCTATTTCCAAAGCACCTTATCGATGACTACTATAGAGTTAGTCGAGCTTAAGGCACAATTGCAAGAAATTTTGTCTAAAGGTTTGATTAGACCAAGTGTTTCACCTTGGGGAGCACCAGTAATATTTGTGAAAAAGAAGGATGGAACACTTAGGCTATGTATTGATTATCGGATGTTGAACAAAGCAACAATCAAGAATAGATACCCACTTCCAAGGATCGACGATCTATTTGATCAGATGCGTGGGGCAGCGGTTTATTCTAAGATAGATCTTTGATCTGGTTATCATCAATTAAGGATTAGAGAAGAAGATATTCATAAAACAACTTTCCGAACAAGGTATGGACATTATGAATTCACGGTTCTACCCTTTGGATTAACTAATGCACCCGTAGCTTTTATGAACTTAATGAATAATATCTTTCAAGAATATTTGGACAAGTTTGTACTTGTATTCTTGGACGATATTCTCATTTATTCTAAAAGTGTTAAGGAGCACAATGAGCATTTGAAGATAGTTTTGGGAATTTTGAGAAAAATAAAGTTGTATGGTAAGTTATCCAAATGTTCTTTCTTTGATTCGAAGTTCACTATTTGGGTCATGTCATTAGCAAGGAAGGAATTGTTGTGGATCCTTCAAAAATAGTGGCAATAATCGAGTGGCTCTGCACGAAAGAATGTGCACTGAAGTAAGAAGCTTCATGGGTCTTCTTTGGTTACTATAGAAAATTTGTTAAGGATTTTTCTAAAGTGGCTGCCCGATAACTTCATTGTAGAAGAAGGATAAGAAATTTATTTGGAATGATAAGTGTGAAACGGCTTTCAAAAGTCTGAAAATCCAGTTGACTTCCACACCTATATTTGTTGTACCAGACCCTAATGGGAGCTTTACTGTTGTAATGGATGCTTCTGGGGAAGGCCTTGGAAGTGTTTTGTTACAAAATGATCAAGTCATAGGATATGAAAGTAAAAACTTAAGTTACATGAGCTGAATTATGCTCCTCATGATTTGGAGCTTGCTGCCATTGTTCATGCGCTTCAAGTCTGGAGACACTATTTACTTGGGAAACCTTTTGAGTTGAAAACTGATCACTTAGGACTGAAATATATTTTCACTTAGCCTAATCTAAATGCCAGACAGAGAAGGTGGTTAGAGTTTTTATCCCAATATGATTTTGATATTAGCTACATCAAAGGGAAAGAGAATAGAGTAGCAGATGCTCTAAGTCGTAGGAGGCACATTTCTGCTCTTATAACATTAAGAACTCAGTTTAAGGATGAGGTAAAAAGTGCCTCAGAATTTGATATATACTTTCAGCAAGTAAAAGTAGTGCTTGCTGCAGAACCTAATGATGAAAGGTATAAGGGCTTTCATTTTGATAATGAAGGAATCTTACGTTATGAAAACAGGGTATACGTACATTTATGAGCGAACGATTTGAGAAAGAAGTTGTTAGTTGAATTTCATAATTCACCTTTCTTTAGACACCCGGGTATCACAAAAATGCTTGCTGATCTGGAATAGCAATACTTTTGGAAAGGTATGAAAAAGGATGTCATTGATTTTGTGACTCATTGTCTGGAATGTCAGTGGGTTAAGGCAGAACACATGCACCCTGCTGGACTATTATATCCTCATAGCATACCGCAGTACAAATGGCAAGTAATAAGCATGGACTTTGTACAAGGGTTACCTATGTCTAGGAATAAACATGATGTTATCCTGGTAGTTGTAGATAAACTAACTAAGGTAGCTCATTTCATTGCTGGAAATCTAAAGGATGATTCACCAGTGTTGGCCAAAAGATTCGTACACAAAATTTTTAGGTTACATGGTGTACCAGAATTGATTATATCTGACAGGGATCCTAGAATGACGTCAATATTTTGGCAAACACTTAATACAACTCTTGGAACAAAACTAAACTTCAGTTCTACATATCATCCGGAAACGGATGGACAAACTGAGAGAGTAAATCAAGTGTTGGAAGACATGTTGCGAATGTATTGCATGGATCAACAGTATAAATGGGAAGAGTATCTTCCATTAGTTGAATTCGCATACAACAACACTTATCACTCATCTCTTAAAATGGCACCATTTGAAGCACTTTATGGAAGGAAGTGCAGAACCCCTGTTAGTTGGGATAGTATTGAGGATAGAGTGGTAATTGGACCAGAGATCCTCACTGAAATGGAGCAGCAAGTAAAGTTGATTCGTGAATGATTAAAGGAAGTAGCAGATAGGTAGAAGAGCTATGCTGACCTTAAGTGGGTTGATCGAAGGTTTGAGCTTGGTGAGAAGGTTTTTCTTCATGCTAAACCCAGAAAGAGTTCTATAACTTTTGGCAAGGCTGCCAAGTTGTCACCTCGTTTCGTGGGACCTTTCAAAATTTTCAAAATAATCAATCCTGTAGCTTATCGATTAGCATTACCACCTACTTTATCTCGCATGCATGATGTTTTCCATATTTCTTTGCTTAAGAAATACGTTTCAGATTTGTCACATGTGTTAAATTGGAATTCCTTGCAGGTCCAAGACCCAGGAATAATCGTGGTTAAACCCACACGAGTGCTAGAAACTCACCAATTGCATTTGAGAAATCGTGAAATACAAGAATGTAAGGTCCAAAGGGGGACCACTTTAATGAAGAAAGTGCAACTTGGGAAAATCGGAAGAAATGAAAATTTCTTTTCCTTTTCTTTTCAACGAATGAAATCTATTGACAAAACATTTTTTTATGAACTTATCTTTTTCATGTTGATATGAAAGCTAGATTGAGGCAAACATTATTCAGGCTGAATAAAATGTATCGTGACATTGATTTCTGGAACTATTCAAGTTGGAAATAGTCACATTGTTTTGTGAACTAATAAATTGGTTGACCTGAAGGTAAATCAAATATGTAATCATCGGGATGATGAATCTTTTAGGAGGGAAGCATGTAACACCCTGAACTATTGTTACTTCCTCCTGAGCATTCAAGTGTTGATATATGATTTCTTCTATAAAAGGATGTGTTCCTTTGATTGTGAAGTCATGCTTGATATAGATTGTATCTTCTTTGCATTTGAAGATCTTTGACTGAGCCAGGATATGCTTGGACTCTTTTATTTCTTTCATTTTTGCACCTGAGTTTAATCTGATTTCGGAATGAATTGTGGATTTACCCGTCTATATGACTCAGCCTTGGATCAGTGGCATTGATCCAAGAGATGTTTTAAGTTTATTCGGGATGAACAAAAATTATAGACCTTACGAAGGTTGCAAGGTCTGAATGTGTTGAATAAGCAATTCCGGAGTCTAACTCAGGCTGATCGTGTTAAATGAATTGGTTCCCGATATCGTAATATCAGGAAGGTCTAGACCTTGAGCCAGGTAATAAATTCTGATATATTTATTGCTAGCTTATTATCAAGGCTGGATTGAATCCATTTCGGGAAGGTATATCTGTTGGTTCTTATACTGAACGATTCTATTTGTTAGACCTAGACTGGTTCTATTAAGGTTAATAACCTAAACCTAAACTATAATCTAACCTAGCCCTAAACTATAAGCTAAATGTTCTAAGGTTAGTGACCTAGCGCTAAGGAGGTTAGACTAAGTATCACCTTAAGGTCTAACCTATGTTTCTAACCTAACTAATGATCATGGATGAAAGGGACCTATGAAGGGGTGCGAGCCATGGGCGGTAGTTTCTATGGCATTAAATGAGATGGATAAGTATGAAGGACAAGGGATTTGGTGGAAGTTTCAAATGGCTAGTGAAATCCGACGTGGCAGAGTCGCCAAATCTGGAAATGGTCTTTGGTTTGTTTTTGTCCATTGCCAACTATGGCGGTCGGTGGCAATGGAGATTGAGTGGGAATTTTGGAGTTAATGCAATTAAGGAACTCGATTTCCGAGCACGGATTACTCGGGAAGGCATGCAAAATGGAAAACTAGTTGTTTGTTTGGTTTTCCATGTGCTCCAGTTTTCTCTCTGTTTGATCACTGGTTCTTCGAACCAGTCTACTTGGTGTTGCATGGCAACTATGAGAATAACTAGCTCTTTTCTCTGTCGAGGAAAGTTTATAAGACATGGAAATAACAAATTATTGTTGTTGAATCTAACATGGAAAAAGAGGAGAAGGCTCGATCTCTTTCGGAGGTCTCTTGATTTTTAAGCGAAATTACCAGGCATGTTAGGCCCTAACTTTTAAAAATCTTTCTTTCCTTCAAATGATTTCATTAGAACAACTCTGTTCAGATGATTTTTGGTCCAGTTGGTTTTTATGGTAGCATTGTATGAATTAGTTTGTTGTATCTTCATGCTGGTTCGATTATTCAGTTGAACCCTTGCTGGGTGTACATTTTGTTTCGTACGGTTGAATTATCTTGTTGTGTTTTGCATTTCGGTTAGATTTCGTAGAAATGCTTGCAAGGATAATGTACGAATTCGACTCTGTTGGAGTCCATAAAAATGCTTTCTTGCTTGGTATAGACTTTTGTTGAAGCCTTGCTGTTAACACTTGTGGAGATTGATACAGTTGGAATTCTTGGAAATAGATAGTATCTTTCTACTTCAGTAGAAGTTTATTTGAGAATACTAAATGGGTACGACTCCTTTTGAGTCCTTGAAAAGTAACATACGTTTCTACTTCTGTAGGAGTTCAGTCGTGAATTCTGTATGTTATTGATATAGTTGGAATTCTTGAATTTAATATGTATCTTGTATTTCTACTTCAGTCGAAGTTTTTTTGTGAATACTACATGGGTTCGACTCCTTTTGAATCCTTGAATCGTATATTATGTTTTTCTCTTCTGTATAAAGCTCAGTTGTGAATACTGTGGTTATTGACTCAGTTGGAGTCCTGGATATGTAACCAGTGTTTTGACTTCTGTATAAGCTTGGTTGTGAATACTTATTGATATTGGCTCTGTTGGAGTCCTTAATATGTATCTTGTATTTAGACTTCTGTAGAAGTTTAGTTGTGAAGACTGTTGGTGTTGAATTAGTTGGAAACCTTGAATGTTTTCATATGAATTCGACTCACTGATCTAGTCCACGCTGTGTTTACTTTTTAAACTCGACTCTGTATGAGTCCTTGTTGTATTCATATTATCTCGGCTTGGATGAAACTTTGTTGAAAATAATGATATGATGATGACTTTTATGAAGATCTTGTTGAGTTATTATTTTTGATTTCGGCTTCTGATTTAAGACCTTGCTGTATAATCGTAGGGATTTTCTTAGTTGAAGGAAGCTGTGCATATTGTGTTTCAACTCTGCGTGAATGTCACTGTATTTCATATGGAAACGTTAATTGTTTTAATGTGATCTTGTTTCAAGTTTGACTGAAACAAAGAGCTCTTAGCTGTGCCATGACAGGCGATGGCGTTGGATATTTTGCATGTTGTTGAATAATATGGAAAGATTTGTTGAGCCTATTGGAGTTGGATTATTTATTAATGCTTGTTACGTGAACTCTTGAATCGTTTAGTAGCTACAGGTGATTTTTCTTGGATTTATATGGAACTGTAGTTCTTCTGGTAATCCCGATTGTTTAGTCGCAGGCATAAATAAATATGTATAAAACTAAAGGAGTTGGTACAGTCCAGAATGTTATTGATTTAGGATTCTGATGGACCCTGTTCTTTCTTCTTGACTGTAATTTATATGTTGATGTATATGGTAAATGGAATAGGAAAAATTCTCTCTCTCCTAGATAGGAAAACTTGTGTGCTTTCTTCTTGCATCCTTTTGCGATCTCTATGGTAGGAGCATAACAAGAATATACTGAGTTATTGTATGGAGAAACTGGTATAAAATGTGTGTTGTTGTATAAATGGGTATACTTTTCAATACCATTGAAATGTGTTATGATGATAAAAGAATTAAGACAGTGAGCTTGTTGAATGTTTTAATTTCCTTGAGAAATTGTTAAAAACAATTTTGTAGGAGTTTTGCTATCTTAGATTGGTTGTATTCATTTTTCTTAGTCTCTAACATATAAGATGAATAGCCTGACTTATGTTTGGAATTTGAATAAATGATTTCATTTAAACAGGTTGTTTAATGAGAACAATTGGTGGATTGCAATTGTTTTAAGAATTAGTGCTTATCATGCTCAGTTCACCGAACTGACCCGTGTTGAAAATTTTTGTAGATGGTTGCCGTAAGTGGTAAAGGCACGCAGATCTGATATGATGATCAAATCGTTTAATTTTGTTTTATGATGAATTTCAATTTGATTCTCTAAATGTACTACTTGAAGAACGATGTTCTTTTGCTGTTGAGTATTGTATCCAATATGCTGAATGCATAAAATGTATTTGTATAGCTTAGAAATGAATGGAATGAGGTATTTGTTACTTATGTGTTGCATTCGTATCATGAGGGATTGATCTTCTTCGGTTTGAATGATTCTTAAGAGCATTGTTATTATTGTATATCTTGGAGACATTTGTGATTATCTATGTAAGCTTTACAAGATTATGTGACTCGAATACTTATGATTGTTTAGTAGTTCTATTATGACCTATTTAAAGCTAATTGTAATTTAGATCACTGATTTTTGAGAAGCTAAGGTTAAAATAAACCCTTTCAAGAAGTTGAACAGGAAGAGTAATCTGTTACTCTCTAACCTTGATCTAAGTCAAGACAACGTACTGAATGTTTTTAAAATCACTATATCTTAACACTAATAAGTAAGATATATTTCAGTTTTAAAGATCTGGAATAAACCCAAAAAGGGATAAGTTTGCAATCTTATGAGAAGACTTGGGGTTACTACCCAATTTCGTAGATTAGGATTATTGTGAAACAATGATCTCCTTGTTGAGACCTCAATCTTATTAAACTTCTCTTTGTGGAATGGGTCTTAATACGAAAGGAAATTTTAAGATGAGGAACCCAGGGGTTGGGAAAAGACTACCCTAAAAAGGAGTGTCTTGGAGTATAATTTAAACTCCACGTAAGTAACACCTTAAAGTTTAGTAGATCTTATCGAGGTGGATTTGAAGGTTGATGGCACAAGTCAATTGTAGGGTTGTACCTTCGAGAAGATTAGGATCTTCTCGAAGATACAACAATGCAGGTGACTTATGGGGACACCCTTTGTATTGATCATCAAGATTTACTCCTTAAACTCGAACAAGTTTTGACTCCAGGGTCAGTTCTGACATGGTCATGTTATGAGGCTTCCCTAGAGACTCGGGTACCTTGACACACGTTTAACTAGGGTTGACCCAGTATGTTAGAGTATCCCTAGTTATCAAGAGCATTCTTATAACGTTGCCATATTATTAATCCATTTCTGAGTGAATAACTTGGGGCAGGAGAGACTGATAGAAGTCAGTATAAGAAATTCTACATAACAAAGGAATGGGGTGAAGGACATATTTTAGATTGATGAGTATGTCATCAAGGAATACGAAACATAAGCATTATGTTTCAAATCTTTGGCCAAAGTATCGCATGAAGCTGCTGATTGCGTTGTCCTATGTCACCTACTCTAAGAGATGAGATGCCGATGAATAATGGTAACAATTATTCGATAGGTTTCTTGACAGAGCATTCTGAATCCCAGTTCGGAAGAGAACCAAAAGAGTGATGTGTTAAAATAAAAATGCCAACTCTTGATACTCATGAATAGATCGGTAGATTACCGAGTCATGGAATGAATAAATCGGAGGTACTCCGAGTCATTACAATGCATATGGTTATACTCGTTATAAGAATGGTTGTTTTTATTTGTGAGTTCTAAATTATGTATTTAGAACCGGAAGCATTTATCAAAAACAAATTTACTTTTTCTAATGTATAAAAATGAGGATGTTACACAACCATCTAGAAAAACTTTCCCTATCCTTAGTTTTTGTTGCCACCAAACTCTGTATTACCTACTCAACCAAAAAAACTATGTTGTGACCAACACCGATCCCTTACACTTCATGTATGCCAAACCTTATCAAAATCAGCATGCAAAATGATGGCTTATGCTTTTAGCTGATCTTGACCTTGAATTTATTCATCAAAATTCCATCAAGGGCTAAGCTATCACCGACCAACTGGCTGACGCACCTATTTCTGAGGACCAACCCTCTAATTTTGACTTTCTCGATGAGTCAATTGCTACTCTCTTTCCCTTGATGACCCCCTTACCGAATGACACTATTCTTTGACAGTTCCAAGTGTCGGCATGAGGTGTGGAGTTAGTATTATCCTCATTCCTCTAGATGGAGAACCCATGACTTTATCTTTCAAACTAGATTTTGAATGCACCAACAATATGGCTAAGTACAAAGCACTCGTACTTTTGGTCTTGAAGCCGCATATGCCCTAGATATCAAATCAATCCACATATTTGGTGATTCACAATTGGTCGAAATCAAGTCAATGGTATGTACCAATGTCATAATGAGATACTTCAAAAGTATAAACATCATGTAGACATACTTTTGACCACCTTTTATTGTTACACCCTTGAAACCATCCCACATTCAACCAACAAATTTGTAGATACCATGGCCTACTTAGCTTCCCAAATACCCACTTTACCCGTTGATTCCAAAATCTTTGTCACTCTCAACACCTCCATTCACCTTGATTTACCTCACGATGTTTACTCAATTGAACCAACACCCTTGACCCAAGTGACCTTTGGTATAAATAGTACTCCGACTACCTTTTTCTCTCCATCTTACCTCCTGATCTCACCCGTAACGGATAAAGCACCTTCCTTAAAAGGGTCTCTCATTTTTTCATTATGGGGAACTCCTCTATAAGTGCATCTTTGACGACATTCTCTTACGATGCCTCACAAGTTCTGAAATTCCTTATACCATTAAGTGAAAACTTGAGACCAAATTTACATAATAAAATTCACAAAATAATATCCTTCACACAAGATATATTGATGTTCGATGCCTTAAAATATATAGGCACATAGTTTCCTATAAATTAGGAAACTATGCTACTAACAAATACTAATCTCATGAGTTGTTTAGTAACAACCAAATAACTCAACACACATTCATTATTAGTTGTTTTATATAACAACTAAATAAAAAATTACTAATATAATAATAATTACCAAATGTAATTATTATCTACACAATGTAAATACTAATTCCTAACATTCCCCCCCTTAGTGTTTACATGGTTCAATATATCTCATTCTTTTCTTGTAGCGTGCCACCTCTGTGTGCTCATGATCAACTCCGCAAATGTGCAACATCGGGCTTGCACAAAACTCAAACATGTGCCAACACACATTTCTTCCACTGATGGTTTTCTTCAGCTTCTACCAACAACCTTACCAAATTGGTTTTGTAGGTGTACCAATAACCTTTCACAATTGGTTTCAGATTTACCAAAAAAACCTTTCACAATTGGTTTTGCAGGTTCACCAAAAACCTTACACAATTGGTTTTACAGGTTTACCAAAAACCTTACGAATTGGTTTTCTGGTTTACCAAAAACCTTCACATCATGATTGCTACAATACTTTTTGATCAATATTATACAATGTCTCTACAACAGGGAATCATGTAGGAAATACTACTTTCAAAACTGAACAATAAAACATAATGGAAATGGAATAATGAAACCATGCTCCTCCCCTCAATGTGAATATTTCACTTATTCAATAAGAACACTGAAATCATATTACATACAACAAAATAGAATTATGAAATGAAAAAAAACTCACACATAGACTGTCACCAAAAATTCATGCGGCCCCATCGTTGGTGGTGACGAGAGGCTGTGATCAACCTCCGCCTCCTATGCCTCCATCCTCCATCTCATCTTCTTAGTTTAGCCAGGATGTGATCATGAAGCTCAAAAATACCTTCAATGATTTGGACGTCGTGTATAAGTGAAAATATGTCTAAAATTGAAATGCGAGGCAAAAAAAAAATTTGAAATTTTGACAAGGATTACAAAATAACTCTTTTACAATTTTTTTTTGACTTTTACAATGAACGACTAGACAATAAAAAAAAATCCTAAAATCACCTATTTGATTAACTTGACAATACAATGACACTTTTTCCACATTGACAACACAAAAATAACTTTACTAATTGTTTGACTCTTTCGACAAAAAATGACATATTTTACAACTACATTGACATGACTTTGTGCTAAGCATGCGATAAGATTAAAGACTTAAAACAACGACACTTTTCACCTTAAAAGAACACAAAAATGAAACATATCTACGATGTTACATATCTAGGAAGAAATAGAATTTTACCAGTACATGGACAATACTACACATTGGATCAGACTAACTGTGAGTAGAATGGGAGTCGAAACTCACAAAAGAACTGATGTATAGACCAAAGACTAAATTAAACAACAAAAAACAACACAATTACTTTTCAATGAATAGACCAAAACACATTTTGATTGGTTAACAAACAAGGAGTTACACGTAGGCCATAAGGAAGAGAAGGGATTCAATGTATGCAATAGTCAACCATTGAGTTGAAGATGATCTCGTGAGAATCATAGGTCCCAAAATGAGCACATTGTGCTGAGACATTTGCAGACAAACAAATCTGCCTATCCTTGAGAGATATTTCCTTTGTCCTTTATGCATATAGAATATGCTCAAATCTAATATGAATATTAATGCCAACACTATCAAATGAAGAATTTGTAGGTCTGCAGAGAGGTATCTATCATCCATGCTAGATAGAAAATAGAGAGAATCAAACAAAATTGTTGGGAAGACTTGCTACTCATTCTGGTCGTCCTTTCGTTGAAACCACTCCTGGTCTTTAGATTTGTTTGCTCAATTTATCAGATGAATAATAACAATTTCTCAGCGAATATTGGATCAAACAGAGTCCACAATGTAGAGAATAAAGCCGTGAATACCACAAATCCGTGACAGAATATCAAAAAGATACCACTCAAAGGTTGATGTATGAAACGTTGCTCTAATAGTGCAACAAATAAAACGCCAGATCTCTTGCTTGTAGCAATGACTCAAATAAAATTGAACAGATCATGAGAAACGGTGAAAATGTCAGTCAGCATAGGTTGATCAGAAATCAAAGTAGAGTGTTCATGATTAGAAATTAAATCTTTTGTCTCTTCATGAGGAGGCGACCATAAAAGATCAAACTACCCCACACAAAATTTAAACCTCCATCACAGGAAGGAGAAGGATAAATACTCTGATGCCAAATGAAAACTTGAGACCAGATTTACATAATAAACTTCACAAAATAATATCCTTCACACAATATATTGATGTTCGATGCCTTACATATATATAGGCACATAGTTTCCTATAAATTAGAAACTACTCTACTAAAAATACTAATCTCGTGAGTTGTTTGTAATAACCAAACAACTCAACACACATTCGTTATTAGTTGTTTTATATAACTAAATAACAAATTACTAATATAATAATAATTACCAAATGTAATTATTATCTACACAATGTAAATACTAATTCCTAACATAAGGAGGTTCACGATGGCATATGTGGAGGTCACTTTAGTGGCCTTTACATGTTGCTAAGTGTATTCTTCACCTAGGCTATTACTAGCTAACCCTTAACCATGATTGTTGCGACTATGTCAAACATTGTGTAAAATGTCAACAAAATTCCAGCCTTCATCATACACCTATTCATGCCTTATAGGTCGCTCGTGACCTTTGGCCCTTCTCTCAATGGGGTTTGGATCTTATCGGAGAAATCAATCCCCATTCTTCCCAACACCATTAATGGATCATAACTGCTCACCAATATTACAAAAATGGGTGGAATCCATACCACTCATCTCCATGAAAAGGCGAGAAGATATGTGAGTTCATTAACCATCACATCATTTGTCTCTTTGTTTTCCTCATCGCCTCATCATTGCAATGGAAAATGATTCTAAAACAAAACATTGCAAAAACTTTGTGGCACCTTTAGCATTCAACTTAGTTTCTCATCACCTTATTACCCACAAACCAACGGTCAAGCTGAATCCACTAAAAAAACCTCAACAAAATTCTCATGAAAGTGGTTGACGATACTAGGAAGGATTGGCATATGCACATTCCTTTTTCCCTATGGGCATACCGCACTAGTATTCACACTTCCACTGCGGCCACACCCTTTTCTCTGGTCTATGGTACAGAGGCTGTTCTACCTCTCAAAGTCTAGATCCCCTCACTCCACATTTCTCTCCATGACATGCTTACTGATGATGAATTTTGTTAGGACTACTTAGCATAACTAGAGTTATTAGATGAACATCATCTTAACGCTCTAGATCACCTTCAAGTTTACCAACAATGTATCAAATGTGCTTATGAAAAACATGTTCATGAATGAACCTTCTAAGTTGGTGACCTTGTCTTGAAATAAAATCAACACGTAACCAAAGTAGAAAAAAGTAAATGGGAAAATTCACTCCTAATTGGCTTGGACCATACATCATAACTCATACCTATGGATCAGGTGCCTATCATTTATCCTCACTTGATGGTAAACTGAACTTGAGCCCCTTAACGCATTACATGTTTGAGCATTCTATTATTGACTCATTTTCCTACCTCACCCTTTGTCTCTTTACAGGCTCATCCCTTGAGCGCCATCCACTCCATACACCTCCCTAATGATTAAACAAGAATCATGTGAGTACCCATCACTTGTTATCTTCTCTTGAATATGTGTACCATGGCACTACACATAGCATGATTCTCATGGATACTTTTCATCTACCTTTAGATGAGATCCCATGTTCATTCCACCTTTCTGTTGAACAAGAGTCCTATCCTCCACCTTGGTCTTATCCATGACTTCAACAACCTCACATGGGACAAAAATCCTTGAGTAAAACTTCTAATAAAAGATGAATCCCTCAAAATGACATATTCCTCTTGAAAAAATTACTACTATAAATGAGACTTGCTCTCTCGAAGGACAGCTATGTGAAACTTTTTTAAAAATGAATGAGAGAAACCGAGGCTTCCCGCATCGATCAGCTTCACGATGACCTTAAGGAGTACCATATTATTTATCCCATATAGACTTCCCACATCGATTATTCTATCAAAACCAAAAAAATTAGTCATGGACTTGCCCATTATGACCTAGGACCTCTTGTCCAAAATCCTTGTCACTCAAGAACATATAAAATTAACTACCTTTCACCCACCTTACCATTTCCACTCTCGTTTCCTCAATTTTCTCAAGGGGTATCTTGGAATTTAGAAATTTGGTGATCTTGTGACTACCTTCATCGTAGAACCATTAATCGTGTAATGCCTTTTGGGTCTTATGTTCCTCACCTCCTCCAAGGTATGATCTACTCGGTATGATCCTACCCAATCAAGTGGCTTTATTGCCCCCTCTTATCTTTTAACCATCTTTGTTTACATTTTGATTACCTTATACAGGACTTGGTCCTCGACGCTTACCTTTGAGGTAATCCTCCCCTTTCACCATAATTTCCTTCACCTGCATCCTTTTCCCTATAATCTACCTACACCTATTAAACCTAAACCCACAACATACCCAAAAACCTACCAACTCATTTTCATATTCTTCCCTAGCTCATGGGAGAACTACATCGGCCTGAGGTCCCTTTTCATTGGGACTATGTAAGCAACACTCCAAAGGCATGGGGCCCTTGGAGGTTAGCTCGGCCATTCTCATCATACAAATCAATAAATGTGTAGCTCAATATACATGTCTATCTCATCCTATCCAATCATCTAAAAATGTCAACACACAATCTGATATATATAGTACAAAATGTCATTAGCACAAAGGTCGATCTCATATATACAAAAAGAATGAATGAATCAATACAAAATGTCTTTGGCACACAAACCGGTCTATGCTCTAAATAAACCAAAATCACTCATAGATCCTCATTGACTTTGGCATGCAGGCCGGTATGTGATAAAAATACAACTACCTTTGCACGTAGGATGGCATATATATCCAAAAATCACTACTATACATCAAAAATCAGGTGACCACATCTCAGGCATCTTGTCAGATGTCCTCCATCTCTGTGTCACCTGCACCCTCAACCTTTTGTGTCCTTGCTATCACCTCACCTAGCTATATTCATCGTGCACTAGTGGCCTCTCCTTGATCATGCCTTGGAGCTCACCGACCTACTATGCTCTCCCACGCTATGTGTGTGGGATCTCACCCCCTCCTTTGGATGCCTGTTGTTTTCTGTACTCTCCGTAGGATAGGAAGTCTATCCCGACCACCATGAGATGATCCTGATAATATCTCACCTCACCTATGGAATCCCATAACCTAGATACAAGCACGGTCTATGGTGGTTCTATAGGTCTCACCCTATATACCTGCCATGTAGTGAATTTCCTGCACCACCACTGTGAACTGGGGACTAGCTCCCCATGTGCTGTGGTGGTGCCCCTACCCCCGTAATGCTCCGTATCTAGGCTTGTAAGGCCCCAATATGTTCTGGGATATGCCACACAGTCGGTAAGGCTGCCACTTTGACCATATTTGTCTCCATTTCCTGCATATCCTCCACCCTCTCTCTCGCCATCTAGGCTGTGGTGCCATCTGTACTCGTAGCTCTTCTACCTCTACCTCTAACCCCTCCAGCTATGTCTATAGTATACCTATCTACATGATCAACATCGCTACCTGCCCCTGTAGGGCGTCTCTCTGCACTATAATGGTAGCTAAGTCTGGCTGCCCTGGTCTAGGTGGTATGGCTCATAACTGAGCCACCCACCACTGCCTATACCTATCTATACATCCAGCATCATCAATCCACCGATCCACTGGCTCCTCCTCCTCCCTTGTAGGCACTGTAGGCTGTGGTAGAGGTAGAGGCCTCTCCACATCATCTCTCCAATACTGTGGGAAGGACAGAGGAATATCATGTACAAGCCCGAACTACCGTCAAACAACATCTCAGGGATCATCTCATCATCCCCAACACGGCGACCACTGTATCCACCTCTCTAGCTAGAGCTCAGGCTAGCTCCTCGTGCATGTTCCTATATGATCGAATCCCACATATGGCCTCCAGATAATGTCCACTCCAAACAAACCCTCCAATAATCGCCAAAAATGGACCACATCATATGTCGGCCTATCCGATCTCTCGCTCTCCTACAACCGCACCCATCTCTTGTATCCTACCAGCACACATCTCGCGCGGAAATGCATCTACTTAGGGCATCCCTATAGGTCAAACACAGACTATGTGCTCATAGGCCCAATAGTGTAGTATAAATGTACAACACATGCTAAACTTGCACAACCACCCATATGCCCAAAGCTCTCGGTATACCCGCACTTTGAGAGAATGTTGGTGCCTAGGTAAAGTACATCTCATGCACCATCATATCATGGAGCACCCCCATCAATGATCAAGGAAAGCATCCACCCTTTGCATCTGGAAGTGCATAGCAGCACACTGTCTCCATCAATAGAACCACTAGCCTCATCTCATCCGGACGAGCTAGGTACATCTCGCCATAGCTCAAACTAGCGCTATGAAATCTCAGCTCCCTAGCCAAAAACTATCCCGATAAACTCCTCTAGTGCCTTGAAAGAGAGAGTAAACCTACCCCCCCAATATGGGTAACCACAAAATCTAAAACACGTCCTCCAGGGTGATAATCATCTCACCCGTCGGAAGATGGAACGTGTTGGTTGTGGAGTCCCATCTATCGATGAGCACAACCATCAAGTTGGGTTACCAAACAACATGTTGGTAGCACCGAATCCTACTCAATCCCACTACCTCCACGTGTTACAGCTCCAAAGGGGTTGTTAAGCCATGCAATGTCACCAGCAAGAGCAACAAAACCCTATCCTACATGTGTAACTATGCTCTCCCCTGCATCCAATCCAAACATGACATTAATCATGACCATATTCACCAATTATCATCACCCTCCACCCTATTTTTACCCTACACATCTCAACTACCTAGCCCACATCCCTTTTGGACCCTTGTGGTTAAAATCCCGACTAGTGCCGGTTCATCCTAACCAACTCCGGTCATCCTTAAACCGGCATTGGTAACCTTTTTGGTGATCGATACTAGTTCTACCCAATCTGATGCCTTGGTCATGCCGTGGAAAATTCCACAACTTCCCAAACCCCCCTTTTCTATAAACCTCCCCTTGCCCCTTTTACCCCACCTACACCGGCCTAAACTCCCACTTAGACCCCTACCCACCCCACCTATATAATTTACTACCCTCCCCATCCTCTTGTTTTTGCCCATTATTCCCCCATACCAAAATTTAACTTTTTCTTGCCCACAAAAAAACAAAACACCCACAAAACCCTATAAATAACAAATAACCAAAACCTATAATCTATTTAATCGACACTATAATGTTGGGTACTTACCTCATCACGATGTCACCATCTCGGTGGCACATCTTGTTCTATGCCGATAGTCTACCCGATTCCTCTCTAGCCTCTGCCATCATCGAATACCTTATCGTAACCTACAACCAATCATCTCTCTTGCCCCGATGCCATGGAACTTGCTACTCACCCACCCAACCCTCATTAAATACAACTACCAACTCATTGCCCCATTTCCTCCGGACACTTTTCTCTCTTTTCTCTCTCTCTTTTTCGTTTCTTCACTTCACAAATAACGATGATTTATAAACATGAGGATTTTTGTTTTTATAACAATCCCGATCTAACAAATCGGTTACCATTGATCGGCATGGGTCGTGTGCCCTACCTCTGTTGCTGGTTTTCCTATATAGACATCGATTATCCATGACCGCCATCGGTCACCCTCACCTACACATTGCCCTTACTTTGTAATTTTATCCCACCCTTTACCTTTCTCCTTTACCCCATCCAACCTTTACCCACCCTATTACCTTACCTTTCATGACCTTGTCACTTCCTATCTCCTTTTTTCCTCCTTTGGGGACTTCTTATTCTTTTACCCCTACCTTGGCCTTACCCATACCGTGACCTCCATATTTGGACCTGGACCATCACTAGTGACCTTTGAACTCATGTGTTTACTATACCTTGTGGCATTGTTACCTGTGTTGTTGACGTAACAACCTTACCTAGCCTATTGTCATGACCATTTATCCACGACCCTACTTTTGGTGTACGTAACATACATAAACGTTCTGAACCTAACCTATGTTGTGTTTCCCGACCATATCCTATACCTTGGATACCGAATTCACTTCAACCTTGTTTGGATAAACCTATTGACCTTAGACCATGTAGAGTTTTCTTGCTCTTCAACTTGGTAGTGTGCTGCAGTTTATACGTGTGCGTGCGTTTCACTATTTTTGCCTTTGACCTTGACCAATTACCTAGATTTCCCGAGTAGACCTCTTACCCTTTTCCCCTATACCCACTTTCCTTTTCTTCACATTTACCTTTTATCAAACCACTTACCACTTCACTGCTTTGCTTCGTCGATTCTTGGTTTGAGGGGATCACCTTCACCCACACATGGGGCAACCATGTCTTATTTTTGTTAGCGTTGCTTACCAATACAAGCTATAAAACAAAAAGGGGAAAAATGTAGACACTAAAATCAGGTCACACTCCCCTTTCGTACCTCAACCAAAAAGCACCCTTTATTACATTTACCTAGCCATGACCCCCCTTCACCCCACTAATATTAATTTAATTAAATTAATGCATTATCCTCACTATATTTATTATTTGAATATTTTATTTAAATAATATCCACACATATAGTTCACCTAGACACCTCACCAAGCCAACTCAACCTAAGACCTATTCTTAGCAAGTTGCCATAACTAACTAAGACTTACCCAAACCCTAAAAATCAATGCCTACATCCCCTCTATCTACATTCCCACATACTCACAAGAGGAACTCAATCTAATCCATGGGAGAATGACACAAAATCCAAGGAAATCAGGAGGATCTCCCTAGTTTAGTAAACCTAGGAAATCCTGCCTTGACTAACATCGATTATTGTTATCCAAAATGTGCCCCCTGCTCATTTTTGTGGCTAACTCCTCTCATTCTTCCCTCTCGTGTACCTCAGTCATGATTTTTTTACTTTTCAGGCACTCAAAACCCTCTGGAAATGGCACCATTAGATAGAGCTCTTTCTCAGCTTTCCAAAAAGGTAAATTTTTCCTCCTAACTCCATGTATTTTTGAAGTTATGGCTCGGCAGAGTTTTTGTGGGAAATTTTCCCCTTGAGGCACACCTACGCCAATGAGATGCTGCCACATGTCCAGGTAAGTGGCGGGGGTTGGAGGAGAACTTGGTTTTTTACCAAGAATTTTGGCAAAGTTTTCAAGAGGAAACATTTTTCCCTGAGGCCCACCAACGAATCAGGTGATGCCACGTCTCCAGGGGAAAAATTTGGAAAATTTGGCTAAGTGTTGCACATGGAAAATTTTGGAAGGAAAGCCCACGGCCAATAAAAATGTGCCACATGTCTTATGGAGCCAGAGCAGCGGAAGGCGGAGGAGAAGTTGGAATTTTGGAAAAGTGTTTCGCCAAATTTCAATGAAGAAAGTTTTGGCCCGCTACCCACCGACTAATCATGTTTTGACACGTGTCCCAGGGGTCGGAAGGCGAAGCACGGAAGGAAATTGGGAAATTTTCCCAAAGTGTTGGTGCAAAGGTTAAATATTTGTGGAGGGCCCGCAGCACACGAGGTCGAGCCATGTGTCCCGGCATGGTGGAGCATGGGGAGAATTTGGAAAAATTTCCAAAGAGGAAACAAAGTAAAATTCAAAAGGGAAAAGTCCGCGAGTAAAATCTTAAGGTGCAAACCCACATCCAATGGCATTGTGCCATGTGTCCAGGTCAAAAATGAATCAAACAGACCATGGAAAAATTTACAAGGAAAGGCCTGTACCCAATCAGCCTATGCCACGTGGCTTCAACTCACCGGCCCAGTGGGGATTTTTTAGAAAATTTCCCAAAGGTTAAATCAGAGGAAAATGGAGCAGGATGGGCCTGCGCCCAATAAAAATGTGCCACGTGGCACCTTGAATAGTGGAGCACTAGGAAATTTTGAAAATTTTTCCCAAATGACCAAAAAGGTAAAATATTCAAATTTTTGCCCACCAACCCGATTTGGCCCTGTTTTGCCCTAAATTTTCAAATGGCCATATCTTTCGATCCAGAGCTCAGTTTTTCGTATTCTTGATATCAATGGAAAAATGGTAAAATTATATACAAGATTCCAGGGTCATTTTTTCATTTTGATGGAGTTTGGAGAGATAAAATCAAAAATGCCTCTGGCACGTGGTCATGGACAGAAATGACGTTTCAACCACCATTTTTAATGAAGAATGGCTCGCATTCTCTCCCAACATGGCTAAAAATGTCAGGGAATGGGTCTGTAAGGATGCCCATGCTGTTTTGAATGTGTTTTGGTCAATGGTTGAATCCCTTCCATGTTTTCCCACATTTCTCTCTCTTGGGCTCGTCCCTTGCACTGTAAAAGCCAGATTTGGCTCATTTTCAAAGGGTTGAACATTTTTTGTGTATTGCAGGTCCCTTTTCTCTCCTTGAAAGTGATTTTGGTGGAATAACAGACCTTTTCTAAGAGCTGCAACCTATTTTTTCCTCTCAGGTGTTGTAATGCAAGTGATTTTGACATTAAAATAACAATACAGGCCCTGTGATTAATTTTTCATCCTCTGCTGGTGTTGTTTGATTAATTTATGATTCTTCATTATAGTTATCAGTTTGTGCATGAAGTTTTGTTGCATTTTTATGAACTGTGTCAATCTGCAGATAGTGAGAAATGCTCACCACTCCTTTGGTGCATCACCTATTAGCATTAGTTTTAGCTTTTTTGCATTCTCTATCTTTGTCCCTTTGGAATTTAGAGTAGAAATTAGGAATTTAAACCTCTGCAATTGTGCAAGTGATATATCTGATCAGAGGAGTTGAGGAACCAGCCTCTAAACTAGAGATTCCTCTTCCATTTTACAAGTCCCACACTTGGGGAGAGGATTCAATGTTGTGCAATCACACTGGATGCTTAGTATGATAAAACTAGAAATCTGATCAACATCCAGGGGTGCTCCTGATTTACAACAACAGTTACCCCTAACCTTCATTAGTTAAGTCGACCACCATCGATTACCCCTTTTAACCCCTAAACTACCTTATTCTCAAGGTTAGCAAAAGTTTGGAAAAATTGGGATAATGTTGATGAGCAAGAACACATCTCGAGAGATAATGCATCTTTAGAGAGAAAAATTCCAGCAAAAACTTGCATGCAGGGAAGGAGATCGAGCATCTTCTCTTACATAGCCATCCCAACCATGATCTGATCCATCCAAGTAAAGAGGAGTGTACATGTAGTCCATGTAGAATCTTTTCTTCAGTTGGTGGTCACTTGCAACCTTCAAACCCCTCATCAGCACCTCCATCACTCACACACATAGGCATTCAGGAATGGAATCCAAGTAAGTATAACATCATACTTTCCTGGTTTATTTCATTTCATCATCATTGTATCATCCAATGTTTACTTTTCCCCTATCTACCTTCTCTCGACATTTTCACCTCCATATACCCCTTTAAACCTCGCCAAATCCTACTCCAAAGCAAGGCAATACCTCGTCCTAACCAACCAAAGTCCTTTGTGCAATAAAAAAGGAGACCAAAAGCCTGTTACTATGATATTTTCAAATCTGATAATAACCAACACCGGTTTCACCTAATCCTGTCATCATCACCCTTTACGACACCGGTCTCTGTATTTTCCCACATAGCCTAGAATAGAGACCTACCCACCTAATTTCATCTTACCCTCACTCACATGTGATCTACCCGAGACCCCTATCAAACCTGCAGAACCCATAACCAATCATCCGATCTTTGGATTCTATTCTAGCTTAGCACTTGTTAGATTAGATCTATTTCTTATTTTACTTTTAAGTGAGATACCTAAATCATTTTAAATTAAAATAGGATCTACTTTGTTTACAACATTGAATTGTTTAAAACAGGTGGGTATGACAACTATCTAGTAAGTATCATACTTCCTAGATCTAGCATACGCTAGGCAAATGACTACCCATATTGTTTAATTCCTTCTAGTGGTCTTTTTTTCATTACAAGTAGTTCCTCCTAGCCAAAAGGAAACTCTCATGAACATCTATGGATTCGGAAGTCATACGCATGCAACAACCCATCAACTAACATTTGAACAGGTATTCCTCCTACACCCAAGTTACCCTACCTGTTTCGTCAAAAATTCAAAGAAAAGATCTAAGAAAAAGTGAAACACCATGTGAATAGGTACTTGATCGAGGTTGGGCTGCCTTTCTATAAATGAAATAGAAATACGGTAAGAATAGGAAGAATTGGTGGTAATAAGTGGATTAGGTACCAAATGTTAGGCTGGAAAGTATTACAGGGATAACGATGTCGATTAGGTAAATGGCGATGCTAGTTAGGGGTAACCTTTGCTAGTCACTATGGAAAATGGACAGTGAGTCAAAAACAAGGTGTAAGGCCAAATCAGCGGTATGCCGAATACTTATGAGATTTACAAGGTCAATGGGAATGATAGTAGTGACAGGGAATCTAAACAATTGAAGAAGGTGAATAAATGTAATTTTGGATAGGTTAACCAAAAGGACCTAGAACCGACGCCGATTGGGTATAACCAACAACGGTCGAGGGTAAGCGGCGACGGTTTTGGAAAAACACCATCACCTGTGAAATTGAAACAGTGATGAAATAAAAGTGGTTATAAGTTAAAATTTGAGGTGGAATCGACCTAGAATTCTAATAATGATGAGAATATGGTCTAGGCACACTCAGAAGAAGTTGGAATACACTAACTATGATGAGGAGCGTGCAAGGAGAAATAAGAAAAATGAAGAATGTGACCTCTCACCTCAAAATGTAAGCTAAGCAAAAACACTAAGAAAATCCTAAGAGTACCTTTTCTATTATGTTTGTTCAACTTAAGCTATTTAAGGACTGACTCATGAACTGTAGAATAGAATTTTTTTGGTGAGGATGGCTTCCTAAAAACAAGGAGATTTAAAAGGTGAGGTTTCGGGTATGTTATGGGGGCGGGGTTCTCTCTAAAGTATGACACGACGAGTAGTGAGCTAGGGAGTACCTGCCAATCCTCATATTAGTGTCATCATTGACGACGTTCCCTTAAAAGATGTTATTTAAGAATATGTATTTGTTTTGAATTTTTGTAATTTGGTAAGACTCAGAGAGAGAGAGAGAGATGTGCTTTCTACAATTCATTTTGTCAACCATCAGCTGGGAATGACTTCCAGTGTATAGATTTCCCTCAATTAATGTGAGCTAATGCTATAAATCAGAATGCAATGCACTTATTTTAAACCCGAATCGAAATATGAAGTTCAATGATGCAAACAGATGAAGAGGAAGAGGGATGCTCTTTCACTAAAATGTAGAAAACAAGAAGAAATGGTTCTTTTTAAGTACACCAAAAGAAAGGTTTCTTTTAGAGTAAATAAAAAGAAAAAGAAGGTTACCAAGGAATAAAATTAATGTGTATGCTTTTTAGAAGGGAAACAAACACAAAAATTATCCTAAGAATGAATAAAAATGCAAGGAACCCTGGATGGGTCCCACTGGGCATGCCAAAATGAATCACCTGATTCTTAGATGTTTCTTTGAAAATGAAGAAACATATAAGGTAATGGGCATAGGAGAAATACTTGTTGAAATGATGGTTGATAAGTTGTTGTGCACGTATGACCTCTCGAATCCACAACTAATTGTGAGAGATTCCTTTTGGCTAGGAGGTGTTGGTACCCAAAATTTTTCTCCTTTTCGTCCTCGAGCATCATAAAAATATGGCATGAAACTTGATGTTAGATAGATCATGATGTGTGTCATTTTGTAGTTGGGGATGTGATCTAACTAGCACTCGGATTTGTGGAGAGATGGATGGCAATTTGAAAGTACTTGATATGACCCTCACTATTTTAGGTTGTGCCTTTCAACCAAGGTAAGAGAACCTATATTGTAACCCCCAAATGGTGAAGGAGATGAATATATCCCTCAATTTATGAAAATATTATGAAAAGGCCTTGGGAAAATATGATCAACACTCCAAATCTGACTTTCACAAGTTGTCACTCCTAGATTATGGAGATATTTTCAATGCAAGGCAAGGGTTACTAGAGACATTATATGATCTTGATTTGCTTTGCATTTTTGTAAAGGTATTGTATTCTTTTGTTGACACACAATGCAATACAGGGGTAGTATGGGGTAGATTAGTTTGTTTGAATGAATTTTGGTGGCATATTGACAAGACAAATTGGGATATATCAAATCTTTGAAACCTCTACAATACTTGAACAACTATCGATAAAATGCTTCAAATAATTAGGATGTTCTTTCAACCGGAAGAGGCATAAATGGAAGCCGCACTCTTCACACAATATTTGAATACTCACCACAAAAGCTTAAAGTAAAGAACTCAATTAAACACAAAATCCTTGATCGGACCATGCATAAGGTTCCCCAAAGGCTTACGAGAAATCTCTGTAGTCAAGGAAGGTAAAGTGTTTTTAAATTTGTTTATCTCTTTATCAAATGAAGGCTCTTCAACATGAGATTGCCAATGCCACTAAACTATCAACAAGAAATAGAGATTCTATGTGATTTCTAAAGACTTTCAATGCAAGATTGCAACAAGAACAATGAAAACTATTTGTAGGGATTTAAAAATGATAACAGACATCATATTGCCTAGAAAAACATAAATTAACTCAAAAGCTTGTTAGATTCATTGGCGGGGAGAGTTTCATGAAAATATTAGAGTCATGTGATGGCTATACACTTGTAACCAACATACATACCTAAATATCCAACACGAAGAAATTATTTTGGTTCTTTGGTGGGTTTCTTAGAAAAAATGAACTTTCTCGAGAATTTTCTCATGATTTTTCTACCTCCCCCTTTTGCTTTTCTCAAAATGTATTATATATCTCTTGTCAAATTTAATCCTTCTTTCCCAAGAAAAGAATATGCCAAGAGATCAATTCTGATTACAACAATTCTTCATGATTCACTGAAAATGACATTTAACAAATTTGCAATGAGAGTTGCTAGGTGTTTCTAAAATGGTGAATCATTGCAAATATCTAGATCATTATCCTTCCTAGAGGCACATTTTTCATCATCAAGGCATGCAGATGCCTTTCCATTCATCATTTCACCATTTTACCCTTTAAAATTACCTCTGCAACTTTTAATTTGACACTTCACATGTTTGCTCGGGATGGGGCAAAAATTACTTCAAAAACATCTCAAATCAAAATATTGAGTCATGAAACCGATTCCAATGTTCCTAGAAGGCAAAATGACCTAAATTCACCAAAAATTTGATGAAAAAAGATGCAAAATTTGAATCTACAAGCTTTTGGAGAAAAAATGGCAGCCAAAAAATGAAAGTGCATAGTTTCCCTTGATTTTCGCTTCGTCCTTCAATCTGGGCCCTCCATGTGTCAAAAACAATTGGGACCGAATTTGGGATCATTTTTGACTTTTCCACATTTTTGGAAAAAATGGAAAATTTTGACCTTTTTCTCCGCCCCTCTACCCTTGAGTTTTGGTGATGACACGTGGCACATGGTGGGTCCCATTGGGATCGCACTTCATTTTTTGCATTTTGAACTTTTTGGAAAATTAGAAAAATTTAAATTTTTCCCCGTTGGCTCTCAAATTACTTCCTTCCGACTCTTTAGACACGTGTCCACCCTTCTTAGATCACCACGGGGTTGCACTTCGAAATTTCACCTTAGGCCCTTTTGACAAAAAGGTAAAAATTTCCCTTTTCCTTCCACTGGCATGCACTTCCATTTTTGGTTTAGAATCTACATGTCCACCTCGATTCGCTAGTGGAGTTTTTGGCCCAAAATATAACTTTAATCCCTTTGAAGTTAAAACTTCAAAGTCACCAAGAAATCTACCCCCCCATTCTGACTTTTCCTGGACATGTGTCCACCTATGATTGGTCATGGGGCCGCACTTCAAGATTTCACTTTAATATTTTTTGCTTCCAAAGGCAAAAAACCTCAAAAATATCCGCCATCCGGCCTCCTCGACCATGGTTTTTGCCATGTGTCCCCTCTCGATTGAACGGGCTAAAATTGATTTTGAAATTTTAGAAAAATAGAGCTAAAAAACTCTAAGTCCCCCATCAGCTCGCTCCTCCCTTTTTGGTCTTTTAGGACATGTGTCCACTTTGTTGATTGGTCATGGGGCTTCAAACCATTTTGTGACTTTAAAATTTTTACAAAATAAAGTTTAAAACTTAAAGGGAATCTGACCACCCACCATCCCTTGGCCAATTAGAAACTACCACATAGGCAAATTTGGAAAAAATGGGGCCCTGGCCTCGAAAATGCCCCATTTGCCAAAAAAGGAAAAAAAGATAAGTTATAACACTTCCTCGCATTTCCTCAACCAATTAGAACCCACCACGTACCCTCTGATATCTCAGCAACAATTTGACGGCTAAAATACACCCATCTGACCGTCAAAAAACATAGAATTTTTCTAGTTGTGCCCAAATTTGATTTTTTCTTCGTGGGTGAAGGATTTTTTTATCAAATGGCAAATGGAAGGAGTTTTTAAACATTTTACGACCATGGGGAGGGGTTTTTGAGGGTAGATATGTATGAATCGATCATTTTTAAGCTTTCACGATTGGAGGAATGGAAAAACACGACATAGCCCACAGATTTGGAAAAATTAGGGCATAGAACATGGAAAACTTGGGGATTTCTTTCAAATGGGTCAAGGTAAATGAGTTTGTGAGAATTTTGAAAGGATTTAACCTAGAGAAAAAGTTTGTAGACCACCAAAATCAAAGAAATTTTTTTTTGAGAAAGAACAAATTTGAAAAATTAGGGCAACACGGTGCAAGCTTGAGTGTTTTTGCAAAATGGGGCATGTCAAATGATTTTCAAATGGAATAAAGCATGGGAAAAGAGGTAGAAACTTCATTTTACCCATTCAAATAGTAGAAAACATTTCAAAGGAAAAGGTTCAAAATGGGCACCAACATCGGCTCCTTCTTGGGGATGGGCACTCCCAGTGAGTGCCATAAGAACAATAATTAGACCAAGTGTCAAAAAATCCATTGGGCAAAGGAGTCACGAGCCAAAATCACCAAAAACCAGCTAAGAACTCGACAGAAAATTGCTGCCACACAGCAGGCAAACCACAAACCGAAAAACACCAAAAATAGAGTGAAAAACCAAACACTATACACTGTACAAGCTGTGCATACCTCAAATTTGGGGATTAATCCAAGAAATGTTTCAGATGCCTGCCATTAATAGGTAGTTCAAGCAATTCCCCATCTAAATCCTTGAGAAAAAAGGTATTCTCACCAATTTTGATATCAATGGAGTAAGGGCCCATCCATAATGCATCAAATTTTCCATGTTTTCCCTTATCCTCATTCTTGATATCTTATAACAAAACCAAATCTCCAATGTTGAAGGTACTAGGAGTAACCTTCTTATCAAACAATCTTTTCAACTTCTCTCTAAATATGACATGCCTTTGGTGAGATGCTCTTCTCTCCTCATCAAGCTCAACAATCTGATTAATCCTTGCTTCATATGGACTGACCTCTTGATATTCAAGTTGTTGAACAAACTTAAATGAAAATAATTGTAGATGTAAGGGCATCAAAGCCTGAGTTCCATACACTAACTCAAATGGGCTCTTACCAGTATATCTCTTAGCGAGTAATTCTATCATCCCAAACTATAAATTTTAGTTGTTCAACCCATTTTATCTTGTTCAATTCCAAGGTCCTTCAAGTGATCTTTAACAAATTCTTATTGCTCGACTCATCTTGCCCATTCCCTTGGGGGTTATAATTTGAAGAATAAGTCAAAATGGTTCCATATTCCTTGCACATTTCCATCAAAGGTTTAGCTCTAAAACACATGACATTATCAGCCACGATCTTGACTGGTACACCAAATCTACATATGATATTATTCAGCAAGAAGTCCATAACAACTTGGTGTGTTGCTTTCCTAGTGGAGATTGCCTCTACCCACTTTGTAAAATAATCAGTGGCTATAAGAATCCACTTATGGCCAGCACTAGAAGGATCTGAAATCTCACCAATGAAGTCCATTCCCCATTGTTTGAAAGGAGCTTCAATTGATACAGGATTGTAAAGGAAGGGAGCCTAAAGCTTTCATTCTTCCAGAGAAACGTTGGCAGCTTTCACATTTTCTAATTAGCATGGTTGCATCTTTGAAAAGAGTAGGCCACCAATAACTAGCTCTCAAAACCTTGTGTGTTATAACCCTTCTAGCAAAGTTCCCCCACAAACTCCCCCATGGAAATCAGCAATTACTTTGGGAGCTTCATCTTTAGTTACACACTTTAAGAGGACACCTTCAGGGTTCTTCCAAGCCAACCCAAAGTTAGTGATGATGTATTTTTGAGAAGCCAGCTTGAGGGATCTTTTCTGATTTTTATTTAAATGATCAAGATAACAAAGGTTTCTGAGGTAGAATATTATATCCTTGTAGCACTCAGAACTTACCAATTTCCCAAGAACATCTACCCTTTCTTCTTCTACTTCATTCACTTCCACAATCTGCAGGTTGCTCTCAGCCATGAGCTTAGCAAGACCTAAACCTCTTACTAGCTTTGTGGTTTGGATGTCCATATCATACTCCTGCAGTTTGTTCACCCATCTACATCTTTTACTTGATATCTCCATCTCTAATAAGATGTCTTTTACCATGGTGTGGGGAACATAAACAACAACATTTGAACTTAAAATATAAGGCCTAAAAACCTTTTTTGCTTTCACCAAGGAAAATTCTTTTTTTCCATGATTGTATACTTTAACTCAGTAGCTTGTAAAGCCTTGCTAAAGAAGGAAATAGGCCTCTCAGCCCCATCTTCATCCTTTTGGAGAAAAACAAATGCAATAGTATTTTTAGAAGCAAAGGAGAATATTTGGAAAGGCTTCTTGTAATTTGGAGCTACCAAGATAGGTGCATGTTTAAGTGCCTCTTTGATTCCTTCAAAATCCTAAATAGCAGCCTCTTCCCATTTGATAACCTGATCTTTCTTTAACATGCATGTGATAGGAAGAGTCAACTCAACAAAATTGGACACAAACCTTCTAATGAAATTGATTTTCCCAAAGAAAGATTGGATGCCCTTCTTTGTTCTTAGAATTGGCACCTTGTTGATTGCTTCTATTCTCTTAGGGTCAATCATGACACCAGAATTTGAAACAATATGACCGAGTAACTTGGCCTTTTGCACCCCAAAGTGACACTTCTTTGGATTGAGAGAGATCCCAAACTCTCTACATCTGATCAACATCCTTTCCAAATGTTGCAAGTGATCTTTTCTGCTCTTTGAAAATACAATCACATCATCTTGATAAACTATAATGAAGTCATTTATATAACCAGCAAAAGCAACATCCATTTCTCTTTGGAAGGTAGCCCCAGCATTCATGAGACCAAAAGGCATTCTCACATAAACATATGTTCCCCAAGGAGTGGTAAAGTAGTTTTAAATCTTTCTGACTCCTTGACAACAACTTGATTGTAGCCAGAGAAACCATCCAAGGTGGACAACAATTCAGATCTAGTTACTAACTACAACATGTTCTCCATGTTTGGAAAAGGATAATTGTCTTTTAATGAAGCTCTATTCAGGTTTCTAAAGTCTACACAAAGTCTGATATCTCCATTCTTCTTTCTGACTAGCACAAGGTTTATAACCCAAGATGAATACCTTGTGGGTTGAATGATCCCTCCCTCCTTTAGTTTCTTCAATTCACCTTGCATTTTCATGGAGAGGAGTGGATTGATTGGCCTTTTCTTCTATCTGAATGGTTTGGCATTTGTTTCAAGAGGAATCTCATGTTGAAACAAGTCTTCTCTATATGCTTTCAGCTTTGAATATGACCAAGCAAGGCAATCTTGATATTGTTTCAACAATTAAAGATAGGATTGTTTTTCTTCCTTGCTTAAACTACTACCCAACCAAACTTTTCTTGGTTTTCCTTTGTTCCCAAGTCATGCTCTTCCACATCCCTTGAGGTAGACATGTTTCTATTGATGATGCAATCAACATTGTTAAAATTAGACTCAAGAGTAATAAGGCCTCTAGGAATGGTGTTAGTTTTCAATTGGATAATATATTTTCCAAACAAAGTCTCTCTTCCTTTAGTCATACACACCATTGGTTCCCAATCAATATGTTGATCTACAAACTCACCTTGATTTTTCAAGAACCTTTGCACTTGATAATCATCATCAAACACTTTTCAATGCTTGATGTTGTTAGGGACAGTTGGCCTAGTCAACACTTAAACATTGTACTCACAATAAGGTGAAATGGTGAAAACTTCAAATTTTGACCCCAACATTGCCAATTTATTAGTAGCAACATTCAAATTTTTTCATGGTGCATAATATTGAATGAATCAAACATCTCAACTAGATCCCAAACTGCATGCTTATACTACTTCATCCACTGATTTTTTGTAGCATATAATTTTCTTATTTGTTTGACAACTAGCTCTAAATATCCCTTTGCAATGATGTCCTTGAAACCATACTTCCATGTAATTCTCAGACCCAATAACAATGCTTCATACTCAGCAATGTTGTTATTACATTCAAAATTAAACTTGAAGAAAAAAACAAATTCTTCCAAGCTAGGAGAAATAATAATTACACCAGCACCATTTCCAAATTTGGAACAAGCTCCATCAAATAACAAGGTCCAAGGAGAACATACCTATTCAAGGAAATTTTACTAATCCATTTTGTGTTCTTTTCCATCAGCAAAACCAATAAAATTATCAACATCAACATCAGCAAATAATACTTCATAAGTAGCATTGTTTGGGTCCTCAATTAGATGCAACATTTTATTTTCTCCATAGAGCTTGACTAGGCTTCCCTCAATGGGAATGGTGGAAAAATAAATATCCATTTGGAAACTCCCTCCAACACTTGTAGCCCACTTTCTTAACAAAAGAATACCCCATTTGGCAGGCAATCAATAATCACAACATCCAATTTTAAATTCCTCTTGGGATAAGATGTAAGTTGCACAACCAAACCTTTTACACAACCAACTACTGGCACTTCTCTTGAGTCCATGGTAGTACATTTTCCATAGGATATTTTCACATTGATATCCAGCTCATTCATGACTTCTAGAGGCATGACATTACATGATGCACCGAGAATCAAACATACAATTGTGAAGTAACTTATCCTTTATGATCAAAGTTGTGAAGAATGGATCAACATTCAATTGGGAATCAACCAAAGATGTCCCCAAATATACCTTAGGTGTTTCTCCAAGATATTCTACTACTGGTGGTGTTTCAAGGTCAGCAATGATTTGAGGGGGAGTCTCAACAACATTTACATTTTTTCCTGGAGTATTCTTCTCTTCTTTCAATCCCAAGTACTCAAATTCTCTCTTCTTATGCTTAGGAATTCTAAGCAACTCAATGATTGGAACACTCACTTTGATTTGGATCAATACATGGGCTATGTCATAGGGGACACTCTTTGGCAAAACAACATTGGAAGGGAGACAAGAAGATTCATTAGATGGCAATGGATTCTTGGTAGCTTGGGCATGAGGAGGACTGTAATTTTTCTTAGGGACAAGTAGAGCTTTTGGAAGGTGTTTCTCTCTAGGTGCTTCTTTTGGAATGCTTGTGAGCAAGGGTGTTTTAGGTTTGGCTTGAGGCCTAACTCCCTTAAAAATTTGTTTCTAGTGTTATAGTCTTTCTCTTGAGCTACAACAACATTCATCAACAATTCTCTATCTTCCTTCAAAGGGATACCACAATCATACTTCTTAATCATCAAAGTTCTTAAGTATTCAAATTCATTGTTAGGAATTTCAAAATCTTACACTACATCAACTTCAAGAGTATGAGGGGGAAGAAAGACTTGTACCCATTTGATGCAATCCCAAAAGGTTGCAGTAGTCCTAGCACTTATTACTTCAGTAGATGTTGCTCCTCCTTGTGAGCTTGAAGAACAACCCACCATGTAAATATCATCATCAGTACCATCATCATTATTAACTTCACCTTCTTGTTGGTCTGCTTCACATGGAGGATGGGGTAGAAAACACCTATCACACCAATCAATATCAGCAACTTCTTCAATAGCAAAAACCATAGCAGTTAAGGGATCAGATAACACTCTTCGTTCACATGCCTGAGGATGTCTATTTGTAGACCCCATGGGTCCTTTACCTTTGTCATCAAACCTCTGCTCATTCCTATGGTGATTGCTAAATCTATCTTGTGCTTGCTACCTAGGCTGACCTTGTGAAGTCTGCCCAATTCCTTTCTCAGCTCTTACCAACTTGTATGAGATTTCTTTAACAACCCCTACCAATGTTTTCACAACCTCTTCTAAATCAATTCCCTTGCTAGCTTGAGGTTTTTTAGGGTTTATTAGTTTTACACCATCTCTCTTGAGAGGTTTCCCAATAGCCTTGATATTATTCTCAATTTGAAGTGCCATGGTCAAGGCTTGTTTTATATTGGTAGGGTTCTTGTCTCTTAGGTAATAGGCTGCCTTTTTATCAAATGCATCTACATATTTAATTAAACAAGATTCATCACAAGGCCCCAAACCAACAAGTATCCTTCTCAAATTTTTGTTAAACCTTGTGTTGAAGTCATGGAATGATTCACTACGGTTCTTCTTGATGTTCTCAAACTTAGACAAGAGAAATCTAGGATCAGTCTTGTCACCATATTGCAATCTAAATGCATTATTCATTTCAGTCCATGAAACAATAGAATTATCATGCAGATCCTTGTACCAATCCCTAACATCCTCTTCTAGTGTATGAATGAACAATTTAATATACACATCTTCAAACTCTATCTCAAAATCTTCCATCATGTTAAAAAAATATTGAGATGATGATCACTCGTTATGGCATTGTTTTCTTGGAATTTTCGCAACCTATTTCTGACATCTTGTGGGACAACATTTGGGTAACCATCCATTCCTCTAAAATATATAGGAGAAAACGTGTTAATAACAAATGGAGGTCTAGGCTGAGCCATATTTTTGGTGGAGGTGATCTTGGAGGTGAAACAAGCTGATGAGGAGTGCAAGATCTTTGGGGCTCAAGAATGTGATTCACAAGATTGGTATTCTCTAAATGCTGATTTTCTTGGAAAGTTTTACTTGAATTAAAACACAGAGGTGCAGATTGAAGAAGGAACTTACCGGGTACAATAGAAGGACCTTCACTATTTGAAGAAAACAAGTTTATGAGAGAATTTCTTGAATCAGAATCACTTGAAGAAGAGTGATAATCTTCTACCAAAGGATGATCTCTCTCACCAATGGATATATCTTTACCTAATGTCTGAATTTTAACAACTTTCCAAACTCTTCTCCCTTCCAACTTTGAGCTTCTTGAATCAGTAAATAACTTCTTAGAAGAGTCTCTAAGGAAGAGAGATCTTCTTCCTTCCAGTTTTGTAGAGATTAGAAACACAAAAATAAATGACAGAAAGGTAAGGCACTAGTATTTATCAAGATTTCAAATCAGCATGGAGTTACCACTAAGGAATTTCACCCTAGTTGTGCAAATGCACTAAAATAATCTATCAAATATTTACCAACGCACTGAAAATATTGCCAAACTTTACAAATCAGACCTTCTTGAATTTATCAATCACAAATGCAAATGAAGTGCAATAACTGCTCGAAACTGGTAAAATTGTAGGCAGAACTCATACCTTCACTCAATCCTTACAAATATGATTATAAAATGATGCTTCAACAACATATTTGCATGCAAAATTTGTAAAGGACTTTACCAGGTTTGATATGCATTCAAATATCTCAAATATGCATGCACATGGATCAGATTGAACTAAGAGAATATCAAACTCGAGCTCTATTTTTATTCCAATCTTAAAAATCTAATCATAATATGATACTCAAAATCTTAATTACACATAAATCACACAAGAAGTATTACTGAGGGATCTCAAATACTAAATACTTTGAGAATATCCTTGCAATGACACCAAAAAAGTGTTTGGTACCCAAATTTGTTCTCCTTTTTAGTTTGAGAAGCATCAGAGATATGGCATGAAGCTTGAAGTCAGATAGATCATGATGTGTGTCATTTTGTAGCCAGGGATGTGATCTAACTGGAACTTAGATTTGTGGAGAGATGGATAGCACTCTAAAAGGACTTGATCTGACCTTCACTATTTTAGGTTGTGACTTTCAACCAAGGTAAGAGAACCTATATTGTAACCCCCAAATGGTGAAGGAGATGAAGATATCCCTCAATTTATGTAAATAATATGAAAAGGCCTTGGGAAAATATGATCAACACTCCAAATCTAACTTTCACAAGTTGTCACTCCCAGATTATGGAGATATTTTCAATGTAAGGAAAGGGTTACTTGGAGACATTATATGATCTTGATTTGCTTTGTGCATTTTTGTAAAGGGATTGTATTCTTTTGTTGACACATAATGTAATGCAGGGGTAGTATGGGGTAGGATTAGTTTGTTTGAATGAATTTTGGTGGGGTATTGACAAGACAAACTGGGATATATCAGATCTTTGACAACCTCTATCATACTTGAACAACTATCAAATAAAATGATTCAAATAATCGGGATGTTCTTTTAACCAAAAGAGGCATAAATGGAAGCCAAGGTTGCACTCTTCACATAATCTTTGAAGACTCACCACAAAAGCTTGAAGTAAATAACTCAATTAAACACAAAAATCCTTGATCAAACCATGCCTAAGGTGCCCCTAAAGGCTTACAAACAATATCTACAGATCAAGGAAGGTAAAGTGTTTTTAAATTTGTATGTCTTTATCTGGATGAAGGCTCTTCAAAACATGAAATTGAAAATGCCTAAACTATCAAAAGAAATAGAGATTCTGTGATTTCTAAAGACTTTCAATGCAAGATTACAACAAGAGCAATGAAAATTATTTGTAGGGATTTAAAAATGATAACAGACATCATATTGCCTAGAAAAACATAGATTAACTCAAATGCTTGATAGATTCATCAGCAGGGGAGAGTTTCATGAACAATCTCAGAGCTGTGTGATGGCTATACACTTGTAACCAACTCACATACATGAAGATCCAACACAGAATAAATTATTCTTGTTCTTTGGTGGGTTTCTTAGAAAAAAAAACTTTCTCTCAAAATTTGCTCGTGATTTTTCTACCTCCTCCCTTTTGTATTTCTAAAAATTGCATTATATATCTCTTGCCACATTTGATCCTTCTTTCCCAAGAAAAGGATATGCCAATCAATCAATCATGTTACAACAATTCTTCATAATTCACTTTGAAATGACATTTAACAAATTTGCAATGAGAGTTGTCGGTGTTTCTAAAATGGTGAATCATTACAAATATCTAGATCATTATCCTTCCTGGAGGCATGTTTTTTATCATCAAGGCATGTAGATGCCTTTCCATTTATCATTTCACTTTTTACCCTTTAAAATTACCTCTGTGACTTTTAATTTGACACTTCATGTGTTTTCTTGGGCTGGGGAAAAAATTACTTCAAAAACATCTCAAATCAAAATATTGAGTCATGAAATTGATTCTAATGTTCCTAGAAGGCAAAAACGACTTGAATTCACCAAAAATTGATGAAAAAGATGCAAAAATGGCGTCCAAAAATGAAAGTGCACAATTTCCCTTGATCTGCTCTTTGTCCTTCAATCTGGGCCCTCCACGTGTCAAAAAATAATTAGGACCGAATTTGGGATCATTTTTGACTTTTCACTTTTTTGAAAAAATAGAAAATTTTGTCCTTTTTCTCCACCCTTGAGTTTTGGTGATGACATGTGGCACATGGTGGGTCCCATTGGGATTGCGCTTCAATTCTACACATTTTTACCTTTTTGGAAAATTTGAAATTTTTCACTTTTTCCCCTCATGTCTGCACTTCCTTCTAACTCTTTTAGACAAGTTTCCACCTGAGATTGGCCATAAGGCTGCATGCTTTGAAATTTCACCTTAGGCCCTTTTGAAAAAAAGGGCAAAAGCTCCTTTTTCCTTCCATGGCCATGCACTTCCTATTTTGGTTTAGAAGATATGTGTCTACCTCGATTCGTTGGTGGAGTTTCATCCCAAAATATAACTTTAATCCCTTTGAAGTTAAAACTTCAAAGTCACTAAGAAATCCGCCCCCACCTTTCTGAACTTTTCTGAACACGTGTCCACCTGTGATTGGTCACGGGGTGACACTTCAAGATTTCACTTTAATATTTTTTGCTTCCAAAGGAAAAAACCTCAAAACCTCTGTCATCCATGCCTCCTATAACCTTGATTTATGCCACATGTCCTCCTCTAATTGGAGTGGGGCTAAAACTAATTTTGAAATTTTAGAAAAATAGAGCTAAAAACTCTAAGTCCCCCATCGGCCCGCTCCTCCCTTTTTGGTTTTTTAGGACATGTCCACTCCCGATTGGTTGCGGGGCTTCGGACCATTTTGTGACTTTAAAATTTTTACAAAATAAAGTTTAAAACTTAAAGGGAATCGACCACCCTTTATCCCTCACCCAATTACAAACCACCATATAGGCAAATTTGGAAAAATGGGGCCCTAGGCCTGAAAACGCCCCATTTTTCCAAAAGGAAAAAAATATAAGTTATAACACTTCCCACATTTCCTTAACCAATTAGAACCCACCACGTACCTCGATATCTCAAAAAAATTTAACGTCTAAAATACACCGTCGACCATAAAAAAACACATAATTTTTCCAGTTGTGCCCAAATTTGATTTTTTCTTTGTTGGTGAAGGATTTTTTTGATCAAAGGGAAAATGGAAGGAGTTTTTAAACATTTTACGACCATGTGGAGGGGTTTTTTGAGGGTAGATATGTATGAATCGATCATTTTTAAGCTTTCATGATTGGAGAAATGGAAAAACACGGCATAGCCCATAGATTTGGAAAAATTAGGGCATAGAACATGGCAAACTTGGGGATTTATTTCAAATGGGGCATGGAAAATGATTTTGTGAGCATTTTGAAAGGATTTAACCAGGAGAACAAAGTTTGTAGACCACCAAAATTGAAGAAAAACATTTTTTGAGAAAGAACAAATTTAAAAAATTAGGGCAACACGGTCAAGCTTGAGTTTTTTTGCAAAATGGGGCATGTCAAATGATTTTCAAATGGACTAAGGCATGGGAACAGAGGAAAAACTTCATTTTACCCATTCAAACTATAGAAAACATTTCAGGAAAGGCAGAGGTTCAAAATGGACACCAACAGGAGGAACTACCCTGAAATGGAACAAAAGACCACCAAATAAAAGTTAAACAATATGTGCAGTGAAATACCTAGCATGTGTTAGATCGGGAAGTATGATACTTCCTAGATGTCAATCCACTGTTTAAAATAATTTAATGTTGGTAATAAAGTAAATCCTATTTTAGTTAAAATGATTTAGGTATCTCATTTAAAACACAATAAGAAAGATCTAATCTAACAGGATAGGTTAAAATAAGATCTGAAGGTCAAGTAACTAGTTATGGGTCTCTATAGGTCTGACAGAGGTCTTAGGTAGGTCACAGGTGATTAAGGGTGATGTGGGAATAGGTGGGTAGGTCACTATTCTGGGCTGTATTGGTAAATACAGAGACCGATGCCGGTTGGGGAGAACCAGTGCCGGTTATTATGGAATACTGGGAATGTCACAGAATGAGCTTTGGATCTCCCTTATGATTGCACAAAGTACTAGGCTGGTTAAAATGAGGTATTAAGCTATTTGGATGGGATTTGGTGAGGGTTTGATGGGGATATGGAGGGGTGAGTATTGAAGGAGGTCAATGGGTGGCTGGGAGAACAAAAGATGAAGATCTGATGATTAAATGAATGAACCAGGAGGAGTAAAATGTTCTACTTACTTGGAATCTAGTTACGGATGTCTATGAGTGAGGAATGAAGGTTTTGATAAGAGGTTGAATGCTTCAAAGGATCATCAAATGTTGGGGAGCTCTTGTATGGAATGCATGTGCTCTCCTTCTTGCCTAATTTGATGAAATCATGCTAGGTGGTTGGATGAATGTTGGGAGTCCATGCATGAGAAAATGTTTGATCTCCTTCCTTGCATGTGTGTTCTCACTAGAGCTTGTTCTCAAAAGATGTGATATCTCTATGAAAAAACTTTCAACCTTTTGCCAACCTTGAAAATAAGGTTTTTTTGGGGATTAAAAGGTGGCCGTAGCGCAGCTTCGGCTTAACCGCTCTTTGGTTAAGGGTAATTGATGTCGATTAGGGTAGGATTTCCTAGGTTTACTAAACTAGGAAGATCCCCTTGATTTTCTAGGATCTCATGTCTTTAATCCATGGATCAAACTGGAATCTTCCTTTAAGCATGTGGGAATGTGGTTAGAGGGAATGTAGGCATTGATTTTTAGGGTTTGGGTAAGTCTTAGTTAGTTATGGCAACTTACTAAGAAGAGGTCTTAGGGTGAGGTGGCTTGATGAGGTGTCTAGGTAAGGTGGATATGTAGGCATTATCTAAATTAGTATATTTAAATAATAAATATGGTGATGATAATGAATTAATTTAATTTTAATAATTAAATTAATACTATAGTGAGGTGAAGGGGGCCATGGCTAGGTGGATGTGTTCAAGGTATTTATTTATCGAGGGACTAAGGGGAGTGTGACCTAATTTTGGTGTCTACACTTGTGCTAGACACATCTCACCAAATCTATAAGTCCAAACCTTTGATGAAGCATTCACCATGGCCTCAAAACTGTAAATTTGCACTATTAAAGAACAAAGATCTAATTACAAAACAAGAACACCCCATTCAAACAAAAGATTATTCTTCATCTTCAAAACCTAAAAATAAATATTCAAAGCCAAAAGGATTTGCCAGCAGTAGTCATCAAGGCGGGTCCACCTCATCCTTCTAATCACACCCAACCTTCTTCCAATATTTCTCATGTCTAGGAATTTTAGCTCCGAGAAGGTAACAATGGAGGTACACTTCGATTGGAGAGCCCTATTCATTAGTCTTGGAAAAGCTTCTTAAATTTGGATCCATTACACTTCCACCCATAAAAGCTCATATAGGTTTCGATCCTCCTCATCCCATGCCAACATGGTATAAAGAACATAACTACTATAATTATCATTATGTTAAAGGATATAGCGATGGTAACTACATAAACTTTAAAAACATTTTTCAAGAGATGATAGATAATGGAGACCTTGTCATGGACAAACTAAATGTGATAGGAAATAAAAATTTACACATTTTCAAAAATCATTCCTAATCTTAAACCATCATCTAATCAAACTAGTGAACCTTCATCTAGTGATAATAATGTCATTGAAGTCCACGTAGTTTTGATATCATACCAATTGTTCCTCAAAACCTACCTACTTCATCTATTGAGGAAATCTTGGCATAAGCTCTTCTTCCTAAAGAAGAGCATACATCTTTACTCCTCCACCCATGAGGAGTCCCCATTATCTTCCCTTTCTCTCACGGAGGAATCCACACTTTCTACCGATGTCATTTCATAATCTACCTCCTAGCCTACTAATCATGCCCAACAATTGTTAGTCTCCCATCCATAGGATAATCATCATCACCTTCTCCTCCACTAAGTAATAAGTCTACCTCACCCAACCTATTATATCCCCTACCAATGGGAGGCTCGTCAGACATGCCACTACCTATTAGGGGCAGATCCTCCTCAGTAGCCCAGAACCCCATTAACATGATCTTGGCTCTTTTACCTATAGAGTCTGAGGCTAGCCAATTCCCTATCTCATAGACATATTTTATAGGGATTGCCACCCAAACTATTCCATCCTCTTCTTCAGATATTCTCATTTTCATGGTTGGTCGATCATTTGGATTAAGTTGATCATTCCATACTGGGGACATCTTCGACTCCACATTTTGACCCAAATGCAAATTTTACTGAAAATACTTCCATGATCTACCCAACGGTATTTTTGGAAACCAAAACTACATTAACCATCATGATTGAAACAACTTCTTCATCATTTCTACCTATACCCAAACCTTTACCTACGACAAAAAACCATTTCAAAACCAGAAATCTTACCCACACCTATCTCCTCACTGTATCTAAACTCGTCACTACTTTGGGTTTCATACGACATCAAGCCTTACTCACCCACCTATTAGACTAGACTTAAGCGTGTCATCTAAAAACCACACCAACATTATCCCTCCACCTAAAAGGAAAACTCAACCTTCTAGGTTACAAACACCGGTCTTACTACCACACTTTTATCACCTTCCCCCATTCCATCCATCCTAGGGCCTCATCCATTAACCCTAATAAAAATTCTCATACCCAAGGCCAGTCAAAAGCTAAAAAACCTATTCCTACCTCATGAGCCTTTGTTACACTTCATCCATCCAAAAAAAAAAAACTCCCTCACCCTCATCCATGCACTTCTTACCACCTATAACTCCGTCAGTTAGTATAACCCCAACCTTTCCTATACGAATTCTACCAATGTCATCTACCCAACCTCTACCAACCACCACCACTACAAATCAGTTTCCCCCATGGTTAACCCATCATCTTCCACCATCTACTTTCCCTTCTACATCATGTACACCCATGTCACATTTACCCAAGAAGGTGTAACCCAAAGATAAGAACCCACTACCCTTGATAAAGTAGTCAAACAAACCAAACATTCTAGTGCAAGCTTTTCTACCCCACCTTTACCTAGGCGGATGCCATCAAAACATAATATGCTACGACTCATCAAATCAATAGACCAACCCATTCCCCCTCTTATAAATCATCTTCCCTCACAATCCTCCACACTGTACCCAAACCTATACTTACTTCCCATTTTGATCCATTAGTGAGGTCTTACACCAAAATTTTAACCAATCTTAGATACTTCCATCATCACATTACCACCACTTTGACCTTTTGATCCTCTCAAACCCAAACTAAAAGGGTTTAATGAAACCAATATTTGTGCCTATCAAAGTGTGTCAGGGACATCTTTGTCAAAATTGTAAGGCTCAAGACCATTCTTCTTCACCTTTGTCCTCCCGAACAAAATTTTTATGATAAGGACCTTCTTGATGAGGACCATGATCCCCCTTCACCTGTCACCATACATCATCATCCTTTACTAATTTATTAATCAATATCTCCACCCCCACAACAATTTTTCCCACCTCCAAAATTCAAGATCAACATGGTCCGTATTAGAGAGTTAGCCAAACCACCACCCAAATGTAAGTGCACCCTATTAATTTCACAAGGCTCTTATCCACCACGAATATTTCTCCCCTCATGTCATTATACCTTTCATGACACACTCTCTCCGTCCACCTCCCCTTATATCAACATGGTTCACGTTGCTACATGTGCTCGAAAGAGAAAAGAAAAGAAAAAACAACAGACCCATCAACTAACCCCGTACCCAATATACCATCTGCACCCACTCCCAAAATAACCATCCGTGGACCTACATACCCTATCTATGATGGGGTCACCCATTACATAATGGTAAAATAATTACATCAGTCTCATCTAAAGATTTCTTTGTATGATCTCGTCCAAACTTTTGAATCCCACAGACAAGCCCTTATTAAGATTTTGCAATCAATTGACGTTCAACCCAATGAACCCACACTAGTGTCTTAGATTATCACCCCTCACAACATGTCCTCACTTACCAAATCATCTCCTTCTTCTACCCCCATGCCCACTCCTCACGTTGCTTCCCTCAGCTTCTCTGATGAGGAGATTATACCTCTCCAGTCCAGATGACCCTGATCCCATCCTATTCATTTCCATCTATATCGATAACATATGCGTATGATGCATCATGATGATGGTGGTGCTAGCATTAACATCATCTCCTCCCACGCATACAATCAAATTTGTATCCATTCAAACTATATGCATAATAACCTAGTTATGTTATGCTCCTTCAACGACGCATCACCTCCACCCTTAACACTATTATCCTTCACATTCACGTAGGCCCTCACACTTGGTGAGAATAATTTTACATCTTAGAGGGAGTTCCAATATAACCTATTGTTGGCAGACCCTAGATTTGCATCATGGGTTTTGTCCCTTCAACTTTACACCGTTGTGTAAAATTTGAGCATGAAGAACATAACTACACCATCCCCACCAACCCATCACCATTCAAAACCTGTAACATGTTATACCGACCCAACGATGTACTTGTACCAGTCAAGGCATCCACCACTACCCCCAATTCTCCTTCACCCACAAACCCATCCACTAGTGCCACCATCACCTCTCCCACATCTAATTCTTCTATTCCTCTTGTTGTTGCGGCTTCCATAGCTGACCATCCTGCTTCCCAACCTCATTCCTTTTAGAAACAGATATAAGGGTTAGGGCTAGGAGGAATACCTGTTGAATGTCAGATGGTGTGCGCGTACCGTAGAGAGAGATCGGAGTCGATTGTGAAGAACCCCTTTTGTCTTGGAAGGACTACCTACAAATAAGAACACAAGACCACAAGATTTTGATTAGACAATAAATGAGGGAACTTCCTTGGGCCCAGAAATATAAAACTTCCTTTCGAAGGTGGTCAGTTCCCCTGCTAATATGAATTAACACAGAAGATTGTAAAATAACAGTTTAATTACCTCGTTGAAACAAGTAGGGGGAAAGGCTGGTTTTTGGTTGTAGTCAGGATAACCGATACCGGTTTCTGCTAACCGATATCGGTAGGGGCTATGTTTGTAAAGGGGGTTGTAAGGTGGTTGTGTTGTTTGTAAGGCTGGTATATGAATGGGATTAGGTAATGGGGTGATGAGAGGTAAGTGGATGATAGTTAGGTAAAATGTGTTGCTGGGTAGTAGATCTAGGAATAGATTTATAACGGCTGTGATTAAAAAGTCTAAGAAATATTAAAATGAGAACACACAAGATGCAACTTACTGGTTATTGATGAGGATGCAGGTCCAAGAACTGTGATGACAAAGGCAGAACTCAAGTAGTATGGCCTGATACCCAGAAGATGAGATGTCTCCCTCCCAATGATCAGATGAGTGTCACAGGGCTCTGAGTGGCAGTCTTGGGCTTGATCTCCTTTTGCTGCAAACTCTTCTTGTTTCTTCACTTGTCTCTGCTCAGCCAAGTAAAGATCCGATTCTCTTGATCACTTCTGATGATCCTGATTGATCCAAAAATCCTTCGACCTTTGTTTCTGATTAGGGAAGGTCATTTACAGGGAACCGATGGTGGTTACGTAACCGACGGCGGTCGAGTAGGAACCGGTATCGGTTAGGAAAAAGTGGGCTATTTTTAGTAAAATAGCCAACTTTCCCTGCTTTTCTCCCGAGGGATTAGTTGCGGGCTTGGTCAAGTAGCTACAAGGTCGGTTTTGGGTGCGAGTAAGGAGGCATTAGTCATGGGTGTGGATGTAAACCAAGTTTTAGGTCTTAATTAGGTTAGTTTAGGGTTAGGGCTAGGTCATGATGAGGTGGCAAAATGAGGTGGCAGGTAAGGCGACGTGGATTTATTAATTATAAAGTAATTAATAAATAATTGTGTAAGGTTTAGGTGATGGGGTTAGGTTGCGAAATGAGATGCGGGTCACAGGGGGTCGTAAAACACAAATTTGGTGTCTACATTAGCCCCTTATTGTCGTGTAGCTTGTTTTGTAGAGCTGCACGGACAATAATATGAAGTGGTTACTCCTGTTAAGGGTATAGGTAATCCCCCTCAAATCTATCACAGATTGAGGTAGCGTGAAATCAGGGATAGGGTTGATAAAGGGTAAATGGTGTTGAGATGAGGGTGAGATGGTGGGGTAGGTCCAAAGAAGCAGACGCACGTTGAAATGCAGTAGTGCGACCAGGGTACATGATTTGATGAGCAAACCAGCAATGCATAGGCAAAGGTCGATAGTTTATCCAAACAAGGGTGATATAATCCTGGTATCCAAGGCATAGGAAGTAGCTCCAGGGTATATAACAGGTAAGGTACAGGAACGTTTAGGCATGTTCGGCAGTACTCCAAATGGTTGGTTTGGTTGAGATAAACGTCACGGTCTAGGTCTAGGAAAAGTTGGTCGACAGATCAAGTCAAGGACCCTAATCATGCTAAAACATGAACAGGTGCGCTGGATTGAACAAAAGGCTACTGGGTGGATAAAAGTGTATGTTGTTGATGTTGGGTGAAGTAGTTAAGTGGTACGGCCTTGGGTCGGGCTAATTGATGAGTGAGGGCCGTGGGTCGGGCCAAGTTGTTGGGTTGCGGCCATGGGTTGGGCCAAATGGTTGGGGTGAGGCCTTGGGTCGGGCCAAATGGTTAGGGTGAGGCCTTGGGTCGGGCCAGATGGGTAGGGTGAGGCCTTGGGTCGGGCCAAGTTGTTGGGTTGCGGCCTTGGGTCGGGCCAAATGGTTGGGATGAGGCCTTGGTTGGGCCAAATGGTTAGGGTGAGGCCTTGGGTCGGGCCGGATGGGTAGGGTGAGGCCTTGGGTCGGGCCAAGTTGTTGGGTTGCGGCCTTGGGTCGGGTCAATGGTGGGTAGGGTGAGGCCTTCGGGCCAAGTCGGCCTGGCCAAAATGGTTGGGATGAGGCCTTGGGTCGGGCCAAATGGTTAGGGTGAGGCCTGAGGCCTTGGGTCGGGGGCCTTGGGTCGGGCCAAGTTGTTGGGTTGCGGCCTTGGGTCGGGCCAAATGGTTGGGATGAGGCCTTGGGTCGGGCCAAATGGTTAGGGGGAGGCCTTGGGTTGGGCCAAGTGGGTAACAAAGGGTTTGTAGCAAAGGTTGATATAGGTGATGTTTGCGAGAAATTGGGGGAAGAGCTGGAATAAAACCGATGTCGATTGTCTAGGACCGATATCGGTTAGGTGACCGATACCGGTTCCTTAGGGCACAATATAACCGATATCGGTTATAGGTCAAAAACCTATAAAAAGAAAAATACGGCCTGTCATTGTCACATTTGCAATTTGAAAAACCGATTTGAGTGGTCTGAGGTGGATTATTGAGATTAGTGCATTTGTCAGCTGAGGTGGCACTGTTGGAGTGGAGGAGTGAGTTGTGAGTGGGCCCGAGTGAGGAGGAGGCAGCAGTTGATTGGTGGAGGACCCAGAAGAGGACAGTTAGAGCCATGGCACAGCCAGGAGGAGCAGGAGGGGCTGGACCACCTGGACCACCACCACCCATCCCACCACGACGACGTGTCGTCGTACCGGTAAGTTCGAAACCGTGCATTGTGTTTGTTTTAATGTTATGAAGCTAGATTTGGGTTTTGGGTAGGAATAGAAGTTTTTTAGAAAATAATTAATAAATGGAAATGATTGGAAAAAGGGAGAGGGTAGATAGGTGAAAGAGGCCAAGGCGGTAGGGTGGGTAGGTTTTTAGGGTGTTTGGGTGGGTACAGAGGGAAAAATAGGGAAAAAGGGAATTGGGGAGCCGCGTCGGGTTCGGCTCGGCAAATTTGCAGTGACCGATGTCGGTCGCTAAGCGACCGGCATCGGTCCCAAAATTTTAGGGGCAGGGTGGGTCTGTAGGTGACCGGTGGCGGTCGGTCGTTGACCGGCGTCGGTGGATAGGCCCGGTGTCGGTCATAAGTGACCGGTACCGGTCCTGACTTAGGTTTATTTCAATTTGTTGGTGTGGGTTGTGATTTTGTTTTTGAGTTTTTGGATGTGGTTTGGGTATTTGGGCATGGTGTAGGTTGTTTGAGTATGGTTTGGGTTGTGTTGTTGTTTTAAGTTTTTAGATGTGGTTAGGGTATTTGGGCATGGTTTGGGTCGTTTGAGTATGGTGTGGGTTGTTTGTTTGGGTGTGAAGAGGGAGGGGGATAGCGTAGAAGTTTTTAGGGGAAGATAGATGGGCGTAGACGTGTGGTATGGAGTCGGGTTGTGGTTAGGTGGATAAGAAAGGGGATATAGAGAGGTAAAGTAGATGTTGTGATAAAGAGTAGGGCTAATGTAGTGGGTTGGTTTTGCAGGCACGTCAGCAGCTGACGATGTGGGACAGGATGCCCCCACTGTTGAGCCGGATGCGGCCACACGTGTCCGCAGCACACTGGGGTATCATGCGTGAGGTGGGACTCGGCGGAGTCCAGCGGTACAGAGCGATCGACAGGGATCATAGTTTGATGGTCGCCCTCATCGAGAGATGGGATCCGGTGACCAATGTGTTCCATCTCCCGACTGGGGAGATGACTATCACATTGGAGGATGTGTATCGCATCCTTCGACTGCCGATCGATGGAGAGGCAGTCTTCCAGGTAGATTCAGAGACGGCCATGGACAGCATCCTACAGGTTTTCGGGGATGCAGCTGCGCTACTGACATATCACAGCGCGAGCATCACGTACGGGGATATGTACCATGCCCATCGCCATGAGACACGGCTTGCCGTGCTGATGATGATCGGATCACCTGTTTCACCCTCCCGGACTCAGAGGGAGGCCGCTTTCCACGGGCACTTATGGGGGTTTTACATGAGATGGTCGAGGAGCATACCTGTTATGCTTGGGCACCAGTATACCTGGTGCAGTTATACCGAGAGCTATGGGGCTATCGCCGGATGAGGCGATTCGGGATCTGCTCGACGTTTTTGCTACATTGTTGGGCATATGAGCATATCATATGCATTAGACCAGTAGGGCTACCTCAGCAGCCAGGGCCACAGGTCATCTATAGATACGGCTTTCAGAGGTGGTTGGGGGTCGTGGGTCAGCCACGAGCAGTGCTTGCAGGGCGAGACGTTACTTATTACCGGCATTTATTAGAGGGCCTGACAGTGGCAGATATTGTATGGAGACCGTATAGAGGTCATCACCCTCACGGAGGAGCCCGAGGACAGTTGCAGTGGATCCAGTACACATTCTGGATAGCGGGACGGAGGCCGGGAGAGTATGAGAGGATACCCCTGGAGAGGGTACGCAGGCAGATGGGGCTACGACAGGATGAGCCCCCTCACTTCCCTCAGTACCGGAGGGATGATGTAGAGGCCCCACTACCTGCACCACAGCCCGTGGATCCAGATTGGGTTGCTGAGAGGCCTGCCGATGACACTGTAGATGATGCTGGGTGCACAGGCACATTTTTGGTTTGGTGGGCCGGAGAGAGAGCTGCGAGGATAGCACAGCCCGCACAGCCAGACTTAGCGGCTGTTAGAGCAGAGAGGGACCAGCTCAGAGGGCAGGTACAGTTATTACAGGGGCAGCTTGCTGCTGCACAGGCACAGATAGGTGTCTTACAGGGGCAGCTAGCCCAGAGCTCGAGTGCAGTGCAGTGCACAGCACGAGCTCAGTACGAGCACACACCACCAGCAGACACACCACTATGGCACCGACACAACCAGCAGTATAGTACCACCACACCAGGCACCACCAAAGCCACCAAAGCCAGCAGCACGAGGGGCACCTTGGTAGTAGGAGTCAGGGGACCAGCCCCAGCACCTACGGTGGCTCGTGATCGTTATATGGAGGCTAGAGCGGAGGCCCGGTACTATCAGGATATTCTTGATGGTACCGGGGCTGATTATCAGCCATATGCGGCACATAGAGTAGAGACCTCTCGGAGCCAGAGATCTCAGGGAGGTGCAGCCACAGCCGGTGGGTCTGTGACAGGCAGGAGGCGAGAGGCAGCACAGGGACCAGCAGGCAGACAGGCAGAGGGCGGTGGAGAGAGCTGAGGGGTCCCTGTAGATTTTGTATTTGTATATTGGACATGGGCACCGGTCCGAACTGGTTGTGTTTATAGAGGCCTGCGTGCCTAGATATGATTTATTCATTCATTTTTTTGTATATACCGGCCTGCGAGCTGAGTACGGGTTGTACAGTTGATACCGGCCTGCGAGCCGAGTATGTTTTTGATATGAGAGACCGGCCTGCGAGCCGAGTCGAGATTATTGATAGTTATTGCGGCCTGCGTGCCGGCTTTGTTGTATTATGAGATCACAGAGGCCCCGATGCAGGGCACATTGTATATTTGAAACTTTGTATATATATAGATATGATGAGTTGACCCACATGTTGTGTTTAAAATGTTTTTTTTTTTTTAACTGTTTTGTCGATGGTTTGTGATATAGAATGTATGATGAGGTTAATTGACATGTTGTATTACGAAATGTTTGTATGTTTTGTCGCTGGTTTTATGAAATTGCATGTATGTATCTGATGAATCGGATCCAAATGGTGTATAGATCGATGGTTTTTGATATCCGTAGTTGATGGCTTGTTTGTTTTTGAAATATAGATAGATGATGTTGATGAAATTGTAATGAGATGTGGATTTGATGAACAATTATAGATGAGGGTGTTGTTATGCAGGAAAAAGAGGCGGGCGTCACAAAAATTAGGTAGAAAATAAAGAAAAGAACTATGTTAAAAAAAAAAAAGCTAGGTATATGACCGACATCGGTTAGGCAACCGATGTCGGTATAGGATAGACCGATATCGGTTAGCTAACCGATACCGGTTATTCCATAATGAGCTTTTTCTAAAAATAGAAAAGCGTAGGTGGCAACTGAAGTTCTTATTTTGAGAGCCATGCAAGATGTTAAATACGTGAATGCGACGCTATTTTAACGACTGAGACAGGTAATTGCATGAGAGATTTGAGTGATAAGGAGGTAAGAGACAGGTAACGTGAGTGTGGGCTGAGATCAAGAAGACAGAAATCCAAGCTATATTTGAAGAGGGTGGTGAGCATGGCTGAACGAGGAGAAGCATCCAGCAGGCATGGACGAGAGGGAAGACAAGTTCCACCGCAAGCTGCTGCAGCCCAAGAGGTAAACGGTTTGGTTGTAATTTGATTTTTGCATGTTTTGTGAATAGGATGAGGGAGATTAAGTGGGTAGATATGAGAAAGAAAACGTGATAGCAAGGGTTATAGGTGAGGTGAGTGTTATGGGGTAGGTAATCAGGGGTTTCGGGTATGTCGGTATGTACAGAGAGGAATAAACGATCAAATTATTGTCGTAGGTGGTGTGTTTAGGCAGAGTGTATAAAAGTGACAGTGACCGATAGTGGTTAGAGATAACCGGTATCGGTTACTGAACCGGTACCGGTTATTTATAACCGATACCGGTTGCTGTAGGAATTTCTAGAATGTGAGAAAAACCCTTGGGGATTTGATGGATTGAATGGTTATTTGTTGCTTTGACGTATGCAGGCAGAGGCAGGGCTGAGGATGAATGATAGTGTTCCAGCTTTGTTGTCACGAATCCGAGCGGATGTAACACCAGCTGAATGGATATTGATAAATCGTTTGGGGTTAAGTGGAATCCGCTATTATTCACGAATCACACGTAACCATGCTATGTTGCAGGCGTTGATTGAGAGATGGAATCCAGAGAAGAATACCTTCTATTTGCCAACAGGGGAGATGACAGTGACATTGGAAGATGTGTTCCGTATTTTGAGACTCCCAATTACAGGAAAACCAGTATATCAGGCATTGCCTAGCGCGGGGCGGGCAGCGATAACAGCTGTATTTGGTCCATACGCACGAGACTTGACACAGCGAGGTTTGACATTTACGTATGGTATAATGTATGCAGCACACCCTGAGGAGACAAGATTAGCCGTGATATTAATGATAGCGGTAGGGTATTATGCGTTACCGAGGGCGGATGGAGGAAGATTTCCAAAAGCATTGATGTGTGTGATTTGGGAAATGATGGAAAGGAATGTGACTTTTGCATGGGCACCTGCATATTTGGCGGAGCTATACAGGGGCTTATGGGCTTGTAGACGAAATCACAGGACAACACTGGATTGTTCATTTTTGTTACATTGTTGGGCCTATGAGCACATTGTTTGTGTGCGACCAATAGGCCGACCTATCCAGTTGGGAGAGACAGGAGTGCAGAGATTGGGATTCAGACGATGGGTCCAGACAGAACAAGAGGCAAGATCCCAGGCTGTGACGGGTGACATTGAGTATTATAGGCAGGTATGGGAGATGGTGACGATTGCGGATATCTGTTGGAGGCCGTACGGGAACTATATGGTAACAGAGAATATAGCTGAGGAGTTGAGGGGTGTAGAGTGATTGAGGTGGATCGTGGGGCACAGGCCAGGTGAGTATGAGAGGATTCCTCTAGATCACGTGTGGTGACAATTTGGATTTGTGCAGGATATACCCCTGGCTTATAGACCATATATGAGGATCGACGCCGAGGCAACATTCTCACCTCCCCGGCCAACACCTCCAGAAGGGCCAGAGGAGATAGCAGCCGATCGCAGGGTAATGGATGCAGGAATGACAGAGGCCTATAGATTATGGTGGGTAACAGAACTGCGAGGTGTACGTGATCGTCCTGACATAGCTATGATTACAGCGGAGAGAGATCGTCTGCAGAGTTTAGTTCATCAGCTCCAAACGCAGGTGAATGAGGCAAGAGGATTGTTAGCGGTTGCGGAGTCACGAGCGAGAGGGACTAGAGGTGAGATACCTCCATGCGAGGGAGCGTATTCATATGTTACAGGAGAGATTGGCAGATCAGTGGGTGGTACCAATAGCCATGGTACCTTTGAGGACAGAGAGGCCCGACGAGAGGCGTCGACGATCACGATCATCACCTGGTTCGGGATGAGGCGTGAGGGTCTAAATAAATGTTATCTAGGTATAAGAATAAATAAGGATGCCGACCTGCGTGTCGATGATAGAGAAGATGTATTTGTTTAACATCTAAATAAAACTGGATATGTATGTTGATTTGAGTTATGATAATAATAAGAATGTTTTTCGTTTTGACTTTCGGTGTCTTGAAAAAAGGATAAAGAGGAATGTGATTGAATAGAAATACACAAAAATAGTTACACATGATAGGTTATGGTAGGGGATGGTCGAGCTAACCTTGGGAGACCCCATGTCTCCGAAGTGCTGCCTACATAGCCCATTGCACAAAGCAAGGAGGGGCCTCAGACCGATGTAGTTCTCCCTTAGGATCAGGGAGAGGTGAATTCAGGCAATTTTGTTGGTTGGTAAAAAATATTGATATTGATATTGGTAGGGTAATGTTGTTGGTGTTGGTAATGAATTGGTGATGTTGTAAAAGGTATAAGGGAAGTGAAAGTTAGCCTACCCAAGTGGTAGGGAACCATGTCCTGATTAAGATCAACACATAATCCTAGATGCGAGGCAAAGAGGAAAGAGTGTTCCGTAGGTGAAAAGAGCTAAACAAACCACATAATAACGTAGAATCAGCTTGAACCCCTAGGTACCGTGCATAGACGAGAAGTCAATAGGTGAAAAGAGTTGTATGATCACAATATATCGATTGTACGTCACGTCCCTTGAGTTTAAACAAATGGTGAGGTGAGGTGGATGGTATAGCTGTGGTACGGAGAACTTATTACAAAGTGAGTGTTCTGACGAAAGAGAACCTAACCTAAATAGACAAGTCCATGACTCAAAAGTACTTTTGAATGAGGCTTTTATTTTACTGAATATAGACTGATCGATGCGGGAAGTCTACAAGGGATATTGATTGTATTATTCTTGAGGTCTTCACGAAGCTGATCAATGCGAGAAGCTTCTGATAAAGGCTGACTGTGTATAGCTGTCCTTCAAGGGAGCAGTCTATTTATAGTAGCAGATGCGGCATTTGTGTATAGCTGTCCTTCGGGGGAGCAGTCTATATATAATAGTAGCAAGAATTTTGGCATATAGTTGTCCTTCAAGGGAGCAGTCTATGTATAATTTAGAGATCTAGATGTCCGTTTGGCATGAAGCATCTAGTTTTGTAGGAAGTTTGACTCAAGAAAATCCCATAAGCATTTAGTTAAGAATGTGTCATTTTAAGACTTTGAAGTCATGGACTAGACTAAAAAGGGGAAGGCATCATAAAGGGAAGATGGGAATCAAACCATGCGAGCTTGATTTTATTTTGAGATGTAGGAAACAATGTGTATGGTGGTGGTGAAGGAGCTCAAGGGACGAGCGGTAAGTAGATAAGAAGTGATATAACACTAAATTCAACAGTAGAAAGGTCGAAGATGCAAGGCATTAAGGGGTTCAGGCTCAGGTTTACCATTAAGCGAAGCTAAACGATAAGTGCCTGATCCATAAGTGTGAGTGATTATGTAAGGCCCAATCCAATTGGGAGAAAATTTTCCACGTTTGCTCTTTTCTAGTTTGGTTACATGTTGATTCTCTTTGAGGACAAGATCACCAACCTTAAAGGTACGCTCATGAAGTCGCTTATCATAAGCACGCTTAATACGTTTTTGATAGATTTGAAGGTGATCAAGAGCTGTAAGACGACGCTCGTCAAGAAGCTCCAATTGGGCTAACCGCTCTTGGCAGAAATCATCATTGGTAAGAATATCCTGAAGAGATATTCTGAGGGAGGGTATTTGTATTTCGAGAGGCAAGACAGCCTCGGTACCATATACCAAAGAAAAAGGTGTGGCATTAGTGGAGGTACGAATGCTAGTACGATAAGCCCAGAGGGCGAAGGGGATGTGATCATGCCAATTTCTTCCAGACTCATTGACAACTTTCATAAGGATTTTGGTTAGGGTTTTATTAGAAGATTCGGCTTGTCCATTCGCTTGTGGATAGTAGGGTGAGGAGAAGCTAAGTTTGATACCAAAGTTGTCACAAAGGTCTTGCAACAACTTATTTTTGAAAGATTTTCCATTATCCGTTATCAGGCGATGAGGAACACCAAAACGACAGATAATGTGGTGGTTAATGAACTCTACAATTTTTTCTTTTTTAGTTGAAATGAGCGGAATAGCCTCCACCCATTTTGTGTAATATTCGGTTGCTGTGATTATCCATCGGTGACGTTGCGAAGAGGATGGATGAATCTCACCAATAAGGTCTAAACCCCATTGTGAGAAAGGCCAAAGATCTCGGGCGACCTGTAGCGGGTGGCTAGGAGTATGTTGAAGGTTGGCATGTTGTTGACACATAACACAACGCTTAACATATTCGTAGCAATCATTATTGAGAGTAGGCCAATAATAACCTAGGCGAAGGATTCATTTGGCCATGGCAAGGCCGCTAAAATGTCCACCACAAATACCGTCATGGACTTGTTGGATGGTATAGGTGACCTCCGCGCCGGTGAGACATCGAAGGAGGATGCCATCAAAGCCACGTTTATAAAGGAGTCCCCCCATAACGACATAACGAGAAACACGTTTAAGAAAAGCGCGTTTTCGGTACTAGTAAGGTCAGATGGGAGAACAGAGGTTGTAAGGTAGTCGTGAAATTGGTGATACCAGGTATCCCGCGAATTAGCAGACACATTATTTATCATACAAACAACCGGGGCTGAGTAAGATGGGGCAAAGAGTTGTTGGACCAAGATGAAAATGTCAGAGTCAGTTGATGAAGCTGGAATTTGCGAGGCTAAGCAAGCCATAGTATCCACAAATTTGTTAGTGGAGCGGGGAATGGTTTGGATAAAATAGTGAGTAAATAAGGCTAGAAGTGAATCCACGTAGTGTTTATACTTTTGAAGTTCCGCATTTTTGCATTGGTAGATGCCCATAACTTGATTGACTACCAATTGAGAGTCGCCAAAAATATTGATAGATTTGACACCTAAGTGTAACGCAACCTGGAGACCTAGAACAAGGGCCTCGTATTCCACTGTATTATTAGTGCAGGGGAAATCGAGTCGGAATGAGAGAGGCATAGGCTCAGCGTCGAGAGGAATGAGAACAACGCCAGCTCCTCCGCCGTGTTGGCATTTGGATCCATCGAAGAAGAGGGTCATTGGATACGACTCCTCACTGAGTGAAAGAGTGGCGATGAGTTCGTCGGGGAAAGTAAAATTGGTAAATTGTTCCCAAGTTAAAGGGGCTTCTGCAAGTTGGTCTGCGATGGTTTGTCCTTTGATTGATTTCTGGTGGACAAACTCAAGGTCGAGGTCGGCGAGGAGCATAAGCCATCGGGTGATGCGTTGGTTTAGATGAGGTTTGGCATACATATAATGGATGGGGTCCGTGTTAGTGATGACAAAAGTTTTGTGATTCAGAAGGTAGTGTCGGAGTTTGGTGGCCACGAATGATAGGGCTAGGCACAACTTTTCTACATGTGTATACCTAGTCTCATAATCTACCAAAGTACGACTTATATAATAAACGGCTTGTTCGCGGTTCTCGGAGTCACGATGTGCAAGCATGGCCCCTACAGTGTGGTCAGTGGTGGAAAGGTAAAGGTAGAAAGGGTGATCGTCCTGAGGTGGGATAAGCACGGGTGGCTGCAAGAGATAAGTTTTTAGAGCCTCAAAGGCTTGATGACATTCTTCGCTCCAGTGAAAGGCAATGTCCTTTTTAAGAAGGTGATGGAAAGGTTGACATCGATCCGAGAGTTGGGAGATGAAACGTCGGATAGATTGTAGCTTACCTTGTAAACTACGCAATTGTTTGAGATTAGTAGGTGGGGGCATTTCTAGGATAGCTTTGACTTTAGATGGGTCGACCTCAATGCCACGCAAAGAGACGATAAAACCAAGAAGTTTTCCCGAAAGGACACCAAAGACACATTTCTTTGGTTGAAGGTGGACAAAATATTGTAACAGGTGATCAAAAATAATGGTTAAAACATCGAGATGTTCACTACGATGTTTAGATTTGCCAAGAAGATCATCGACGTAATCTTCAAGGATAGTGTGCATAATGTCATGAAAAATGTAGGTCATAGCCCGCTGATAGGTTGCACCAGCATTCTTAAGGCCAAATGGCATTACACGATAACAGAAGGTTCCCCAAGGAGTTATGAAGGCAGTTTTATGTTGATCGGCAGGGGCAACCAAAATTTGGTTATATCCTGAAAAGCCATCCATGAGAGAGAGCATCTCATGGCCTGCAGTGAGATCAACAAGTTGGTCAATACTAGGTAGGGGGAAGTCATCTTTAGGGCAAGCGAGGTTAAGATCCCGAGAAATCCGTGCATATCCGAAGTCCCCCATCACTTTAGTGATAGGTACGATGTTAGAAATCCATTGAGGATAGTCAATAGGCAGGATGAAGGAAACAGAAAGGAGTCGTTGAAGCTCCTCTTTGACCAAGAGGGCAATGCGTGGATGCATTTTTCTCAATTTCTATTTAATTGGCTTGGAATCGGGTTTTAGGGTAATGTTATGGACAGCAATGTCAGGATCAATTCCTGGCATGTCAGCGTAGGACCAAGCGAAAGCTTGATTGCGAGCACGGAGAAAGGTAGTAAAGGTGACTTGTTCTGATGCGTTAAGGGATTGTCCGATCTTCACAATGTGAGGATCCTCCTCTGTGTGGATGTTGATTTCTATAGTAGACTCGTTCAGCATGGTTTGAGTTTCAGATGGTAAGGCGCGTTGAATATAAGAGTCATCCGCACCAAGGTAAGTGAGGATGGAGTCATCATCCTGGCACTCAACAACGTTAATTGAAGGTGAGTCCTCTTCAATCATGTCTGGATATAGAAGGGGAATAGAAGAGGGGTCCTCATTATCGCGTTGATAAGTGAGAGGACCTAGAAAGATAGCATTTATGAAAAAAAAAAGTTAGGAGGGATAGATTCAGGATCTATCGACTCTGTGGGTGACGAAGGTAAAATGGGTGATGATGGTTCGGTAGGGGTGACATCGTCCTCTTCCAGAAGGCAACTGACACGAGGTTCCTTCGGTGTAAGTGTTCCCGAAATCCGAGACCACTACGATCATTGTGCTTGCGTGTAGTTACGGGAATGATTGTATGTCGGCCTTGTTCATAAAGACCAAAACCAAAGCCTTTCCAAGCACAGCGAGTCAAGAAGGTGAGGGCAAAACGACGATTTGTCAAGTATTGAAAATCGATTGAAAGGAACCACACCAAGAGGAGGTTCAGGGGTAACGGAAGATGCGTCAACACCCCCATATGTTAGGTTGGTGCGGCAATGAGGTGGTCCGTAGGGGATTACTTCCCCCACACGACGGTCATAGGTAGGATGTGCATGTACTTGTCCGTACTCCTGTGGGGTAGGGAAAGAACTAATGTTATATAGGCGATACTCCCCCAGCGTAAGGCATTGAAAAACATCCACTAAGGGATCTGAGGTTGGGATGTCATCCGCGGGGAGGGAAGTGGTATTTGCAAATGGTGGTTTCATTGGTTGAAGGCGTAGGTGCGGTTGATGTGGATGGTTGGGTTGGATGAATGGGTGTCTTGATTGGTACAAGCACATCATTAGGGCGATATAACATATTGCAGGTTTTGAAGGGGGGAGGATCAGCTTTTACGGTGTAGGACTTCCCCTCGTACTCAAATTTTATACATCTATGTAAGGTGGAGGGAACGCATCCCATAGCCCGGATCCAGGGGCGGCCTAATAACATGTTATATTGGAATTCTCCCTCAAGGACATAGAAGAGCTCAGGTAAAGTACGTGGTCCTACACGAATGTTAAGGATCACGGTGCCTAAGGTAGAGGTAATAGCATCATTGAATGACCGCAACATGATGGGGTTGGCACACATGTAGCTAGAAGGGATATTCATTTGTTGGAAGGATTTTGAAGAAATGATGTTTAGACTAGCGCCCCCGTCGATCATCACACGACGTACCCGGATGTCCCGGACGTAAGCTGAGATGAAAAGAGCAGGATCAGGATCTTCTGTACCAAAGTCAACAATTTCGTCTTCGGAGAAACTGACAGCAGCAGCTTGTTGTTCAGAAACAGAAGTGGTTGGGGTGGTAGGTTGTTTAGTGAGGGAAGCAACGTGATTGGGTGTTAGAATGGAGGTAACAGGCAGGGTTTCATTAGGTAAGACCTCGATCCCTTGAAGAATTTCAACGAGAGCTTGTCGATGAGATTCAGAAGTCTGAATGAGATCATATAGTGTCATTTTTACAGGCGATTGGTGAAGTTGTTTGATCATGGCTCGGTGGGCAACTCCATTAGAGATGGGGTAAGCGGGTCCACGAATAACCACTTTGGGTGGTGGTGCAATCGGGATGGTGGACGGAGAAAGAGAGGACGCAGGTGCGCTTTCTTTCGCTTTCTCATTGTTCTTCTGCGCTCGAGTAGCAACACTAATCATATTAATTTCGTGGACATGAGATGAGGAAGATGGTCGGGATAAATCATGGTCTTCGAGAGGTGGGGTTGTAATAATGATAGATACTGGTGAGGCGGGGATAGGTGGTATAGGAGAGGGAATTGAAGCTAAAGGTCTCTCCCTTCGTAAGTTGTCTTTCTTAACCTTTCTATCTGAGAGAGGTGACTGATGAAGGATGGTTTTGATAGCTTTGCATCCCTCCACATCATGTCCTGGTGTGCGGTGGTAAGCGCAGATTTTAGACTCATCATAACCTGTAGGTCGAGGTTTAGATGGGTCATAAGGTCTAAGTGGGGGTAGGGAAATGGTCGCATTCTCCACCAACATAGCAAGGATTTTGGCGTAAGATCCTTTGAGTGGGTCAAAATCGGAGGAGGATGAGGGTATTGATTGAGCAGATTTCGGTAATGTTTTGGCATAGTTGGTTCATACGGGTGGTGGTTTAGCCAAGGGGTGTTGACACGTGGTTTTCACTAAACATGGTTTCTTTGGCGCAGGAGCTACGTTCAATTGGTTAGATGATGAGGCTATAGATGACGTGGTAGCGGGAAACAACCACGGAGAAAGGGGAGTGACAGAAAATAAATCCTTTGATGATGGAGTTTGTTTAGGGTTGATGGGTGAACAGGATACGTGGGGTGACAATGTTGATATACCCTTAGATCTCTGTATGGGTGCAGAAGGCGTAGGTCATTTTAAAGAAAACGCAGGAGGTATGATATATTGATGCAAGGTGGAGGGATGAGGTCCCAATATGGAAGGTAGGTGTGACGATGATGGTTTTGATTGTGATAGAGGCACGGATTGAGTTTGTCTCCTAAGTGGAGGGGCGGCTTTATTTTTGGATAAATCTAGTCGCTTAGGCGGGTGTGTTAGACTGGGTATTGGTGAGGTCCCAAGTGTAGGGGAAGATTTGGTTAAGCTGACAGAGGTGGATGAGATACTTGGTAGAGATGCGGGGGGTGATGATGAGGACATAGGCATTTTGAGTTTCTGTAAACACTTCGGGTATATGGTAGAGGCGTCTGGATCGGTCATCTGCATTTGAGTAGAATAGGGGGTACCCAAACGTTCCCATAGGACTCGTCTATCTTCTGGAGAATGACAGTCTTCAGGTGTGAATGGGAATTTTGGTATGGAAGAAAGGTGGGTTGTGATTCCGGTCCACTGTGGGTGTGATACAGGGGGTAGATGAGGCACTGTATCAATAGGTGTTAAGAGGTCAACCGGTCACTGAAAAGATTTAGGTGATGAAGAACTAATAGGTAGGAGGGCATGTTTAAGAGGATCCATCATGGTTAAAGAATTTGGTGATGTCGGTGCAAGGGGTTTCTCGTCTAAGGATGTCAAAAGGAGTGGCGAGCCTTCCTCTTGTGCAGCAAGAGCGGTAGAAGAGGATGTTTGGGAAATAGATAGGTTAGATAACATCCGCTCGCAGTCTTGTAGGGATGTGGTGTAAGAAGACTCATCTATGAGAAGAGAACTCTGGGCAATTAACTCCTTTATAGGTAAAGGAATGATTTCACTTTGGCTTGATGGTGGTGAAGGAGGTTCGGGCCCCTGTGTCAGTGAAGAGGCTTGATTCAAAATTTTCTCGATAGAGGCTTTTGGCTGGGAGTCGAAGACTGCATGGATCTCATGAACACTCTCCTCGGCTAAGATATCCTGGTTTACGTTACTGTTAGAAGAGTGATTCGGGAATGGTTTGTTGAAGATTTTCAAATTTCGGTTGGCAGGGGCATTAGGATTATCGAGGGTTATATCCCCTGCATCAACCATTTCCTGCACTATGTTTTTCAACATCTTGCAGTTTTCATGACTATGTCCTTTCACGTGGTGAAAGTTACAGAAGTCATTTTCTTTGTACCAGGAAGGTATAGCGCGAGTGGAGTCAAACCCGGAGTGAGGTTTAACAGGAGGCAAGGTGATAGCTCCGGCTTTGAGCAATTTTTCCAAGATGACACCATAAGTTTCTCCCAAGGGAGTGTAATTGATGGGCTCAGCTTTATACTTATAGGTGGTTTTTAGTGGAGTATTAGACGGTGCTTGAGATTTGACCATCACCGCGTGGACAGCTCCTTTTGATTTAGAAGAAGTGGATGCATGAGGAGTGGTGGTGTTTGGTTTGTTGGTAGAATCTGGAGTTCAGAAATTGGGGTTTTTGTTGCGCAACCGCAATTTCTCTTCTTCTAAGGCTCGAATTTCTAGCTTCCAAGCCATGGTAAAGGCCTCGTCAAATGTGCGGAAAGTTTGAATTTGAAGAGTAGGAGAAATGTGCTTAGCACATGCCCGCGTAAAAATTTGATAAGTTCAGCCTGAGGCAAGGCATATGTAAGTTGGTTGATAAGGCCGCGCCATCATCCAACGAAATCTGCGATAGATTCATCTTCGAATTGTCGGATGGCATAAAGGTCAGTGATAGATACTTTCTTGGCAATGTTAATGGAGAAATGATCCAAGAAAGATTGGGCTAGCTGGTTAAAAGAGAAGATTGAGTGCTGGGTTAAAGCACTGTACCACTCCAAGGTGGGTCCTGATAAGGACATGGGAAAGGTGCGGAGTAGTAAAGCGTCGTCGTGAGCAATCAGATAGCAGGCATGTCTAAATGATCGCAAGTGTTGTTGAGGGTCCTCCTTACTGTTAAAACGAGTAAATTTTGGCAATTCCCATTGAGGAGGATATGAATGAAGGGGGACAGAAGGGTGAATAGGCTCCCGAAAAACTTGCTCATATGTCAAGGCACTACGACTTCCTGAAACAGAAGCCTCCAGATTTTGCATTTTGTCCATCATTTGTTTAATTAAATCAGTAGTTGGATGAGATGATGGTGTGGTTGTGGTAAACGGAGGCAAATTGGGCCAAGGGCCACCGCTAGACAATGGTGGGGTTAAGTGTTGATAAGGTGTGGAGGATGAATATGTCGAGGCGACCGAATAGGGATGTCCCATATAAGATGTTGAGGTCACTGGATATGTGTATGGGAATGAAAAGGTAGGTGGAGCTTGAGAAGGAAAGCTCGTGTGGATAGGTGGCAGAGAGCAAGTCATGAACGGAGCAGTCTGCAAGAGAGATGAGGTAGGAGCAGTCAGCGGTAATGATATGTGGGGTCCAAGATTAACCAAAGGAAAGCCAATCTGTGTCGTATGAACCTCTGAAGCCGTCGGATTGGGAGACGGGGCTAGAGATGCAGGAAGCAATGCGGTGTTATCAGGTGGAGTGGGAGCTAAATGAGCAGCTATACTAATGGGCATGCCAACAAGGAGTTGACCATCGGGCATATGGTCAGGGGCATGAGACAAATAGTATTGTACAGTGCTAGGATTAGCATCCAAAAATTTGGCAAATTCCTTATCTCCTACAGGAATTTTGGGGATCTCACTGGTGTCCGTAGGGTTCCCTATAGAATGTGAAGGGGGTGATTCAGGCAAAGGCACAGAGCAAGCATGTGAAACCATGGCGGCGGCTTGCTTTCGAGTGATAACAACCATGGACAGGAGTACACAGTAGGGTTTCAATCTATCAAGAATAGAAACAGACTCAGAATGGTGAAATTGGTAAGTTGCTGGTTTGTCAGGAACTGTAAAAGACAGTAACCGATATCGGTCTGATAACCGATGTCGGTTAGACTATAGCCGACGTCGGTCAGTTAACCGATGTCGGTGTAATAAGACTGGTATAAGAAAATATAAGAAGCTGCTGATTTGATTGTTAACAATGCTCAGTGCATTTATCAAATTGTTCTAAGGTAATCACAGAAGACAGTGTATAACAGAGAAAACAGAACTAAAAACAAGCAAGATGCACACGCAAATCTAGAGACTAACCCTAGGGTTAATTTTAATTATTGTGGGCTTATGCCTTTAGACGTGGAATGATGTCAATCCTAAACAAAATACTTAGGGGAAATGTCAAGTTTGTTTTGGCTTATAAGGTTACCTCAATCGGGCGGAGGAATACCGCGGAAAAGGGGGGATGTTTTGAGCTATTGTGTTAATTGTGAAGTGATTCGGTATGTGTTGTGCAGTGAAAGTAAGATCAATATCTTGTCAATACCGTGGATATCACCCCCATGTGTATGACCTGTTACTTAATCTATGTTCACTAGAATTGAAAACAGCAAGCAGGAATGTGATGCACGTGTTTTAAACCCAAATCGAAAATGATATTCGATGAAGCAAAAGAGACGACTTTCACTAATGCAAGATGTAAAAGCAAAGCAAGTTCTTTTACCAAAATAACAAAATACCTTGTGAATATCTTGTAAAGAAGAAAACAGCAAGTATGCTCCCTATATGAAAGCAAGCAAGAAAGAAAGAAACCCAAATGGGTCCCACCGGGCGTGCCAAAATGTTTCACTCGGAATGTTTCAGCTTTTGGGAATAGAGTTGCTTCTATCCTTTCATTCCTTTTAGAAATAGATAAGGGTTAGGGCTAGGAGGAATACCTGTTGAATGTCGAGATGGTGTGCGCGTACCGTAGAGAGAGATCAGGTTGATTGCGAAGAACCCCTTTTTGTCTTGGAAGGACTACCTGCAAATAAGAACACAAGACCACAAGATTTTGATTAGACAATAAATGAGGGAACTGCCTTGGGCCCAGGAAATATAAAACTTCCTTTCGAAGGTGGTCAGTTCCCCTGCTAATATGAATTAACACAGAAGATTGTAAAATAACAGTTTAATTACCTCGTTGAAACAAGTAGGGGGAAAGGCTGGTTTTTGGTTGTAGTCAGGATAACCGATACCGGTTTCTGCTAACCGATATCGGTAGGGGCTATGTTTGTAAAGGGGGTTGTAAGGTGGTTGTGTTGTTTGTAAGGCTGGTATATGAACGGGATTAGGTAATGGGGTGATGAGAGGTAAGTGGATGATAGTTAGGTAAAATGTGTTGCTGGGTAGTAGATCTAGGAATAGATTTATAACGGCTGTGATTAAAAAGTCTAAGAAATATTAAAATGAGAACACACAAGATGCAACTTACTGGTTATTGACGAGGATGTAGGTCCAAGAACTGTGATGACAAAGGCAGAACTCAAGTAGTATGGCCTGATACCCAGAAGATGAGATGTCTCCCTCCCAATGATCAGATGAGTGTCACAGGGCTCGGGCTGTTCAGTGGCAGTCTTGGGCTTGATCTCCTTTTGCTGCAAACTCTTCTTGTTTCTTCACTTGTCTCTGCTCAGCCAAGTAAAGATCCGGATTCTCTTGATCACTTCTGATGATCCTGATTGATCCAAAAATCCTTCGACCTTTGTTTCTGATTAGGGAAGGTCATTTACAGGGAACCGATGGCGGTTACGTAACCGACGGTGGTCGAGTAGGAACCGGTATCGGTTAGGAAAAAGTGGGCTATTTTTAGTAAAATAGCCAACTTTCCCTGCTTTTCTCCCGAGGGATTAGTTGTGGGCTTGGTCAAGTAGCTACAAGGTCGGTTTTGGGTGCGAGTAAGGAGGCATTAGTCATGGGTGTGGATGTAAACCAAGTTTTAGGTCTTAATTAGGTTAGTTTAGGGTTAGGGCTAGGTCATGATGAGGTGGCAAAATGAGGTGGCAGGTAAGGCAACGTGGATTTATTAATTATAAAGTAATTAATAAATAATTGTGTAAGGTTTAGGTGATGGGGTTAGGTTGCGAAATGAGATGCGGGTCACGGGGGTTGTAAAACACAAATTTGGTGTCTACACATACCACCCACATATCAACTACCGATCCCTTATGAGGTTTTTTCAATGCCTTACTCTAGGGAGTACCACCTATACAATATCGACACATTCCTCACTCCATAAGAGTATGGGAACCTGTGTCAACACCCTAGTTATGACTACCATGTAGGTGAGGTTTTTCCTTATGGTCCTCCCCACATTCACACTAATCTAACATATGGGGGACTTGACACTGCTACTATTCACCTGAACCTCCATCCCAAACATGACTATTTTCATCTAACATACAATCCCTTACTAACCACCACTTCACCCAAAATTTCCTTCACCGTTGTGCATGGAAAGTCTTTGGCTTCAATTTTTATGAACAAGGCTGCCATACTATCATTTCATGTACCACCTGTAACTACAATCATTGTACTAACATTGGCTTTGTTGCATCACCTTCCAAGAAGGCCCATGGTGACCTCATTGAGGATGAAAAACCTTCTTCACCCCATTCACCAACATCACCACCTTCACCCAAGGAGTCCATCGATCCCAAATTTATCCCTCCCAACTTTTTTTTTTTTGTAAACACAATTTCCCTGGGACCTCTAACCTATAAATGTGATGGCGAGGTTCCTTCTTCTCTTCCCTTCTTATATCCTGACATGATCGATGATGATACACCTTCTATTAACGTCATTCAATGTCAAGATGATGAGTCTATCCTCACCTATATGGGTGTGAAAGATTCTTATATTCACCGGTTGTTACCCTCTGAGACACAAACCATGTTGAACAAATAAACTATCAAAATCAACATTAATACTCAGGATGACCCACACATCCTAAAGATAGGTTAGTCTTTAGATGTTGTTGAACAGGAAGCTTTTACCTCTTTCCTCTAGGACCATAGCAATTTTTTTCTTGGTCTTATGCCGATATGCCCGGTATTGACCCAAAAATCATGGTCCACAATATCGTAACCATTCCTAATGCCAAACCCATCAAACAAAAGTGTGAAAAATGCATCCTCGCATTGCTCTTCGATAAAGAAGAACTTGATTGCCTTCTCTAGGTTTCCTTCATCCTTCCCATTGACTATCCCCAATGGATTTCTAACATAGTTCTGCCGCCACAAAGGCAATAGCGGGACTCCTCATTTGCATGGAATTCCATGACCTCAACCTAGCTTTTCCCAAAGATGATTTTCCCCTACCAAGTATTGACCAACTAGTTTATCTTACCACGGCCATGAAATTCTATCACTCATGGATGGTTTCTTAGGTTATAATCGAGATATTACTCGCTCTAGAAGATTAAAAAAAACTACCTTCATCACTCCTTTGGGGACCTTTTGCTATCGAGTCATGCCTTTTAGAATTAAAAACATTGGCACTACATATCAACAAGCCATGAATTATATCTTTCATGACATTATGCATCGCATATTAGAAGATTACGTAGATGATCTCCTTTCAAAATCCAAACATTGGGTTGAACACCTAATAGTGCTTAAGGTCATCTTTGATCACCTCATCAAGTATTGTGTTTTCCTTCAACCAAAGAAGTGTGTCTTTATGGTACTTTCTAGAAAACTCATTGGTTTTGTCATTTATTTACATGGCATAGAGGTTGATCCTATAAAAGTAAAGGCTATTCTAGAAATGCCTCTGCCTACTAATCTCTCGACAAATTCAAAGCTTGCAAGGTAAGTTGTAATCAATTCGTCATTTTATCTCACAGACTTTCTGATCATTGTCAACCATTTCATCATCTCCTCAAGAAGGATGTCTCATTCAAATGGGATGATGAATATTATAAAGCCTTTAACACCTTAAAACAATACCTTCTTCAACCACCAGTGCTCATTCCTCCTAAGGATGACCAACCCTTTTACCTATACATTTCTGCCACACGAACCATTCTTTAGGTTCCATGCTCACTCTTCACCATGAACAACATAGAGAGAAAGTTGTTTATTACATAAGTCTTACCCTTTTAGACCACAAAACTAGATATACCCATGCCAAAAACAATTACTTAGCCTTAGTTTTTGTCACCACCAAACTTTTTCATTACCTGTTCTGCCACAAAACCTTTGTCATCACCAATATTGACCCCTTACATTACATGTATGTAAAACCCTACCAACATCAATGTGTTACACGTTGGCTCACGCTTCTTGCTGACCTTGACCTCGAATTCATCCATCAAAATTATATCAAAGGAAAATCCATCAGCGACCAACTAGCAGACACACCTCTTTCCATTATTTAACCCTCTAACTTCAATTTCCCTAATGAGTCCATTCTTTACCCTTTCCTTGGATGATGCCACTTACTAGATGACCCTCTTCTTTGATGGTTCCAAACATCAACGTGGGGATAGTGTTGATGTTATCCTCATTCCTCATAGTGGTTAACCCATGCATTTATCTTTCAAACAAGATTTTTCTATAGAAACAATATCACCGAATATGAAGCACTCAAATTGGGTCTCCAAGCTACTTATGCCTTAGATGTTAAGTCAATAAATATCTTTGGTGATTCTCAGCTTGATTGTAAACAAATTCAATGGTATATACCAATTTCATAATGAAATACTTCAAAATTATAAGCATCATGTAGAAATACTTTGGACTACCTTTGACAATTACAAACTTCAAACCTATTATGCCAAATTCACCCCTCAAGGAAAGGTTGGATAACCTACATAATTTCTTCAGGCTTGAGCAAGTAGAATGGCGAAAGATAAAAAACAGGTTTTTGGGGGTCCCTTTGGCTCTTCTCTAAATTATATATCTAAGGAAAGATCCAAGAAGTTAGAAAAAGTTTAAAAGTCCCAAAAAATGGCCATTTTTAGTGTAGTGTGGAAAAAGCGGAAGTTTTTGTCCTAGACCGCACAAGTTCATGCGGGAAAATTGGGACCCGAAAACCTAAAATGGCTGCATTCCTTTGTTGTGCAAAAAAAAATGAAAAAATATGTCCCAAATGGTCTATGGGACATCCGGGATTCACATTTCTGAAATTTCCACAGGTATTTTAGTCGGGAAAATCAGATATTTTTGTCCCGTGCAGTCCGTGGGACACCTGGGACATAGGTACGTGCGAGACGTGAAAATATGCAAATACTGCAGTATAAGGAGCCAAGCATTGCAGATGGAGTAGAGGTCAATGGCCATAATGGCCTGGTCAATTTTGGGACAAGCAGGACACCAAAAGTTTATATTCCTGATTTGCAAAGCGGGTCAAGTGTGATGCAGGTGAAGTAGAGGTTTTCGGCCCAAGTAACACAAGGGACACATGGGACATCAAAACCCAATTTTTGCCATAGAAGGAGACTTGCAAGTGAATCGGAGGATTTTTTTCTAGGATTGCTAGGACACAAGGACCCAATATAGCTGAAATTCCCACATACAAAGGAAAACTCAATGCCTGACCCTTCCGAACTTCAAATGGCCATAACTTTTGACTTCGAGCTTCAATTTTCACAAAAATTGACTTTATGGAACACACACAACATCCTCTACATAATAGAAACTATATTTAATAATTTTGATGAGGGGATATTTATGAAAATAAAGGAAATATATTCATCTCCACTAAAGTAAATTCTTAGTCCCGTTAAATGATAGAAATGCTTGGCAGACCCAAAATAGCTTCTTGCACTCAGAAGGCCATAACTTTTGCATTTATCAACAAAAATGCACAAAATTGGTATCGTTGGAATCATGTTTTTGAGCCTAATGAAAAAAAATCAATAAATTCATAATTTTATGAGAAATAATTGATGAGTTTTAGAAAATGTTACCAGGTTTAGAACAATGTTTTATTTTGGTAGTTGGGATGCATTCGAGTGAAGCATGGGCTGATATTTCTCACTATTGTAAGTCATGGGACAATATGGGGGTTCTTTTTCAAGCAAAAAAACATCATATAACTTCATTTACTACATCTTGCAAGTGGTTGAAGGACATATTTTAGGATTTTCATTTTTTTCTCTCTCTCTCTCTACTCTTAGAAATCTATAAATTGGAGTGTTGGGCTCATTGTAAAAGGAAGTAGTTTTTGAGTGGCAAAACTCTATCAAAAATTGTTTTGTGAAGCCAATGTGTTGCAATACCTTGTAGTGGAATCCTTTCTTGGTGATCTAGGCCCTTATTTTTTAATAGATTAGATTGTGCATATCAATGAAAGTAATAGATACAAGTGTGTGGATTTCCTTCCCCGATGTGTTTGTCGGCATTCTTCTTTCCCCTTCAATCTCATTACATATATATATAGTGTCTATCGTATGTTGTTTTGGGGATTCATTATCATTGTGTGTGTATGAAATATTTTTGTGAATGTAGTTGCTAGATTGTGGAGAAATGTTGTCACCCCTTTTAGTTTGCACTTTGCTTCTACTTTTCACACATTGGAAGGCTATTCTCATACCCCTCCTTTTTAGTGTAACACCGCTTTAGTGTATGATTTTTTTTTCATGCACTCTCTCTCCCTAGTCCCTTAGAAATTTAGATTAAGATTAGGTAGTTTTTCCTGCATTAGAGTAGATTTTGGCAGGTAGTTTAGGAGTAAGAATCAACTTTCTCTAGAGGTCTATCTCAAGTAGCAAGTCCCAAAACTTGGAGATAGTACCCATGTTATCTAGTCACACTGTGAGCTCAAGCACACACACTTGTGCAAAGCAAAAGGTGATGTGATTCATTGATAACAAAACCACCCCACATTCTACCAATAAATTTATGGATACCATGGCCTTCCGGCTTCTTAGATACCTACTTCGCCTACCGACTCTAAAATCTTTGTCACGATAAAAGGTTACAATCACCCTCTTATTTACCTATTGATGTCCACTCCATCGAACTATTGCACCTAACTCATGTGACCTTTAGCATAAGCGGTTTGCATACTACCTTTCCCTTTCCATTTTACCTTCTGATCTCACTTGTAATGGAAAATGTTCCTTTCTTAAAAGTTTCTCTCGCTATGTCATCATGGGTTGTCTCCTTTATAAGCATGGCTTCGACAATATTCTCTTACAGTGACTTATAAGTTCTAAAATTTTGTACACCATCAAGGAATTTCAAGATATAATTTTTGGAGGCCACTTTCGTGGCTTAGCTGTCACTAAACACATTCTTTTCCTTGGATATTATTGGCCAACCCTAAACCGTGACTGTTGTGACTATGAAAAACGTTGTGTGAAATGCCAACAACATGCTAATCTTAATCACACACCTAGTCATGCCTTATAGGTCACACGAGACCTTTAGCCTTTCTCTCAATGGGGTTTAGATCTTGTCGGAGAGATCAATCCTCATTCTTCATGGCATCACCAATGGATTATAACTACTACTAAATATTACACTAAATGGGTAGAAGCCATTACCCTCATTTCTACAAAATTCAAAAAAATATGTGAATTCATTAACCATCACAACATATATTGCTTTGGTGTTCCTCACCATCTCATCACTAATAATAAAAAGAAATTACAAAACAAAACCCTACATAATTTGTGTGATGCTTTTGGCATCCAACTTAGTTTCTCGTCACCTTATTACCCACAAACCAATGGCCAAGAAAAATCAACCAATAAAACCTCAAACAAAATGCTTATGAAATTTTTGGCGATCTTTACTGGTAAGGATTGGCATTCACACATTCCTTTTACCTTTTGGGCTTATCACACTAGTATTCACACTTCGATGGTTGCCACACCTTTTCTCTAGTCTATGGTACCAAGGTTGTCTTGCCTCTTGAAGTCCAGATTCCATCTCTTCGCATCTCACTACAAGACATGCTCAACAATGATGACTTTCGCCAAGATCGTTTAGCGCAACTTGAGTTATTAGATGAACATCGTCTTAATGCTCTTGACCATCTCCAAATTTACCAAAAGTGTATTAAGTGTGCCTATAAAAATGTGTCCACGAATGAACCTTCCAAGTTTGGGGACCTCATCCTGAAGGAAAATCAACATGTAACTAAAGAAGAGAAAAGTAAATTGGGAAAATTTGCTCCTAATTAGCTTGGACCTTATATCATTACCCATGCCTATGGATTAGGTGCTTATCATTTGTCTTCACTTGAAGTTAAAACCAAACCTAATACCCTCAATGCCTTGAATCTTTGACCATTTTAATGTTGACATCAAGTCATATATCACTTTTTTCAAATGACCACTCATCCCTTGAGTGTTTTTCACCTTCCATCTTACCCATTTCTGAGGATCCATAACTAAACAAGAATCATGTGGCTACCCGTCACCTTTCAGCCTTATCTTTAATATGAGTACCATGGCTCTACTCATAGCATGATTCTCATGGATACTTTTCATCTTTTTAAAGATGGAATCCGATGGTCATTCATCACTCAAAACCACCTCTTTCAGATTTAACCTTTGTGTGCTATGGTCTTGTCTTCTCAACAAGAACCTAATCTTCCTATATAGTCTTTTCCATGACTTAAAAATCTAAAAACAAAATGAGATTCAAATCCTTGATTCAAACTTCCAAAAAATATGACTCCCTCAAAAGGGGCATCTCTTGCCATTATAAATAAATTTCTACCTTGAAGGACAACTATATAAATTCATTACAAAAATACAATAAAAATATCTAGAAGCTTCCTACATCGATCAGCTTGGCGAAGACCTCAAAAAGATAGTATACTCATCCCATATAGACTTCAAGCATCGATCAATATATTAAAAACAAAAAAAATGAAGACAATGATGAAATTTTTGTCATGGAATTTCCTATTTTCGATCTTGGGTTTCTTGCTAAGTAAACATTCTTTCATGCACTAAGTTATGCTAAACTATCCACTTTCACCTCATTGCCTTTTGTACCCTAGTTTTATCTCTACTCAAGGGACTTACCACAGCTACGACATTTCATGATCATGTGACTTTCTTCACCCTTAGAATATTCCATTATGCAACGCCTTTAGGTTCTTACGTTCATAAGCCCATCTTGGGTATGGTAGACTCATTAGGGTTCTTATCAATTAAGTGGCTCTTTTACCACCTCTTACCATTCACCTTCCTCATTACTTATTGATTATCCTATATAGGACTAGACCATCGACACCTACATTTAAAACAACTCAACCATGCCTATGACCTACATTCAATCATGCCTAAAATCTACCAACCCAAGAAACTAATTCATCGTCTCGAGACCCCTTTTCATCGAAGCTTGAGCTATGTAGGTAGCACTCAAAGGGAATGAAGCCCTTGGAAGTTAGCTTGGCCACTCTTTACCCTAACCTATTTTCCCCTTCATTTTCCTATTCACATCCTACCTTAGTTCGTTTCCATTTTATATCAACAATTGGAAATTAAACCAAACAAGCACCAATTAATAAATATTTTTACCACATCATCACATCATTCATTTATCATTTTCACATTTCCACTATAGCAAATATTTGGAAACTTAAACCATAACATGCATATACCTCATCATTTATTTCCCACGTTACCAATAACTTGGCCATTAAATCAACATTAAAAACCTAACTCCACCATGCCTAAATGACCTAACTCAAACATGCCTATGACCTTAACTCCACTATGCATATGACCTAGACTCAACCATGCTTAAATGACCTAACTCAAACATGTCTGCGACCTTAAATCCAACATGCCTATGACCTAGACTCAACCATGCCTAAATGATCTAACTCAAACATACTTGTGACCTTCACTCTGCCATGCCTCACCAACCTAACTCCACCATTCCTAAATGACCTAACTCAAACATGCCTCAGTGACTTGACTCCATCATGCCTCAACCAACCTAACTCAACCATGCCTATGACCTGACTCCACCATGCCTAAAACACCTAATTTCCATCCATATACAACTAACAATCAAATTTTCTAACACAAATACATCACCCAAAATCATTGATCTCATCATAAAGGTCTGTGTATCCATCCAATATACACTGATATAAAATAATATCAATCTCTCAAAAATATCATATACAACCTCACCATCTTCGGCACGTAGGCTGGTATATGATCAAAAATCTCAAAACTCTCATATACAAATGTCTCAAAATATTCAGCACGCAGGCTGGTAGAATATACAAAAACTCAAAATCTCTCATATACATCCTCGCATCTATGGCATGCAGGCCGGTATATATATCACAAAAATAAAAAATTAGGGTGCACGGGGGCTTAGTCATCTCCCCATATGATGTCCATCCCCATCTCATCTATCTCCTCCTCCTCCTCTCTCATGCGGTGCCTTGTCAACATCTCTCCACCATGCATAGGTCTTGAATCAGCCTCTTCCTATCCTGCAACTAGGTCAGGGCCTCCATGAGCTAGTAGCCTCTCCCTGAACTTGTCTATGGGATCATTGACCCCCTATACTCCTTGTAATATGTTTTTGAGATCTCCTCCTCTCACTCGAGGCCTGCTGAACCTTGTACTCTACATAGGAAGGTACATCTATCCTAATAGTAGTTAAATGATCCTAATAATATCTAGCCTCACTTAGGGAATTCCTGAATCTAGCCATCATTACTGTTTGAGGTGGCCCCATCGGTCTCAGACCCTATACCTATACCATGGAACCATGTCCCTGACCCTGTATTGGTTCCCCGAGCTCCGACCTAGGCCTATGGGGCCATGATCTATGCTTGAGTAGTTGCCAACTAGCCCTACAACCCTACTCCCTATTCTTGTAATGTGGCCACCTCTTTACGTGACCTTGCCAACTACCCCTGTAAACATGTAATTTGGCCCTGTAAGGAAGCCACCTATCCTACAGTGTATCCCTCTAAACTATGAGTGTGGCCACATTTAGCTAACTTGGATTGGGTGGTGTTTCTCGTATCGCAGCCTTCCCACCACTATCTTTATGCATCCTTACATCCTACATCATAAATATGATGGTCGACTACACTGCTCATCCTACTCGATCGAAATGTCAGCTACGGTAGAGGCATAGACCTCTCCACATCATCCTTCTTATACTATGGAAATGGAGGTGGCATGTCTTGGGGAAACCCCAACTACTATTTGGCCCTCAATGGGGATCATCTCGTGCTCACCGACATGATGCCCCTCTATCCATCTCAAAAGTTGTAATCCATCTAGCTCTACTTCCTTTTGTTAGGAAATAAGGGATAAAATATGCATAATAATCCCTCACGATCGCAAATGTGTGAAGAAACTAATATGCAGAAATTATTACAGATCTCAAATAAAATTGTAGAATAAAATAACACAACACAAAGAGACAATATTTAACGTGGTTCACCCAATTTGGGCTACGTCCACCAAGAATCACTTGCTCAGATTTTATTACAAGCCACCGCTCTCTCAATACAATACCTAGATCCGTTTGCAGCTATGCTCAACAAACTCTACAGAATTCACATCAATTCAAAACACATCTGCAATACATTTGCTTGTACATCTATCATATGCATAAGACCATATAAATAGACAATTTTGCTTAAGTAGTTTTACAAAACCGTGGTATCAAAACCATGGGAAAAACCCGTCCCATAAACCTATGGGTGAAAAAACTCGCCCATATGAGAAAAGCACGTTTCCTAATATTTCGGGTGCAATTTTTTGAGGCCAAAAAATTTATGCCTAAATTTTTTTTTTTCGGGGCTGCGCCCCCGAACCCCAGCAAGGATACATGAAAAGTGTATAGTACTCTTATTGTACAGTCTTCAACACTTTCACACATGAAAACAGGCTCCACAACCTAACAATATCCCACTTGGAGACTAGTTTTCCTCTGAGCAAGCTTCTTAACCCTTCACTAGTTTCTGTGAAGACCAACCAAAGCTGAACACAACTTTAGTTTTTCCCTTGTGACCACCTTGGTCATCATGTCTGCAAGATTTTGACTGGTATGAATCTTCTCCAACTTCAACTTCTCTTCCTCCAAAGCTGTCCTAATGAAATGGTACCTTAACTGTATATGCTTTGTCCTAGAGTGGAAAGCAGAGTTCTTAGCTAGGTGTATAGCACTCTGACTATCACTATGCAGCTTACATTCCTCCTACTTATGCCCTAACTCCTCAAGCAATTTTTGTAGCCAAATCATCTTTTTCTTGCCTCTGTGGTAGCAACATACTTAGCCTCTGTGGTTGACAAAGCCACTAGCTTCTGTAGTCGTGAAATCCAACTCACTGCTATCCCACCTACAGTGTAAATATAACCTGTCATGCTCCTCTTGTTGTCTACATCTCCAGCCATATCTGAATCTACATAACCACGTAAAGTGGTGTTTGATCCACTGTAGCACAAAACTGTCCCCATGGTCCCTCTCAAATACCGAAGGATCCACTTTACTACTTGCCAATGCTCTTTACCTAGATCACTCATAAATCTACTCACAGCTCCCACTGCATGGGAAATATCAGGCCTAGTGCACACCATAGCATACATCAAACTACCAACTGCTGATGAGTAAGGTACCTTGGACATCTGGTTTCTTTCCTGCTCTGTCTTGGGACACTGCTCCTTTGATAACTTGAAATGGCCTGCCAAAGGAGTCCCAACCGGTTTAGCATCCTACATATTAAACCTCTCCAAGACCTTCTTAATGTACTCTTCCTGAGATAAAGTCAGCTTCCATTCCTTCCTATCCCGAGATATCCTCATACCAAGGATTTGTTTGGCTGCACCCAAATCCTTCATAGCAAATGATTCACTTAGCTGCTTCTTGAGTACTTTTATTTCCTGCATGTTTTTACCTGCAACTAACATGTCATCAACATACAAACACAGGATAATATAACTTCCATCCTCAAATTTCTTTGTATACACACAATGGTCAGAATGACATCTGATATAACCTTGCTCCATCATGAAGCTATCAAATTTCTTATACCATTGATGTGGAGCTTGTTTCAGGCCATACAAGCTCTTCTTCAGTTTGCACACCATCTCCTCTTTACCTTTGACTTCATATCCTTCTGGTTGCTGCATATATAGCTCCTCCTCCAAATCACTATGGAGAAATGCAATATTTACATCTAACTATTCTAAGTGCAAGTCTTCTGCTGCCACTATTCCAAGAACAGTTCTGATAGAAGTCATTTTTACTACAGGAGAAAAAATCTCATCAAAATCTATACCTTTTTTCTATGCAAACCCCTTGACCACCAACCGGGCCTTGTATCTTTTCTTGCCTCCTTCTTCCTCTTTGACTTTAAACACCCACTTATTCTGTAATGATCTTTTTCCTTCGGGTAGCTTTACCAAATCCCATGTCTAGTTCTCCATGAGAGCTTGATGCTCCTCATCCATGGCTTGCTCCCACTTCTTCCTGGCATCTACCTGCATTGCTTCATCAAATCTCTCTGGTTCTCCACTATCAATGAGTAATAAATAATAAAGAGAAGGAGAAAAACATTCAGGTTCTCTTCTTACCCTAGAAGACCTCCTCAATATAGGAGTTTGGGGTTCCTGTTGAGGAGGTTCTGAACTAATTCATGTGTCACTTTCCCATCTGGAAGATCCTCTACCACCGCATATTATTTCTTGGATTCTTCCCTGTTTTCCTACAACTACTGCTTATACATGACTTTCTCATTAAAGACCACATCCCTAGATCGAATGATTTTCTTGTCCTTAATACTCTAACATTTATATCCAAAGTCATCACCACCATAACCAATGAAAGTACATTTTTCTGATTTAGCCTCTAGCTTAGTCCTATCATCCTTGTCTATGTGAACAAACACCTCACATCCAAAGACTCTAAGAAATGAATAATCAACTTTCTTACCATACCAAGCCTCCTTAGGTATGCCTCCATCCAAGGCACTTGAGGGTCCTCTGTTTATCAAGTACACAGTTGTGCTCACCGCTTCTGCCCAAAAAGAAAGAGGCAGTCCTGCATGTAACCTCATGCTCCTAGCACATTCCATTATTGTTTTGTTCATCCTTTCTGATACCCCATTCTGCTGCGGAGTTCCTAGAACCGTATTTTTCTTGCGATTCCATTCTTAGAACAATAATCATCAAATTCATTGCTGCAATACTCCCCTCCATTATCTAACCTAAGACATTTTAGCTTAAGACCTGTTTCATTCTCTACCAAGGCTTTCCATTTAACAAAAGTGTCAAATACATCAAATTTGTTTCTAATATAATAAACCCAAACTTTCCTTGTTACATCATCAATAAAAGTAACATAATAACTTGAACCCCCAAGAGATGATACCTAGGGCCCCCACACATCGAGATGCACCAGCTCTAACTTACTCTCTTTCTTTGTAGGTCCAACCTTGAGAAACCTTTACTCACTTGTTTCCCATATATGCGGTTCTCACAAAAATCGAAACATGTTTCTGTATATGCTCAGGAAAATTCTTCTTTATGATGTTCATGCCCTTATGGCTCATATGACCAAGCCTATAGTGCCATAATGTTGTATCTGCATCTGAAGCCACAAGATTACAATCATTAGTACTATCAGTGGTTAAATATAAGGTTCCAACCTTCTTACCTCTTGCCACCACAAGAGCACCCTTGGTAACATTCCAAGAGTCTACTTGTAAATATCACAGTACAACCATCACTTCCCAACTACCCTACCGATATCAAATTTCATCTTAATGTAGGCACATGTTTGACATCCTTCAATAGCCAAGTATTCCCATTCTGCATCTTAATGAACATAACCTTTTCCAACTATGCTTTGAAGGCTCATCATCACCAAGAAAAACATGCCCAAAATCTCCTTGAACATAATCAACAAAATAATGCCTATGTGGAGAAGCATGGAAAGAAGCCCCTGAATCTAAAACCCAAGATTTAGTAATATTGTGCAAAGAAAGAATCAAAGCATCCTGACATACATTACCCGTTGCCACATTTTCCTCATTTTTTTCTTCTTGTTGTTTCTTCTTATCCCGAAGCTCCCAACAGTCCTTCTTTGCATGCCCAGGCTTTCCACAATTCCAGCATACAATCTTGTTCTTGGATTTTGACCTTGCCCGATCTTTTGATTTTCCATGGTTTCCTCTATTCTTCTGTCTCCCTCTAGTTTCCATTATCAAGCATTCCACAAGTAGAAGATTCCCCAAAGCTTTTCTTTGCATTTCCTTGCTTAGAATAACCCCTACAACATCCTCAAACTTCAACTTTGAGTTAGCTGGAACCGAGTTACTTACCACCATTACCAGGCTATTCCAACTCTCAGGTAAAGAGCACAGAATTAATAAAGCCCTAACTTCTTCATCAAATTCTATTGTAACTGAAGCTAGCATATTCACTACCATATTGAAATCATTTAAATGATCTGCTACTGAACTATTCTCAGACATCTTCATATTAAACAACTTTTTCATTAAAAATATCTTATTAGAGGCAGAGGGTTTTTCATACAACTTCCCTAATGCATCCATTAGATCTTTTGTAGTCTTTTCCTTTGAAACATTAAATAATAATGAAGATGCAAGACTCAGTCGATCGTTCCAAGTGCCTTCCGATCCAACAAATCCCATTCCACATCTGTCATACTCGAGGGTTTGTTCACCTTCTCAGACAACGGAGTATAAAGATCCTTCTGATAAAGGTAATCTTCCATCTGCATCTTCCAAAGACTGAAATTCTACCCGTTGAATTTATCAACCCTAGATCTTCCTTCATCTGCCATAGCTCCCACTCAAGCTAAAAATTTCCTGTGATTCAATACTTGAAAACCAAACCGGGGTTTAATACCAATTGTTAGGAAATAAAGGATAAAATATGCGGAATAATCCCTCACGAATCGCAATGAAGAAACTAATATGCGTAGAAATTATTACAGATCTCAAATAAAATTGCGAATAAAATAACACAACACAAAGAGACAAGTATTTAACGTGGTTAACCCAATTTGGGCTACGTCCACCAAGAATCACTTGCTCGATTTTATTACAAGCCACTTCTCTCTCAATACAATACCTGGATCCATTTGGAGCTATGCTCAAAAAAACTCTACAATTCACACCAATTCAAAACACATCTGCGCAATACATTTTCTTGTACATCTATCATATGCATAAGACCATATAAATAGACAACCGCTTAAGTATTTTTACAAAACCGTGGTATCAAAACCATGGGCAAAACTCGTCCCATAAACCTATGGGTCAAAAACTCACCCATATGAGAAAAGCACGTTTCCCGTATTTGGGTGCAATTTTTCTAGGCCAAAAATTTATGCCAAAAAAAAAATTTGGGGGTGCGCGCCCCAAACCCCAACGAGATACATGAAAAGTGTACAGTACTCTTATTGTATGCAGTCTTCAACACTTTCACACATGAAAATAGGCTCCACAACCTAACACCTTCTTCCCCGTATGAGGGAAACCGACATTCGACCTCCGGATAATGTCTAAACTAGATAAACCCTCCAGCATGTACCTATAGTACACTACATCATGTGTAGTTGTGACAGCCCTATACTCTCCAACAATAGGAATCCAAGGTCTCAGTAGCCAACTCAAACAAATCCTACCTCGAATGTATCTAGTTAGGGCATACGAACTAGATGCACACATATGATGTGCTCATATGCCCAATGGTGTAAGAGAAGGTACAGCTACACCAATTACGTTAGTGCCCATGCAAACCGCTTCTTATCCTCCATCATGTCATGGAGAAACCCCATCAGTTCTTGTGGGAATATCCCACCCTCCGCATCTAGTAGTGTAAAGAAACACACTACCTCCATAATCAAGACTACTAGCCTCATCTCCTTAGGATGGGCCGCATACATGTCTTCATAACTCAGGCTCACACTATGGAACCTCATCTCTACCATCCCCTCTCCAAATACTTTGTTAAGATCAGCTTCTTTTATGCCTATGAATAAATAGAATACACATGCATCCCTACTATTGGTAACTGTAGGATCCTATACACATCCTCTAGGGTGAGATGAAATGTGTTGGTCACTGAATCCAATCTATCAATGAATGCTACCATTAAGCTCGACTCCTAAACTATGTACATATACCGTATAACCCTAATAAGGCCAACATCTATAATGTGATGCCACTCCTCTACCATCACGCTCCCTTGTACTAATAGTAACAGAGGTGGTACTCTTTCTCTCATATGAAACTAGTCCCTCACCTGCACCCAACAAATCACAACATTGTTAAACCTTCACCATACCCCACACATCTCTTACCTGAAAAACCTACTCCCAAAACCCTTATTGCTTATTGTACCCCAACCCTATAGATCACCCCTTGTTACCACAATCCACTCGTACCATTTATACCTATTACCCTACTCATTACCCTCTATGAATATATTACCCTACCCGTCATCACTCCACTTGTTGTTATATCCCATCACCTACCTTTTCCCTCCCAACATTTCCCACTTATTGACCTATTTCCCTCTAACTCCAACTGGCATCGGTCTCTGGTGACTGGCATCGCCACCTACTACCTAACTAATGTCATTCAATTCCAACTAATGTCAGCTAAACCATGACCGATGTCGGTCACTATCGTGGCAATTGAATCCGTAAAATTTCCCCATTTTCCCAAAAAAATCAAACTAACCTAGAAACCTATCCTACCCTACCCAAACCTAACCTAAACCCCTCCCCACCCATATCTAACCTACCTCAAACCTCCCCCTCCCTCATTACACCAATTTTAACCACAAATTTAATTATACACCTATACCTGAAAACCCATACCCATACCTTATGTTTTCCAAATAAATACATATAAAGGATGAAATCCTCCCTCATCTTGGTGTCATCAAGCATGGTGGCACAATTGGCTCTTGCACTAGTGGCCCATCTAAACCATCTCCTACTTCTTCCATGCCCAAATCACCACAACCCACTCCTCTAATCCAACCAATCAAATCAATACCCCTGAGCTTGTGGACCCATCTCCCTAGCTCCTCTCACCAACTCGTACTCTCCACCTCATTCGGGTACAATGCCATGTCCTTCTCTCTTGAAAAATTAGCAAAAATCAAATGGCTCTGTCATTTTCTCCAAAGTCACAAAACAACAATGATTCCGTAAAATATAGAAATTTTTGTTTTATAAACCCAACCCGATATGACCAACACCAGTCATATTTGTGCCCTAGCCAACTAATGTCACTCACCCTATAACCAACATCGGTCAACCCTTCTAACTATTTATCCTTACTACGCTTCTTTTTCCTATAACCATTAGTGCTAATTCACCAAGTTATCATTTTAGCCACCCATTGAAACATACCTACAAGTTCAACCTACCCCTGCATTTCCTTTGTTGCATCTTAGGATTTGTTATTTTACCTATACCTTGGCCTTACCCGTGTCATGACCTGTTTTCTTGAACTTGACCTACTTGGTGTGACCATTGACCTTATGTACTCGTTATACCTTACGATGTTGTTACCTATGTTGTTTTATCCTAACAACCATACCTTTCCTATTATCGTGCCATTTATCCCGTACAAAACTTTGGTGTACCAGAACATACCTAAACGTTCATGCACTTGACCTACGTTGTGTTTCTCGACCATATCCTATACCTTGTATACACGAATAAATTCACCCTTGTTTGAATAAACCTATGACCTTAAATGATGTAGAGTTAGCAATATATTCAACTTGGTACCATGTCACAATCTATATGTGTGTGTGCATTTGATTTCCATTACCCATGACCTGATTTTAACCATAGCTTATTACCCATTACCCGAGTTGACCGTCACCCTTTCCCTCAATACTCAAACCCTTCCCCACCTACACATTTATCAAACCACTCACCAATTCTATATTTCACCTCATCAGTGCCTAGTTTGAGGGGGATCACCTTCACCCACACATGGGGAAATCACTTCCTATTTTTGTTAATGTTGCTTACCAATACAAGCTATGCAACAAAAAGGGGAAAAATGTAGACACAAAATTGGGTCACACTCCCCTTGGTCCCCTTTCAAATAACTAACTTAAACATACTCACCCTCACTCAATTTATTAATTTAATTACTTTAATTAAATGGATGCACACCTCACCTAGCCATCTCACCAAGACACCTCACCATAGACCTATTCATAACATGTTTCCATAACTAACTAAGAATTAGCCCTACTTACCTTAATGAAATAAGACTTAGTATAACCCTATAAGTACATGCCTATTCTTCCTCTAACCAAATTCCCATGTATCTAAGTGCAACGTTCCATTTAGACCCAACACCAACTATAAAAGTGGGAAAAATATAGCCAAGATCTTTGTTTTAGGAAACCTATCATATCCCTCCTTAAGTGATGTTGAAGTCAACCCGAAACCAATGCCGGTCACCCTAAACCATCGTCGGTTATCATATAACAATTTTTGTAACCTTGTTTCAGAGGTTGGCCACATTATCTAATTTTGGAAGCAAAGAAGATCTTCATGCAAGCAAGAACCGAGCTCTTTCACACATCTAGACATCCATAGCCAAAGCCAACCATTGATCGAAGGTATTTGTATCTACGGAGCATTCCGAGAGGCATTTCCATGTTGCTTACTACCATTTCACCGATCAACCATCACCACCACCCACCATTGAACGTACATAACAATAAGTGTGTTTTTAACTGCACCATTTCATTTCTATTTAGTTTATAAGAGTTCTTCACCTTTTTTTATTAATCACCATTTATATCTTTCTCTCACCACAATTGTCTTCCCGTGAACTTGATCATTCCCATCACTCAATCATTTTAATCACCTCTTCCCATTTATGAGTATCTCTAAATATTGCCAACACCTCCACATACCTAAACCAACTCCTTACCATCTCTTATTCAGGCTCGAGACAAATCCCCAAAACCATAAACTATTGAGTTATTATCAGCTCACCTTAACCATCATCGGTTCTTACTAAACCATCATCACCATACTGCAGACCATCATCGGTCTCTGTATTTGGTTATCATGTTAATAGTAGATCCCAATAACCTTTTCCCAAGTGATCCAAGTGACCCATAACCTGACCCCCGACCTATTCCAAAGCACATTGGTTATTTACCTTATTCCTAGATATGATCATAGCCTATCTTGTTATATTAGATTTGCTTATTGTATTTGGATGAGATACCTAAATCATATCAACTATAGTAGAACCTTGTTTATTTATGTCATTTATTGCATTAAATTATATTAAACAGTGGGTTGACTACCACCGAGGAAGTATCACACTTCCTGGATCTAGCATACGCTAGGCAGTCAATGACATATATTGTTTAACTCTTTCTTGTGGTCTTGTTTTGTATTTCAAGTAGTTCCTCCTAGCCAAAAGGAAGATCTCATAGTCAACATTGGATCAAGAAGTCAAAAAATGTGCAGCGATCTCCAATTGATCATCATAACATGTATTCCTCCTTAACCCACACCCTTATCTCATTATTTCTAAAAACCTAAACAAAATGGTGAAATAATTATGTTATGCCAACTTTGGATTGAACCCTCCCAATTCCTCATAGCTCCATGCAAATACATCTAGGAACTATTGAAAAAGTTGTATAAATTCATATCTCTCTTAATCAGTCCTCACCTTGCCAATTTGGATTACTTTTCCTTCACCAAATAAAATTGTCTTTGAATCTTCACCCTTGACATGGATGTTAGCCTTCTCTTTCCAAAACTAGTCATTAGGATTGAAAATGGATTCAAGCTTTACTAAACCATTTGGAATATTATTTGTCCTTAGCTAGACTACTTGGTCACCATACTATTGCTCCAACTTGTCTTGGTTCCTGGATGAGAAATTTGCTTCTTCATGTAGGAAATTTATGATCTATTGATCACTTTTGAATACTTGCCAGCTTGTGTTGTTATCTAGAACAGTTGGCCTCACAATTACTCTGATATGAGGTTGAGTTTGATCTCTCTTGATCATCACATCGACAACAATGTCAAACGCTACCCCAACTACTATAATCCCGTCGGTAGCCTCATTTTTCTTCCTTGGTATGATGATGATGTTAAAATATTTGAATTATTTGATGATATCCCTTAAGTTGTTCTTATATTCCTTTAAGATATCATTTTGAGAAAAATTTAACCCTCTTACTTGGTTCACAATTAGCTCATTGCCTCACGAAGACTTGTAAGTTATTAATGCTTCTCTTTCTTTCCCAATATAATTCATGAACCAATGCCTCATAGTCAGCTATGTTATTCAAACAAGCAAACTAAAAATGAAAATTTGAGTAGTAATTTATACCTTATGGTGATACAAGCATTTCTCCTCCTCTAGCACCCTATCTACTCCTCAAGCCATCGAAGAATAGTTGTCATACTTCATTTTCATCTTTGTCTTCTAGTTTGGTAATGCTAGGGAGAGGTGTATTCTCTTCATGCATGCAATAGATACCAAGCTCAGCTTCTTCCATTTCCTTTTAAGGATCAAAATCATGCCTCCTTTTTCCCATTCATCAAGAGTCATGTCTAGAGTGCCTCTAATTTTTGTATTTTTCTTTGTAATGCTCGTGAAGTCTTCTTGATCAAAAGTTGAGAAATTTTCATTGATTGGGATTGACATATGAGGTTTGATATGAAATTATATAATAGGTTCCACTCTAATTATATATTTGGCCCCATACCTTATCCTGAAAATAATATGAGACCAATCAGCAAACATGTAGCCTCTAATTTTATTTACAAAATCCCAAGACAAGCACAATGTAAAGAGTGGTGCCAAGTCAATAACTAATATATCATGTAATACCATGAAATTGGGGCATGTATGTAGTGTAATTCCCAATCCTTTGATCATTCCAACTATTCCCCCTATTGTTCCATCTAGTTATACTTCTTCTTTTATCACGAGCTCATACTTTAGTCCCAGCTGATTAGCTATCTACTTTGGCATCACTAAGCTACTCACTCCTGAATCTATTATGAAATTGTGCCCTGAGAATAATCCTAATGATTAGAGATATATAGAATGGAGGAGGTTTCATATTCTTACCTTATTGACCTCCTTGAACTCTTTCTTGCAGAGCTGCATTAGTGAGCACCTTCTCTTGATCTTTAAAAGGCTCATTTGAGATGGACCAATTTGCCATGGCTACTTGTAACAAGTCTCGTTGGCCGGGATTTCTAATGACTCCCACATGGAAATGTTGACATTGTTATTCTTCATTTGATCAATAATGTTGAATGGAAGTGGGTTTTCCTTCTGCTGCCCCTTACTCAGCATGAACTTCTCTTGCACATGATCTAATGTAACTAGTACCTAAGTTGGCCTAGAAGATGGCTTGGGTTGATTTTAAATGTTATGTCCTTCACTTGGATTGGTAACACCCTAAAATGAGATAAAAGGATAGGAATTACTTGGACTAGATGACTACCCTTCCTCTATATTTCTCTTCTTGGACCTCGCATTATTTTTTACTCGTTGAAAAATAGACTCATTGATTCCGTAGAAGTCTTCTTCTTTCTAATTAACAAGTGTTGTCTCACTTGGAGAAACTTCTTGGTGACCGGCCTATTGCTGATTTTCTTCTTATGATACTTCTTAAGGAACACTATTTTTTTGCACTATTAAAGCTTGATTTAGTGCACCATTTAAGCATGTTGACTAATTATGTGGTTGGCTACAAGGAAAACACCACTCATACTCCTGTGCCATATTATTTTAGACTAGAACCAAGGCCCTAGATGAAGATGGTGCATTAGGATTGTAAGGCTGAAATGGCCTAGAAGTAGGAGGTTTCCCTTGATTCTAATTTGCATCATGAATAGGAAGCCTATTAGGCTGATGTGGAGGCCTGTTTGGCTAGCACTTACGCCGATAGGGCCTAAAATTTTGGGCTTTTTGCTTCTTGATGGTCACCACTTCATTCCCTAAAGCTTGTTTCCCCTTCAAAACTTCTTGTAGCTTATTCATGACCTCTTGGAGTTCCTTAGAATTACTAGATGAAGTGGAGGCCTTGTTGTTTCTCTGATTTCTAGGAGCTAGTAATAAGGGCCAACTCAGGTGTTTGACTGGTTGTAGGATTCCCCATTTCTATATAGAGAGGCATTGACAACTTAGGCACAAGATTTCCTTCCTTTATTAAGAAATTATTATCTCTATTAGCTATAACATAAGCTCCAAGTAGCATGATTCCTCCCATAGAATCTATCATAACTGTTATGTAAGAATTTAAGTCTTTCAAGATTTAGACAAACATAACTTCAAGAAATGATCCGATAGCAATTAGAATCCTATCCCATGTCCTTTAGAATCTGAAATTGAATTCAACCATTTGCTCATTTGGAGCTCTCTTGATTGTGGTCAATTATTCCAATAAAGACATATTGTCTCCCTTTTCTCCAAATTGGCCACATAGAGCTATGCATAATTGATCCCAATTTGTAATTGTTCCTACTCCTAAGCTCTTGAACCATTGTAAATATTTTCCTTGAAGGGATAATATAAGATTTTCACTACCACATCTATCTCAGAAATTTCATGTATGGCACAAACATTTGCAATGTCTTGAAAGTGGTCAATTGGTGTCGTGTGATTTTATCCATTAAAGAATGGAATGTTATTGAGAGATGCCACCAAAACTAGATTTTGTGTGTTGAGGGTAAGTGGAATAATTCCCTTGAATTTTGCAACTAGATATGGTGGTCCATATGGTTTTTTCACCCGATTTCTTAGTTTTCTAAGAAGTAATTGAAAAAATAGATAAGGTAAAAGTGGTAAGAGGAATACTTGGTTTGAGATGGTTGAAGGTTGTATGCGCGCATATCCGAATTCTGAATCAAAGTGGTTGTGACATGTTACTTTTGGCTAGGAGGAACTACCTATATAAGAGTCAAAACAAGACCACCAAAGAGAGTTAAACAATATATGCAATGGACTGCCTAGCATGTGCTAGATCCTAGAAGTATGATACTTCCTAGATGGTTGTCAGTCCACTGTTTAAAACAATTCAATGTTGAAATAAAGTAAATATTGTCCTATTGTAGTTCAATATGATTTATGCATCTCATACAAATGTAATAGGCTAGACCTAATCTAACAGGCTAGGCTAGAAGGAGATCTAGAGGTCAAGTAGGTTGGTTATAGGTGAATGTGAGCTAACAGGCTAGGTTAGAGTATAGATCTGAAGGTCAAATAGGTTTTTAAATAGGTATATGTCGAAACAAAGGTTGTTATTCCGTAGAAATTAGGAAACACAAAGACTGACCATAGTTTTACTAGAACCAATGATAGTTTTACTATAATTAGCGACAGCTAGAGATGACTGACGACTTAAGTTAAGCTTGAGACTAGTGGAATCACATAGTCGAGGTTTTAGAGTTTTAGGGTGAAAGTGGAGTGGATAGAAGATGGCGATTAATCACGCAGAGGGGTTGTAGATATGTTATGGAAGTTTGAGACTACCGAGGAGGTCAAAATAGGAAATTTGGGCCAAGTATTAAGATGATTGGGTATGGAAGGTGGCTACAACTGGAGAGAGGGAATGGAAAAAGACTAGGTTCCTTTACCACAAAGACTACAAATGATGAGCAGAAAATGAAATATATGGAAGGAGGATACTTACTCTTCTGTGAGGTATAGGTCTGAAGAATAACAAAGAAGTTACTACGTTGGAGAATGCTGGGAAGAAATTCTCACTGTTGTGCAATGTATTTGGTTGCCTTAGTTGATCCCAAATCAATCGTAGTTCTGTTGTCACGTCTAAAGAGATCGAATCTAAGATCATAAGTTTGCAAACGACAACCCCACCACCAACCCATGTTAATAAGTTATAAATGGGCCTAAATAGGTCATTTGGTCCATCCCGGTCCCAACCGCATCGGTTTAGGGAACTGAAATCTTTTAGGTTAAACCGACATCGGTTTCGGTGAGATATCTCGGGTTGTTCAAAAGTTTCCTAGGAATTTGTTCCACCATTTGATAAGGATCTCTTCTTTTCCTCTGGGCAAAAAAACTAACCTTAGGAGGCTTTTAATGTGAGGTGAGGGAATGGGTCTAATGTTAGGTTGTATTTAGGCCATTGGTTTAGGGTTTAGGTTAATGGGTCAAATGATGGGGGTGGTTAGGTGAGGTGTATTTAATAAAAAGCAATTATATTAGATAGGTACGTGAGGGTAGTGAATTAATTTAATGTAAATAATTAAATTAATATGTGTGTGGGTAAAAATTCATTAACTTAATTAAAATAATTAAATTAATATGTATGAAGGTAAATGGTATTAATTTAATTAAAGTAATTAAATTAAAATGTGTGGGTTGCAGGATGTAGGTGCTAAATTGTTGAGGATGAGGAAATGATTATAGGGCTGCGGTAGGGGACCAAGGAGATTATGACATGATTTCGGTGTCTACATTTTTCCCCTTCTTGTTGCGTAGCTTATATTGGTAAGCAACGTGAACAAGAATAGATTGTGGTTGCCCCAAGTGGGAATGAGGGTGATCCCCCTCAAACCAGGAACTGATCAGTTGGTAGAGCACATCGGTGAGTGGTTCGATAAAAGTGGATATGGAGAAGAAGAGTGAAAAAATGGGTAAAGGAGTAAAGGGTAAATCAGACATATAGGTAAATGGGTAAACCAGCCAATGTCAAAGGTAGTGGTAATTGAACACATGCGCACACATATAAACTATGACATGGTACTAGGTCGAAGAGGTTACAAACTCTACATCGTCTAAGGTCGATAGGTTTATCCAAACAAGGTTGAAGTGATTATGGTATCCAAGGTATAGGATATGGTTAGGAAACACAACATAGGTTAGGGGCAGGAACGTGTAGGTTTGTTCTGGTATACCAAAGGTAGGGTCAGGATAAATAAATACACGCCAATAGGCTAGGTAAATTCATTAGGTCAAACAACACAAGTAATAGTGTTGCAATGTATAGCAAGCACATTGGTTCAAAGGTCACAAACAGGTGTTCCGGGTCTAGGTAGATAGGTCACAAAGACAAGTAAGTTTGAGGTAGGGGTGAAATAAGGAGACATCAATTGGTTAACAAGGTGAGGTTAAAGAAGGTGGAGGGCCGAGAAGAAGGTAAAGTGATCCAAGTAGAGGTAGGAGAGATAGCTGCTCTATAGGCTCAGTGTAGGCTTTACAAGGCCGCTTGGCCACAACATAGGGGTAGGCTACGGGTTTGTAGGGCTAACTAACAAGAGCACGTACACATATTACTACCTTGCAGGCCTAGATACAAGCACAGTACGCATTCTAGAGCTGACTTAGGCTCTAGTACTAGCACAGGCTCAGTGTAGGTTCGGGAAAGGGTCTCATTATACAGTACCCCGTAGGTAGTGGTACCCATGGCACCTCCACGACAAAGGCCCCAAGCTAGGTTCGAGAGATGCCCTAGGAGAGGCATGGTATTACCAGGATCATTTGTTAGCTGCCGGGATAGATGTGCCCTCTTATGCCGAGTACAGAGCACAACATGCCTCCAGTGAGAGGACTAGATCCCGCACTCACAGTGTGGAGAGTATAGGGGGCTAGTGAGCCCAGGGATAGGGTCATGGTGAGGCCACTAGTGTGCAGAGGCCAACCCCATGTGAGGGGCCATCAGAAGGAGGTCGGCAGTGTCGAGCCTCGGATAGGTGCGACAAAGGGGTCGGGAGAGACACATGCACAAGGAGCATTCCCTGACATCAGATGGGGAGATGATTGACATGCTATGGACTCGACTTACATGCTGAGTCATTTTCATATGTATTATATATGAGACTGCCTACGTGTTTCGAAGATATTTTATATTTATTATTGTGTTGTACATGATACTTACCTCGTATGCTTTGAAGATTTTTGTATTGATTCATTCATGATTTTTGTATATATGAGACCAGCCTGCGTGCCGATGACATTTTGTATTGTATATTATCTTACGTGCACCAAAATTGTTGAGATGATGGCCATGATGAGATGGGCATGTATTTTTAGATACATAGTTATTGATTTATATGATGAGATACATGGTATTTTGTGATGTGTTGATGTGTTTATGAGATATTGGTTTATGGCTTGTGTTAGATGAGATATGGATTTGTTACTTTGATATGGATGGAAATTAGGTTAGGCATGATGGAGTCAGTCGGTTTAGGCATGGATCGCGTCGGCCGTGTAGGTTAGGTATGGTTGAGTTAGGTTTGGCTAGGCATGGAGTGAGTCAGTTGTTAAGCATGGATCAAGTCAGGTTGTTTAGGCATGGATTGAATTAGGTCAAGTTAGGCATGGATTGAGTCAGGTTGGTTTAGGCATGGATTGAGTCAGGTTGGTTTAGGCATGGTGGAGTTAGGTTGTTTAGGCATGGATTGAGTTAGGTTGGTTAGGCATGGATTGAGTCAAAGTTGTTTTAAGCCCGGTGGAATTAGGTTGGTTTAGGCATGGTGGAGTCAAAGGTTGGTTTAGGCATGGTGGAGTCAGTTGGTTTAGGCATGGATGTTCATTTCAGTATTTTGATAACAAATGGAAATGTAAATATATAAGATGGTGTAAAATGTGGAAAATGCTGGTTATGTATGAAAATGTGAAATAATATAAGTGTTAAAAGTTGTGGTATATGGTTTAGATGTCGAGGTTTTGATATGAATGGGAAATTGAAAAGGAAAATGGGGGAAATGGTTGGGGTAAAAGGTGGTTGAGCTAACCTTCTAGGGCCCCATGCCCTAGAAGTGTTTCCTATATAGTCCTGGTGAAAAGGGACCTCAGGCCAATGTAGTTCTCCCATAAGCTAAGGAAGAATATGAGAAGATAGAAGAAGAGGTAGTGAGTTTAATAGTTAGGTTGGAGTAGAGGTCATAGGTATGATTAGGTTAAGGTCAATTAGGTTAGGTGGAGAATAGGTAGATAGGTAAAGGTGATGTTAGGTCAATAGGTAGTGTTGATTCCAGTCATAGGTATAATTAGGTAATGTTTGGGTTGGAAATAGGTAGATAGGTATGGGTGATTTTAGGTTGATTGAGGTGGGAGAAGAAAAACTCAAAAGACAGGTGTCGAGGCTCTAGTCTTATATAGGAATATCAAAAGGTAATTAAGAAGATAAAAGATAAGAGAGGGAAAGAAAGCCACCCGATTGGCAAGGATCAAAACATATGAAACACATCTACAGATAGGCTAGTGAATGTAAGACCCTAAAGACATTGCATGATTGATTACTCTAAAGGTGAAAAATAGTCACAGAATCACCAAATGTCATAGGTTCAGGAGGTCCCTCGAGATATGAATTGAAAAGACAATGGATAAGGAGGTGAAGGTAATTGGGTCATAAAATGGGAAGTAGAATGCCTTGGGCAATAGATCCAAGATCACAATAGGCAAGTCCATGACGAAAAAGATTATGTTTCTTTTTCTTTTCTTTTTGACTTTTTAGATAGATTGATTGATGCGAGAAGTCTATATAGGAGAAATATGTCTCCTTGAGGTCTTCGTGAAGCTGATCGATGCAGGAAGCTTCTAAGTTTTGATTTTTGAGAAGATAGTCCTCTTTTTGGAAAGATTATGTAGAGAGTTACGAGATTTTTATAGCTTTCCTTCGAGGGAGAAGTCTACTTATAGTGACAAATGAAGGTGGAAGATGTCCTTTTGATGGATTCATCTTTTATATTGGAAGTTTGACTCAAGGAGTTAATCCCATATTATTATTTTATTTTTTTTATTTTTTTTTGGCTTTTAAGTCATGGACAAGACTATAACGAAGCATGTGGTTCTTGTTGAGAAGGAAAGGGTGAATGACCATGGGATCTCATCTAAAATAAGATGAAAATTATCCATGAGAATCATGCCATGTGTAGATCCATGGTGCACATATTTAAGATAAGGAAAAAGGGTGATGGGTAATCACATGATGCTTGTTTAGTCGTTGGAGATGAGGTGTGGAAAAGAAAAAGGTAAATGGTGCTCAAGGGACGAGAATGAATGAGATAGATAGCGATGTAGGACTAAAATTCAACAATAGAATGGTCGAATATGTAAGGCATTGAGGGGCTTAGGTTTGGGCTTACCATCAAGTGAAGACAAGTGATAAGCACTTGATCCATAGTCATGGGTCACAATGTATGGTCCAAGCCAATTAGGAGAAAATTTTCCCCATTTGCTTTTTTCTGCTTTGGTTACATGTTGATTTTCCTTGAGGACAAGGTCACCGACCTTGAAGGTGTGTTCATGGACATGTTTTTCATAGGCACGCTTGATGCATTTTTGGTAGAATTGGAGATGGTCCAGAGCATGAAGACGACATTCATCTAATAACTCAAGTTATGCTAAATGGTCTTGGTGAAAGTCATCATCAATAAGCATATCTTGAAGAGAGATATGGAGAGATGGGATCTGAACTTCAAGAGGAAAATAGCCTTGGTACCATAGACCAGAGAAAAGGGAGTGGTAGCGGTAGAGGTACAAATACTAGTACGGTATGCCCAAAGAGCGAAAGGAATGTGCGTATGCCAATCCTTCCTAGTATCATTAACCACTTTCATGAGAATTTTGTAGGTGGATTCGGCTTAGCCATTGGTTTGTGGGTAATATGGTGAGGAGAAGCTAAGATGGATACCAAAAGTGTCACAAAGCTTCTGTAGAGTTTTGTTTTTGAATTTTTTCCATTATCAGTGATAAGGTGATGTGGAACACCGAAGCGAAAAATAATGTGATGATTGATGAACTCACATATTTTCTCAGCTTTAGTGGAGATGAGGGGCATGGATTCAACCCATTTGGTGTAATATTCAGTAGTGGTGATGATCCATTGATGTATTAGGGAAGAGTGGGGATTGATCTCTCCGACAAGATCCAAACCCCATTAAGAGAAGGGCCAAAGGTCACGAGTGACCTGTAAGGCATGACTAGGTGTATGAAGAATATTTGCATGTTGTTGGCATTTGACATAATGCTTAATGTAGTCACAAAAATCATGATTAAGGGTCAACCAATAATATCCTAGGCGAAGAATACGTTTAGCGATAGCAAGACCACTTGAAGTGACCTCCACATATGCCATCGTGAACTTCTTTAAAGGTATAGGGATTTCAGAGTCATGGTGAGGCATCGTAAGAGAATATACTCAAAGCCTCATTTATAGAGAAGGCCACCCATGATGACATAATGAGAGGCCTTTTTGAGAAAGGCATGTTGTCCATTATGTGTGAGATCAGGAGGTAATATAGAAAGGGAAAGGTAGTCCATAAGCTACTTATACTAAAGGTCTTGTGTGTTTAGTGAGGCGGTTCAGACGAGGTTAACACAACAAGATTTATAAGAAGGTCTCGGTATGCATTTTACAATAACAAATATGTATGAATCAAGTAGGTGAAGCGGGTATTTGGGAAGCGAGGCGAGCCATGGTATTTGTGAATTTATTGGTGGATCACAGAACGGTTTGAATTTTATAGCGGTCAAAGGTAGTCAACATGATGTCAACATAACATTTGTACTCTTGAAGTATTTCATTATGACACTGATAAACACCATTGACTTGGTTTACTACCAGTTGAGAATCACCAAATATATTAATGGACTTAACCTCTAAGGCATAGGCAATCATGAGACCCAATATGAGTGCTTCATATTCGCAATATTGTTAGTGCACTTGAAGTTGAGTTTAAATGATAAAGGTATGGTTTCACCATCAAGAGGAATGAGGATAATACCTACACCACCCCCATGCTGACATTTGTAACCATCAAAGAATAAGGTCATTTGGTAAGGGTCATCATCCAAAGAGAGATTAGCAATGGATTCATCAGGGAAATCAAAATTTGAAGGTTAATTCCCGAAATAGGCACTTCGATGAGTGGTCAAAGAATGGCCTAGCCCTTGATAGATTTATGGTGGATGAATTATATTTCTAGGTCAAGAAGAAGCATGAGCCAATGTACGACACATTTATTTTGGTAGGGTTTAGCATACATGAAGTGTAAGGGGTCAGTGTTGGTCACAACATAGGTTTTTTGGTTGAGTAGGTAATGGAAAAGTTTGGTGGCAACAAAAACTAAGGCTAAGAAAAGTTTTTTAGGGTGAGTGTATCAAGTTTCGTAGACCGTAAAGGTACGACTTATGTAATAAACCACCTACTACCTATGTTGTTCATCACAATGAGCAAGCATATCCCCTAAAGAGTGATTGGTAGCTAAGATGTATAGATAGAAGGATTGGTCATCTTTAGGTGGAATAAGTACCGGTGGTTGGAGAAGGTATTGTTTTAAGGCCTTGAAAGTGTTGTGGTAGTCATCATCCCATTTGAAAGAGACGTCCTTTTTGAGAAGGTGATGAAATGGTTAGATAATTGTGAAATGAAATGGAAAATGGGATGTAATTTACCTTGCAGGCTTAGGAGTTGTTTAAGGTTAGTGGGCAGAGGAATTTCCAAAATGTCCTTGAATTTAGTAGGGTCAACTTCTATACCACAGAGGGAAACAATAAATCATAGGATTTTTCCTGAGAGAACCACGAAGATGCACTTTTTAGGTTGGAGGTGGACACAATATTTAATGAGGTGGTCAAAGATGGTTTTGAGGATGGTGAGGTGCTCGACACGACATTTAGATTTGGCCAAGATATCATCCATGTAATCTTCCAATATGTGATGCATGATATCATGGAAGATGTAGGTCATAAAGACGTTGATACGTGGCACCAGCATTTTTAAGGATGAAAGGCATGACTCGATAGTAGAAGGTCCCCCAAGGGGCAATGAGTATAGTTTTATGTTGATCCTCTGGGCAAGCAAGATTTGGTTATAACCTAAGAAACCATCCATAAGTGCTAGCATCTCATGGCCAGCGAAGAAGTTCAACCAACTAGTCAATACCAAGTAGAGGAAAATCATGTTTAGGGTAGGAAAGGTTGAGATCATGTAAATAAGTGCAAATGTGAAGTCCCCATATCACCTTAGTGATAGGGAAAAAGTTAGAAATCCATTGGGGGTAATCGATGGGTACAATAAAGGAAATCGAGAGAGGCGTTGAAGTTCTTCTTTGACAAGAAGAGCAATGCGAGGGTGCATTTTCCTCAACTTTGTTTTACAGGTTTGGCATCAGGAATGGTTACAATATTGTGGACCACAATAGTGGGATCAATGCGAGGCATGTCAGCTTAGGACCAAGCGAAGGCATGGCTATGATTTTTAAGAAAAGAAGTTAGGGCTTCCTATTCAACAACATCTAGAGATTGGCCAATCGTGAGAATATGGGGGTCGTCCTGAGTTTGGATGTTGACTTTAATAGTTGATTCATTCAACTTTGTTTTCATCTCAGAAGGTAACAACCAATAAATATAAGAGTCTTTAGCACCAAGGTAGGTGAGTATGGACTCATCATCCTGACATTGAATGACATTAATAGGAGTATCATCCCCTATCATGTTAGGATACAAGAAAGGAAGAGAGGAAGGAGCCTCGCCATCACGGTGATAGGTTAGAGGCCCCAAGGAAATGGTATTTATGGAAAAAAATGTAGGAGGGATAGATTCAAGATCCATCGACTCCATCGGTGAAGGTGGGGTGGGTGAAGAAGGTGGAGAGGGGTCAATGTCTTTAATGAGTTCAATATGGGGATTTTTGGTAGGTAGTTCGGTAAAACTGATTCCACTATGATCATTTTGTTTACACATGGTACATGAAATAATGGTGTGACGAACTTGCTCATAGAGGCCAAATTTGAAACCCTTCCAAGCATAGCGGTGTAGGAAAGTGTTAGCAAAGCGGCGGTTGGTAAGTGACTAAAGGTTACCCAAAAAAGGTCAGGTTTGTGATGGTGGTTCAGGTGTGTAAGTATAAATATCAAGTCCCCCATAAGTAAGATGGGTACGGAGGTGGGGAGGACCATAAAGGAGATGCTCGCCTATGTAGTGATCATAGTGAGGATGCTGATGAAAGTTTCCATACTCTTGTGGAGTAAGGAATGTATTGACATTGTACAGGTGATACTCCCCCATAGTGAGGTGTTGAAAAACACCTTCCAAGGGATCAGTGGTTGGTATATTGGTGGCTAGGATGGAGGAAGTGTTATAAGTTAGATCGTTGGAGGTGTCGAGCTTAGTTACGAAGATGATGTATGACTTGTAGGCGATAGCGATAGCAATGGTGGGAATAAAAGATTTAGGTGAAAGTTAGGTTGTAAAAACACTGGTGGATGAGGTCATGTGTGAAGAAGATGTAGGCAGGGAGGTAGATGCCTTAATAGGTACAAGGACATCATTGGGCTGGTAAAGCATGTTACAGGTTTTGAAAGGTGATGGGTCAGCTGGAATGGTATAGGAACATCCTTCATGTTTGAACTTTACACATCGGTGCAAAGTAGAAGGAACACAACCCATGGCACAAATCTAGGGTCCAATCGAGCAACAAATTGTATTGAAACTCCCCTTCCAAAATGTAGAACAACTCGAGAATAGTACGGGGACCCACATGAACATGGAGGATGATAGTGCCGAGTGTAGAGGTGATAGCATCATTGAATGAATGCAACATGACTGGATGTTTATGCATGCAGTTGTTGGGTATGCACATTTGTTTGAATGTGTGAGAGGAGATGATGTTAATGCTAGTACCCCCATTGATCATAACACATTAGACACGTACATCATCGATATGGATGGAGATGAAAAGTGTAAGATCTAGGTCATCAGTTTGGTGGGGGACAATTTCATCATCTGAGAAACTAAGGATAACAACTTGGTGAACAGGTGGAGGTGATGAGGTAGATGGAAATTTGGTAAGAGAAGTGACATGATGAGGTGTGATAATAGATGCTATAGGTGTGGGGTCATTAGGTAAAACCTCAATAGATTGAAGGACCTCCATGAGAGCTTGATGATGTGACTCTGAGGTTTGGATGAGGTCATATAAGGAAATTTTCAGGGGATATTGGTGTAGTTGTTTGAGCATGGTGCGATGTGTGATGCCATTAGAAATAGGGTATGCGGGGCTGCAGATAGTTATTTTAGGTATGGGTGCAGATGATGTTTTGGGTATAAGATTGGTTAGTGGGTCAGCTGCCTTTTCTTTTCCCTTCTGCGCATGTGTGGTGACATGTACCATGTTGATTTGAGGGGAGTTGGAAAATGGAGAAGGTGTAGGGTGAGTAGTATAATGACATGATGGGAAAAAACCTACTGTAAGAGAAAATCCTTATGAGGTTAGTTGGGCACAATGGAATTTGGGTGGTGGCGTGGAAAGTTCTTTGATGTGAACCATGTTAATTTCAAATTTTGGGGGTGGCTCTATGAGCTATGAGGGTGGAGGTTGTGGTATAGGTGTAGGAGGAAGATGTGAAGAAGGTGGTGAGGGTGAAATAGGTTCATCATCCAGGAGGTCATCATCATCAAAATTGGGGTTAGAAGGACATAATTGAATGAGGGCAGCCTTTAGACCCTTATAGTTCTCAACATCATGTCCTGGCACATGATGGTAAGCACAAATTTTAGTATCATCAAACCCTTCTAGTTTAGGTTTAAGAGGGTCATAAGGTCTAAGAGGAGGGAGGGTGATAGCAGAGCTTTCCAGGAGGTTAGCCAAGATGGTGGCGTATGATCCCACTAGTGGATCACAATGTGAAGTGAAAGTAGGTTTGGTTGGAAGATTAGGTGGTTGTGATGGTAGTTGAGGTAATGCGTATTGGATTTTGGTTGTAATTTCTTTGGTGTAGGTGTAGTAGCAAAAGGAGGGTATGTTTAACCCCTCTTTGGAAATTACTAGTTTTTTCGATTTTTGCTGTTCTTTCTTAGGTAGAGGTGTAGGGGAGCACGTGATGTAGATGGAAAGCCGATGATGTGGGAGAGGAAAAGTGACCCAAGGGGAAAAGCCGAGGTGCAGCGGTAGGTGTTGGTTGAGGTTGAGAGGGAGGTACAGGTGAGGTGGAAGAAAATTTCATAGGTAGTGAAGGAGGTATAGAAGGTAATGGTGGTATAGGAGGCAAAGAAGTTATAGATGGTGATGAAGGATGCAAGGTTTTCCTAGGTAGAGCTACAAGCTATGGTGAAGGGGTCAAGGGAATTTTAGGTTTACCCCTGGAGAGAGTATATTTTGTTAAGGTAGAGGGGTGAGGTCCCAAGATGGATGGTAAGGGTGAAGGTGATAAAGGTGTAGTTGGTGAGGTCAAGGTGTGTGCGAGTTAGAAGGATGGGTTTTCATTTAGGTTGAGTGATTGGTTAAATAGGTATATGGGAAGATGTGGTCAAGTGTATCCTGATAAAAGGATGTGCAAGGTTTGATGTGGGTGTGACCCTTAGAACACTAGTAGGTTTAGATATAAGAGACGATGTTGGAACACATTGGCTAGTAGGTAGGGGGTGAGTATAGATGAGGATGATGAAGTAGAAGATGTATTGAGAGTTATGTTCATGTGTAGTTTGGATTGTTGAAACTTCTTCGATAAATGATGGAGGTGTTAGTGAAAGATGATTGCATTTGGCTTGAGACCGAGAGTAAGAGACACCCCCAAAGTAAATACCTATCAACATAATCCAGCGATCGGCCAAATGTGAGAACGGAACTGTGGTAGATGGGGTAGATGTGGAGCACGTGGGGATTCCCATAAAATGTGTCTGAGAAACAAGGAATTCACTAGCTTTGACCTCTGTAGGTAAGAGAGCTGAAAGTAGGTCTCAGTATGATCTTGGGTAGCTGATGGAGAATGGTCACCGAGTGGTAATGGCAAATCTATTGGATCCTGAATAGGTGGAGAAGATGATGGGTACTCCTCTATGGGTGGAGGAGGTACAATTGGTAGCAATTCACTGGGTAGGGAAGCTAAAGGGGAAATGATATCGGTGCTAACGAGAGACTCCTCCACAGGTGTATGGGGAGGTGAAGGGATTTCCTCTATGGGTAGAGGAACAGATAAAGTAGGTTCTGTGTGGGTAGAGGATTTTGGGCTAGGATTTCCTTGATGGAGGGGATAGGAGATATTTGGGAATCAAGTGGTAAGTCGGTAAAGATAACATGTACCTCTTGTGTATTACTTTTGTTGTGTGAGGCATCACTAGTTTGATCATTATATGGGGAATGGTTTCTTGAAAATATGAATGTCTTGATTAGTAAGTGCATTAGGGTTATCTAGGACTAACTTTCCACTCTCAAGCATTCCCTGAAAAATGTTTTTAAATGTGATACAATTGCTATCACTATGACCATTTACACAGTGATATTTATAGTAGTCATTTTCCTTGTACCAACCTAGTATGGGGTGAGAGGGGTCAAAACTAGTATGTGGTTTGATAGGAGGAAGGGTGATGGCATTAGCTTTAATAAGATTTTCTAAAATAGATGAATATGGTTCCCCAATTGAGGTGTATTTATTTTGTTCACATTTGAATTGGAAGGCTTGGACCGGTGATAGATTGGATGAAGGTTTAGCATGATTGGATGGATGAGCAGGGCCAGCCTTAAGTACCACTACGTTGGTAGTTCCCTTGGCTTTGGAATAACTTGTCTGAGGTTTCAAGGAAGAGGAAGTATCGTGTGATTTAAACAAGGAGTTCTTGTTTCGTAATTGTATCTTCTTCTCTTCGATGGCATGAATTTCAAGCTTATGTGCCATGGTGAAAGCCTCATCGAATGTTCAAAAGGTTTGCACTTATAAGGTAGGTGAGATATGTCTAGCACAGGCTCGTGTGAAGAGCTCTATGAGTTCAGTTTGTGGTAATTAGAAAGTGAGTTGGTTGATTAGGCTACACCAACGAGTGACAAAATCTGCGATAGATTCATCGTCATATTGACACGTAGAATAAAGATCGGTCATGGTAACCTTCTTGATGATGTTAATCAAAAATGATCCAAGAAGGCTTGGGCTATTTGGTTGAATGAGAAGATGGAATGTCTAGGTAATCCACTATACCAGTCCAATGCTAGACTAGTTAGGGACATGGGAAAGGTTTGCAAAAGTAAAGCATCATCATGGGAAATTAAGTAACACCCATGTTTGAAAGATCGCAAATGCTTTGTGGGTCTTCCTTACTATTAAAGTGGTTAAACTTAGGCATCTCCTAGTGTATGGGATATGGGCGAATGGGAATGGATGGGTGAATAGGCTCATTACAAATCTCATCATAGGTGAGAGAATTGTGGGAGCTGGAAATAGATGCTTCTAATGTCTGCATCTTGTCCATCATTAACTTGATAAATTCATTGTTAGGTTGTGAAGATTGGGTACCCCGGAGTGAAAGGAGGTTGTTATGGGACATATGAAGAATAAAACATGCCATAATATGGTGGTGTTGAATAAGGAGGTGGGAATTGAGAGACAGACATAGAGGGTATATATCCTGGACTAAATGATCGATGAAACAGGAGGTAGTTGGTAGTAGGTATGTGAGGGTGGGACACTCGTAATGACCCTAGTAGAGATGGGAGGTAGAGATTGGGGAATAGAAAGGACAACATTTTGAAATGGGGTAGAGGTTACCAACACAAAGGGTGGTAGCATTGTGACTGGTATTTATGAGACAATAGGTGTGAGTGATGCTATGTTTTGGGTGGTGGATGAAGGTATGGTGGAGACTGCGGGTGCAATAGAGGTGGTGGGTGAGGTCACCGTGGTAGGAGGTGGAGCCAAGGTAGAAGCGATCATTAGGGATGGAGATTAGGATACAAGCATGTCATAGATCAATTGACCTGAGGCATCTCGAGTGGAGGCATGGGTGAGCTAGTGGCTCAAAGCAAGCAGGATTCGACCCGGAGTCATGTGAAATCCATGTCACTGTAGGAATGGTGATGAGTTGATTGGGATCCATGGATGATGAGATGAAAGCTGGTGAAGGACTAGGCAATGAAGGGCTAGGTGGGAGTGGTAGTTGACTAGTGTGAAATACAAGGGTACTTTCCTGACTACGGGTTAGCACCATGTGGATAGGAACTGATTTGGCGAGACTGTATTATGTCTGAATGACACAGAACACAACAAAACTAGGAAAACAATGAATAGTGAGTGAAATAGGTTGGCTGGTGAGTAAAATAGCACGGGTGACCGACATCGCCTTGTAAACCGACACTTTGGTTAGGCTTAATCGGTGCCAGTCACTGTGAAAAACCAACAGTTTGTTAAATGATAGTCCCAGAGTGACAATTTTTACATAGGATGAGATGTAAGGTGACTGTGATTGAAGTAACGACAATATGGAAGGTGATAGGAGCCTTTTACAACTCAGAAAGTGAAATAGGTGTCTTTTGGATAGGTATCTAAGAAGACTTCAGACCAACATCGGTTGGGTTAAACCGATGCCGGTTAAAGGTAACCATAGCCGGTTACTATGAAATTGAAACAGAGAATAAGAAAGATGGTTGTGATTTAAAAATCTGGTGTTGAATCAAACCCAGAAGTCTGAGAATGATGTAGATGTGGTCCAAGCACACTCAGATAAAGTTAGAATACACCGACTATGATTGGGAGTGTGCAAGGAAAGACAAAAATGATGATTGAAAGCTCTCACCTCAAAATGTAAATCAAGCAGAACACTAAGAAAGAATGTTCCTAGAGTGCCTATTCTATTACATTTGTTTAGCTTATGCTATTTGTATGGACTGACTATTATGAACAAAATAATAGAATTTCTTGGTGAGGAAGGCTTCCTATGAAGAAATAATTATAAAGGGTGAGGTTTTAGGAATGTTATGGTGGGGGTGGGCTTCACTCTGAAGTATGACTTGACAGAGCAGTGAGTTGGGTGCACACTGTACCATGATTGTGTGATCACCTACAGCTTCTTCTAGGTAGGATGTTGTTTAAGAATGTATGTATTTTGAATTTTTGTGTGGTTTGGTAAGACTTAGAGAAAGAGAAAAGGATAGAAGTTCTTTTCTATGATTTGTTTTTCAACCATCAACTGGTCATGACTTCCAACGTATAGGTTTCCCACAATTAATGTGAGATAATGAGTTAAATTAGAATGCAATGCACTTGTTGTAAACCCAAATCAAAAGTATGATATTCGATGACAACAATAGATGAACAAGAAGAGGGATGATCTTTCACTAAAATGCAGAAAACAAAGGAGAAGAAGGTTCGTTTTAAATACACCAAAAGAAATGTGTCTTTCGGAGAAAATAAAAAGAATAGAATGTTACCAAGGAGAAGGTATTAATGTGAATGCTATTAAAAGGGAAACAAACACACATAATTTTTCACCTAGGAATGAAGAAAGATGCAAGGAACCCTGAATGGTTCCCACTGGGCGTGCCAAAATGTTTCACCTAATTTCTTAGTTTTCTGAGAAGTACTTGATGAAACAGATAAGGTAAAGGTGGTAAGAGGAATACCTAGTTTGAGATGGTTGAATGTTATATGCATGTGTATCTAAATTCTAAATCGAAGTGATTATGAGACCTTCCTTTTGGCTCGGAGGAACTACCTATATAAGATTCAAAACAAGACCACCAAAGAGAGTTAAACAATATATGCAGTGGACTACCTAGCATGTGCTAGTTCCTGGAAGTACGATACTTCCTAGATGGTTATCAGTCCAATGTTTAAAACAATTCAATTCTAAAATAAAGTAAATATTGTTCTGTTGTAGTTTAATATGATTTAGGCATCTCATACAAATGAAATAGGCTAGACCTAATATAACAAAGCTAAGCTAGAAGGATATCCAGAGGTCAAGTAGGTTGGTTATAGGTGAATCCGAGCTAACAGGCTAGGTTAGAGTATAGATATGAAGGTCAAATAGGTGTTTAAATAGGTATATGTTAGAAACAAGTTGTTATTTTAGAAGATATTAGGTGACACAGAGTCCGATCATGATTTTACTAGAACCAATGACGGTTTTATTGAAGCCGACAATGGTCGAGATGATGACGACAGCGCTTAATTCGAGACTCTTTGTAATCACATAGTTTGGGTTTTGAAGTTTTGGGGCGAAAGTGGAGTGGATAGAAGACGGGGATTAATCACAGAGGGGGTGTAGATATGTTACGAAGGTATGAGACTATTGAGGAGGTCAAAATAGGTAATTTGGGCCAAGTATTAAGATGATTGGGTATGGAAGGTGGCTGCAACTGGAGAGAGGGAATGGAAAAGACTAGGTTCCTTTACCACAAAGACTACAGATGATGAGTGGAAAATGAAATAGATGGAAGGAGGATACTTACTCTTCTGTGAGGTACAGTCTAAAGAATAATGAAGAAGTTACTATGTTGGAGAATGTTGGGAAGAAAGTCTCACTGTTGTGCCAGTGTATTTGGTTGCCTTAGTTGATCCCAAATCAATCTTTGTTCTGTTGTCGCATCTAAAGAGATCGAATATGAGATCAGAAGTTTGCAAACAACAACCCAACCACCAACCTATGTTACAAAGCTGTAAATGGGTCTAAATAGGCCATTTGGTCCATCCCTGGTATAACCGGCGTCGGTTTAGGGGAACCAACATCGGTTTAGGGTAAACCGATGTCGGTTTGGGTGAGATATCTCGGGTTGTTCAAAAGTTTCCTAGGAAGTTGTTCCGCCATTTGATAAGGATCTCTTCTTTTCCTCGGGCGAAAATCTGACCTTAGGAGGCTTTTAATGTGAGGTGAGGGAATGGGTCTAATGTTAGGTTGTATTTAGGACATTGGTTTAGGGTTTAGGTTAATGGGTCAAATGATGGGGGTGGTTAGGTGAGGTGTATTTAATAAAAGGCAATTATAATAAATAGGTGTGTGGGTAAAAAGTCATTAACTTAATTAAAATAATTAAATTAATATGTATGGAGGTAAATGGCATTAATTTAATTAAAGTAATTAAATTAAAATGTGTGGGGTGCAGGAGGTAGGTGCTAAAGTGTTTAGGATGAGGAAATGATTATAGGGTTGTGGTAGGGGACCAAGGTGATTACGACACGATTTTGGTGTCTCTGAATGGTCATTGTTTATGTGTCATCTTGATGGGTCTAAAAATATTGGTTGATTAAACAAAAGGCCTACCAGATGGAGGTGTGGGAAAAGTCCTATTTGGTTGAGATAGGGATCTCTGGACTCTTTTCCGTCTTGTTCCTCTACCTAGAGAGAGCTATAAGTATTCAAAAACACCTTCTCTTGTTTTTTACCGTGTTTTAATTCTTCTCATAGAATGAGGCACTTACTGCTGAAACTAGTAGATTTTTTTGTTTAGAGTTTCCAAATGTGTTGTAGATTTTGAAGCTTTGGATGCTTAAGTCTCAAACTTAACTTAGTTGTGAAGTAATTCTTCCACTTGGAGTAATCAACTTTACTTGAAGTATTGTTATCCAAAATGAGCCCCCTGCTTATTTTGGCTAACTTGCCTTCATTTTTTCCTTCCTTGTGCTTCAACTTTAATTTTTACACATTTTTGGCACTCAAAATTTTCTAGGTATTACTTCATCAGATAGATAATTTTCTCCCCTTTCCAGAAAGGTAAGGAATTCCTCCTAACTCCTTTTAGTTTTTGAGATATGGCTCGGCGGAGTTTGGAGGGGAAATTTTCCCGAGGAGCCCATGGGGAAAAATTGGTGCTTAGCCTTTTGGCTAAAAAATGCAAAGGGATATTTTCAGCCTGAAAGCCTAAAAAATAAATGAAAAGCCACCACGTGTCCATTCAGTGGTGGGCATAAGAGGAACTTCATTTTTTTTGGTTTTTTTGGTCAAAGGGCGTAAAGGTGAAAAATTGAGGCGCATCCCCACTGAGTAATAAAATGATGCCACATGTCCACATGTCAATGGGAGTCAGACTAGAGGAAATAATTTTGGTTTTTTTCCAAAATAAAAAAGGGTGCAAAGGTGAAAATTTGAGGTGCATCCCCGCCAAGCAACCAGAGGGTGCCATGTGTCTCGGAGCGACGGGGCTACGGTGTTTTTGGAAAATTTTCCAAAGTGGCCAAAAGGGACAGAATGTTATTTTGAAGGCCATGTCCCATTAATGAACCAGGTGATGCCATGTGTTTGGGAGCTATGAAGGTGTGAGATCTTTGGAAAAAAATTCAAAAGGGAAAATTTTAAGGTTTGACCCGTCGACCCCAATTTTTACCCATTTTTCCCCTTTTACCCTAAATCTTGAGGGCCATATCTTTCAAACCAGAGCTCGGCTTTTCATGATTTTGTTGTCATTGGAATTTTTTGAAATCCTTTACATGATGGATACCTAAATTTTGATATTTGATGAGATATTCATGGGGAAAAATTAAAGAAACATGTCCGGCATGAAAAAACGTAGAAGTGACATCCGACTACCCAAAATTAATGTAGTATGGCACCCATTTTTCTCTAGCATGGCTTGAATGCATTGGGAAGTGGATTTGTAGAGGTGCCCTTGTTGTTTTAATAAATGTTGTTAGTTGGTGGGTGTAAAAATGAATTTCCCATGTTTCTCTCTCCTCTGTTCTATTTTCATTGATTAAAAGCCAGATTTGGCTCATTTTGTAATGTTGGATGTTCTTGCTTCTGCAAGCTCTTCTTTTCTCCTTAGTAGGTAGATTTGAAGGAGTTCTAGACCTCCCATGGGGATTGTAACACATTTTTTACCTCTTTTCCAATGGAACGTATTATATCAAATTTGGGCATGATAATGTATGTTTTGTGATCAATTTTCAACCCTCTCTTGCATCTATTATTGTTTTATGATCCTTCATTGCTTTTTGAAATTTATACATGTTTTTTTGCTACATCCTCATGATCTATATATAATTTTTAGAGCAAGGAGTTCAGCACTCCTTTGGTGTATCACCGTTCTATTTTTTTTTTGTTTTGTTTCCATTTCCATGTTTTCTCTCAACCCTGTCTCCTTAGTAGTTTAAGAGTAGGAATTTTGAATAAGAACCTCTCTAAAATTACATGCATACACCTAAATAGAGGAGTAGGAACCAGCCTCAATCTGGAGATTTTTCCCAACTTGTAAGGTCCCACACTTAGGGAAAACTCCATGTTGTGCAATCACACTAAATGACCCAATTCTGAAATGAAGATCTGAAGGTCATTTAGGGGGTTTTGTAGATTTTCCCTAACAAGTATCTAAAGAGCTTCCAACAACACAAATCACTTCTTCTTCTTGTTCTTATCGGTCATCTCAATATGATTTACTTATTTTAACTCATTGCGGTGTTCTCAACATGCATTACTTAAGTCATTTGACTTTGAACAACTACTTTACTTAAGTAATGGTACCACAGAATGACACAACTTAAATGAAGTAAATTCTTTTTCTTTGAAGAAATGAATTTACTTAAGTAGTGTAATTTGGAGGTGCAACTACTTAATTCTTTCAATTTTGAAGTAAAGTCTTTTCTTTTCACAACTTAAACTAAGTCTTTTTCACTTTTTGACTTGACTTAAAGTAATGCAACTTAGCAATGCAATTACTTAAGTATTTCACTTTGAGTAACTTGACTTACTTACTTTTTCACACAACTTGAAGTAAAGAATTTCAATTTGAAGTAATGCACAACTTGGAATAAATTACTTCTTTTCTTTCTTGTCGGTGATTGGAGATGTAACTACTTAAGTAAAGCAAAGTGAAATCACCAATTGCTTCTCCTTTCTTTGTAGAGCTTCCAAAACTAAAAATTATTTCCGAGAACACATCAACTTAGCGAGCAGACATTTTCCATGAAATACTTGAGAAAAACTTGATCTTTTTGGCCTCATCCCACCGATCATGTGAGAAATGTTATCACCAAATCACTGTACCCTCTAGTTGCTCAACATGTGAGTGTGTTAATGAAAGCATTTCGATTCGGTAACATGGAATTGCTTCAAGGTGTGGCACCTTATAGTTAAATAAAATCCCTAGATAAAGTTTTCTCTTCTTCCTAAAATAATGAAAAAACTACCTATAATGTAAGGAAATATAAAAAATCCTTCTAACTTATGACTTCCAAGGAACCAGGGAGAGAGAAATGACATAAAAGAAATAAATATAATCTATGGAGGTGATGTACCGAAAGGAACAGTGTAGGGAATCTCGTGAATGTATGGAAGTGATAGAAAATAAGGTATAGATAGGGTGTAATAGTCACCATAGTCAACAAAGAAACATACAAATATTTCCTCCATGAAAGAACAATAGTAATGAAATCTACAAGACAATTAAGGTTCACACAATACAAACTTGCAAGTAAATTGAAAAGTTAAGGAAAAGACAACGAGACACAAGAAAAGGGAAGAATACATCCACAATACTTAAATCCATAGCTTCATTGATTTACAAAATTCAATTAATTATAGAGAAAGGCTAGGATCATCGTGAAATATTTACAAAATAAAAGCATGTAACACATTTGCTTTCTAGACAAATTTTTTTAGAGTTTTGGTAAGCAAAGAATCCCACCTTTCATATGAAAAATATTACAATTTATAGAAGAATTGGAGAGGAGAGAGAAAGTTAAATCTTCTCGATGTAACCACATCTCACCTACCAAGTACAAAATATCAATTTAAACATCATGGGGCACCTACATATCCCATCACTGTTATACTATAGCTTATGGGACAAGAAATTTCTTCCCATGCCCCATTAATGGTGGTAGCTAGTTGTATAGTTCCCTGGAGTGCTAGAAAATAAATGAAAATTTTAACACCTTTATGTTCACCAAAAATAAAACCTAATTTTTTTGGAATGTATAGTAATCTGAGAACCTTCCGAAAAGTCCAATTTTGCATGAAACGGAGCTCTAGGGAGAAATTTATGGTGTTTTGAAGTTGTAGACCAACGAGAAAGTTAGGGGCCATTCTTGTGCAACTTCCTAGTTCATTGCATCAATCCAATCATGCACTACTACCTTCTACATCACTATTTTCCATGTTCTTTACTTCACCTTTTTGTGAAGTAAAGTAACTTTCATTCACCGATAACTCTATTTTTCATTTGCTTCCTAGTCCTATGGTGAATTAAGAGTGCATTACCACTTTAGGGTATAGACCAACTCATTTTCCAACTCACTGGGTAGCCTAAGTTATAGCTCGCCATGGGCTTGATTGCACTTCTCAAGGATAGAGTTACTTCTATGTTTGAGTCACCTCCATCACAATCACCTCTCAACTCTATATTGGCTCAATCCTCCACTCAAAGCATCGAAATATTAATGTTTTACTTCTTATTGACTCACATCCCAATGCAAGTATTCCTCTACCAATTCGACGCCCAACACTAAAAAAATCTCAATTACACCGGTGAATTTTATTTAGTCATTACAAGATTTTGCGCATGATGCATTACTTATCTACATTGAAATTAGACCCTCCAACTCATGAAGAAAGTGTTTCCCAATTCTCCGCAACTCTATAACTCTCCATGCCTATTTAACTTAGTGATTCATGCCAACTTTACTTGTATTGCATCAAATTAGTTTCTCATTACTCACCAAGTTAGATCCCCCTTATTCATCGCAACACTCCAATGACTCACTCATTACGTCAAACATGATATTCTTTCCTTATTTTATCATGTGCCCTAATATGAGTGTTCACTCACCAAATTATCGATCAATAATACCAACTCAAAGCATTTTTTGCATTAAACTTGTACCTTCCTACTTCACTTAAATTGAATGAGCATACTCCTTATTTTAACTTGCTTCCAAACGCAAGTTGTACCTCATCAAATCGCCACATTGACACCATTTTCCCTACTCATTCATTGCAGTGAAATGAACCTTATTTTCTCGTTTTGCATCAAATGAGGTGTGGATTACTTTAAGTAATCCACCTTAATATCACAACTCAACATATTGAATGACTTGATTTTCTTGGCATTCTTGTTCCTCATCAAGCTTGAGGAGATCTCACTCCAAACTCCTATGGTTTTTCCCAACATGACCCTTGGCCTTCGTCGATAGCGAGATCCTCACTCACGACCGACTCGGCCTCTTCGTGTAGGATCAATGATGAAATTTCCATTGGTATTTTCCCAAATCATGGCCTCAAAGAAATTCCAAACCATTTCATTGCATAACCCTTTAATGCATTATATCCAAACAAGCTCGGGAGCTTAGCCCTAGATTATTGGTCGATCTCTCTACCTCGAGTGTTGCTAAACAATCTAGCCTCCATACATACTCCTTCATTTCGATGATTGCTCCTCACACCAGTTCTACCTCACTCATGAGGACTCACCTAGGCAAGTTCCTTGTGTCTTGTGAGCCCAAATCAACGTTACGGTAAATTTCCCTCTCGAGGCTTCCCTAGTTGGCATTTTTTATGGCCCTAGTCTCATTTTCCATTAACATAAGCTCATGGGGCGAGCTTCCTTTTCCATGGATAGATTTGTTTGGTGAAATTTCTATGGCAATTCATTTCCTCTACGTGACCTCGCTCAACTTCTCACCTTCTATATGTTTAGCTAAACTGAGCAAGATCATCCTTCTACTCTGAGATGGTGAACCCCTCACCATTTACAAGATAACTCGTTACATGACACCACCTCGCTCGCCTTCCTCAATATTTTTACTCGGTGAGCTTAGGGAGCTTGGCTCTCCACTCAACAGTGATGTTTTCAGCTTGCTTTGCAATCAGCTCACCGAGCTACTTGGTAAGCCAATTTTGACTCGATCTCCATTTAGACTCCCTTTCCCATTTTAGTAAAAAAATGGATTTTCTAGGGAACTTGTCAGCATAGTGGGCTTTTTGGGAGCTATCCTCTCATCGTTGGCCATTTCTAGTCTAATGTGGGCCCATGTGGGCTACATCCCATCATTCTATAAGTTGATCTTAAGGGTCAAAACCTAGAAGAGGAAAAAAATTCTCAATATGATTTTCTCTTGAAATCCTTGAACGAACTCTCAAAGCCTTAGAAATCACATGTAATGCAATTTCAACCTTAGGTTCCCCCTCTCAATGCTTAGGTATAGTCACATCCCTATTGTCCATTTTTCTCAGGGGAGGGTAAAAGGGATAAAAATTATGATATATATTTTTCACTAACATCTTGTGTAGGTTCATCTACTTTGTTAGGAACTTCACTTCATCCATCTCACCTTCTATTTCATCTTCAGTATTCATTTCGGGCCATCCATTTTCATTCAAGCCCTAACTATTCTCACTCATCATTTACCCTATCCAATCACCATCAACCCAAACCTCATCCATGTGAGTTTATTTGTTATCAAATCCCTCTATTGCTAGATCTTTGCTTCTATAACCATCTAGTTTCCATATTTCACCATTATATATCTTTGTCATCCCAAATATCTTTTCTTAGACCCAGATCACCGTTAATATCCTCTATTCACTATCGACTAGCCTAGTTACCATACCCTTTACCATCAGTTTTCCTAATTTTCTTTCTTACTTTCATTGATTAGATCCGGTATGTTTTGTAAGTTTTTGTCTTAAGTCCATATCCATCTCTAGGTCTATATCAATCCAAATATATCCTCAAAAGATCTTGTAAGTGTATTTTATAGGTAGCTCTCATCTATTCTTAGTCATCATTAACTTTCCCTCTACACTCTCGAGTCACTATCGACTGTGTAGGTTTGATTTAATTTACACCTATTATTATTAGATTTTAATTTCCTCACATTTTTATATTTTTAGTTTCGTTCATATCAAATTCTGCATTATAACAAATCCATTATCCATTAATTTTATCCTATCTTTATCTACAAGAGGGTTGACATCCATCCTAGGAATCTCACACTTCTTAGGACTAGATTATGTTAAGAAACCCTCCATCTTATCTACTAATCTAGTTTTCTTCTTAGTATTCTTTTTTTTGTAGATTATCTAGTTCATAGTGAGGAGTTCATCTTTACACCCGCATCCATCCATCCCATCTTAAGGTACAATAAACCCTTGCATATTAAGAGTTCCTTATTTATTTTACTACTAGTTCACTAATCTAAGAAGGAATGAGGAAACTTGGAAAACATTTAGGCACACCGGTAGGACCCACTCTTTCTAGGTGAGTATTGCTATTTGTTTTCATTTCCATATTTGTTGAGAAGATAGAATGTTTCTCTAAGGATAAGTCACACAAAGGATGTGCTCACAAGAATAAGGCGCATTTGAAGGTGTAGGAAGTGTTATCCAATTTCACCCCCTGAGGTTGAATTGATAACATACATTAGGATTCCCAAGTCCCAGGATGAAAAGAACGCAGCTCGAGAGAATGCAAGAAGTTGATGAAAATAAGCACCTGGGCGAAAAAAATTGTGAAAATCGGCCGTCCTTGTTTTAGAACAGTTGGGACATTTGGGACGCCTAGGCGCAGATCGACTGAAAAGCCTACAGGCAGCCCAAACAATAAAGGGACAAGTGGGACAAGAGTGCGCGAAGGACGCGAACTAGCCGGTTCGGCCAGAACGGGGAATTGTAGCACCAGGACAGTCGGATCAGAAGGATGCGTGGGACGCGGAAAGCCGTTTAGCCGAAAGAGAAGAAAATCGACCAACAGTTTGGGACATTCAGGCCATGAGTACGTGAACTGCCCGAATAGGCTGAAAAGGAGAACTTTTGCACAAAAAATTTGGGACATTTGGGCCGTAAAGGCGTAGATCAAATGGATTGGACGAACCTGAAGAATTTACCCCGCGAAGCACTGGGACATTAGGGACAAATGGACGCGAACCGGCGATTCGGCCAAAACAAGAAACTTCAGCACAAGGAAAAGTGGGACATCCGGGACAAAAAGACGCGGTGGACGTGAAAGAGTCGGCAGACCCGCAGACCAACCAGGAGATGACACGTGTCACAAGGAAAAAGGTCCAAAAAGTCAAAGGGGCGAGTTTTCGAGCACTGATCCAAACCAATGAAATAGTGCCATGTGTCCAAGTTTAAGGGGCCCACAAGAAAAACCCGTAAAAAGGTGGAGAGAGGGAATTGCTCAGCGGACCAGAGCCTACCACATGTCGTCCAGATGGCAGAACGTGGGAAAAGAAATTTAAAAATCTGTTTTCGCCTATTTTGTGCCCTAAATCTTCAGACCTTCATATCTTTCGATCCAGAGCTCGGATTTGCACGTTCTTTATATCAACGGAAATCATTGAAATTATCTACATGATTCTCGGGGTCGATCTTGCATTTTAGTGCAGTTTGGAGGAGAAAATTAAGAAAATGTCTCAGCGACGCGTGTAATGCTTCAACAACCAACTTTAATACACGGACTGACTCGCTCCGATAGACGGCCTGACGCCGCTTTTCCGGGATCTGCCACTTGGATCATAATGAGATGATTTAAATGCTACCAAGAAGTGGTTAGAGCAGATTCTGAATTTCCCCTCTCTCCTCTCTCATTTCTTGATATATATTGTAAAGAGGAGCCCTTTTAAGAGGTCGGACATTCTTGTTTTACATCCTCCCTTCTTCCCTGCTTGCAAGAGAATTTGTGGAGATTTTCAAACCTCCCATATGGATTGTAATGCTAGTTTTTGCCTCTTGGCCACTGCAATGTACTTTATCGACTCTTGAGCAATATATATATGTTTGTGATTGATTCTCAACCCTCTCATGTATTCATTGCTATCATTTTGATCTCTTATTGCAGTTTGGTTACCTGTGCATAGTGTCTGTATTGCATCTATGTGGTCCGTATTAGATTTGCAAAACAAGTGTCTAACATTCCTTGGTGCATCACCTCTATAGTTTAGGTTTTATTCTATGCATTTTCTCACCCTGTCTCCTTGACAAGTTAGATTAGGTTTTAGTAAACCCTTTGCATTTTTGTGTGCATCTGAACAGAGGAATAGGAACCAGCCTTCTCTAGAGAATCCTTTCTCATCTTTACAAGTCCCACACTTGGAGAAAGGATTCCATGTTGTGCAATCACACTGGATGCCTGAACATCAACCTAGAAGCCTGATCTGCATCCAGGGGTGCTGTGAGTCTGCAACAATAGTTTTGGCACGCCCGGTGGGAGCAGAGGTCTCATTTTTATTGCAGTAAGATTGATATGCATCTCACGGTTTTCTTGCTTATAAGAGCTATCATTTGCATATCTGGAAACTCCAAGGGGAAGAATCAATTGGTTTCAACAAAGTGCGGGCCTGAAAACTCATGAGAAGAATCACCACAAGGTCAAGAGTTGGAGAAGAAGAAGTGTCGTTTGAATACCTGTAGTTATCTCCAAGAAGAAGGAAAAGAGGAAGAAGGATTCAAAGGTCTCCATCTCCACCAAACAGAACTCTCTCAACTCCTCCACCTGACAGACCTTTCTTTCAATATACAAGGGTTTTAAGACCAATCAGAATGGCTCAAAAAAACCCCTACGTCAACTTCACAGGCAGCATCCCACTTGCTCTCAATGCACAACATCTAGTTCCTATTGCAACCTTGAAGAACATTCCCTACTTCACTGGAGAAAATCAGACTACTCCAGGTGATCATGTTAAAGATATTGCTAACCTCTCATGCGAATCCATGAAATCGATGAAATGTAAGTAGCTGTCAAATTACTAGCATCTTCATTCAAGGGGAAAGCATTACAATGGTTTAGGAGCCTTGGGGCTTGTTCTATTACAAACTGGAATTAGCTGTGCATTGCACTTCACGAGTAATTTGGAGAGAAGGGAGACAACTTGTCTCTTTTGGAGCAGTTGACAACTATCAAGAGAGCCCCCAACGAGCAAATTTGACTGACTTCACTTCAGATTTCAAAGGTCTTGGGATAGGATTCCAGTGGCAGTCAGGCCAATAGCAGGAGGTGCTTTTCTATATTACCTTAAAGCTTTAAATTCTGATATTTCTATGTTAATTCAGTCCATGGGAGGCACGACGATCCCTATGGCTTATAGCATTGCCATTAGAGCCGAAAATTGTCTTATACAAGCTGGTAAACTGGCTCCTAGGCCTCCTATGCCCTTGTATCCAAACTTAGAAAATCCAAGCACTAGTCAAATGCCCACTTTGGTTCCTGTTCCAACCCCTAGAAACCAGAGTTCAAATGAAGCTTCGACTTCATCTCCAAGTGCCCCAAATGAGCTTGAGACGTCATGAAACTTGATTGCAAAACCTAGGCAATGAGCTGGTTACTCTCAAGAGGCAGCAAGCCCAAGGTTTCAGACCTTCCTATCAACCCCAAGCTCAGCCTAATAGGAAGCCATACCAACCACAAAGACCACCTAATCCAGCTGCAAATATGAATCAAAATCAAAGCCAAGTAAGGCCTCCTACCAATAGACCATTCCAGCCCTATAATCCAAATGCCATATCTGCCTCTAAGGCATTAGTGCCAACATAGAATAACATTGCCCAGGAATATGATTGGTGCTTTCCATGCAATGAGCCTCATAACCAATCCATGTGCTTCAATGGTGCTCTCAATCAAGCACTAATGGTGACAACTACCGATGTGGAGGGCGAGGGCGAGGCGATTAAGAAACAACCAACAACTAGAAACATTCCAATAGCAATCAGCCCCAAATGACACCACATTGGTGAACCGACAAGCAGAAGATTTACGTGGCATGAATCGAGTAGTTTCTCAAGGTGTTATAGCCAACACAAGGTCAAAAGGAGGAATCGCGGGTGAAGAACAGACCATTAGCCCCAATTGAATCCACAACCTTCCACGGCTCCACAAATGATTGGCAAGCGAGTGCGCTTTCAAATACACAAGGGCAGCCAAGAACAACCCCTAGGCCAACTCAAATACAAGCTGTTGCTGCCCATGTGCAAGGAGTAAATGTGCAAACCAAAGGACAGCAGAGAGATTCTTCATCACCATTCAGTATCATTGATCAGATGAAGAAGACAAACGTTAACATATCAATGTGGGAATCCCTATCTATCCCGTGCCAAAGAGATCTGCTGCAGTCAGTCATGAAGGAGCTGTCAACTTCGAATCAGTGGGTTCAGATGCAAGACAAAGTGCTTACAAATGCTGCCCAGCCTGAAGGAAACCACGGAGGACAACAAGGTAAAATGTTGAAGCCCCTCCTTTCTATGTTTCATTAATCATTGGGGATAAACTAGTACACAATTACATGATTGATTCCGGGGCAAGTAGCTCGGTGATGCCCAAGCAAATATCCGATCACTGGGTCTCCAATATGAAGTAATATCTAAAGGAGTAGTGCGGTTGGATGGGACAGCAATAGCACAGTTGGAGTGATTAAAAACTTGAATCTTACCTTGCATGCATGTCTAAATGTTGTTGTCTTATAAGATGTATCAATCATAGACCTTCCACCACTCTTTGCCCTTTTCTTGTCAAGGGACTTCACGGCCAAGATTGGAGGGTATTTGTCTCTTGATTGGTCTCACATGTTGTTTAGGAAAAGGTATGGAACTAAGGCTACAATTAGGTCCGAACCCATTGCAAACTTCCATATTGATCCTTACACCCCAAGTCGACTTAATGCCAATTGCTCAACATTTGATCAAGAAGATCACCCTAAATGCGATGAGGTGACACCAAGGTTAGAAGTATCCCAGACCTAACTCTTGATGAATGGGCAAACAAGATACATGCTTTTAATCCCTATCAAGAAGTAGAAGAATCGAGCTAGAGTCTATTATATACACAAAGAAAATCAACTTGTTCCTAGCATCACCAAGCCAAGCCATAATGATGACAACGAGGTATGGTAGCTGTTTTTGATGGATCAAGGAGTAGGCAAGGTACGGAGGTGGATCCATGCTTGTTTCACCCCGGGAATAAAGTACTATTCAGCTTTTAGATTTCAATTTGCATGCTCCAATAACACTACGCTGAATATGAAGCCTTGGTGCAAGGATGCATTGGGCAATCAAGAGAAAAATAAAGAATCTGCAAGTCTTTGGGGACAGCGAATTGATTGTAAATCATGTCAAGGGACGACATGCTACCAAGAATGATTTACTCAGCTACAAGAACAGGGTGTGGGACCTCATGGAAGATTTTGAAGGTTTTGGCATCGAATCCATTCCCGGAAAGAAAATCAAGCTGCTAATGTTGGGTGTCGAAACGCAGCACCCCTGGGACTCTGCAACACAATAGGTTGAAAGTCTCAGTGCGATTGCACAACATGGAGCTTTTCCCAAGTGTGGGACCTTGCGAAATCAGAAAAGCTCTTTGAATGAAGGCCGGCTCCTATTCCTCTGTTCAAATGCACCAATAAAACGTAGAGGTTTAACCCGAAATCGAGAAAGCTCTTTGAAAAACACTAACCTAACTACCAAGGAGACAGGGAGAGAGAAATGCATAAAAAAAACAAACCTAAGCTAAGGAGGTGATGCACCGAGGAATGTTGAACATTTGCTTTGCAAAAATAAACACAGACCACACAGATGTAACACAACACCATGCACAGATAGCCAAAATGCAATAAAAGATCAAAAATGACAGTAATAAATATGTAAGAGGGTTTAGAAGCAACCACAGACACACATATATTGTTCAAGGATCGATTCAATATATTGCAATGGCCAAAAGGCAAAAATGGCGTTACAGTCCATATGGGAGGTTTGAAAGAACTCCACAAATCTTCTTGTGAGTAGGAGAGAAGGGAGAGTGCAAAGTAAAAATGTCCAACCTTGAGGAAAAGCCCATCCTTTACAATTTATAGAAGGGAAAGAGATGGAGAAGTGAGAAAATCGAGATTTGCCCAACCACCTCCAAAACTGCGCCTAACTCCATTCATCATGGTGGTAGGTAAGAACCTCAACGACCCAAAAAGGTGAACTGTCATATTTCCCGCGTCAGGTCCATTCCAGTCGGGTTCGGGACTCTCCTCTGCATCCGCATCGGGCTTGGAGGACACCGCGGCATGTGTTTGATGTTCGTGCTTTCCCGAAACCCGCATCCGCCGCTATTACCAAATTTCCTTTGTTTTCGGGTTCGGAGGTATGACTTGCATATGCATCGGGTTTGGAAGGTGGCTCGACATGCTTTCGCCCCATGCTTTTCCGACTTGTTTTCCCGACCCGAAACCCGAATTGCCTTGTGTCGGGTTTTGGAGACCAGACCTGCATCTTGTTTTACCATGTTGTTTCGCCTTGCTTCTTCGCTCTGTTTCTTTGATTTTCCCTTCGTTCATCCATATTTACCCGGGGGGTAAATATATACAACAATTTGGTGACTCACGGGGTTACCTACCTGCGAGGTAGAAGATCAATGGCCTTTTAGAAATCCATTGGGCACGGAGTCATAACCAATAACTTGAAACCGACCTGATACCGCAACTCCTCCGAGAACACGCTGAATCAGAAAACAACATAGAGCAACAAAACTGTGCCAAAGCACTTAGGGAAACTGAAACCTAACTACAACAAGACAATGTGCATACGCACTTAGAGGAATTGAAATCTAGGCTAATATTTACAAGGGTAGAACTTTTCTCTTTTCAGTAGCAATGTTTAATATAGATTCCGTTGACCGGAATCGGGAGTTCTTCTCCGTCCAATGTAGACAATTGGAAGGCATTGCTATTCTTACATTCCGTGACCATGTAGGGGCCACTCCAAATGGCATCAAATTTGGAATGCCTTCCCGGTTTTGCCCGATCTGCATCCCATTTCAGAACTAAGTCCCCTTCCGAGAAGGTCCTTGCTCTTGCTTTCTTATCAAACCATCTTTTCACTAAGGCCTGATCTTTCTCAATCATTTGAACTGCATGCTCTCTAATTTCTTCCAATTCCATCAACTCTACATACCTAGCCTCCATTGGTTTGAACTCAGCCAACTCCAATTGCTTCATGAACTCCAATGCAGGCAGTTCTAATGATATAGGCAATACTGCCTCTTTTCCATAGACCAACTTGTAAGGGGAATTGCCTCGTAGACCTCTTCTATGTTATCCTGTCACCCCATAATGCTGATTTTAGCCTAGTATGCCATGTTCTTTGATTTTCATCCAGAGCCCTCCTGATGATTCTTAGCAAATTTTTGTTCATGGACTCTGCCATCCATTACCCTGTGGGTAATAATTTGAAGAGGTGCTCAAATAGATTCCATTCTTGATAGCCCATTCTGTAATCCTGGAACCTATGAATGCCAATGCATTATCTGATATGATAGTGGCTGGCACACCGAACCTGGTCACTATTCCTTCATAAAACTCTAGTATATTAGACTCGTTTGCCTCTTTGAGTGCCACTGCTTCAGTCCACTTGGTGAAGTAGTCTGTTGCCGTGAGAATCCACTTGTGGCCTTGGCTTGAGTTTGGGTTGATGACCCCGACGAAGTCCAATCCCCATTGCATAAATGGTTGGTCAACCAAAATTGGGTGCAATGGAAGTGCTGCTAGTCTTTCTTTGCCTGTGAAGAGTGCACATTTCTTGCACTTTCTTATCCATGTATAGTAGTCACTGAACACTGTGGGCCAATAATACCCTGCTTTCATTATCTTGAGAGTTGTTACTCGTGGGGCGAAATGTCCGCCAGAATCTCCATCGTGAAAATCTCGTAACACCCTCTCAATTTGACCTGTCCCAATACACCTCAATAGAACTCCATTGACGTCCCTTTTGAACAAAACACCATCAACAAGCACATATGGAATGGCTTGTAATCTAAAGTATCTCCTCTTTGTTTTGCTCATTTCTGGAGGGCATAGGCCTATCTATAGGAAGTGTATCATATCCTGAGTCCAACAAGGAGTAGGCACATCATAATTTTCATGTTCTTGACCATCCTGTAGCATCAAGGCAGTCTCTTTTTCGTCACCTGCTTCGACTTGTTGACTCAAGGCTAGTTGTTCGCATAGTCCCTTTCCACATACTAGTTTGGTGACCTTGATCTCGATGTCATATTCCATGACACGAGTGATCCATCCTGCATGCTTCTCATTCAGATCCTTGTTTAGAAGGAAGTCCTTAACTCCCGCATGAGAGACCAACAATTGGATCTTATTGTTTGAGACTAGGTGCTTGAATTTCTTTAAACTCCTGATCACTGCAAGGACATGCTTTTCAATGAAAGAGTACCTAGTTTCGTATTCCTCCAAGCCTTGACTGAAGAAAGCAACTGGTTGTTCTAATCCTCCTTTGTTTTGTTGTACCAGATCACAAAATCATGTCCCCACCACCAAAGGCATATAACACGAAGTCTTTGGAGAAGTCTGGATTGACGAGAGTTGGGGCTTGAGATATAGCCTCTTTTATTGCCTCAAAACTTGCCTTGCCTTCAGATGTCCACTTAAATGCCATGCTCTTCTTTAACATCAGCGTTATTGGTTTTACGAGAGCTACAAAGTTTGGAACAAACTTGCGAACAAAATTGATCCTTCCTAAGAAGCTTTGAAGAGCCTTCTTGTGACTTGCAATGGTAATGCTTGAATTGCTTTGACTCTCTCTGGGTCAATCATCAACCCTTCCTTTGAAACAATATGGCCTAGAAGTTTTCCCTCGTGAGCCAAGAATATGCACTTTTTGGGATTCAATGATACCCCAAATATTCTACATCTCTGAAATACTTGCCTCAAATGTAAGAGGTGATCCACCGTATTTTTGAGAATACAAAGTGATGTCAAATCGAGATATATTAGAACTATTTTATTGATCAACCCCTTGAATGCCATATCCATTGCCCTTTGAAGGTGGCTCTAGCATTTGATAGCCCAAATGGAATCTTCTTATAGGCATATGCTCCCCATTTGGTGGTGAAAGCTGTCTTGAATTGGTCATCTTCTTTCACCATCACCTAATTATACCCCCCGAGTAGCCATCTAGGAGAGAGAATCTCTCTGAACCAGATACTACTTGCAATATTTGTTCCATTGAAGGAAGTGGGTAATGATCTTTGAGAGATTCCCTGTTGAGGTCTCGGAAGTCCACACATAACCTAATTTCTCCACTCTTCTTCCCGACTGAACCAAGTTCACAACCCACTTTGAGTGCTTGATCGGGAATATAATGCTTGCCTCTATTAGCTTATTAAGCTCTTTCTTCATTAGAGGCTCAATGTGAGGGTTGACTGGTCTCCTTACTCGCTCTTATGGGCTTAGCATCCGGATCCAATTCTATTGTATGTTGTGCCAAATTTGGATCGAATCCTCTTAAGTTTTCATAGCTCCAAGCGAAGACATCTGGAAATTCTTGGCAAAGTCAGTGTGAAATCTGATTTCTCCCGCTTTCGGGGCCACTTTACCAATTTGAAGTGTTTTGCCTTCCCAACCGAGAATTGGCTCAATCTTCCCTCTTGACTGTATGTTAGCTTTTTCCTTACGAAACCGGGTCGTTAGGGTTAAAGATAGACTCCAACGTTATTAAACCCTTGGGAAGCTTGTTTGTCCTGTAAATGCACTACTTGATCCCCATATTGCTGCTCTAACCTGTCCCGATTTCTAGCTAAGAATTCAGCTTCTTCTTGTAAGAAATTGACAATCTGATTGATCATTCTCAAACACCCGCCACTTGAGTTGTTATCTCGAATCGCTTGCCTTATAACCACATGGATGTGTGGTCGCTTTTTTCTCTTCGATGTTTTCAACCACATCAAGGTTGCTCCAATCACTGCCGAGCCTATCTACGGCTTCATTTTTCTTCCTGGGTATGGATACAATGTTGAAAGCTTCGAAATCCTTAATGAGGTCCCATACCCTATTCTTGTAGCTCTTTAGTAAGTCATTCTTTGTAGCATGTTGTCCCCTAACTTGGTTGACGATTAGCTCGCTATCTCCAAACACCCGTGTAAGTTTTTATGCCCCTTTTCTTGGACTAATGAATTCTATGAATCAAGGCCTCATATTCAGTGGTGTTGTTTGAACAAGAAAACTAGAAATGAAAAGCTAAATAATATTTGATGTCTTGTGGCGAAATCAACATTGCACCACCTCCAGCACCTTGTCTGCTTCTCGAACCATCGAAGAATAATTTCCATACCTCATTGTTTTCATCCTTTTGTTCAGCCAAGGATGTCAGGAATGGGTGGATTTTCTTCGTGTATACAATACACACCCAATTCAGATTCTTTAATTTCCTTGTATGGGTCAAATTCATGGCTTTTGTTTGCCCATTCATCCAAAGTTAAATCAGGAATTCCCTCGACCTTAGTACCTGCTTCTAGATCACTTGAACACTCCTCCTGATCAAAGGCTGAGAAATTTACATTGATAGGACTTGATACATAAGGCTCAATATGGAAATTGGCAATTGATTCTGATCTGATTGTTGCTTTAGCTCCATACCTTGTCCTGAAAATCATGTACCAATCACCAGATCTTCCACCGATTGCAGTGAAGTCTCTTGATAAACACAACGCAAAGAGTGGCGGGAGGTCAATTACAGACACATCTTGCAAGACTGTAACATTAGGACATGAATGTAGTGTTAGGCTTAACCCTTTGATGACCCCAACTATTCCCACTGCTGTTCCATCTAGTTGTACTACCCCTTTCAACACTGGCTCATACTTCAGACCCAGTTGATCCGCTATTTGCTTTGGCATCACCGAACTACTTGCTCCTGAATCTATCATGCAGTTGTGTACCAAGTGGTTTCCAACAATCAATGAAACATAGAATGGTGGAGGCTTAAAATTTTTCTTTGTCTGGCCCCCATCATGTTGCACTGCATTAGTGAGAACTTTCTCATGTCCCTGGTTTGATACATTTGTGGCAGACCAATTAGCCATTGCAGCTTGCAATAAATCTCGTTGCCCCGGGATCGCAAGTGATTCCCACATGGAAATGTTCACATGTGTCTTCTTCATTTGATCGATGATGTTGAAGGGGATGAACTGTCCTTTTGCTGCCCCTTACTTGGTGCAACCTTTTCTGGAGCTTGAACGGTGCATGTGTTGCTACAACAGGTACCTTAAGCTGATTTTGCACATTTGGAGCTATGTTTGGTCTACCGACCCCCTGTTGTGTAAGAGTGGGTTGAGAAACAACTGGATTAGACGGTTGTCCCTCTACTATGCTTCTCTTCTTTGACCATGTGTTGGCAGCCACGCCTTGAAAAGGCTGTTGGTTAACTCCACAGAAGTCTTCCGTTTGCCAATTGGCCAATGCGGTTTCCGTTGGAGGTCCTTCTTGTTGCGTTTCTTGCTGCTGGTTCCCTTCTTGGCTTGGTTCTTGAGGCACACCAATGGTTTGCACCATCAAGGCCTGATTCAGTGCACCATTGAAACATGCTGACTGATTGTGAGGTAGATTGCAAGGGTAACACCAGTTGTACTCCTGTGCCATGTTATTTTGTGTCGGGACCAAGGCTCTCGAGGATGTCGTTGCATTTGGATCATACGGCCAAAATGGCCTGGCAGCTTGAGGTTGTCCTTAGCTTTGGTTTGCAGCCTGAGGTGGTGGTGGTCTATTCTGTTGGTATGAGGGCCTAGCTTGGTACTGTGCTTGAGGCTGATATGGTCTGGCACTTTGAGCTTGCTGTCTTTTGATAGTCACTAGCTCGTTTCCAAGGTTCTCTAGTTGTTTCATGACCTCTTGCAATTCCTTTAAAGTATTTGAAGATGTGGATGCCTCATTATTACTTTGATTTCTAGGATTTGGAATGGGATTTAACTCGTACTTGATCGTTTGTAGGATTTCCCATATCTGGATAGAGAGGCATTGGCGGCCTTGGTGCAAGCTTGCCAGCTTGGATCAAACAGTTCTCTACTCTGATTGCTGTGTCATAGGACCCTGGCAGCGTTGTCCCTCCCATTGACTGGATCATCATGGCTATGTCTGAGTTTATAGCCTTCAAGAAATAAAGGAAAGCTCCTTCGTAGTTTGCCTAACAGCTATTGGGATCCTGTCCCATGTCCGTTGGAACCTGAAGTTGAAATCTACCATTTGTTCGTTAGGAGCCCTTTTGATTGTTGTCAGTTGTTCCAATAAGGACAAATTGTCCGCCCTCTCCCCGAATTGGCTACAAAGAGCTGAACAAAGTTGGTCCCAATTCGTAATAGATCCTGCTGCTAGGCTCCTAAACCATTGTAAGGCCTTACCTTTGAAATATGAAGCCAACAACTTGACTACAACATCCATTTCATTTATTTCATGGATTGCGCATACATTAGCAATATCCTGGATGTGATCAATAGGAGTAGTATGATTTTCTCCTGTAAAATAGGGGATATTCTTTAGCGCTACAACTAGAATTTGATTCTGAGCATTTAGGGAAGTGGACTACTTCCCATGAAATTGACAAAGGGATTCGGTGGTAGATGCACCATTATGATTGGCCTAAGAACCCTAGTTGATACGAGAAAAGGTCTACTGTGGAGGTGTAGACAAAGTCCTCATTAGGTAGGGATGGCGATCTTTGTGATCTTCTTCCTCTCCTTCCGAAAGTTGCAAATGGAAAAATAGTCCTTCTTCTCAAGTATAAGACCTTGTCCGAATTCTTCTCATGTGCCTCGGGCAACTTGTCTTTGCTACACCATTGAACTCTATCCCTTCAAGTCACCGATGTGTCGATAACAAGCCTCTAGAAGGCTAGATTTTTCCAAGTTACACACCAAACTTGACGGTATATAATTTGAAATTTGAAGGATCCGGGGGAGACAATCTTCAATCCGAATTTGGGCCTTGTGTGCGGTGTGCAGATCCCGAAAAGCACAAAGTCGGAACTCGGTCATGCGATGCAACTCACAAAACCTGAATTGCCATGTGTCGAACTTGGAACATGTCCGACATCTCTCAAAACCTGAAATCATGCTGAAATCACTTTGCCGGGAATAGGACCATGCAATGCATCCCCCAAAACCCGAAACAATTGTTGTTTTGATGTTCTCGACCCAAAACCCGAAATCACTAAAAACCCAAAATTTTGAAAATCAAAATATCAAAATCTAAAAATACCCTTTTGAAGGTTACCCTCAGATCTACCAACTATTGAAATTTTGACCTGTTTTGAGCAATATAAACCCTTGAAAAATGATTTCGAAGTTCAGGCTAGGAGGTGCAAAATCTGAAATTTGTAAAAAACTACAATTTTAGTGCAAATTTCATGAAAACTCCTTCAAATTTTGATGGAATGACCTCTTGGTCCCACCGGGCATGCCAAAACTATTGGTGTCGAAACGCAGCACCCCTGGGACTCTGCAACACGATGGGTTGAAAGTCTCAGTGCGATTGCACAACATGGAGCTTTTCCCAAGTGTGGGACCTCGCGAAATCGGAAAAGCTCTCCGGATGAAGGCCGGCTCCTATTCCTCTGTTTAGATGCACCAATAAAATGTAGAGGTTTACCCCAAAACCCTAACCTAACTACCAAGGAGACAGGGAGAGAGAAATGCATAAAAAAACAAACCTAAGCTAAGGAGGTGATGCACCGAGGAATGTTGAACATTTGCTTTGCAAAAAATAAACACAGACCACACAGATGTAACACAACACCATGCACAGATAGCCAAAATTCAATAAAAGATCAAAAATGACAGTAATAAATATGTAAGAGGGTTTAGAAGCAACCACGTATACACATATATTGTTCAAGGATCGATTCAATATATCAGAATGGCCAAAAAAAGGTAAAAATGGCGTTATAAATCCATATGGGAGGTTTGAAAACTCCACAAATCTTCTTGCGAGTAGGAGAGAAGGGAGAGTGCAAAGCAAAAATGTCCAACCTTGAGAAAAAGCCCATCCTTTACAATTTATAGAAGGGAAAGAGATGGAGAAGTGAGAAAATCGAGATTTGCCCAACCACCTCCAAGACTGCGCCTAACTCCATTCATCATGGCGGTAGGTAAGAACCTCAACGACCAAAAAATGGTGAACTATCATATTTCCCACGTCAGGCCCATTCTAGTCGGGTTCGGGACTCTCCTCTGCATCCGCATCGGGCTTGGAGGACACCGCGGCATGTGTTTGATGTTCGTGCTTTCCCGAAACCCGCATCCACCGCTATTACCAAATTTCCTTTGTTTTCGGGTTCGAGGTATGACTTGCATGTGCATCGGGTTTGGAAGGTGGCTCGACATGCTTTCGCCCCATGCTTTTCCGACTTGTTTTCCCGACCCGGAAACCCGAATTGCCTTGTGTCGGGTTTTGGAGACCTCGCGCATCTTGTTTTACCATGTTGTTCCGCCTTGCTTCTCCGCTATGTTTCTCCGATTTTCCCTTCATTCATCCATATTTACCCGGGGGGGTAAATATATACAACATCTAACATGCTTTCAGCAAGAAGGGGGCAGCCTTTGACATTATGGAAAGCATTCAACAAGACAAGGTACAACCGAACATCCACATGATTGTGAGGCCTTCAAGCCAGGATAACAATGTCGGTTGGCAAGTGTTTGAGAATGACCAGCAAATCATCAATTTCCTCCAAGAAGAAGCCGAGTTCTCTGCCAGAATCAAGACAAGTTGCATCGTGATATGGTGACCAAGTGGTGTAGTTGAGAACTAACAAATTACCAAAAGGCCTCATAACCTTGAGTCAATCTTCAACCTGAATGATCAGTTCCGGAAGGAGAAGGAAAACATTTGAGTAAAGGGAGAGGATTCAAAGCCTATTTTAGTGGAAGAAGGCAAAACATTACAGATTGGCAAAGTGAGTACCTCACAAGAGAAATCTGATTTTGTTCACTTTGCCAAGAGTTTCCAGGATGTCTTTGCTGGAGATATGAAGACTTGAGAGGATTCAATCAGAACTCGCTCAAAGATACCATAGAATTAAATCCAGATGCTAAGCCCATCAGGTAGAAGCAGAGACCTGTTAACCCTCACATTGAGCCTCTAATGAAGAAAGCGCTAAATAAACTAATAGAGGCAAGCATTATATTCTCGATCAAGCACTCAAGATGGGTTGCTAACTTGGTTTCGGTCGGGAAAGAAGAGCGGAGAGATCAGGTTGTGTGTGGACTTCCAAGACCTCAATAGGGCATCTCTCAAAGACCATTACCCACTTCCTTCAATGGAACAAATATTGCAAGTAGTAACTACTTCTGATTGAAAGGTTTTCATTGCTAGATGGGTGTTCAGGCTATAATCAGGTGATGGTAAAAGAAGAGGACCAATTCAAGATAGCCTTCACAACTAAATGGGGCACATATGCTTATAAGAAGATGCCATTTAGGCTGTCAAACACTGGTGCAACCTTTCAAAGGGCAATGGACATGGCGTTCAAGGGCTTGATCAACAAGATAGTGCTGATATACCTTGATGATATCACTATCTTCTCAAAGAATGTAGCAGACCATCTCTTTCACCTCAGGTAAGTGTTTCAGAGGTGTAGAAAGTTTGGAGTATCATTGAATCCCAAAAAATGCATATTCCTGGCTCACGAGGGTAAACTTCTAGGCCATATTGTCTCGAAAGAGGGACTGGCAATTGATCCAGAGAGAGTTGAAGCCATAAGAGCACTACCATTGCCAAGTCACAAGAAGGCTCTTCAAAGTTTCTTGGGAAGGATCAACTTTGTTCGCAGGTTCATCCCAGATTTTGCAGCCCTTGTCAAGCCCATCACCAAAATGTTAAAGAAGAGCATGGCTTTTAAGTGGATAGCAGAAGGCAAGGAGAGTTTTGAAGCAATCAAAGAAGCTATCTCTCAGGCACCAACTCTCATCAACCCAAAATTCTCCAAGGATTTCATCCTCTATGCATTTGGAGGTGATGACACTATCTCCACCATTCTAGTACAAATGAGAACAAAGATAATGATGAGCAGCTGATTGCCTTCTTCACTAGAGCCTAGATGACTACAAGGTGAGGTACTCTTTTATTGAAAAGCATGTACTTGCAGTGTCGAAGCTTGAATAAATTCAAGCATTTAGTCTCAAACAACAAGGTCCAGATTGCTGGTCTCACATGCTTTTGGAGTTAAGGACTTCCTCCTCAACAAGGATTTGAATGAGAAAAGGGCAGGTTGGATCACCCATGTCATGGAGTATGACATTGATACCAAGATCACCAAGCTGGTAAGAGGGAAAGGACTGTGAGCAGCAGCTGGTTTTGGGGAAGCAAAGGAAGTATGCAATGAAGAAGAGGCTGTTTGATGATCCAGAGACAGCTATGAGCCAAGTGGCAATCAAGAAGAAGACAATGCTTTCCCCATTCCTTGCTAGACCCAAGATATTATGCACTTCCTAGGTATAGGCCAGTGCCCCCCAGAAATGAACAAGACCCAAAGGAGACACTTTAGATTACAGGTTGTCCCATACGCCATTGTTGATGGAGTTTTGTTCAAAAAAGACGTGAATGGAGTGTTACTTAGATGCATTAGCACAAATCAGATTCAAAGGGTGTTGGAAGAGTTTCATGGTGGACCACAAATTTGTGGCCATTTTGCACCAAGAGTGACAGCTCTAAAATCATGAAGGCTGGTTATTATTGGCCTAAAATTTTTGGTGATTACTATGCATGGATCAAGAGGTGTAAGAATTGTGCATTCTTCACAGGAAAAGAAAGACTTGTTGCCCTTCCATTGCATCCAATCTCAGTTGACCAGCCATTCATGCAATGGGGTTTGGACTTCATTGGAGTCATTAATCCCAATTCAAGCCAAGGGCATAAATGGATTTTGACAGCCACAGACTACTTCACCAAATGGACAGAAGCAGTAGCACTCAAAGAGGCAAATGAGTCTAGCATCCTAGACTTTTATGAGGGAATAACAACCAGATTTGGTGTACCTACCACAATAATCTCTGATAATGCATTGGCATTCATTGGATCTAAGGTGACTGAGTGGGTTGTCAAGAACGGTATTTACCTGAGCACTTCATCGAACTATTACCCTCAGGGTAATGGCCAGGTGAGAGTCTACAAACAAGAACTTGTTGAAGATCATTAGGAGAACTCTTGATGAGAATCAGAGGTCTTGGCACACCAAGCTGAAATCAGCCTTATGGGCTGATAGGATCACTCCCAAAAGATCCACAGGCAACTCTCCATTCAGGCTTGTCTATGGAAGAGAGGCAATCTTGCCCATGTCACTTGAGTTGCCAACATTGGAACTCATGAAGCAGCTGGAGTTACTTGAATTTGAACCCATGGAGGTTAGGTATGCAGAGTTGATGGAGCTGCAAGAGATCAGAAATCAGACATCCCAAGCAATGGAAAAGGATCAAGCTTTGATCAAGAAGACCTTTGATAAGAAGGCCAAAGATAGATCTTTTCAAGTTGGAGATCTAGTGTTGAAATGGGATGCGGACAGAGCAAAACCGGGAAGGCATTCAAAATTTGATGCCATTTGGAGTGGCCCATACATGGTCATAAAGTGCAAGAGCAGCAATGCTTTCCAATTGGCCTCATTGGATGGTGAAGAACTGCAGATTCCAGTAAATGGAATCTATCTCAAACATTGCTACTGAAAGTAAAAGGTTCACCCTTGTAAATATTAGCCTAGATTTCAATTCCTCTAAGTGTGTATGCACATTGTCTTGTTGTAGTTAGGTTTTAGTTTCCCTAAGTGCTTTGGCGCAGGTTTTGTTGCTCCTAGATTGAGTTTTTACAGTTCAGTGTGCTCTCGTAGAAGGAGTTGCAATATCAGGCTCATTTCAGGTCATTGCTTATGACTCCATGCCCAATGGATCACTAAAAGGCAACTGGTCTTTTTATCTAGTAGGCAGATGACCCCGCTGAGTCACCAAATTGTTATCCAATTTCACCCCCCAGGGTTGAATTGATAACATACATCAGGATTCCCAAGTCCCAGGCTGAAAAAGAATGAGCTCTAAGAGAATGCGAGAAGTTGCAGAAAATAAGCTCTGGGCCAGAAAAAATTGTGAAAATCGGCTAAGTCCTTGTTCTAGAACAGTCGGGACATTTGGGACGCCAAGGCGCGGATCGGCCGAAAAGCCTACAGGTGGCCCAAACAGCAAAGGGACAAGTGGGACAAGAGTGCGCGAAGGACGCGAACACCGGGGTTCGGGCTGGGCGAGGAATCAGAGCACCGGAGACAAATCGATCAAAAGGACGCGTGGGACGCGGAAAGCCGGTTCAGCCGAAAGAGAAGAAAATCGACCAACAGTTTGGGACATTCAGGCCGTGAGTACGCGAACCACCCGATCAGCCGAAAAGGAGAAATTTTGCACCAAAAATTTGGGACATTTGGGCCGTAAAGGCGCGGATCGGCCGGATCGGCGAACCGGAAGAATTTGCCCCGTGAAGCACTGGGACATTAGGGACAAATGGACGCGAACCGGCTGGTTCAGCCGAAACAAGAAACTTCAGCACAAGGAAAAGTGGGACATCCGAGAAAAAAAGACGCGGTGGATGCGAAAGAGCCGGTAGACCTGCGGACCAACCAGGAGATGAAAGGTGTCACAAGGAAAAAGGTCCAAAAAGTCAAAGGGGCGAGTTTTCGAGCACTGATCCAAACCAATGAAATAGTGCCATGTGTCCAAGTTTAAGGGGCCCACAAGAAAAACCCATGAAAAGGTGGAGAGAGGGAATTGCTCAGTGGACCAGAGCCTGCCACGTGTCGTCCAGATGGCAGAACGCGGGAAAAGAAATTTAAAAATCCGTTTTCACCTGTTTTGTGCCCTAAATCTTCAGACCTTCATATCTTTTGATCTAGAGCTCGGATTTGCACGTTCTTTATATCAACGGAAAGCTGTTGAAATTCTCTACATGATTATAGGGTCAATCTTGAATTTTGGTGTAGTTTGGAGGGATAAAATTAAGAAAACATCTCTGACGCGTGTAATGCTTCAACAACCAACTTTAATACAAAGAAACAGCTCGCCGCTCCCGATGAACACCCGCCGTTTTGCCGAGATCCGCCACTGGATCATAATGAGATAATTTAAATGCTACCAAGAAGTGGTTGGAGTAGATTCTGAATTTCCCCTCTCTCCTCTCTCATTTCTTGATATATATTATAAAGAGGAGCCCTTTTAAGAGGTCAGACATTCTTGTTTTGCATCCTCCCTTCTTTCCTTCTTACAAGAGAATTTGTGGAGCTTTTCAAACCTCCCATATGGATTGTAATGCCAGTTTTTGCCTCTTGGCCACTGCAATGTACTGTATTGACTCTTGAGCAATATATATATATATATATGTTTGTGATTGATTCTCAACCCTCTCATGTATTCATTGATGTCATTTTGATCTCTTATTGCAGTTTGGTTACCTGTGCATAGTGTCTGTATTGCATCTATGTGGTCCGTGTTAGATTTGCAAAACAAGTGTCTAACATTCCTTGGTGCATCACCTCTGTAGTTTAGGTTTTATTCTATGCATTTTCTCACCCTGTCTCCTTGACAAGTTAGATTAGGTTTTAGTAAACCCTCTGCATTTTTGTGTGCATCTGAACAGAGGAATAGGAACCAACCTTCTCTGGAGAATCCTTTCTCATCTTTACAAGTCCCACACTTGGAGAAAGGATTCCATGTTGTGCAATCACACTGGATGCCTGAACATCAACCTAGAAGCCTGATCTACATCCAGGGGTGCTGTGAGTCTGCAACAACAGGAAGATAATAAAGGAAATGTGCGCTGAACACTTTAATTTTGGGACTTAGCCTATTCCTTGATTCATGTTATTTTTGGGGATAACATGTGGAGCACACAAAGGCAAGGAGACTTATAGATCAGCGATAGTATTTTGGGAACAAGTGGTAGATAAGAATCATGCATACGTTAAATCTAAATATGGGATTTCTACTTGGAGTTGATTAAAGGAAATATCTTGTTAGAGCACCTACATGTTGTGCATAATATTATAAAGGCATGTGGCTATTATTATCATGTGACCTATTTTGAGAAGTGCATGGGTGTGGAAGGGCAAGTCCCCACCCCTATAAATATGTATTCAATTATGTATTTTAGTAGTAATGAATTATTGTAGAGTTTTGTTATAGGTTTTTATGCGCACATGACTCATGGAGATACATTATGATGTATGAAGCTTCGTGTTTTACAATATTTATGAAAAGGAATATATTATGCAGGTAATGTTGTTAGACATGACCGAATCTAGTTCTCGTATGGTTAATCCTATCATAGTTATTATTTAATTCATCCATCATGTTTTCTAGGATCTAGATATGGTTTTACACCATGGATTGAGTATGATTGGTTAAGAATATGAATATGTTAAAACATCATCATGCTAAAATCCTATAAAAAAACTCTAAAGAGGGACATGGTACCTTCACATGCTTCGTGTGAGTGCTCGGCTTAGGGTGAGTGATGTACCAATGTGCATGGGTTATTCATAATAAATTCTAGGTTTCATCATTAGTTTTGTTATTGGGACCTCTTTTTCAGTTGTTTTTAGGATGTTGTAGGATGAAGACATACCATTGACTCGGTAAGTGTTGAAGAGTGGATAAAATATCTGGAAGAAGAAAACACTCGAGAGATTCAACACTCGCATCTGATTTTGACGTGTGCACTGGGTGGAGTAGAACTTGTATGACTATGTATATGAGAGTTTCTTTTCTATCTTTATGATAGAGCTATATGAGTGGTTGGTTGCTTATGCATCTAAAAGGAATTGGAGGTTTCACACACTTGTTTAGAAATAGGAATAATTTCAAGCCCTTTATGATGTTAATATGATTTGGATGCGCACTTTGGATACTTGATTTCATGGTGTTCTGAATAGCTATATTTTGGAATACTCAATTTCCACTTATTCCTATCTTGAGGTAGCTGCTTTCTAGTTTTTATGTTATCTCAACAAACTATATCTGCAAAGCCATTCCTCTAGCGATTAAGATATTTTTGTAACCTTGAATTTGGAAGAGAAGTCAATGGTTAGATAAACCCCACCATACATGGGACAGGAGTAGGTTTGGTGAAAGATGGTGGACTTGGAAGAAGAGAGACAAAGAGAAGAAAGGAAGATAAAGTTCAATGAGGCACATGAGATGGATTTAGAAATTCATCGCGAGGTTGTAGAGTGGATGGTGTTAAGAAGAGAAATGGCTCATGAAGGATTTGGAGCTCACACAAATGATGTAGGGTGAGAGCATTTGGAACTCCCCTATCTAGGAAATCATGACAGGGAACCCTCCTCGGCCTCTTATGAGAGCACACCGTAGAGATGACATGGGACACATGCATGCATCTAAATCTACCCAGTGACCTAACCCTTGCACTTGGATTTCTAGTTCCTAGTACAACGAGTAGTTAGCAAGCTATTTTTGGCAGTAGAATAGAAATTGGTAGAGTTAACTTATCAGCAAGTACAAGAGTGAATCAAATAGAAAGTAAATTTATGGTTGGGAAAATGTCTTCCTTTTCATTTAGGGGACATGTTAGAGGTGCTTTTTCAGGTGCATTATTGGTGTGAAACACAAGTGCATAGAATTTTGGACTCACGTCTAAGAGTAGCACAACATTGCAAACTATAGGAGTTTATTTTAGTGCCACTATTGGGACATAGGGAAGTGTATCATCTAGTTCAATCCCTACTACAGGTGGATGATCAATGGGCATATGTGGCTTTGGATCTAGTGGATCTAGAGGTAGAGGTAATATAGGAGGTTTTGGATCTGGTGGGCATGGTGCTTACCAACCCTAGAATATATGGGAATAGAAGATGTTGTTGAGCATGTGCTTATGTGTAAGATACTATGGCACACAAAAGGGTTCGTGGTTTATGAGCATAAGGTAATCTATTTTATAACCACATTACAATGATGCATGCATAATTAGTGCAGTACAGAAATTTGACCATGAACATACATGTGTGGATTATATGGCATTACTAGATGCTTTCCTCAAAGAATTTTATATCCCTAACTTTGAGAAGAAAATTATAAGCACACTCAAGGATATCAAGCGGGGAATACGAGAGTGAATTGGAATATGATGCTTAGTTCAAAACACTTCTATCTAAATTATCTTATGATATCCATGCAAGCCAAAGCATGCTCAATGGTTTGTTGGGGGCTTGATCATACCTTTTAGGAGGGAGCTCTCACATAAGACTTACACATATCCACATGAACCATTAGAAGTTACATTACATGCTAAATTAGTCAAGATCTTATAGACACCTTTGGAGTGAGCCCATTCATGGAAGCTCAAATTGTAGCAATGGAAAAGAAGTTGGAGAAATTATCAGCCAATTCAGGCGCATGAGATGCGCACAAGAGTTTGGTGTACAAATTTTGAAGTGGGATGACACACTAAGGATAGTTGTCCCTATAAATCGAAAGGTGCTCATTGTTGTTTGATTATGAGATATGTCATTTATACCATGATTCGAGCCACTACCCATTATTGCAACGCTTGATAAAGAAGAACGTATTTGCTATTGTAAGATTTTCCACTCCATGACTCACAATACTAAATATTGTAGACTAATTGATCAGATCCATGATGTCATTTATATTGGTGTACGAAAAATAAGAGTTTTGAATAAATCCTAGGATAAAAGTTAGCACCATGATCATACTCAAGGGCACTATGATCATAGTGAAGGGAATTTTGAAGGGAACCCTTGTAAAATTCAAGGATACCATGGTGGATTTAGGTGATGAGGCCATGGTGGAAGACGAAGTGAGTTTCCTCATGGAACATGTTATACGTGGGGATCTCTTGACCACTACAGGCATGAATGTCCTTAGAATATTACTTGTTCTTTTTACGGAAAGAGCTATAACTATGAATAGTTCCTAGATTTATATGATCATCTTATCAAGAAACATAAACAGGAGAACAAGGGAAAATGCATGGTTAGAATACAACGCGCCATGGAAAAACAATGGGTTCCAAAGTTGGCCCCTAGAATCGGAGATAGTACTGTGAAGATTACTACACACACTAAATATGAACATGCTAAAGAAACATTACAATAGATTCCTACCATTATAGAGGTTTTGCATGCAAGATACCTAGATCCTACACATCAGAAGGAAGTTTATTAGGAAACCATGGAGGTTCTCGAAATATTTAGGGTGAAATACAGGTGTTTAAAGGAGTAGTCATGGAATTTGGAGTAGAAAAAGGTAGCAGAGACGTCCCCAATTAGATGTTTATGATCTGAAATAGGTATGTAAGATGTTGCGCCAGGAGAATATTATTCCATTACTAGGGAAATGGTTAAAAGGAAACAATCCACTCATAGGTGTTGAGAATGGATGGAATATTCTACATGCTAATCTCCCTCCTCATAGCTTGGATTATGACAAGGAGATCACCTTGAATGTTATTGTGGATGGGTGGCTTTTGAGCAACATCTTGATTAACACAGTAATCTTGAAGTGAATGTGTTTACTTTAGATACATGGGTATAGATGGGAATACCTCCATTACAGCCATCCTCTAATGTTGTGTTTATGGAAAATCAAACTAAGGCCACTCCATTAGAGTATTGAAAGATGCATCCATTACTAGACAAGGGGCCAAGTTCACTAGGTACCTTGAGGTATTAGTGATTGCGAGAGGCGGATAGCTTCCCAACTCTACATGGGTGCCCTTGGTGTTATGAAAATTATGTTGATCTATCATTTAACAAAGGCTATATTAGCTTTGAGAAAAAGGGAGAATGAGTTATTATCCCTTTGAAAGATGTGAAATTTACACCTTATGTTGAACCTTTAAGTGAAGAAGACTTAAACATAATTTATGTGTGTATCATTCGAGATCCAGAAGTACTTGATCCATCTAAGGAAGGAATCCTCCAGTGGGATGATGCACAATCCATTAGTGATACTACAAGTTTCACTGTGATAATTGGGCACATAGTACCTACGAGATGGTTTGGTGAGAAGTAAGAAGTATATCTACGGGTGGGGGAAAATTTCTTTGTGTTAGGAGGCCAAGTAACAACCTTGTACCTTGGTATACTTGTGGCAAAGGAGACCCTGAGGTATTCTTTTATGCCATGGAAGAATAGTGGAAGGATCATGTAGACAAAAGGAATATCTTAGTATATATCCTATACGGGACGAAGAACACGTTGGTGGATGCTTTGCTAGGATAATCTCATAGAATTGAGAGAAGTGAGAATTGCTTTATTAACTAGGTCTCTTAAGAGTAATGTGCCTATTCAAATTCATGAATATCATGGTAATACACTTGTTTAGCACCACGTTCATCGGTGTGAGAGAATCTAGACGAGAGGGGAAAGAAACTTTACAACCTTTGCTATGGTTGTACAAGATTTATTTTACATTGCGAGGTTATGCACGTGCTTGGTATGTTTATGCGGAGCTACATAAGGAGACTGGAAATTGGTAGGACTTGACTATAGGAATGATCCAAAAAATTTACTACTTCTCCACTAAACCTCTAGTGAAAGAGGCATTACAGATTATGGAGTGATTGAATATGGGAGATAGTGCAAAGGTTGAAGAAATAATTAAAGATTTATTTGATGAGTCAAACCGAGGGACCCATTTTGATGAAATACATGAGACAAATGAAGAACTACTTGAGTGAGCTTTCCTTGAGAAGGAGAAAGGAAAGATGGTCTACATAGTGGATGATGAAGAAGCATAAAATTTGGATATAGCTCACTCGGATAGTACGCATAAGGTCTTAGATATTATGGATAAGAAGGTGTGCGTCTATCATGAACCTATGAAGACCAAGAAAGTGAACATTGGCACGAATGTTGAGCCTAAGGAGGCCATAATTGGAGACTATTGGTCTAATTTTGAAGTGGCTAAGATAATTGAGTTACTACGTGATTTCCAAGACTTATTTCCTAGGGGCTACCATGAGTTAAAGGGAGTACATGAATCTTTGGTTGAGATGAAGATTAAATTAAAGGAAGGTGCATGCCCGGTTAGGAAGAGACCTTACAGGATGAACCCTAACCTGCACGTAAAATTTAAAGAAGAAATTGACAAGATGTTGAAATTTGGCATCATTAAGCCCCTAGAAGAATCAGAGTGGGTTAGCCCCATGGTAATCAATATAAAGAAAGATGGCAGGATTAGGATTTGTATGGACTATAGGGAGTTGAATGTTGCATGTGTGATTGATCCTTTTCCCACACCTTCCACTGAGGAAATATTAGAAGGCATTGTAGGGTGCGAAGTTTACTCTTTTATAGATGGATTCTCTAGGTATCATCAGGTATGAATTACTAAGGAGGACTAAGAGAAAACAACGTTCACAACTGAATGGGGAAGTTTTGCATATATGGTGATGCCCTTTGGTTTGAAGAATATGCCTATAGTATTTTCGATCATAGTTGTTCAAGAATTCCATGATTTTATCCACAAAGTCTTACAGGTTTACTTAGATGATTGGAAAGTATATGGGCTTGTCAAGGATCATTGTGACATCTTGTAATTAATGTTTGAGAGGTGAAAATAGTTAAGCATCTCCTTAAACATCAAGAAGTATGTATTTTCTACACCTTTTGGAACCCTACTAGGGCATATCATTTGTAATGAGGTTTGTTAGTAGATCCAGCCAAGGTTGTAGTTATCATAGGTGTAGAGGAGACTACCGGTCAAAGTGGGGTGTGCAGGTTCTTGGGACATACAGGGTATTACAAAAAATTTATCCAAGGATATGCTAAAATTTTCATGCCCTTAGAGGAGTTATTAAAAGGTAAAGGGACCTTTTATTGGGGACAACCGCAATAGTGTGCATTTGAAATGCTGAAGGAGAGACTTACTACGGAACCTATTTTATGATTTCCTTCATAGAATCTACCTTTTCACATACATGTGGATGCTTTTGGCATGGCCATTAGCACAGTGCTAGCTCAGCCTGAAGAAGGTATTATAGATCATCCTATCTGTTTTGCTAGTAGAAATTTGACTCCTGCAAAATAAAATTATATAACAACGAGCACGAGGCCTTGTCAATTAATTACACATTGTATAATTTTAGATAGTACTTATAGAAACACCTTTTATATTCTATACAGATCACATGGCATTGAAATACTTGGTGAACAAGCCCGTTTTACAAGGGCACATATGTCAATGGGTGCTATTGTTCTAGGAGTTTGACATTAAAATTGTGTTAAAGTCGTAAAAGTAATTTTGGCCCAAATCGTTTGTCAAGGATCCAATTAAGAGAGGACAGAAGAATACTAAAGATACAATGCCTAATGTATAGCTATACGAGTTAAACCATGCACCCTTAGAATTGTAGGATATCGTTGTCTTTTTATGCACATGTATGATGACAGAAGGAATGAAATCCTAAAAAAGAAACAACTTACAATTCATGTCGTACCTTTCATGTTGATCAATGGTGACTTATTGTGCCGGTGTGTCTTTGGAATATGAGTGCATGGAAATCATAGAAGAGGATCATGATGGTATTGTAGGTGGGTGTTATGCGGTGATGCCACCGCGTGTAAGATTTTACTAGCTGGTTTATGGTGGGAAACCCTATACAAGGATTGTAATGACTATTATTGAAATTCCTTTGAGGCCTATTCCAAGTGCAGATCCATTTGAGAAATGGGCAATAGACTGTGTGGTTCCTATTTCCCCAGCCATGTGTAGAACTAGATCGTGCTACACCATCAATTGTATATATTATCTTATAATATGGGTAGAAGAAGAACCTACAAGGGATTGTAAAATGGATATAGTAATGAGGTTCTTATGGGAAAATATTCCTATCGGTATGGATGCTCGGTGAGTTTGAAAAGTGATAGGGGAACATATTTCTTGAATGAGACTATCGGATATTATTAAATGAATTTATGGTTGCACACCACAAGACCACACCTTTTCACCCTCAATAAAATGGTACTACTAAGGCCTTCAACAAGATATTAAGCCAGACCTTGACAAAAATGTGTGATGTTGGAAGGAAAGATTGGGATGATAAAGTTTTTGTTATACTTTGGGCATATAGAACAACCTACAAAGGGTTGAATAAGGCCACACCCTTTTAGTTGGTGTTTGACATAGAAGCGATTCTTCTAATGGAATTCATTTTACCTTCTTTACGTATTGCGCGCGTAGGAGGCTTAGCTGATGAGAAAGCATTGGAAGAAATAATTTACAAATTAATGCAGCTAGATGAGAGGCAAGCTATAGCATTTTAGAGTCAGAAGTAGGAAAATGATAGATATAAAGCATGGAATGATAGACACATCAAGCATAAGAAGCTTGAGGTCGGGTAGGAGGTACTTTTTATGATTCAAATTTTCTACACCATCCAAGCAAGCTTAAGGTACATTAGTTAGGACCGTATGTTATCATTCACATAATTGAATCAGGTACTTACTAGTTAGAGGTGCTTGATGGAACACAGTTACTTGGTTACTTCAATGGGAGAAGGATGGAGCCTTATTATAAATAAGCCTTCTTGGTGTTTGTAATAAGGCAATATTTCCATTTAGATTAGATTTCCCTTACTATATTTCATTTAATGTGTTTCCTTCTTCGTCACTATGCTTTGTCAATTTAGTTCAGTGTTTTATGTAATAAGTGTGTTTGTACACCTGAATATAATCACATTCTCGAAGTGTTTTTATGCACAGACACTGCACATACCCTTAGTGTGAGGTGGTTATCATTCAAACATTGGTACATATAAGAAAATAATACTGTAGGTTATTTCTCTTGTTAGAAAGTGTAGATGGTATGGAAAGGTGTTGCTAGAAAGAAAATTTCTCGTAAAGAAGACCATAGTTGGAAACAAATGAATGCATAGTATAACGAGAGGTAAGTTACGGCTATAAAAAATACTTAGAGTGTAACACCTTGAACAAATTGTTATATTTCTCTTTGCATTACAAGCATTGGCATGTGATTTTCTTGAATGAGGTGTGTTTCCTTGATTTTTGAAAATCATGCTTGTTATGGATAAATCATCTCTTCTCTTGGATTCATTGGACTAAAATGATATGGCTTTCAGGAATCCATTTTCACTTCTTGTTGATAAGTTGCAATCAGATTTTTAGAGTTGAAAACTTATCTCTTTTTACTGACTCATCCTTGGATCAATTTCAGTGATCCAAGGAATGTTTTAAATCTTCTTAACAAATTGAATGGTAAACTGACATTCAATAGTTTGAGAGGCATAGTGGACTGAACTTTTGTGTTTTAGAAAATTTTATGGTCTTGTGTGAAAATGTCTTCATTCGGTTGTATGTTGTGCTTGGGTCTTCAGGATTGATCTTTGCAGGACATTATGGCATAAAAAATAGTCTGCTTCATGACTATGAAGGGGATCAGGATCCTAAAGCTAAAGGACTATCCTAACGGTATCCTAAACTAGGTATGAATGCCTACTTCCTAGCTATGTCTATTTAATCAGGTTATAATCTAACCTAAGCTTCTTATTCTATTGTGTTGGGGAGGTGACCTAACCTAAGATCTTGTGCTAAGTGAATAAGGGAAGGGGAGATTACTATGGTGATACTATACTATGTTAACCTAATGCCTAAAACTAATGGTTGTGAATTTGATATAACCTAAGGTGGTACTACATATGGAAATGTTTATAAACCTAAGGAAATTATTTAGGAAATAATTGATGGACTAACCTAAGTTTTGGGAAATCTAGCCTAAACTATTTGAAAGGGGCCTAGGGTCGCAAGTCACTATGGTGACAGTTCCAATGGATTTTATTGTGATTTGATTGGATTTAAATACATGGAAGTACTACCAGTTTGGCAAGGGCTAGTTAAATTTTAGTAGGGCTTACGTGGAGGCTTTGCTAAGTATGGAAATGCATGTTGAATTGGAATTGGTATCCACCAGTTTTGGGAGGTGGTGGCAAGGAGAGATAAGTGGGAGAATTAGGAGTTATGGAATTAATGAATCTCATTTTTGTGTGCAAACCATCTTGGAAACTCAGGAGGTGGGTTTGTGAGAGGTTGTTTGGTTTTTCATGCATCACGAATTTTTCTCTGCATGGAGCTAACTGGTTCTTTGAACCAGCAGTTTACTTCTTCTTCTTCTTGGCTATTTTTGGTTTCTCTGGTCTATTTTTGATCAAGGGAATGTATAAGAGGCATTGGAAGAAAAATTGTTTAATTATTGATTTTTTGTGGGGAAGAAAAAGAGTTGGAATCTCAGCTAGAAGTATCCTTCGAATTAGCAGAGGCACTATCATGCATGATAGGCTATACCCATTAAAATTTCTTGTTTTCTTCTAAATGATTCATTAAAACAACTCTGGTCACTTGATATATATTTTTGCATGATGTGTCTGGTTATTTACTTGCATGTTTTCATGAAATCTATGTGGTTTTTGGAATGTGAATCCATTGCTGTTAATGGTAGTTTTTGGGAACTTTATTTGTACTAGTTATTAGTGGTATTCATGAAAACATGCATTTGAAGCTCTGTAACTTTCATTCAAGACTAGTATTGACTAAACTGGCTTTGTTGCTTGTATGGTTCTGAATCTTTGTTTTAGTCTTGTATTTAGTTGAGCTTGTGTTGAAGCTTCATGATTTGTTATGAGATTTTAATGGGACTTCGTGTTATTCTAGACTAAGTTGGAACTAGGTGTAGTTCTTAAATTTTGGTTGAATCTTCATATTCAACATTGTACTCTTATTCAATTCTTGTGAATGCTGAACTTATAGTTGAGTTGTTGAGTTTTGTTCTGTACATATACTCTGAGCTGGAAGTTTTATTCTTATTTGAGGAATTGAAAATACTTGACTCGTATTTGATCTTGTGTTTTTTTGAGCCGGTGTTAGGGCCTTGTGGGGTTCTGAACTTATGTTCAAAGCTCGTATTTGACATTGTACAGGTATTCCACTATTGTGAAGTTTTGAACTTGTGTTGGAATTGATGTGTTGATTCTTTACTTGTATTGTGAGCTGGGTTTTGTTTGTTTTAAGGAGTTGTAAAGCTTTAAATCCATTTTTGGATTGTTTATTCAATAAGGTCTTGAGATTTTTGTTTTGGTTAGAAGTAGACTATTTAAATTCTTGTCGAAACTGTTGTGGTACTTCTATTTTGGAGACTGTACCACCTTCTTTGAGCATGACAGGGTGTGTGAATATGAAGTGTTTCCTTTTCTTCTCTTCCCTGAGCGAATTTGTGACCTATGGAAGGATTGACTGTTGTTGTAGAAGGATTAAGGGATTGGAATTATATCTTGTTATGGGTATAGATGATTTTTAGTTTGTTTGGAATAGTCATATCATTTTTAGAGGGTTTATGGAATGTATTATTTACTTCCTTTTGTCATTGATGTTGAAACAAATTCTTACCTGTCATAAGCTTTTAACTGGAGCTCGAGAGGCTTGTGGTGATTTTGTTCAGTCGATTTAGAAGAAGTTTGGGATAGTAGTTGTCTTAAATGAATTGTTTAGTTTTCTTACTCTCTTATGATCTTTCATCTGATTCGTGGGTTTTAATAGAATTATGAATGTAAAACCTAGTATACTGAGTGTAGTATGAAGGGATACAGTATCACTATTCTGAATGCTTGGTAATATTTTTCTTATTTGGGTTCATGAGTTGTATTGAACATTTCCTATCTTACATTGTTTGTGTATTCTATTCCTTGTTGGGTTCATTGAATGAATCTCCGAGTTTTAGACAGAGAAATGAATATGATCTCTTGGGGACAGTATACTGTTTAGAGATGGTACTATGTGAATTTCATTTTGAGATTTGAATTTGAACTTGAGCTTGGTGAATGGAAATAGGTAATCAGTTTGTAAGTTTTGTAATGGAAAGTTGGTAGTGTGCATTCTTTGACTGCATTCAGTTTTGAGTTCTCTTTTGGGAACTAGATAAAGAATTTCTAAGTTTGTATTAGCTAAGGGATTTCATTTCATAGTATAAATGAAATGAAATATGGATTGGGTTTCTTTTTTGTTTGAGATCCTTTTTCTGTAGATTGTATAAGTTCATTGACTGAACTTCTCTTTAATTAATTCTCTTCTGAGATGGGAACTTCTTGTGGATTGGTTAAGAGATTTATTTTTCTTGAGTATAGCTTGGATTTGTGGATAGTTTGGTTTCAGACCTTTGAAATATAAACTACTAACATACAAAAGTTAGTAAGACTTTTAGTTAGACTATTTTAATCTGCTTGGATTGAATTGGGATTCTTGTTTAGATGTTGCCTCCTTATTTATGGACTCCTTATATTGTTATCTTTGGACTGAGGCAATGTTGTGTGTTCTAAACCTGATTCTATCCTTCAGATGAATTGTGTCTGAGGAATAGGTATGTATTGATTCTCTTCTTTTGTTTATATGGAAAGATGAAGCATACTAATTTGAGCTATGTTGTAACTAACTTCTTTTGCTGCTTAGAAAAGATAAATGTGTATTTCTATTCTTATGGAATTATGAAACAATTGGATGACAAGACTTGTTGACTGTTTTAAAGTAATTGATAGGATCAATTAAATCTTGTGATATAATTATGATGTTGCAGATTATATTAAGTTCTTTTCTTAAAAGTGAATTCATACTCTTTTATGGTACTTCTTTTCTGGATGTTATTACTTATGATTGTTTGTATGATGTATATTAATTGTTTCATTAAAGCAGAGTTATTTAATGAAACAATTAGTGGAATGCACTTTACTTTAATGCTTAGTGCTTATCATGCTCAGTTCATTAAACTAACCCATGCTAGCAATTTTGCAGATGGACATCGTAAGTGATAAAGGAAGACAAGAAATTTCATGATGTATTGGCTTATTTAATTATGGATCTTGTGTAAAGAGTTTTGAATTATTCTTGAGTTGTATTGGAAAAGAAAAGTGATGTTCTTTTAAGATCTTAATCATGATTGACATGCAGAATGTCTAAATTACATAGTCTTGTAAATGTATATTTTAAATCATGAATTGAAAGGTTTGTGTTGGACTTCAATTTGTGAAGTGAAATCTTTATACTTATATGCTAGAAATAATAGTGATATCTTTGTGGTATTCTTTATATCTGTTTATATACTTTTGCTATTATCAGATATTGAGTAGGATTAAGGAGATAATATAATCTCCCCTATTATAATGAACTTGTTAAATTGCAAAATATGTCGTTCTTTAATTGCACAACTATAGTTTAATAATGAAATATGCATGGGACATACAATTAATCTATATGTGTAATGAATGATAAAAAAAAGGGTTATGTTAAAACCTAACATTTAACCATGTAGAGGAAGACTCTTCCTCTCCCAAAGAATGAAAGATAAGATGATTAGTGGTTATGATCCTTAATCTTTATAACTTCATTTATAAAGTAAACACTAGCTGAATCTAGGTGGATGTCACACTTGATTTGGACAGCTAAGTTGCATTAGGAATTAAAATTTTGATGTTTGTTGTCCTTTTTGGGGATAACTACTTGTTATGCCATGTTAATGAACAATAATGCAAACATGGTTTAATGAAGTTCTCCATACCTAATTAGGATAAGTATGGGTAAATAACTTAATGAATGTTGGGATTAGGGTTAGGCATGGTTTCGTAATTTGAATCTTAATCCAATTTAATTATGATTAATGACCACTAAGGGGGTATGTACATCTTGATGAATCAGTTCTAATAGATGTTGGAACATGCCAACTACGGATTGTACCCACGAGAAGTCCTAGGACTTCTCACGGATACAGTGTTGTAGTTGGTGTGTTCCAACATCTATTAAACTTTCATCAAGATGTACATACCTTCTTAGTGGTCATTAATCATCCTTAGATGATTAATGACCACTAAAGGGGTGTTTCCATACCCCCTTAGATGTGGAAACACCCTTCCGTATTTTTTCATCTAGATTTATGCACATCTGGACTAGAACTTAATTTCTCTCTAGGTCAAGTTAGTAGCATGTTTAGGATAGGTAGTATCTTTCATTGACTCAGGGTACCTCAGCACATCCGGTTGACTTAGGTCAACCGAGTATGCCCATATACCCTAAGTCATTGTGAGTGTCTTCCTATAATAAACTATGTTTTTAACCAGGGCTAGGGTCAAACCTTGGGAAAGTGGACTAACGGTAGTCAGTAAAGACCATTCTAGATAACAAAAGAGTGAGGTGAAGGACGTATTCTAAATGATGAGTATGCCATCTAGGAATAGTAACATGAACAAGTATGTTGAAAATATTTGGCCAAAGTATCGCAAGCTGTTGGTTGCATTGTCCTATGTCACCTAGTTTAAAGCAACATGATGTCAGATGAATATTGGTAACAAATATTCATATAGGTTATTTAAATAGATCACTCAGTACTCAGAATAGGGTAGGAGAACCAAGTATACATAGTATACATAAAGTATTATATAATTTAAGTTAACATGAGAGATTGGTTGGTAACCGAGTCATGGAATGAGAGATCGGTAGCATACCGAGTCATTACAGACTGCATATGGTTATCTTTTATGAGATTGATTGGCATGGAATGTGTGTTCTAAATGATGTTTTATTTAAAACAGATAACATTATGTTTCAAAAAAATATCCCTTGTTTCTAAAGTCTTAAAATGGGAATGTTACATAGAGGAAGGCATAGTGGTGAGGTACTTCAATGCATGGAAGCATGCAGAAGGAGTTCTATAGCCAAAAGGTAGGAAGGTGTGCTAAAAAGTTATATCATGTTGCATGTAGGTGTATCACATGAAAATTTGGAAAATGGTCAATTAATGAGAGGATCGGTGGTAGGTAAAGGATAAATAAATGTAATAAAATTTCTCAACTCTATATAAAGACGTAATGCGGGTTCATTCCTACCTTTTTGATCATGATTATTCAAGTGAGCTAGTTGTAACCAAACAAAGAAAAACATGTTGAGGTGTAGAGAGTAATAAAACCAGGAAAGGAAAGTAGATTTGTGCATAGAATTGGCTTGCATCCCCATGTCGAGAAGGGTTTGAGTGGAGAAAAATCATGTACATAGAAGAATTAAAGTGCTAGGGTTAAGAAGGATCTAGGTCACGTGGTTTCGAGCTAGGGCACAAGATTTTTTTCTCGATGAGGTAAAAAGGCACAACTTTTTCTCATCATGGCACCAAGGAAAGCACCTAGAGCATGAACAAAGGGGAAGAAGAAGGTAGAAACCAAGGTTAAGGATGCTCCTGAAAGTAAGTTTTTAGAAATGTAGTATCTAGAAGAAGTCATCATTATCGTAAAGGATTGGGATTCCCATATCCGTAGGTGCAAGGTGAGTGACTACAAATATCACACCACCAAGAACAAGGAGGAATTAGATGCATTGTTGAATAGAAAGACCAACAAGTGAATGGTTGATGACATGCCGTTTATGATGATGTTGGAGATAATTTTCTAAAGAAGGTAGGGGTATACCAGTTGTACAAACTCCCATACTTTGGAAAACCAAAGAATATATACCAGTGGCTTATGAGAAGATTCCATGAGGACTTATTCTACTTTGTTGGGTAGCGGGTGAGGATCACAATGCCCTTAATTGCTACATTGACAGGATTAAAGGGAATTGGGATAGAGGTTAGCAGTCATCTAACTAATAAGGCAGTTTTCATGGCCACTAGCAGAATTTGGGATATTCGAGGGGTTCATGAGGAATGGACATCTATAAATTTAAGAAGTACCTGTGGTATAAGAAGATGCACATCTTCTCACTAAGTTCAATGATCGGAAAGATGGACACAAGTGAACACCATGTGGCTACATATTGCGAAGAAGATTTCATAGGGATAAGTGTACAATTTAGCAGGATACATAGCAAATACAATTATTGAGGAAGTGCGCACAGGTGAGAAGATAATTTTTAGTACTATCCTATTATCACTTGTGTTTGTAAAAATTAGAGTGCCCGATGGGTGAAACAAAAATATGGGATCCCATGGAAAATAAGTCCCTTGTAGAGAGGTTTGAAAATTATTTATGGGAAGGATCAATGAGTGGTCTGTTCAAGAAAATTATGGAATTATGGTATAACTTACTTTGTGTAACCTTTGAGGAAGAATGATGTATTCCTAAGGAGCTCTCATCGAGTAGTTGGGAAGTTGGTAAAATTTGTAATGTACCAACATTTTTTCATTACACGTTTTATAATGAAGGATGAAACATGGAGTCTCTACTTTGTTAGTTGGCATACAATGCAAACAAGATAGACAATGACTACCATACTTTAAGGAAAACTTATGTTTATCTAGGTCAATCTGTTATATTGAGAGGTTTATTTTTGATGATATAAGTATGAAGCCAGTAATTTTTTTCCATTGGGGATAAGTGGGACCATTTTTGTTTATATCTAACTTAAGATTGGGTTGGAAAAGGGTAAATACGTAGAGAATGAGTTCATGCTTCCATGCCCACCTAAAAGAAAATATACAGTTGAAAATGTGGAAGCTCCAAAGCCTACGTCATCCTTAGAGGAAGATGAGGAAGAATAACTCAATGAGGATAGTGGAGGCTTAGACTAGAAGTAGGAGGAAACCAACTAACAAAGTACAGAGTGATCACACGAGATACTCCTCCACAGTAGCAAGGAGAAGAGGAATATTTAGATGTAAACATAGTCCATGAGGAACACCAATTCAAGAGGGTGTTCAGAAGAACTATAACCCTAGGCTCATGACATCCCAACCTTTACGAAGGTCACCTCAACTCTCCCCTCAAAAAGAAACACCTAAGAAAAAGAAGAGAAGAAAGTTGAAGCTTAAAGATAACAAGGAGGAGTATTTAGTGGAGAGCGTACTAGGAGACGCCTGATTCACTTTGAAGATGCAGAAGAGCCCCAGGATGAGGAGATGAGAGATGATGAGGAAGGAGTGAAAGAAGTAGAGGAAGATGTGGGTGAGCCTCCTAGCATGCCCATTACTACTCAGGAATTAGAAGGGCCAACTTCGGATATTGGTTCCCGGGTTCCCGAGGGGCCAAGGACAAAAAGAGAGGACAAGTGAATAATATGTTGTCCCTAGTATGTGCTATGCTACGAGATATGAGAAAAATCATCCACGCCCATTTTCAAAGCACTGTGGGCCTAAAAGAGTTATATGGTTGGGAGATGATGGATCAAGAAATGGCTATTGCATACACAAGGAAGCAATTATCCCGATCTATGTAGACTCATATGGAAAAACTAGATTTTGATGTGTGTGAAGAGTCTTGTGTCTTACATAGAGTGAGGAAGTCACCACATAGTAGACACATGAAAATAAATCCCACTTTAATGTCGATGAGCAAGTCATAAATTCCTTAGTTAAGGTATCTTTTGAAGTGGCATGGAGGAACATTGATAAGGCCACCACCATTCAAGCACTACTTGAGGATAACAAGGATAAAAATGCATAAATAAATCCCTTAAAGGAAGAGAAGGAACGAGAAGAGGCAAAGAATGAGGCCTTTGTTAACATGGTTGAAAAGCTGGGTGACCACATTATGAAAAAAAGACCTCATCTAGAATCTCAGGTTCCTAAAAATATTCCTTCTACTATGCATTATTTTTGTACTTTGGTTAATCTGGTATTAGATGACGGGCCAATTTGGATGCCCACACCAAAATACTTTGTGCAAGAAGAAACAAGTGAATGGACCAAGATTGTTAGAAAAGTTTCAACTTATGAGTCTTTTCTCAAAATATTGAAAGATGAGCTGAAGAAAACTGATCAAACTCTCAATTTATGTGCGGCGCCGACGCCATAATAAGAACAAGAAATTTAGTAGAGGAAACTAAAGTTCAAGGCAATGAAATATGAAACACTTGGGTGCACTGAAATATTAGCATTGGTAAAAAAGTGCAAGGCCCTTACAAAGAGCTCCAAGATCTCGTATAAATAAAGGATTGATGAGAGTGGAAAACTCATAGTGCAAAAGATGGACCTCGTGGAAGGAATACTATCGTAGGTATGGCTAATGTTGTCCGTACTACAAAATAAAAAATAGAAAATCACTAAGGAAGAATTGGATGCCATAACCACTAATATGTTGGAGCATAATGATTAAGTGGTTTGCCCAACCCTAATGTATATGGTTCCATCACTAATATATAGCTTAATATTTAATAATATAAATATTTATACTTCCATTATTAAATATGCTAACCTAAGGTATATACTTTAGGTTAAATATTTAATATCATGAAATGATTATATTTCTAATATTAAATATTATAAACCTAAGTGTATGTGTCAACCATTTTAGGTTGAAAAGGTGGGTCGGGAGACATACCCGATCACCTTATATAAAAAGGACTTTAGGTCCTCATTTGATATATTTGGGAAATATATCAAAGGTGTGTAAATCAAGTGATTTGGTTTTACCCTTAGTAAATAGGGTTTCAAAGGAGGAGGTGATCTTACTAGATGTAAAATAAGTTCTCTGAAGTAAAAGGTTATTTTCAAAGTGGTTTTTACCTATTGGGGTTTTCCACTATAAATATTGTGTCACATGTGTTATTTATTTCTTGTAAGTATTTCTTTATTTACTTATGTTATGATGTAATATTTATTTAAATATTTATCAAACATTATATAATATGTAAGTTGATTAAATCCATATTTATTAGAATCCTCAAATTCTAACATGGTAACAGAGAGGTAAATTAAATAAATTAAGATCAAATGTTTTGTATTTTATTTATTTAATTTGTATGGGTTTTTTCAACCAACCCGAAAGGGTATTTAAAAGTATCCAGTCCCCTTCTTTTTTCCCAATTTATTTTGGCACTACATTTGTGTAATTAAACTCTCGGTAAATTTTTAGGGTTTTCAATTTTAAATCCCTAATTTTTTTTTTTTGGGGGAGATGTAATATGATATGATTCTTACTTTCATTTACATTTTGTAAATTATATGGAATTAATGTTTGTTTGGAGATTGATGTGTGCATAGGTGAAAGGGGCTTCAAATATTTACCTGCATGAAAATCACATATAGAAAAGGAAAGGATTTATTACTATATGAAATAATTTTCATGTTTTCTATAATTTCAAATGTTTGCAGGTTAAATATTTCAGAAGGTAAATTCATACCTTCTTTGGACCCCTCTAAAAGAATTTGATTTGAAAAACTATAGTTTATAGTTAATCTATAACTATATTTTTTTAAATTAAAAATATATAGAATAAGGTTTATATAATAACTTATATAAACATCGTATTAAAATTTATATAATTTGAAAACTATATATTTTATATAGTTCTTATACTATAGTTTATAACTACCCCATTCGTATGGGCTCCGTAAAAAAAAAAATGTTTTGAACATACCTAAACTATAAAACATTGTTTTAATCTTAATGCCCGACGTGGTGAATGGTGGGTAGTTGAAGGTTGGTGGCCTTAGTAATCAATATTACTAAGTTTAATCCTATACTTGTTCATTAAAAAAAAAAAAAATGGACACCTAAACCATAAAAACTACTTCAACTCTAAAGCGGCCCCATTCTTTTTTCTAAGTGAGATATAAAAAAATTTAAACTTAAAACCTAAGTAGTTTTTAAATCATATGGCATTTTCTTAGGTTTTTCACGTGGCATTGGTAAGTATGACATGTTTAATTAAAAAAACTAATATCCTAACTTATGTTTCCAAATTATCATGCCATATTAATGTGGGCATCTTGGCATAGTTTATGTTTATAAAAACCTAAAATAATAATTACATACCAAGTGGCCGATGTTTTTTATTTGGTCATTGTGTTTTTTAAAAAATATATACTATAGTTTATAATTTTTATGAACTATATGTTGTTTTTTATTTACATTCTATAAACTATATACCTTTTTTTTTTAAAAGTGTATATATTTTTATATTATAAATTATAATATATTATAATGTATTAAAATATAACCTCCCTAATATTATACAGAAGAAGAAATTCTGAATTTCACATTTTGGAAATACACAACAAGTTTTGGCTTCATTAAATTTGATGGTCAAATGACCGTCACGGTAGACCAAACATAAGACAATATGATGGTCATTTAGACATCAAATTTAAGCTCGTAGTTCCATAAGAACTTTCATTGTGTTAAAATTGATGGTCAAATGACCATCACGATAGACCAAAAAAAAAAGCCATTATGACAGTCATTTAGACGTCAAATTTAAGTTGGTCGGATCTTTGTCTACATTAATTTTTTTCAAAAATTTGAAGTTGTTATGCATTCTTAGGGGTCTCTTCTTCACTTCTATATGGTTAGAAATATTTTTATATAAATGGGGTATAAGGACAAATCCCTTTATATTATGGGTTATTATTTTGATCATGGGAGGTTAATTATAATGCATTGTAATGACAAAATTAGTTATGATCAAATAGTTTCTTTAGATCTATAAAATTTAGATCTGATTCTATTAAAAGTGTTGTTTTTATTATCGATAAATATGTATCTAACTCTGTGGTACATTGTATATTATAATGGGGTGTGTTTTACAAGTTTAGGAAAACAATGACATCTAGCTATTTCTGTCTTGACAAAACCCAGATCTGAATGAAACCAACTACAACATTTGGGTCAAAATAGAATTTATGGTGAGGAAACTTTGGATGATTGTTTCTAGATCTGAGGTTGCTCCCACCGGTCATCAAGCAACTATAGATAACATGAATGCATTCTTACAATGAATGCAGGAGGCTCTTTCTATGATTTTGTGCAATGTGAACGATGAGTACCTTCTACACATTGGTAATATCAAACATCCGAAAGAGGTATGGACACAACTAGAATCCATGCATGAAGGATACTTGGTATATCAAGGATAGTAATGAGAGTATAATAGCTGAAGGAATTCAAAGAAATGGTTTGTATATTTTTGATGATTTCTCTTTTGTATCTTGTTTTATATCTCAGAGTTTGAATAATTCAAAACTATGGCATGAAAGGTTAGGACATGTTAATTATCAAAGCTTATATGAAATGTATAGATATAATCTAGTGAAAGGTTTACATGTGTTGTCTTCTTCTCTTGAAGTTACTTCATTAAATGCTTCTAAATGATGGTTTTGATTCTAATTTAGTAAATGGTCATGATGATGTTTTGATGTTATAGATGTTTTTGAAACTCTTATCTTCCTAGATAAGAAATTAAATTGGGCTCAATCTATGTTAGAAAGTTCAAATCCTATTAACCTTAGGAAAATGACCAGAAGCCATCATATGTACCATGCATTAATTACCTTGTATGAACTTGAGCCACAAAGTATTATAGGGTCTAGGTGGATATACAAAGTAAAGTATAATGTTGATGGTAGTATTAACAAACATAAAGCTAGACTTGTTGCTAGAGGTTTCAATCAAAAACCTGGTATTGATTATGTTGAGACATTTTCCCTATAGCTAAAATGAGTACTTGTTAGGGCCTTATTTGCAATTTCCACTCAATTTGGGTGGAAAATCCACCAAATGGATAAGAAAATTTTTTTTTTTGAATTGCGATTTAAAAGAATAACTTTACATGTTTCAACCTAAAGGATTTGAAGAAACTGGTAAAGAAAACTATGTTTGTAAGTTGAGAAATCTTTTTATGGTTTAAAACAAGCTCTTAGAGCTTGGTATGCAAAAAATTGTTTCCTTCTTTAAACTGTTAGGTTTTGTTAATTGTTATTCTAACAATGATATATTCATTAAGAAATAAGGCTCACATATTATCATTATATGTATATATGTTGATGATTTTCTTATGACTGGTGACAATTTTATTTAATTCATAGGATTAAAGAGAAATTAAAGCAATACTTTAAAATGAATGAGTTAGGTCTCTCACATCATGTTTTTGTATGACTGTATTTCATTCTATTGTTATTTTTCAAAACACAATATGTAACCATTGTATTGAAAAAAGTTTATTATGATTGATTATAAACCATTTTCTACTTCAATGGAAGTTGGAATAAATATTGACCCTAAATCTGCATATGAAAAAGGTTGATCTTATTTTATATATGTTGTTAGTTGATAGTTTGATTTATCTAACTATAACTAGATCAGATATTTCCTATACAATAGGAATTACTTCAAGGTTTATGCAGGAACCTTTTTTAGAGATCATTGGAATCTTGCAAAAAGAATTTTTAGATATATTAAAGGAACAATCAATTATGGGTTGCATTATACTAAGAATGAAAATGCTATCTTATATGGATTTTGTGATTCTAACCATACTTGATGTTGTGTTATAAAATATATTGGATATGTGTTCAAGTTTTTTGGTGTAGGAACCATTACTTGGAACAACAAATGCAATCAACAATCTCTATTTCTTCTACTGAGGCAGAGAAGTACAATGGAAGAAGTAAAGAAGCCATGTGGTTACAATGGTTATTGGTAGAGATACACATGGAAGTTAAAGGAAGTATTCCTCTTCTATGTGGTGGCTAGAGTTGTATTACTCTTGATTAAGAATCTAGTTCAACATCAGAGGATGAAGCACATTGAGATACATATATGCTTCACCCATGAGAAGGTGCTAAGTGATGACATAAATCTCAAGTTCATGTATTGAAAAAGAGTAGGTTGTTGACATCTTCACAAAGTCCCTTGAGTGCTGCAAATTTTGTCACTTTCGTGAAAAGCTTGGATTTTGGAGTTGCCATTGAGGGGAGTGTGCATGAAAATGTCACCTCCTAATGGAACTTGGTTTTTGTAAAAGACCTTCGGAATTTGTAAAAGACCTTCGGAAAGTGTAAAAAAATACCTTCGGAAAGTGTAAAAAGACCTTCGAGGCATGTATACCTCCTCGGCTTCTTTTTTAGAAAGAAGTGTAGAAAGATCTTAAAGGCAGTCTTCAGTAAAATCTTTAGTGATATTGAGTTTACTAGTAAACATCTAGTATAAGCATATTGTTAAGGAGGTCCTTGGTTGTAAAAGGCTCCTATATGCTTGGGTTCAATAACCTTTTATGAGAACCTGTGAGAACATGTAAAACTCACAAATCATACTTAGCCACTTGATCATGGGATGATATTTGGGATTCCAAATCCTTTTGTACCAAAAGGTAAATTGAGTATGATGGTGTTATAATTCCTTCAACCGATATGCTAGCCTAAAACCTTTATGGTTTAAGGATTGTAAATCATGTAGTGTACCACAGCAGAAGGTAATCTATTGGCATATGTTATGTTATCCCACTTAACATTAAGGGGAGTGTTTGGAACATAATGATTAAGTGGTTTGGCTAACCCTTAATGTATATGGGTCCATCACTAATATATAGGTTAATATTTAATAATATGAAATATTTATATTTCTATTATTAAATATGCTAACCTAGGTATATACTTTAGGTTAAATATTTAATATCATGAAATGATTATATTTATAATATTAAATATTATAAACCTAAGTGTATGTGTCAACCATTTTAGGTTGAAAAGGTGGGTCGGAGACATACCCAATCACCTTATATAAAAGGACTTTAGGTCCTCATTTGATATATTCGAGAAATATATCAAAGGTGTGCAAATCAAGTGATTTGGTTTTACCCTTGGTAAATAGGGTTTCAAAGGAGGAGGTGATCTTACTGGATGTAAAATAAGTTCTCTGAAGTAAAAGTTATTTTCAAAGTGTTTTTACCTATTGGGGTTTTCCACTATAAATAATGTGTCACTTGTGTTATTTATTTCCTTAAGTATTTCTTTATTATTTACTTATGTTATGATGTAATCTTTTTATTTAAATATTTATTGTAACATTATATAAATTCTAACATGATATTCTAGAGTTCACTAAAAGAAATTTGTTGTTATAGCACTTGCATGTTGCACATACGATTGTAAAGGTGCATGGTTATTAGTAGCATGTGACCTATTTTGATAAGTGCATGCGTGGTGAAGGGAAATTCCCCACCCCTATAAATATATATTTAACTATGTAGTTTAGTAGTAAAGAATTATTGTAGAGTTGTGCTATGGGTTTTGATGCGCACATGACTCATGGAGATACTTTACAGTGTATGAAGCTTTTTCATTTTACAGTATTTATGAAATGGAATATATTGGTTGGATAATGGTGTTAGACATGACTAAATTTGGTTATGGTATGGTTAATCTTATCTTAGTTATTTTTTAATTCATCGATTATGTTTTCTAAGATCTAGATCTGGTTTTGCAGATGTGGATTAAGTATGATTGATTAATAATTTGAATATTTTGAAACATCATCATGCTAACATCCTGTAAAAGCAAATCTAAAGAGGAACCTAATACGTTTTCATTATTTGGGTGAGTGCTCATCTTAGGTGAGTGATGTTCCAGAGGCACTGGGTTATTCACATAAATTCTATGTTGCATCAATCTTCTTTCTTCCATTTTTGCTAACCTCGCGAGGAAGGAATGTGTGTTAGATTTTGTTTTATTGATTGCTTATGTTAGATCATGGATTTCTTGGATTTTATTTTTCTCACTTACTTTCTTTAAATATCATATAAAAATGAAAAGTGTCTTCCACGTATTCCTTGTTTTTATTCCCCATATCTTTCTTTATCACATTGTATCACTTATTATTTTCCTCATTGAATCTCCATATGTTGTTTTGGATCTAAAGAGAACCCTTTCATCCTTTCTTATAAATATCATTTAAATAGGGGTTTAACACGTTACATACACACTCCCTCACACACATCCAAAAACACAAACTAACATACACATCTAAACATACCTTACTAGGTGAAACTATTGGTAATTCATCACCCGGTTGGAAAGTCATCGCGATGTTTTAGCCACATTATAAATTTAACAAAAATTCAGGCCTCATGTACCTTTGGGTATATTGAGAACTCTAAAGTCAAAACATCCTGAAACCAACCTTAGATTGGCCATTTTCCTAGATTCATCTTTTAGCCTTTTTCTTTTATTTTTTCACACCCTTTTAATAATCATGATGATAAAAATTTATTTCTTGATTTATTTGTTAATAAACTACATAAACAAATGTTTATCTACTTCATGCCTATTATCACTTCTTCTCAGGCCAAGAAAATGCAAGTATACACCTCATCTAATGACATTTCCACTTCGATGATATTTCCCAACAATATTATGAACTTTATACCACACTTTTGATCTCCAAACCTTATGTTTCCATGGTATTGCTTCATGAAAACCATGTAATCCAAAATGTTACTCATATTGAAACCAACCCTTCTAGACCAACATTTCCTTAGTCCATTTCTTCTAGACCATATTCTCCTCCATTACATGCTCCTTTAGAGACTCTTGGACCTTCTACTATCCCTTATGGATGTTCATAGTTTTAAAAACTCCTTGATGCTAATCCTATCACCCTTTATGACTACCTATTTTGTAATTCCTCCACAATCCCTCAATCCCATCAATTTACTCAATTGGTGGATCCCATTCCACCCAAATCACCTCATATCAACATTATCCCTACTTCATCTGCTACTTATCACTAGTATGCTTATTTAACCATCTCAACAATCACACTTACAACATAACACAACCTTACCCCTTATCTCTACTTCACATGTTCATGCCAATGTAATCACCTCATAACCTCATCCATTTGAATCAATGAAAATCCATAAATCTCCTCTTTGGGGTGCCTTTAGCTACATACTTCCTAACCAATCTATTCAAGTATCCCAACCACCTATCACTTACATCCCAACCAACCCCATAGAAAATCAATCAAACATTCTTATTTCACAACAAACTCAATCTAACTAATATTACCACATCCCTATATCTTAACATCAAGCTTTATCTCAACCCATTCAATCACAACCCCTCAACTATATTCCCCTTACCAACCACTTCCACCAACACAAAAACATACCCAAACATATCAAACATATCAACAACCCAACCCATCTACCTCATATGTATCACAATCTCATCCTTCATCATCTCCACCATCTAATGATCACTTACAAGCACTATTAAGTAGAATTATTAACCTTGAAGCCATAACCTTGGGATCCAAGACCACTTTTGTGTGATCAAATCTACAACAAACCCATCAATTCATCCATCCCCATGAAATAATATCCTCCTCATTGGTAATTACTAATTTTTTCCAATGTTTAATAGTAAGGAGGATACCCAAAAAACCTTCAAGATTTTCAAAATGCATGTTACCTTATCACCCATGATCAAGATCTCATGCTCTGCACATTTTGCGTGTCATTAGTGGGCCCTAAATTGGATAGGTACAATAGTATTCTCCAACACTCATTATTAACCTTCATTCAACTTGTGTAATTATTTGTGGAACATTTCTTTATCAAGATTATGTGTAAGATTATCATCATTGACCTTTATGCCATCCAAAGAATATGACTATGAATCTATCACATATTTCATCACATGATGGTGTAACATCATTAACTAATTATCATTCAGCCTTCTAGAGAGTGATATTATTGAACTATTCTCAAGTTATTATACAAAGCACATCTCTTCAAATATTCAAATTCACTATTTCTTAGAAACTTGAACTTTATGCCCTTAAGCAAGGCCACCTTAAGCTTCAATCAAAAACTCAAAATTGATTTTACTAAATCATGTATGCATGGTGAAAAACCTAAAATTTCCACTAATACCATCATTATTCAATCTTCATATGCATCCACCTCTTACACGTAACCTCAACGAGCTCCTAGACCACTTCCTAACTATACCAACCTGGGAGAATCATATGGTTTAGTATTTGACAATTTTATGGAGGTCCACCTCATTCAACTTCCCCCATCCAACCCATTAATGACACGTAACCCAAACCCGTATGGTATCACAAGGGTCATTATTTTAAATATCATCAAGTCCAAGGTCACGACATTGAGAAGTTTCATTCCTTCAAAGATCATGTCCAACTTATAAATTAGGGGACCTTCAACTATAAAATCCTAATACATCAACTAATCATCCCCTTGATGCCTCTAAACAGCCATTACCTAATCATCCAATAATAAATAATTTCTAGCCCACATCTAATGAATCTAATGTTCGCACAATTAACACTATAAATCAAGATCCCGCATTATTCTCTACATCCACTACCCCATTATCTACCACATCTACCTTTACTTTAGACACTCCTTATTTTAGAAATAATAACGTACGTATGAGAAAAAAATTTGAGGTAGAAGTTTGGTATGTGAGGAATACATGGAGGTTGTGAAGAGGTTACGCACCGTTGAATACCGGACCAATCAAGAGCACTCCATTTTATCTCGGGAAGGACTACTTGAGAAGAAAAACAAGGCTATAAGATAGAATTAAAAGCATCACTTGGAGGATTTCCTAGCATGAGATAGATCCGAGAAGCGAGGTGCTTCTAGAAGGTCATGTCAATCCACATTTTAAAAAAATTAATGATTATAAATAACATAAAAGAGAAAGTACTACTATAGTTGTATAATCTAGGTATCTCACACAAGCACAGATAATTTAAATATAATATAAATAATGAATGTAAGATTAAATTTAAAGAGGGTGATGGGTATCAAGGTTTGCATATGAGGTATGGGGTAGTATGAAGGCACAGGTGAAGTTACGGGAGGTTTTGAGGACTTTTGGTGGGTGAATGAGCTTGTTCCTCTGGGGAAAATATTAGACATAAAGACCAATGCTTTGGTTGAGGAACGGATTCTCGTAACTAGTTTTAGCCAAGATCGGTTGGCTAACTAATCAAAGTAGGGGTAATTAGGTTTCAAAGGTAAAAATGTTTTTGTTGTGGTTCTATATGATTACACAGTGTTGGGAAGGTTTATGAAAGTTGTTGGGTAGAGGGGCTATGAAATGTATTCAGGAGAGAAAGGATCTATACAAGAAAAGACAATAAGAGATCTAAGACAAAAGTTAAGAACTAACAACTTAGTTAAGATACTTAACTAAATATATAGAGATTGGTAGATGTCGGTGATTGGTGGGTGTTTTTGAGGAGAGGCAGGCCAAGATCTAGTGCCACAAAAACAAATACCGAGTGCTTCTTTGTGTGAGTGGTGTTGATCGAGAGAACACTTGACACAACTCACACAAGAAGTCATGTGCAAGAAAAAGGCTAGGTTTAAGGGCGTGAATGCATAGGAAGAACACGAGCATGGAGGGAAAGTTCAAGTATTTGGGACTTAGCATATTTTGAGCATGAAAACCTATTTTTAGAAGACGGTGTATGGGACACACCAATGATGTAGGGACGTGCGCGCCACGCATTGCCTATCTTTAGAGGATCAAATCAAAGATTGTATTTCATGGAGGTGAGCTAAGAGTAGAATTTTCACTTGATTAACTACAAGAGGTCTATAGATAGCACACTTGCATGTGTTGTTATTCTTGTAAATAATGTGTGGCTATTAATAACATGCAGCCTACTTTTGGAATAGAGAAGTGGTGAAGGTAAAGTCCCTAACCTATATATATAATGTGAATCACATAGATAGATATATGTATTGAGAGGTATACATCAAGATTATTATATTAGATCCATATGCGCATTGATATAGGATGCCATTATTGTAAGGAGCTTCTGTGTTTATTAATAGATGGAAGTTATTGGCTGAATCTAAGTGTTATTCCTGTGTGAAATCAAGTAGTGCATGTTCTTGATTCAATCATGATTATTGTTTAAAATTGTTCCTTCATAAATCTGTATATGGTATGCATTATAGAATGATGGATTAGTTATGGATCTATATGTTTATTCCATCATCACGCTAACATCCTGCAATAAAGAACCTTAAAGGGGAACCCGATACCTTTTTCATTTTAGGGGAGCGCTCGGTCTAGGGTGACTGATGTGCCAAAGACGACTAGGGTGTTATCTCGGTAATTCTAGGTTACATCATTAGTTCCGTTGTGGGGACCTCTTTTTTAGTTGTTTTTAGGATGATTTGCGATGAAGACATACTTGCTAACCCTAGCAAGTATTGAGGAGTGGATACATAATCTGTAGGAAGAATATGCACGGTGGTTCAGCAATGGATCTAATTTTAATGCACGCACTTGGGTAGAATAGAATCAGATGACAGCTTATATGAGTGCTTTTTCTCCATCTTTTTAGTATAATTATATGAGTGGCTGATTGTATATGCATCTAAGTAGAATTGGAGGTATCACGCACTTGTCTGAACACAAGAATAATTTCAAGCCCTTTATGATGCTAACCTGATCTAGACTCACACTGTGGATACGTGGTTTTGTGGTGTTCTAAATATTTATATTCTAGAATATTCAATTTTGACATATTATTTCCTGAAGGTAGATGAATTCTAGTTTTTGTGGTATCCTAGAGAAACATATATGCAAGGAATTCCATTGGCGATCAAGATTTTGATGGTAACTTTGAACTTGGAGAGTAAACCAATGGCTAACTAAACCTCACCGTACGTGAGGGTAGGAATAGGTTCGGTGAAAGATGGTAGACCTAGCATCAAAAAGGTAGAGAGAGGAAAGGTGGCTTAAGTATAATGAGGCATGCGAGAGGGAGATAGAGAAGCGGCGTCTGTTTGCAGAAAATATGGTGTTGAGGAGAGAGATGGCTCATGAAGGATTTAAAGCTCACATGGAAGACATGGAGCTAGAGCATTAGGAACTCCCCCATCTTGGAAAACATGATAGGATCCCCCCTTGGCCTCACATGGAAGTACGCTAGCTGAGACTACTTGGTTTATAGGCACACATCTTAATCCACCTAGTGACCTAGCCCTTATGCTTGGTTTTTCAGTATCTAGTATGACCAGTAATCAACAAGCAAGTTTGGGAAGTAAGAGAGCAAGTACATCAATGGTAGGATAGGTGGCTTCAATGTCATTCGAAGGTGTGTTTTCAGGCACATCATCCACACGTAGAACATAAGCACATGAAATGTTGGGTTTAACTCTGGAATCGAAACTACCTCATTGGTATGTAGGGTTTTAGTATAGTACTACTATCGAGAGAACAAGGGAGTACATCTAAAAGTTCTATTCTAGCTACTAGTGGAGGGTCAGGAGGTATAGGTAGTTCTAGTTCCAAAGTGGATCTAGTGGCGAGGGAAACACGGGAGGTTCTGGATTAGGTGGTCAAGGTCCACAAGTAACCACAAAAATTTATATGGATATGTCTCTCTGTCTTTCAAAGTATAGAGGCATAGAGGATGTTGTTGATCATGTGCACATGTGTGAAATCTAATGGCATGTAAAAGGGATCATGGTTTTTGAGTGCAAGGCAAGTCAATTTTCTACTACCTTGCAGGGATTAACACACAGTTGGTATAGGAAGTTTGACCCTGATCAAACTTACATGGATTATGCAACGTTGAAGGATTCTTTCTTAAAAGAGTTCTATATCCTAGAATTTGAGCAGAAAAGTATTAACGTGCTCAAAGATATCAAGAAAGTCACCAATAAGAGTGTACATGAGTATGATGCCCACTTTAAGACACTTATATCTATTTTTTCTTATGATATTAATGCCATCCAACATGCACAATGGTTTTTTGGGGGATTGATTACACCATCCGTAAGAAGAACTGTCACATAAGACATACACTTTGTCCGCGCAAAGCACTAGAAGATGATTTACGTGCTAAGGTAGTTAGGGGCATTCACAATGGTGTTATTCCATTCTTAGAGGCACATATTACGGCTATGGCTAAATAGTTAGAGAAGCTATCAGCAAATTCAGCCCATGAAATGCACTCGGGACTTTGGTGTACAAATTATGAAGTAGAAGGTCACACAAGGATTATTTTCCTCACGAGAATAGTACACTCATTCTTGTTAGATTATGATATTTTTCATTTGAATCATGATGCTAGTCATTGTCCTTTATTACAACGTGCAATAAGAAATAATGTCTCCATCTTTTGCAAAATTTATAGGTCCATGACCCATGATAATCTGAGGATTATCGATTGATTGGTCGATCCGTGATGCTATAGGCATTGGGGTATGATTGATAAGTGTAATAGATAATTCTAAGGGTAAGAATGAGTACCAAGATCGGGATCATAATAAAATGCACTATAACAGGAATGAGGGCCATTTTGAAGGAGGTCATGGAATAGGACATGGATATCAAGGTGGATATGGAGGATGAGGCCTTTCGGAGGAAGAAGTGATTTTCCTCGAGGAATGTGCTATACATGTGGATCCCCTAATCATTATAGGTGTGAATGTCCCTAGAATGTTACATGTTCTTTTTGTAGAAAGAATCATAGCTATGAGGAGTGCTTGGACTTATATGAGCGTATCGATGAAACAACATAAGTAGGAGAACAAAGGTGCAAGGATGGTTAGGATCCAATGCATGGAGGAAAACTGGTAGATGCCAAAGATAACACAAGAACCTGAGGCCTTAACTGTCAATATTACCACATGCGTTGAAATGGCACGCATAAGAGAGGCATCATACTAGAATCCTACGATCACCAAGGAGGAGGTTTTTCATGCAAGGTACCTAGATCTGACTCATCAAAAGGAGTTTTATTAAGATACCATGGAAGTGCTAAGGAATCTTCAGGGTGAAATACAATACTTAAAGGAGTAGAAGAAAGCATTAGAGACAATCCAAATTGATATCGATGATCTAAGAGAAGTATGTAAAATGTTGCACTAGGAGAACATCATCCCACTATTAGGAAGTTGGTTAAAAGGGAACACTCCATGTGCAAGTATTGAGACAAGATGTCGAATCTACATGTAAATATTCCCCCTGATAGCATTGACTATGACAAAGAAATTACTCTGAATGCTATTGTGGATGGATGGTTGTTGAGCAATATTCTAATAGATACAGTGCAGAAGTAAATGTGCTTACATTAGATGCATGGGTACAAATGGGGAGACCCCCATTACAGCCATCATCTAATGTGTTGTTTATGGTGAACTGAACTAAGGAAACTCCCATAGGAGTTTTAAAGGATGCATCTATAACTATACAAGGGGCCAAGTTCACTGGGGATTTTGAGGTATTAGCACTTGTGGAAGTAGATAGTTTTCCAGCCTTGCTTGGATGCCCTTGGTGTTATGTGAATAACGCTGACTTGAGATTCAATAAGGGGTATATCAGCTTTGATAACAAGGAGAAAAGGGTTGTGATACATTTGAAAAATGGAGATCTACACCATATGTTGAGCCTCTAAGTGAGGAGGACTTAAACAAGATCTATGTCTACATTTTTAGGATCCAGAGGTCAATGAGCCATCAAAGGAAGGCATTCTATAGTGGGAGGATTCTCATTCTATCAATGATACTACAAGTATTGCTTGTGAAAATTGGGCTCATGGTACATATGAACTAGTAGGATGCAAGGTGAAAAATGTGGTTGCGCATAAGAAGGGGCTTCGTTCTATTTAATGGATAGGTGGTGCAGTACCCTAGTATACATGAGCAGAAGATCTTCCTATATTTTTGAAGCCATGGAGGCACGGTGCATAGACCAAGTCATGAGAAGAGATATGTTAGCATATGTCCTACGTGGGATGGTAGTGTACTAGTGGGTAGTTCATAGATATAATCTTATGAAGTGGAAGGATATTAGAATTTCCTTATCTACCATGTTTGTAAGAATTAATGCACCTATGCAAACCTACACTTATAATGGTGATTAACCTTCTCAAAGATCACATTCGGTAGTGTGAGATATTATAGACAATGGGATATGAAGCATTACCACCTTCACTGGGTGTATATACTATATTCAACTCTACAAGGATGTTGTAACACCATTGACAAACAATTATATTTTCCTTTTTCATTACAAGTGTTGGCATGTGATTTTCTTAAATGATGTGTGTTCCTAGATTGTTGAAAATCATGCTGTTATGAATAAATCATTTATGCTCTTAGATGCACTTTGGGTGAGTGATATTGCTTTCAAGAATCCACTTTCACTTCTTGTAGGTGAGTTACAATCTAGCTTGGAGAGTTGCCAACTGATCTCTTTTACTAAATCATCCTTGGATAAATTGCAGTGATCCAAGGAATGTTTTAAATCTCCTTACTAGACTGAATGGTAAAATTGACATTCATAGGTGTAGAGACGTAGAAGACTGAACTTTGTTTGTTACAAATTCTTTGGTCTTGTATGAACGTGACTTCATTCGGTTATATGTTTGTGATTGGGTCTTTAGGATTGATCCCTTCAGATATTAATGGCGTAAACAAAATGCAGTCTACTTCATGACTAAGAAGGGAATAAGAATCCTAAAACTAAATGATTATCCTAACAGTACCCTAAGCTAGGTAAAAGCACCTACTTCCTAGCTATGTCTACTTATTTGGGTTTCAATCTAACCTAAGCTCATGTGCTAAATGAATAAGGGAAATATTACTAAAGTAATGCTAGGCTATTATGAACCTAATGCCTAATACTATATGGTTGTGAATTGATCTAACCTAAGGTGGAAATTACCTATGGCAATGTTTTAAGACCTAAGGTAAATATTGTTAGACTAACCTAAGTTTTGGGAAATCTATCCTAAACTATTAAAAGGGAACCTAAGGGTTGCATGGTATTATGGTGACAGTTTCTAAGGGAATTTAATTGATTTGATTTTTGGTTAAATGAATGGAGGTACAACCAGTTTGGAAAAGGCTAGTAAAATTTAGTGGAGGCATACGTGGAGGCTTCACTAAAGTTGGAAATGCATGCAAAAGTGGAAATAGGTTTTGCTAGTTTTAGGAGGCGGTGGCATGGAGAGATAGGTGGGAATTTTGTAATTAATGGCATTAATGGACCTTAGTATTTACATGTAAACCATCTTGGAAACAAGGGAGGAGGATTTGTGAGGGGTTGTTTGGTCTTGCATGTCTCATGATTTTTGTATGCATAGAGCTATCTGGTTCTTCGAACTAGCAGTTTGAATTTTACTTTGTGGCTATTTTTGCTTTCTCTGGCCTATTTTTGATTGAAGGAAAGTATATTAGGAATTTGAGGAAAAGAGGTTTGGTTGTTAATATTTCGTGGAGAAGAAAAAGAGTTAGAAGCTCAGTGGAAGTCTCCTATGAATTAATAGAAGCAATATCAAACATGATAGGCTCTAACCATTAAGATATCTTGGTTTCTTATAAATGATTCATTAAAACAATCCTACTCTCATGAGATAAATGTTTTCATGATTTTTCTCGGTTATTTGCTTTCATGACTTTATGAATCTCTTTGGTTTTGGATGTAAATCCATTACAAAATAATGTTATCTTTTGGAAACTCTCTCTGTACAAGTTCGGTGGTTGCATGCATGCAAAACCTATTTTGAAGCTCTGTACTTCATTCTGAACATGTGTTCAAAGTGGTGTTATCCTAAACTGGCATTCGTTGCTTTGTGTGGTTTTGTACTTTTATTGAGCCTTGTGTTTCATTTGAACTTGTATTAGAAATTTTTGTTTTGTTTTTAGCTTGTACTGAAGCTTTCCATTGTTCTGAACTTGTGTTCGAAGCTTCGTGTTCGGCACTAAACTCATATCCAATACTTGTGTGGCATTTGAGGCATTGTGTTTGGTTTTATACTTGTATTCTGAGCTTTATTTTTTTACTCATATTCAAGGTTTTGAATACGTAGAACTCATTATGGGACTATTTGCTCAAAGAATCTTGGGGAAAGTAGTTTTGGTTTGATAGATTTGTTAACCTCTTTTGAGATCTTCTCCTTGTAATTTTTTGAGTTGGAATGGATGTGGTACTTCTGTCTTTGAGACTGTACAATGTTCTTGAAATGGTAAGGGCGTGTAAGTATTGAGGTTATTATTTCCTCCTCAGCCCTGAGAAATCCCGCATCTTGCTGAAGACTTGACTATTGTGTTTGAAGGATTAATGACTGGAAATGTATCTTGTTGTGGGTTTGGTTTGATATAGAGTTTGTTGGAACAGTCATTAACAATTTTTGAGGTTTTATGGTAATGCAGTATGCATTCTCCTTTTTGTGATTAACATTTGAAATGAACACCTTCTCTGTCACAATATTTATAGATGGAACTTGAGAGTCTTTGTTGTGATTCTATTTCAGTCACGTAGGAGGTAAAGTGGAGACATTGTTTGACTTATACGTTTATTGGGTTTTCTTACTCACTTCTTGATCCTCTTAAATTGACTTCTAGATTTTAAGGAAGGAAGAGTTGAATACTCTCTCATTCTGAATCTTGTTGATAGGATTTATCACCTCTGGTTTGGGGTTGTTTCACTTAATTTGTCTTCATGAGGACCACAAACTTTATGTCTCTATTATTTGGAGCCATGTAAGACCTAGAATTTAGGAATGCGCTTGTTTTAGGTTTGATAATTTAATTGAAACTTGTTTATCTTATACTATTTTTGGTTTTCTATTCTTTGTTAGATTCATCAAATGAATCTCTGGGTCAATGAAAAGAGAAAGGAATATGCTCTCTTGTTGATAGTATACTATTTTTGGGACTGTACTATGTACTCCTTTCCATGAATTGAATTTGAACTTGTGTTTAAGGAATTGGAATAGATAAACCAGGTGGTAATGATTTGAAGGGAAACTTGAAGTGTGCTTTCTTCTAACTGTATGTTCAGTTTTGTTTTCTCCTTGGGAACTTGTATAAGAACTTCTGAGTTGGAAATTAGAGATGGAATTCATTTGATATTAGAAATGAAATGAATTATTTATTGGACCTTTTTCCTTTTGAGATCCTTTAACCTTTGAAAAGATAAGTTCATTTGATAGAACTTCTCTTAATCTTGATTCTCTTCTTGGTTGTAGAATGATTTTCTCTTAGGTCTGGTCAACTTCTAGGGTTCGGTTTTCTTTTCTTATGTATTGTAGGAAATAGTGCGTAACCACTCTTCCGAGATGTGAATTTCCTTGTGAAAAACAATTGGATGACAAGACCTTTTACTTGTTTAAAAGTAATTGATAGGATCAATTAAACTATATGTTATAATGTAGATGTTGCGGATCATATTATGCTCATTTCTTAAAAGTGAATTTAGAATATTTAATTGTACTTATTTTCTGGTTGATATTACTTATGCTTATTTGTATAATATATTAATTGTTTCATTAAAGCAGATTTGTTTTAATGGAACTATTAGTGGAATGCACTTCGTTTTAATGCTTAGTGCTTATCATGCTCGATTGATTGAATCGACTTGTGCTAGAAAGTTTTGCGAGATGGACATCGTAAGTGATAAAATAAGGTAAAAACTTTTATGATGCATTGGCTTATTTAATTCTGGATCTTATGTAAAGAGTTTTGAATCATTCTTGAGTTGTATTGGAAAAGAAAAGTGATGTTCTTTTAAGATATTAATTCTGATTGACATGCGTAATGTCCAAATGCATAGTCTTGTAAATGTATATTTATCATCTTGAATTGAAAGGTTTGAGTTGGACTTCAATTTGTGGTGTGAATTATTTTGTACTTGTATGACGAAATAGTAGTGATATCTTGGCGGTATTCTTTATATCTATTTGTGTACTTTTCTTTTATCGATTTAATAAGTTAGTTAAAGGGGATAGTATAATTCCCACTTATTATAAGAAACTTGTTAAACTACAAAAGATGTCTCTCTTTATCTACACAACTAAATTTTAATAATGAAATATGCATCATGCATACAATTAAACTATATGAGCAATGTTAATGATAAAAGGTTATGTTAATCCTAACATCTAACCGCAGTAGAGGAAGACTCTTCTGTCTCAAAAATGAAAGATAAAAGGAACTGTGGTGATGATCTTTAATCTTTGTACTTTGTTGTGAAGTAAACACTAGTTGAATCTAGGTTGATGACACACTTGATTTGGAAAGAAATGTTGTATTAGGAATTAAACGTTTGATTTTTGTTGTCCTATTTTTGGGATAACTCTGGTTTTCTTTATGCCATGTTAATGAACATTAATGCAAACATGAGATAATGAAGTTCTCAATAAAAATTCGATTAATTATGGATATAGAATTTAATGAATGTTGGAACTAGGGTTAGGCATAGTTATTGTAATCTATATCTTAATCCAATTTAATTATGAATTAATGACCACTAAGGAGTATGTACATAGTGATGAGTTAGTTCTAACGGATGTTGGCACATGCCGACTACAGATCGAACCTTCAAGAAGACCAAGGTATTCTCAAGGATATAGTGTTGCAAGATTGACATGTGACAACACCCATTTGTATTCATTCATCTAGATCTACACACATCCGGACTTCAACTTAGTTTCTCTCTAGGTCAAGTTAGTAGGATGATTAGGATAAGGAGTAGTTTTCTATGACTTAGGGTACCTTTGCACATTCGGTTGACCTAGGTCGATCGAGTATGCCCATATACCCTAAGTCATCATGAGCGTCTTCCTACATCAAATTATGTTGCTAACCTGGACTAGGGTCAAACCTTGGGCAAGTGGACTAACGGTAGTCAGTAAAGACCATTCTAGATAACATAGAGTGAGGTGAAGGACGTATTCTAAAATGACGTGTATGTCGTCTAGGAATAGTAACATGAACAATATGTTGAAAATATTTGGCTAAAGCATTGCAAGTTATTGGTTGTGTTGTCCTATGTCACCTAGTTTAAAGTAATGTGATTTAAGATGAATATTGGTAACAAATATTCAGATAGGTTCTTTAAACAAATCACTCAGTACACGGAATAGGGTAGGAAAACCAAGTATATGTAGTATACATAAAGTATTCTATACTTTAAGTTAACATGAGAAATCGGTTGGTAACCGAGTCATGGACTGAGAGATCGGTATTAAATCAAGTCATTATAGCTGCATATGGTTATCTATTATGAGATTGATTGGCATGGAATGTGTGTTCTAAATGATGTTTTATTTAGAACAGAGAACATTGCATTTCAAAAAAAAAAACCTTGTTTCTAAAGTCTTAAAATAGGAATGTTACATCTTGGTATCAGAGCTGAAGGTTGTAGCTCTTGGACCTATTATGTCCATAATCTGATGAAACTTAAATTTTCTTGTTAACAAAAAATGGTTAGAAGAAGAGGAAATGTTGTAAATAATCATGTGCCTAAGGAAGGAGAAGCAATCGCCCAAAAATTTGATGAGATCTTTGCTTCCCTATTGGAAATAAGAGATCATTTGACTGCATCTTGAACAACAAGTAATGGGAAATGAGGAGGAAGAAGATGCTTAGTAATAATAATCAGCCACCTCCGAGGACAATGCCAATTTAGGTGTTCATAAAAACAATGTAAACATACCCGATCATCCCGAGAAAAAAAGGCTAGGGCGGCAGTTGAACTCACTAATGATATAAAAAGGATAAGTCCACCCAAGTTTGATGTCACCACATTAGGAGATGAAGATGAGAATTGGCTCAATGAGATGGAGAAGTACTTTGCAATAAAAACTTTCTCGGAAGAAACAAAGACGATATGGGGAGCATATCGGCTTTCCCATGAGGCATCTTTATGGTGGGACAGCCGTAAGGATGAGTTAAAAATTAATGAAACTAATATCACATGGGATCAATTTAAAGGTTACTTTAGGCAACGTTGTCTACCGCAACTATACTATGATCAGAAAATCACTGAATTCTAGAACTTAGCTCAAGGAAAGCTAACTATAACTGAGTATTAGGAGCAGTTCACTAAACTCCTTAAGTATGTACCTCAATATCAAATTGATAAAAAGTTTAAGATATGGAAATTCATCATGGGATTGAACCCCGTTATAGGAGGAGAGGTGGATGTTCATAGCCCAACACAATGGAAGGGGTTGTTGAAAAATACATAAGGCAAGAAAAAAAAAAATTGAAGGCAATTTCTACCCATAAGGAGGAAGTAAGGGAAGAAAATCCCCAACTTCTCTTCATCATATCTTGCACCTAAGAAAGGACCATGGAAGAAATTTGGAATGAAATGTAAGTTTTCAGCTAATAATAATAAGAAAGCGAGAACAAACAAGTATGTTGGTAATGTACGAAAAAAAATTTGTCAAGAATAATAATAACAAAAAAATTCCTATGGTGGCTAGAATGATAATTCTAAGGTGAAATAAATATGAGCCTAGAAAGGGTGTTTCACTCGAATGACTCTTTCCTATAGAAAGAGATAAGAGTTAGGGTTAGGAGGAATACCTATAGAATGTCGAGATGGTGTGCGCGTACCATAGAGAAAGATCAGCCGATTGCGAAGAACTCCTTTTTATCTTGGAAGGACTACTCCGAAATAAGAACACAAGACCACAAGATTTTAATTAGAAAATAAATGAGGAACTGCCTTGGGCCAGAAATATAAAACTTCCTTTCGAAGGTGGTCAGTTCCCTGCTAATAATATGAATTAACACAAAAGACTCGTAAGATATCAATTAAGTTGTTTTGTTGAACTGGGTAGGGAAAGGCTGGTTTTCTCGGTTTTGATCGAGGGAACCGGCCGGCGTTCTCTCGATAATCGATGCCGATTCTTGATAACCGATGCTTTGGTTCTGATAACCGATACCGGTGGGTTATAGGATCTTCTTGGTAGCTATGGTGTTTGTAAGGCTGGTTTATGGATGATATTAGGAAATGAGATGATGAGGGGTAAAAGAATAACAGTTAGATGCAATGGCACGTTGGGTAGTGGACTCAGAAACGGATTTAGGAGGACTGAGATTCAAGAAACATAAGAAATGTTATAACAGAGGACATGCAAGATGTGACTTACTGGTTTTGACCAAGATGCAAGCTGATCTCCTTTGCTGTAAACACTTCGGTATTTCCACTCATCTCTGCTTGGTCAAGTGAAGATCTGGACTCTGTTCCTCACTCGCAATGCTCTCTGTTGATCCAGAAATCCTTTGACTGATCTCCAAAAATGAAATTCCGATCCGTTGTTTTGGTTTGGGGAGCCCATTTACAGGGAACCGATGGCGGTTACGTAACCGACGGCGGTCGAGTAGGAACCGGCATCGGTAAGGAAAAAGTAGGCTATTTTTAGTAAAATAGCCCACCTTCCCTGCTTTTCTCCCGAGAGATCAGTTGCGGGCTTGGTCAAGTGGCTAGAAGGTCGGCTTTGGGTGCGAGTAAGGAGGCATTAGTTATGGATGTGAGTCTAGACCAAGTCATGGGTCTTAATTAGGTTAGTTTAGGGTTAGGGCTAGGTCATGATGAGGTGGCAAAGTGAGGTGGTGGGTAAGGTGATGTGGATTTATCAATTATAAGGTAATTAATAAATAATTGTGTAAGGTTTAGGTGATGAGGTTAGATTGCGAGATGAGATGCGGGTCACAAGGGGTCGTAAGACACAAATTTGGTGTCTACATTAGCCCCTTATTGTCGTGTAGCTTGTTTTGTAAAGCTACATGGACAATAATATGAAGTGGTTACTCCTGTTAAGGGTATAGGTAATCCCCCTCAAATCTATCACAGATTGAGTGAACGAGAAATCAGGGATAGGGTTGATAATGGGTAAATGGGGTAGAGGGGATGGTAAGATGGTGGGGTAGGTTCAAGGAAGCAGACGCATATTGAAATGCCATAGTACGACTAGGGTACATGATTTGACGAGCAAACCAGCAGTGCAGAGGCAAAGGTCGATAGTTTATCCAAACAAGGGTGATATAATCCTGGTATCCAAGGCATAGGAAGTAGCCCCAGGGTATATAACAGGTAAGGTACAGGAACGTTTAGGCATGTTCGGCAGTACCAAAAGGTTGGTTTGGTTGAGATAAACGTCACGGTCTAGGTCTGGGCAAAGTTGGTCGACAGATCAAGTCAAGGACCCTAATCATGCTAAAACACGAACAGGTGAGCTCGATTGAACAAAAAACTACCGGATGGGTGGATAAAAGTGTATGGTGTTGATTTTGGGTAAGGGATGGAAGTGGTGCGGCCGTGGGTCGGGCCAAGTTGTTGGGTTGCGGCCTTGGGTCGGGCCAGAAGGGTAAAGGGAGGCCTTGGGTCGGGCCAAATAGTGAGGGCGAGGCCTTGGGTTGGGCCAATTGGTAGGTTGAGGCCTTGGGTCGGGCCAAATTGGTAGGGCGAGGCCTTAGGTCGGGCCAAATGGGTAGGGCGAGGCCTTGGGTCAGGCCGAATAGGTAGGTTGAGGCCTTAGGTCGGGCCGAAAAGGTAGGTTGAGGCCGTAGGTCGGGCCGAATAGGTAGGTTGAGGCCTTAGGTCGGGCCAAATTGGTAGGGCGAGGCCTTGGGTCGGGCCAAATGGGTAGGGTGAGGCCTTGGGTCGGGCCGAATAGGTAGGTTGAGGCCTTAGGTCGGGCCGAATAGGTAGGTTGAGGCCTTAGGTCAGGCCAAATAGGTAAGTTGAGGCCGTAGGTCAGGCCAAATAGGTAAGTTGAGGCCGTAGGTCAGGCCGGACAAGTGAACAAATGGTGTGCAGCAAAGGTGGATAGAGGCGATATTGGTGAAAAAGAGGCAAGGAGTAAATAAGGGCAAAGAATGGGGTGAAAGTTGGGTAGAGAACCGATGTCGATTCTGCATGACCGATATCGGTTAAGGGACCGATACCGGTTCCTTAGGGCAAAATGAAACCGATATCGGTGAAAGGCGAAAAACCTATAAAAAGAAAAATACGGCTTGTCATTGTCACTTTTGTTATTTGCAAACCAAATCGACTTGTCTGACGTGGAGAGTTGAGATTAGAGGATTGATTGAGTGAGGTGGAGCTATTGTATTGGCGGAGAGAGTTGATAGTGGGCCCGATTAAGGAGGAGGCAAAGAGCTGATTGGCGGACCCAGCAGAATCAGGATTGGAGCCATGGCATAGGCAGAGGAGCTGGAGGGGCTGGACCAGCTGGACCACTACCACCCATCCCACCATGACGACGTGTCGTCGTTCGGGTAGATTCGAAACTCTTTAATTTGGTGATTTGGTTGTATTATGCTAAATTGGGGGTTTGGGTAGGAATTAACCTTTTTTAGGAAATAATGAGAAAATGGAAATGATTTGAAAAAGGGAGAGGGTAGATAGGCTAGATAGGCTAAGGTGGGTAGGTGGGTAAGTTTTTAGGGTATTTGGGTGGGTAGATGGGTAGAAATAGGTAAAAAATGGGTTTTGGGGGCCGCGCGGGGGTTCGGCTTCGGGAGAAGACAGTGACCGATGTCGGTCACTAAGCGACCGGCATCGATCGCAAAATTTTAGGGAAAGGGAGTGTTGTTGGTGACCGGCGTCGGTCATGTATCGGCCGGCGTCGGTGGCTTGTGTGTTTTGGTTTGTGGGTTGTGTGGGTGGGTTGGTTGTTTTGGGTTTTTGGGTTGGGTTGTGGGTGGGTGTGGGTTTGTGTGGGGGTTGGGTTGGGTTGTGGGTGGGTGTGGGTTGGGGGTGGAGAAGGGTTTGGTGTAGGGTTGGGTTTTGGGTTTTGGGTGGGTTGGTTGTTTTGGGTTTTGGGTTGGGTTGTGGGTGGGTGTGGGTTTGTTATGGAGAAGGGTTTTGTGGGGTTGGGTTAGGGGGTGGAGAAAGGTTTGGTGTAGGGTTGGGTTGGGTTTGAGTTGGAGGTGGGAGAAGGGTTTGGTGTAGGGTTGGGTTGTGGGTTTGAGTTGGAGGTGGGAGAAGGGTTTGGTGTAGGGTGTTGGGTTGGGGTTTTTGTGTGGGAGTTGGTTTTGTGTTGGGGTTGGTTTTGGGTTTTTAGGGTGGTAGGTTGCTTTAGAGGGGTGGTAGAGAGTCGGGGTATGGTCGGGGATAAAAAAGGGTGTTTAGATGATAAAGTAGATGTTGTAATAAAGAGTAGGTCTAAGGATGTGGGTTGGTTTTGCAGGCACGTCAGCAGTTGACGATGCGGGATAGGATGCCCCCGCTATTGGTGCGGATGAGGCCACACGTATCTGCGGCTCATTGGGCCATCATGCGTGAGGTGGGACTCGGTGGAGTCTAGAGGCAGTGATAGAGAGAGATCACAGCCTGATGGTCGCCCTCATCGAGAGATGGGATCCGGCGACCAATGTGTTCCATCTCCCGACTGGGGAGATGACCGTCACATTGGAGGATGTGTATCGCATCCTTCGGTTACCTATCGAGGGAGAGGTAGTCTTCCAGGTAGATTCAGAGACTGCCATGGACAGCATACTGCAGGTTTTTGGGGATGCGGTCGCGCTTCGCGGCCTACCATAGCGCGAGTATCGATGCACGGTGACATGTCACGTGCGCATCGACACGAGACACGACTGGCTGTGTTGATGATGGTTGGGATCACCTGCTTCGCCCTCCCGGACTCAGAGGGAGGCCGCTTCCCATGAGCATTGATGGGGGTGCTGCTTGAGATGGTGGAGGAGCACACCTGTTACGCCAGGCACCAAAGATATCCGTGCAATTATACAGAGCTATGGGGCTATCGCCGGAGGAGGTGATTCGGTATTCATAGAGGCCTCTCGTGCCTATGTATTATTCATGTATTCATTCATTCATTTATTGTATACCGGCCTGCGAACCGAGTAGGGGTTGTATAGTGGATACCGGTCTGCGAGCCGAGTATATAGCTATTTTTGATACGAGGAGCGGCTGCGAGCCGAGCCGAGATTTTTGACAGATTATTACGGCTGCGTGCCGGTGTTGTTGTATGATGAGATCACAGAGGCCCCGATGTAGGGCACATTGTATTTTTGAAAACTTGTATATATATATAGAGAGAGACGATGTTTTGATCCACATGTAGTGTTCAAAATGTGTTTAAATATTTGGTTAATGGCTGGTAATATATAGAATGTGTGATGAGTTTAATTGACATGTTGATAGATGGATGATGCTGATGTTTTTGTTTTTTTGTACGTATATATGAATGTCATGTTATGTGATGAATTGGTGGTTTTGTGACATTGTGATATATGTAACTGATGAGTTGGATCCAAATGATGTATAGATTGATAGTTTCTTGATATCCGTAGTTGATGGTTTGTGTATTTGTATAAAATAAATGATGTTAATGAAATTGTAATGCTATGTGTGGTGGATGAACAAATGTGGTAAATTGTGTTGTTTATGTAGGAAAAGAGGCGGGCGCGACAAAAATTTAGGTGAGAAATGAAGAAAAGAACGCTGTTGAGAAAAGATAGGTGTGTAACCGATATCGGTTAGGAACCGATATCGGTAGCTGATAGACCGATATCGGTTAAGTAACCGATACCGGTTACTTAGGTATGAGCTTTTCTAAAAATAGAAAAGCTAGGGTGGCAACTTAAGTTTTAATTTTAGAGCCATGCAAGAGGTTAAATACGCGAACGCGACGCTTTTTGACGACTGAGACAGGTTTTTGCATGAGAGATTTGAGTGATAAGGAGAAAAGAGACAAGGAAAGTGAATGTGATCCGAGATTCAGAAGGCAGAAAGACAAAGTTGAAAAGGGTGGTGATCATGGCAGAACGAGGAGAAGCATCCAGCAGGCAGGGACAAGAGGGAAGACAAGGGCCACCTCAAGCTGCTGCAACCCAAGAGGTAACGTTTTGTTTGTGATTTGACTACTGCATGTTTTGTGAATAAGATGGGGGAGAGTAGGTGGGTAGATATGAGAAAGAAAACATGATAACAAGGGTTGCAGGTGAGGTAAGTGTTACGGGTAGGCAATCAGGGGTTTCAGGTATGTTTGTATGTATAAAAAGGAATAAACGAGCAAATTATTGTCGTAGGTGGTTGTTTTTAGGGAAGGTGTATGTAATTGACAGTGACCGGTAGCGGTTAGGAGGAACCGGTATCGGTTACTGAACCGATACCGGTTATGTATAACCGATACCGGTTACTGGAGGAATTTCTAGAATGTTTGAAAAACCCTGACGGATTGAATGGTTGTTTGTTGTTTTGGTGTATGCAGGAAGAGGCAGGGTTAAGGATGAATGATAGTGTGCCAGCGCTGTTGTCACGAATCTGAGCGGATGTAACACCAGCAGAATGGACATTGATAAATCGTTTGGGGTTAAGTGGAATCCGTTATTATTCATGAATCGCACGTAACCATGGTATGTTACAGGCGTTGATTGAGAGATGGAATCCCGAGACAAATACCTTTTATCTGCCAACAGGTGAAATGACAAGAATAACATTGGAAGATGTGTTTCGTATTTTGAGACTCCCATTACAGAAAACTAGTATATCAAAGGCGTTACCTAGCGCAGGGCGAGCAGCGATAATAGAAGTGTTTGGTCCATATGCACGAGACTTAACACATCGAGGTTTTTCATTCACATATGGGGTAATGTATGCAAAGACACCATGAGGAGACAAGGTTAGCATGATATTAATGATAGTGGTAGGGTATTATGCGTTACCGAGAGGCGTAAGGAGGAAGATTTCCAAAGGCATTGATGTGTGTTATCCGGGAGATGGTAGAAAGGAACGTGACTTTCGCATGGGCACTGCATATTTGGCGAGCTATACAGGGTTTATGGGCTTGTAGGTGAAATCACAGGACGACGCTGGATTGTTCATACTTATTACACTGTTGGGCCTATGAGCACATTGTTTGTGTGCGACCAATAGGCCAATCCCTCCAGGCAGGAGAGACCGGAGTACAGAGGTTGGGATTCAGACGATGGGTCCAGACAGAACAAGAGGCAAGATCTCAGGCCGTGACAGGTGATATTGTGTATTACAGGCAGGTATGGGAGAGGGTGATGGTTGCGGACATCTGTTGGAGGCCTTACGGAAATTATATGGTAACAAAGAACATAGGCTGAGGAGTTGAGGGGTGTAGAGCGACCGAGGTGGATCGTGGGGCACGAGCCGGAGTGAATATGAGAGGATTCCTATAGATCGCGTGCGGCGACAATTTGGATTTGTGCAGGATATACCCCTGGCTTATAGACCATATATGAGGATCGACGCCGAGGCAGCATTCTCACCTCCCCGGCCAACACCTCCAGAAGGGCCTGAAGAGGTAGCAGCCGATCGCAGGGTAATGGATGCAGGAACGACAGAGGCCTATAGATTATGGTGGGTAGCAGAACTGCGAGGTGTACGTGAGCGCCCTGACATTGCTGTGATTACAGCGGAGAGAGATCGTCTGCAGAGTTTAGTTCAGCAGCTCCAAACGCAGGTGAATGAGACAAGAAGATTGTTAGTGGTTGCGGAGTCACGAGCAGCGAGACTAGAGGCTGGAGTTCTCCATGCGAGAGGGCGTATTCAGATGTTACAGGAGAGATTGGTAGATCAGTGGGTGGTACCAATAGCCGTGGTACCCTTGAGGACAGAGAGGCCTGGACGAAAGGTGTCGACGATCACGATCATCACCTGGGTCGGGATGAATCGTGAGGGTTTAAGTAAATGTTATAGAGGTATAAAAATAAAGATGTCGACCTGCGTGTCGATGATAGAGAAGATGTATTTGTTTAACATCTAAATAAAACTGAATATGTATGTTGATTTGAGTTACGATAATAATAAGAATGTTTGTGTTTTGATTTTCGGTGTTTTGAAAAAAGGATAAAGAGGAATGTGATGAAATAGAAATACACAAAAATATTTATATTTACCACACATGATAGGTTATGGTAGGGGATGGTCGAGCTAACCTTGGGAGATCGATGTCTCCGAAGTCTTTGCCCTCATAGCCCATTGCACAAAGCAAGGAGGGGCCTCGGATCGATGTAGTTCTCCCTTAGGATCGGGAGAGGCGAATTCGAGGCAATTTAGTACAATTTAGGCAATTGGTTGGTGGGTAAAAATATTAAGATTGGTAAAGGTAAGGTTGATGATGTTGGTAATGAATTGGTGATGTTGTAAAAGGTATAAGGGAAGTGAAAGTTAGCCTACCCAAGTAGAAGGGAACCATGTCCTGATTAAGGTCAACACACAATCCTAGATGCGAGGCAAAGCAGAAAGAGTGCTCCGTAGGTGAAAAGAGCTAAACAAACCACACAACATAGAACGAGCTTGGAGCCCTAGGTACTGTGCATAGACGAGAAGTCAATAGGTGAAAATAGTTGTGTGATCACAATATATCGAGCGTACATTATGTCCCTTGAGTTGAAACAAATGGTGAGGTGAAGTGGATGGTATAGCTGAGGTGCAGAGAACTTATTACAAAGTGAGTGTTATGACGAAAGAGAACCTACCCTAAATAGACAAGTCCATGACTCAAAAGTCCTTTTGAATGAGGATTTTATTTTATTAAATGTAGACCGATCGATGCGGGAAGTCTACAAGGGATATTGATTGTATTATTCTTGAGGTCTTTACGGTGATCGATGCGAAAGCTTCTCGCTAAAGGCGATCCGTATAAATTGTCCTTCGAGGAGCAACTATTTATAGTAGAAGATATGATTTTAGTGCATAGCTGTCCTTCGGGGAGCAATCTATAGAGAATAGCAGCAATAATTTGGTATATAGCCGTCCTTCGAGGAGCAGATCTATATTTAATTTAGATGACTAGATGTTCTTTTTAGCATGAAGCATCTAGTTTAGTAGGAAGTTTGACTCAAGAAAATCCCTTAAGAATACGGCTTATCTTAATTCTTTGAAGTCATGGACTAGACTAAAAAGGGAAAGGTGTCGTCGAGGGGAGTGAGAATCAAACTATGTGAGCTTGATTGTTATTATGAGGTGTAGGAAACAAGTGCATGTGGTGGTATGGGAGCTCAAGGGACGAGCAGTAGGCGGATAAGAAGTGATATAACACTAATTTCAACAATAGAATGGTCGAAGATGCAAGGCATTAAGGGGCTCGGCTCAGTTTACCATTAAGCGAAGCTAGACGATAAGTACCGAGATCCATAGGTGTGAGTGATTATATAAGGCCCAATCCAATTGGGAGCAAATTTTCCATGTTTTCTCTTTTCTAGTTTGGTTACATGTTGATTCTCTTTGAGGACAAGATCACCAACCTTAAAGGTACGCTCATGAAGTCGCTTATCATAAGCACGTTTAATACATTTTTGATAGATTTGAAGGTGATCAAGAGCTGTAAGACGGCGTTCGTCAAGAAGCTCCAATTGGGCTAACCACTCTTGACGGAAATCATCGTTGGTGAGAATATCCTGAAGAGATATTCTAAGGGAGGGTATTTGTATTTCGAGAGGCAAAACAGCCTCGGTACCGTATACCAAAGAAAAAGGTGTGGCATTAGTGGAGGTACGAATACTAGTGCGATAAGCCCAAAGGGCAAAGGGGATGTGATTGTGCCAATTTCTTCCAGATTCATTGACAACTTTCATGAGGATTTTGGTTAGTGTTTTATTAGAGGACTCGGCTTGCCCATTGGCTTGTGGATAGTAGGGTGATGAGAAGCTAAGTTTGATACCAAAGTTGTCGCAAAGGTCTTGCAACAACTTGTTTTGAAAGATTTTCCATTATCTGTTATTAGGTGATGAGGAATACCAAAACGACAGATAATGTGATGGTTAATGAACTCTACGATTTTTTCTTTTTTAGTTGAAATGAGTGGAATAGCCTCCACCCATTTTGTATAATATTCTATTCTTGTGATTATCCATCGGTGACGTTGCGAAGAGGATGGATGAATCTCACCAATAAGGTCTAAACCCCATTGTGAGAAGGGCCAAAGATCTCGAGCGACCTGGAGCGGGTGGCTAGGAGTATGTTGAAGGTTGGCATGTTGTTGACACATAACACAACGCTTGACATATTCGTAGCAGTCGTTATTGAGAGTAGGCCAATAATAACCAAGGTGAAGGATTCGTTTGGCCATGGCAAGGCCGCTAAAATGTCCACCACAAATACCGTCATGGACCTGTTGGATGGTATGAGTGGCCTCCGCGCCAGTTAGACAGCGAAGGAGGATGCCATCAAAGCCACGTTTATAGAGGAGTCCCCCCATGACAACATAACGTGAAACACTTTTAAGAAAAGCACGTTTGCCGTTACTAGTAAGGTCAGGTGGGAGGACAGAGATTGTAAGGTAGTCGTGAAATTGGTGGTACCAGGTATCCTGCGAACTAGTAGACACAGTATTTATCGTACAAACTACCGGGGTTGAATAGGATGGGACAAAAAGTTGTTGGACCATGACGAATAATTCGTAGTCAATCGGTTGTGCGGCGGGAATTTGCGAGGCTAAGCAAGCCATAGTGTCCGCAAATTTGTTAGTGGAGCATGGAATGGTTTATATAGAATAGTGAGTAAATAAGGCTAGAAGTGAATCCACGTAGTGTTTGTATTTTTGAAGTTCCTCATTTTTGCATTGGTAGATACCCATAACTTGATTGAATACCAATTGAGAGTCACCAAAAATGTTGATAGATTTGATGCCTAAGTGTAACGCAACTTGAGACCTGAACAAGGGCCTCGTATTCATTGTATTATTAGTGCAAGGGAAATCAAGCCGGAATGAAAGAGGCATAGGTTCAGCGTCGAGAGGAATGAGAACAACACCGGATCCTCCGCCGTGCTGGCATTTAGATCCATCGAAGAAGAGGGTCATTTGATACAACTCTTCCCAAAGTGAAAGAGTGGCGATGAGTTCGTCGGGGAAGGTAAAATTGGTAAATTGTTCCCGAGGTAAAGGGGCCTCCGCATGTTGGTCTGCAAGAGTTTGTCCTTTGATTGACTTCTGTTGTACGAATTCAAGGTCAAGGTTAGCGAGGAGCATAAGCCATCGAGCGATACGTTGGTTTAGATGCGGTTTGGCGTACATATAATGAATGGGGTCTGTGTTGGTGATGACAAAAGTTTTGTGATTTAGGAGGTAATGTCGGAGTTTGGTGGCTACAAATGATAGGGCAAGGCACAATTTTTCTACATGTGTATACCTAGTCTCATAATCCACGAGGGTACGACTTATATAATAAACGGCCTGTTCTCGTCGTGCCGAATCCCGATGTGTGAGCATAGCACCTATAGCATGGTCAGTGGCGGAAAGATAAAGGTAGAAAGGGCGGTCGTCCTGGGGTGGGATAAGCACGGGTGGCTGCAAGAGATAGGATTTGAGAGCTTCGAAGGCTTGGTGACACTCCTCACTCCATTGAAAGGTAATGTCCTTTTTAAGAAGGTGATGAAAAGGTTGACACCGATCCGAGAGTTGGGAGATGAAACGTCGGATAGATTGGAGCTTACCTTGTAAACTACGTAATTGTTTGAGATTTTTGGGTGGGGGCATTTCTAGGATAGCTTTGACTTTAGATGGATCGACCTCAATGCCACGCAAAGAGACGATAAAGCCAAGAAGTTTTCTGAAAGAACACCAAAGACACATTTCTTTGGTTGAAGGCGATTTAGAATATTGTAACAAAGATCAAAAATAATGGTTAAAACATCGAGATGTTCACTACGATGTTTAGACTTGCCGAGAAGATCGTCGACATAATCTTCAAGGATAGTGTGCATAATGTCATGAAAAATGTAGGTCATAGCCCGCGATAGTAGAGACCAAAGATTCTTAAGGCCAAATGGCATGACACGATAACAGAAGGTTCCCCAAGGAGTTATGAAGGTAGTTTTGTGTTGATCGGCAGGGGCAACCAAAATTTGGTTGTATCCTGAAAAGCCATCCATGAGAGAGAGCATCTCATGACCTGCAGTTAGATCAACAAGTTGGTCAATGCTAGGCAAGGGGAATTCATCCTTAGGGCAAGCGAGGTTAAGATCCCTAAATCATGCATATCCGAAGTCCCCCTATCGCTTTAGTGACAGGTACGATGTTAGAAATCCATTGAGGATAGTCAATAGGCAAGATGAAGGAAACAGAAAGGAGTCGTTGGAGCTCCTCTTTGACCAAGAGAGCAATGCGTGGATGCATTTTTCTCAATTTCTGTTTGACTGGTTTGGAATCGGGGTTTAGGGTGATGTTATGGACGGCAATGGTAGGATCAATTCCTGGCATGTCAGCGTAAGACCATGCGAAAGCTTGGTTGCGAGCACGGAGAAAGGTAGTAAAGGCGGCTTGTTCTGATGTGTTAAGGGATTGTCCAATCTTCACAATGTGAGGATCCTCCTCCGTGTGGATGTTGATTTCTATGGTAGATTCATTCAGCATGGTTTGGGTTTCAGATGGTAAGGCTCATTGAATATAAGAATCATTTACACCAAGGTAAGTGAGGATGGAGTCATCATCCTAGGATTCAACAACATTAATCAAAGGCGAATCCTCTTCGATCATGTCTGGATACAGAAGGGGAAGAGAAGATGGGTCCTCATTATCGCGTTGATAAGTGAGAGGACCTATGAAGATAGCATTTATGAAAAAAAAAAAGTTAGGAGGGATGGATTCAGGGTCTATAGATTCTGTGGGTGATGATGGCAAAGTGGGTGATGATGGTTTGGTAGGGGTGACGTCTTCTTCTTCTAGGATACAGCTGACAGGAGGTGTCTCTGTGTAGGTGTTTCGGAAAACCGAGACCACTGCGATCATTATGTTTACGGGTAGTCATGGGAATGAGTGTATGTCGGCCTTGTTCGTAAAGGCCAAAACCAAATCCTTTCCACGCACAGTGAGTCAAGAAGGTGAGGGCGAAACGACGATTTGTCAAGTATTGAAAATAGGATTGGAAGGGAACCACACCAAGAGGAGGTTCGGGGGTAATGGAGGATGCATCAACACCCCATACGTTAGGTTAGTGCGCGCAATGGGGTGGTCCGTAAGAGATTACCTCCCCACGCGACGGTCATAGGTGGGATGTGCATGTAATTGTCCGTACTCTGCGGGGTAGGGAAAGAACTAATGTTATATAAGCGGTACTCCCAGTAGTAAGGCGCTAAAAACATCTACTAAGGGGTCGGAGGTTGGAATGTTAGTTGCGGGAAGGGAAGTGGTTTTGCGATGGTGGTTTCATCGATTGAAGGCGTAGGCATGGTTGAGGTACATTTGAAGAGGATGGTTGGGTTGAATGTATGGGTGTCTTGATTGGTATAAGCACATCTTTAGGGCGGTATAACATATTGCAGGTTTTAAAGGGGGAGGGTCAACTTTTACGGTGTGGGACTTCCCTCGTACTCAAATTTTATGCATCTATGTAATGTTGAGGAACGCATCCCATGGCTCGGATCCAAGGACGACCCAAAGAATATATTATATCGAACTCTCCCTCCAAGACATAGAAGATTTTGGTGGTCCTACCCGAATGTTGAGGATCACGGTGCCTAAGGTAGAAGTAATAGCGTCATTGAATGACCGCAACATGATGAGGTTGCACACATGCAACTAGAAGGGATATTCATTTGTTGGAAGGCTTTTGAAGAGATGATGTTTAGGCTAGACCCCGCCAATCATAACACGAACGCACTACGAATGTCCCTGGATGTAAGAGATGAAAAGAGAAGGTCGGGATCTTCATGCCAAAGTCAACAATTTCGTCTTCGGAGAAACCGATCAGCAGCTTGTTATACGAGACGAATGGTTGGGGCGAAGTGGGTTGTTTGGTGAGAGAAGCAACGTGATTGGGTGTTAGAATGGAGGCGGCAGGTAGGGTTTCATTAGGTAAAACCTCTATCCTCAAGGATCTCAACGCGAGAGCTTGTCGATGAGATTCAGAAGTCTGAATGAGATCATACAGTGTCATTTTTACGGGCGATTGGTGAAGCTGTTTAATCATATTTCGGTGGGCAATGCCATTAGAGACGGGATAGGCGGGTCCGTGAATGACCACTTTAGGTGGTGGTGCAATTAGGATGTTTGACGGAGAAAGAGATGTCGCAGTGTGTTTTCTTTTTCTTTCCCATTGTTTTTCTGACCTCGAGTAGCGACACTAATCATATTAATCTCGTAGACCTGAGATAAGGAAGATGGTTGGGATAACTCATGGTCTTCAAGAGGTGGGGTTGTAATAATGATAGATCTTGGTGAGGCGGGGACAGATGGTATAGGAGAGGGAATGGAAACTAAAGGTCTCTCCCTTCGTAAGTTGTCTTTCTTAATCTTTCTATCCGGAGAGGTGATCCCGACGAAGGATGGTTTTTAGAGCTTTGCATCCCTCCACATCATGTCCTGGTGTGCGGTGATAAGCGCAGATTTTAGACTCATCATAACCCATAGGTTGGGGTTTAGATGGGTCATAAGGTCTAAGTGGAGGTAGGGAAATGGTCGCATTCTCCACCAACATAGCAAGGATTTTGGCGTAAGATCCTTTGAGTGGGTCAAAATCGGAAGAGGATGAGGGTATTGGTTGTGCGGGTTTTGGTAATGTTTGGGCATGGTTGGTTCACACGGGTGGTGGTTTAGCCGAGGGGTGTTGATACGTGGTTTTCACTAAACGTGATTTCTTTGGCGCAGAAGCTATGTTGGATGATGAGGCCGTAGATGATGTGGTATCGTAAAAACAACCACGGGAAATAGGAGTGACTGAAACAAATCTTTTGATGATGGAATTTGTTTAGGGTGATAGGTGGACGGATACGCAGTGCGACGTGTTCTATACCCTGGAATTTCTGTATGGGTGCAAAAGGCGTGGGTTGTTTTGAAGAAAACGCAGGAGGTATGATATAATCGATGTAAGGTAGAGGATGGGGTCCCAATATGGAAGGTAGGTATGACGATGATGGTTTTGATTGTGATAGGGGCACGGATTGAGTTTGTCTCCTAGGTGGTGGGATGGATTTATTTTTGGATAGATCGAGTCGCTTAGGCGGGTGCGTTAGACTGGGCATTGGTGAGGTCCCAAGCATAGGGGAAGATCTGGTTAAGTTGATAGAAGTGGACGGGGCATTTGGTAGAGGTGAGGGGGGTGAAGGTGAGAACAGGGGCATTTTAAGCTTCTGTAAACACTTCGGGTATATGGTGGAGACATCAGGATCAGTCATTTGCATTTGAGTAGAAAAAGGGGTACTCAAACGTTCCCATAGGGCCTGTCTATCTTCTGTGGAATGACAGTCCTCACGTGTGAATATGAACTTTTGTACGGAAGAACGACGGGTTGTGATTCCAGTCCACTGTGGGTGTGACACAGGAGGTAGATGAGGCACTGTATCAATAGATGTTAAGAGGTCAACCGGTCGTTGAAAAGATTTAGGCGATGAGGGACTAATAGGTAGGAGGGCGTGTTTGAGGGGATCTGTCATGTTTAAAGAATGTGGTGATGTCAGTGTAAGAGATTTCTCGTCTAAGGATGTCAAAAGGAGTGGCGAGCCTTCCTCTTGTGCAGCAAGAGCGGTAGAAGGGGACGTTTGGGAAATAGATAAATTAGATAACATCCGCTCACAGTCTTGTAGGGATGTGGTGTAAGAAGACTCATCGATGAGAAGAGAAGTCCGGCGCTTAACTCTTTTATGGGTAAAGGAATGATTTCACTTTGGCTTGATGGTGGTGAAGGAGGTTCAGACTCCTGTGTTGGTGGAGAGGCTTGATTCAAAAAAATTTCAATAGAGGCTTTTGGCTGAGAATCGAAGACTGCATGGATCTCATGAACACTCTCCTCGGCTAAGATATCTTGGCTTATGTTACTGTTGGACGAGTGATTCGGGAATGGCTTGTTGAAAATTTTCAGACTTCGGTGAGCAGGGGCGTTAGGATTATCGAGGGTTATATCCCCTGCGTCAACCATTTCCTGCACTATGTTTTTCAACATCTTGCAGTTTTCATGACTATGTCCTTTTACGCGGTGAAAGTTACAAAAGTCATTTTCTTTGTACCAGGAAGGTATTGCGCGGGTGGAGTCAAACCCAGAGTGAGGTTTAACGAGGGGCAAGGTAATGGCTCCTACTTTGAGCAATTTCTCCAGGATGACACCATAAGTTTCTCCCAAGGAGTGTAGTTGATGGGTTCTCGCTTTATACTTATAAGTGGTTTTGGTGGGGTATTAGACGGTGGTTGGGATTTGACCATTACCACGTGGACAGCTCCTTTTGATTTAGAAGAAGTGGACGCGTGAGGAGTGGTGGTGTTTGGCTTGTTGGTAGAATCTGGAGTTCAGAAATTGGGGTTTTTGTTACGCAACCGCAATTTCTCTTCTTCTAAGGCTCGAATTTCTAGTTTCCGAGCCATGGTAAAGGCCTCGTCGAATGTGCGTAAAGTTTGAATTTGAAGAGTAGGAGAAATGATGCTTAGCACATGCCCGTGTGAAAAGTTCGATAAGTTCAGCTTGAGGCAAGGCATATGTAAGTTGGTTGATAAGGCTGCGCCATCGTCCCACGAAATCTGCGATAGATTCGTCTTCGAATTGTCGGATGGCATAAAGGTCGGTGATAGATACTTTCTTGGCAATGTTAATGGAGAAATGATCCAAGAAAGATTGGGCTAGTTGGTTAAAACAGAGATCGAGTCTTGGGTTAAAGCACCACCACTCAAGGCGGGTCCTGATAAGGACATGGGGAAGGTGCGAATAACAAGGCGTCATCATGGGCAATCAAATAACAAGCATGTCTAAATGATCGCAAGTGTTGTTGAGGATCCTCTTTACTATTAAAATGAGTAAATTTCGCAACTCCCATTGCGGAGGATATGAATGAAGTGGAACAAAAAGAGGGGTGAATAGGCTCCCGACAAACTTATTCGTATGTCAAGGCGCTACGACTTCCGAAACCAAAGCCTCCAAATTTTGCATTTTGTCCATCATTTGTTTGATGAAATCTATGGTTGGATGAGATGATGGTGCGGTTGTGGTAAACGGAGGCAAGTTGGACCAAGGGCTTCCGCTGGAAAATGGTGGGGCTAAGTGTTGATAAGGTATGGAGGATGAGTATGTTGGAGTAACAGAATAGGGATGTCCCATATAAGGTGTTGAGGTTACTGGATACGTGTATGGGAATGAAAAGGTAGGCGGAGCTTGAGAAGGAAAGCTCGTGTGAATAGGTGGCAGAGAGTAAGTCATGAATGGAGTGGTCTGAAAGAGAGATGAGGTAGGGGCAGTTGGTGGTAATGATACGTGGGGTCCAAGATTAACCAAAGGAAAGCTAATCGGGGTCGTATGAACCTTTGAAGCCGTCGGATTGGGAGACGGGGCTAGAGATGCAGGAAGTAAGGCAGTGTTATCAGGAGGAGTGGGTGCTAAATGAGCAGCTATACTAATAGGAATGCCAACAAGGAGCTGACCATCGTGCATACGGTCGTGGGCATGAGATAAATAGTATTGACAGCACTAGGATTAGCATCCAGAAATTTGGCAAAGTCCTTGTCTCCTACAGGAATTTGGGGGATCTCACTGGTGTCCGTAGGGTTCCCTATAGAATGTGAAGGGGGTGATTTAGGCAAAGACACAGAGTAGGCATGTGAAACCATGGCGGCGGCTTGCTTCCCAGTGATGAAAACCATGGAAAAGAACACACAGGAAAGTTTCAATCTATCAAGAACAAAAACAACCTCAGAATGATGAATTTGGCAAGTTGCTGGTTTGTCAGGGGCTGATGAAGACAGTAACCGATATCGGTTCAATAACCGGTGTCGGTCGAGAGCGAAATTTACGTCGGTCGCTTAACCGATGCGGTGTCAAAAAGTCTAGGATAAGAAGATATAAAAGGATGCTAATTTGATTTTTAGCAACGTTGAGTATATTTGTCAACTTATTGATCACGAAGACAAAGTATGACAAAGAAAACAGAATTTGAAAACAAGCAAGATGCACACGCAAATCTAGAGACTAACCCTAGGGTTAATTTTAGTTATCGTGAGCTTATGCCTTTAGACGTAAGATGATGTCGAATCCTAAACAACAAGACCTAGGGAAATGTCAAGTTTTTTTGGCTTAGAAGGTTACCTCAATCAAAGCGGAGGAATACCGCGGAAAAGGGGGATGTTTGAGCTGTTGTGTTAATTGTGAAGTGATTCGGTATGTGTTGTGTAGTGAAACTAGGGTTAATTTCCTGTCAATACCGTGGATATCACCCCCACGTGTACGACCTGTTACTTAATCTATGTTCACTAGAATTGAAGAACAACAAGCAGGAATGCAATGCATGTGTTTTAAACCCAAATCGAAAATTATGTTCGATGAAGCAAGAGAGATGACTTTCACTAATGCGAAACTAGGAAAGCAAGACAAATTCTTTACGAAATATATAACAAAAGCAGCAACAGCAAGTATGCTTCCTAAAATGAAAATAAGCAAGAGAAAGAAACCCAAAATGGGTCCCACCGGGCGTGCCAAAATGTTTCACTCGGAATGACTCGTTCCTATAGAAACAGATAAGAGTTAGGGTTAGGAGGAATACCTGTAGAATGTCGAGATGGTGTGCGCGTACCGTAGAGAAAGATCAGGCTGATTGCGAAGAACTCCTTTTTGTCTTGGAAGGACTACCTGCAAATAAGAACACAAGACCACAAGATTTTAATTAGACAATAAATGAGGGAACTGCCTTGGGCCCAGGAAATATAAAACTTCCTTTCGAAGGTGGTGGTTCCCTACTAATATGAATTAACACAAAAGACCGTAAGATATCAATTAAGTTGTTTCGTTGAACCGGGTAGGGAAAGGCTGGTTTTCTATTTTTGATCGAGAGAACCGTCATGCCGGTTCGATAAAGCGATCGATGCCGATACTCGATAACCGATGCCGGTTACTGATAACCGATACCGGTGGGTTCTAGGATCTTCTTGGTAGCTATGGTGTTTGTAAGGCTGGTTTATGGATGATATTAGGAAATGAGATGATGAGGGGTAAAAGAATGACAGTTAGATGCAATGGCACGTTGGGTAGTGGATTCAGAAATAGATTTAGGAGGACCGAGATTCAAGAAGCATAAGAAATGTTATAACAGAGGACATGCAAGATGTGACTTACCGGTTTGACCAAGATGCAAGCTGATCTCCTTTCTTGTAAACACTTCGGTATTTCCACTCGTCTCTGCTCTATCAAGTGAAGATCTCGGACTCTGTTCCTCGCTCGCAGCTCTCTGCTGATCCGTGAATCCTTTGGTGATCTCCAAAAATGAAATTCCGATCTGTTGTTTTGGTTTGGGAGCCCATTTACAGGGAACCGATGGCGGTTACGTAACCGACAAATGATCGAGTAGAACCGGCATCGGTAAGGAAAAAGTAGGCTATTTTTAGTAAAATAGCCCACCTTCCCTACTTTTCTCCCGAGAGATCAGTTGCGGGCTTGGTCAAGTGGCTAGAAGGTTGGCTTTGGGTGCGAGTAAGGAGGCATTAGTTATGGATGTGAGTCTAGACCAAGTCATGGGTCTTAATTAGGATAGTTTAGGGTTAGGGCTAGGTCATGATGAGGTGGCAAAGTGAGGTGGCGGGTAAGGTGATGTGGATTTATCAATTATAAGGTAATTAATAAATAATTGTGTAAGGTTTAGGTGATGAGGTTAGATTGCGAGATGAGATGCGGGTCACAAGGGGTCGTAAGACACAAATTTGGTGTCTACAAAGGGACCCGTAGGAGGCTATTATAATTGTGGAAAAGATCATTATGCAAATCAATGTCCTTTGAAAAAGGATGATCATAATCAAAAGCACAAGATACATGCTATAGTAGCTGACAAGCAGGCTGAAAAATAGGCCACACCCATAGAGGTTCCGTAAGTTATTTGGCATACCTATAACTATTATTTTTGATACCAAAGCTACTAAATGTTTTATTTCTAGTAAATTAGCATCAAAACTAAAAAGAAAATATGGAAACATGGACTATACATTATGGAAACAATGTTGTTCATATTGTTAGTATGTGTCTTTTTGGAGCATTCCTTGACTTACCTAGTTTTTCCACTAAAGTAGATATTTATGTTACACCTTTGGGGTCTTACGATGTAATCATGGGTGTTAATTGGTTATCAAAACGTAAGGCTAAAGTGGATTGTTTTGAAAAACATATTAGTTGTTTAGATGACTTGTAAAAAACAAAAGAGATTCAGGGTGTGAAACGTGAGATTTCTATTAGGGAACTATCAGCTATGCAACTTAAAAAGGAAAAAAATAAGGGTTACGCCTTATATGAAGTAAAAATTATAGAAACAACTAAAGAGAACAATGATGTCATGGAATGATATCCACTATTACAAAGCTTCGGTGATGTGTTTCTAGAAGAGCTACCATGTCTTCCACCTAAAAGGGAGTTTGACTCCACAATTGAAATCAAACTTAGAATTGAGCCTATTTCTAAGGCACCATATCGAATGACTACTATAGAATTAGTAGAACTTAAGGCTCAATTGCAAGAAATTTTGTCTAAGGGTTTTATTATACCAAGTGTTTCACCTTGGGGAGCACCAATATTTTTTGTGAAAAAGAAAGATGGAACACTTAGATTGTGCATTGATTACAAAATGTTAAACAAAGCAACAATCAAGAATAGATACCCACTCCCTATAATTGATGATCTATTTGATCATATGCATGGAGCATCGGTATATTCTAAGATATATCTTCGACTAAGATATCATCAATTGTGGATTAAGGATAAAGACATTCATAAAACAACTTTCAAAACAAGGTATGGTCATTATGAGTTCACACTTTTACATTTTGGATTAACAATGCACCTGCAACTTTTATGAATTTAATGAATAATATCTTTCAAGAATACTTATAAAAATGTGTGCTCGTATTCTTGGATGACATTCTCATATATTCTAAAAGTATTGAGGAACATCATGAGCATTTGAATACAATTATGGAAATTTTGAGAAAGAGATGGTTATATGGTAAGCTATCTAAATGTTCTTTCTATGACAGATAAGTGCACTATTTGGGTCATGTAATAAGTAAGAATGGAATTTCTATAGATCCTTCTAAAATTGTAGCTATAATCGAGTGGATCGCACTAAAGAATGTACATGAAGCTAGAAGTTTGCATGGGGCTTACTTGGTTACTATAGAAAATTTGTAAAATATTTTTCTAAGGTGGCTCCACCAATAACTTTTTTACGAGAAAAGGATAAGAAGTTTTTGGAATGAGAAATGTGAATTTGCATTCAAAACTTTGAAGGAACAGTTAACTTCAACACCTATTCTAGTTGTACTGATCCTAATGGAGACTTTATGGTAGTAATTGATGCATCCGGTGGAGGTCTATGAGGTATTTTATTACAAAATGATCATGTCATAGCTTACAAAAGTAGAAGACTAAAGTGACTGAGTTGAATTATGCTCCACATGATTTAGAGCTTGCTGCCATTGTTCATGCACTTAAAATTTTGGAGGCATTATCTACTTGGTAAACCTTTTAAATTAAAAATTGATCATCTTAGGCTGAAGTATATTTTCACTCATTCAAATCTTAATGCAAGACAATGAAGATGGTTAGATTTTTTGTCTCAATATGATTTTGACATCAATTATATTAAAGGTAAGGAAAATAGAGTGGTTGACGCTCTAAGTCATAGGAAGCACATTTACGCTCTTATAACATTGAGAACTCAGTTTAAAAAGGAGGTAAAAAGTGTTATGAAATATGATTCTTACTTTCATCAAGTAAAACGGTGCTTGCTGCAGATTCAAATGATGTGAGGTATAAAGGTTTTCACTTTGACGATGAAGGAATCTTAAGATTTGATAATAGATTATACATACCTTTGCTAAATGATTTAAGAAAGAAATTGTTAGCAGAATTTCACAATTCACCTTTTTCTCGACACCTGGTATAACAAAGATGCTTATTGATATAAAACAACAATATTTCATGAGAGGGATGAAAAAGGATGTTATTGATTTTGTGACACATTGTGTGGAATGTTAATGTGTTAAAGTGGAACATATGCACCCATCCAGTTTATTGTATCCTCATAGCATATTGCAGTACAAATGGCAAGTAATAAGCATGAATTTTGTACAAGGCTTGCCTATGTCAAGAAATAAACATGATGTTATTTTGGTAGTTATTGATAAACTAACAAAGGTAGCACATTTTATTGTTGGTAATCTGAAGGATGATTCTCTTGTATTGGCTAAGATATTTGTACATGAAATTTTCAGATTACATGGAGTTCCTAAATTAATCATATCTGATAGAGATCCTAGAATGACATCAAGCTTTTGGCAAACACTTAATGCAGCTCTAGGAACTAAGCTGAATTTCAGTTCGCACATCATCTAGAAACAGATGGAAAGATTGAAATAGTAAATTAGGTTTTAGAGGATATGTTACGAATGTACTTGTATGGATCAACAATATAAGTGGGAACAGACCTTCCACTAGATGAATTTGCTTATAATAACACATATCATGCCTCTCTTAAGATGGCACCTTTTGAAGCATTATACGGAAGAAAATGTAGAACCCCTGTTAGTTGGGACAACATTGAGGATAAAGAGGTAATTGGACCTCGAAATCATTACGAAAATGAAACAGCAAGTTAAAATGATTCGTGAACACTTGAAAGAAGCAGCAGATAGGTAAAAGGGTTATGCTGATTTAAAGTGGGTTGACAGGAAATTTGAACTTGGTGAGAAGGTCTTTCTTCGGGTGAAACCGAAAAAGAGATCTATAACTTTTGGCAAGGTTGCCAAGTTATCACCTCATTATTTGGGACCCTTTGAGATAGTTGAAATAATCAACCCCGTATCTTACCGTTTAGCATTACCTTTTGCTTTGTCACGAATGCATGATGTTTTCCATATTTCTTTGCTTAATAAATAAATTTTAGATTTATCACATGTGTTAAATTGGAATTCCTTGCAGGTCTAATACCTAGGAATAATCATGGTTAAACCCATACAAATGCTGGAAACTCACCAATTGCATTTAAGAAATCGTGAAATAAGTCAATGTAAGGTCTAGTGGGACCAATTTAATGAAGAAAGTACAACTTGGGAAAACCTGGAGGATATGAAAACTAATTTTCCATATTTATTTGATCAGAATTGACTATGATGACTGATAAAAATTTGTGATTTTATATTTATATGACAATAAGTCTGCCAGTTTGGGGAAGATTAAACAACTATGTGAATGTTGATGGCTGGAACTTTAAATTATGATATTGTTGTAAACATATGTTGAGTAAGTAGATAAATTTATTATCCTTAATGCAATGGTTAAACATAAGACAATCATCGAGATGATGATTCTTTTTAGGAGGGAAGTATGTAACACCTTTCACAAACAATTATATTTTCCTTTTGCATTATAAGTGTTGGCATGTGATTTTCTTCAATGAGGTGTGTTCCTAGATTGTTGAAAATCATGCTTGTTATGAATAAATTATTTCTGCTCTTAGATGCATTGGACTGAGTGATATGGCTTGCAAGAATCCACTTTCACTTCTTGTAGGTGAGTTACAATCTGGCTTTGAGAGTTGCCAACTAATCTCTTTTACTGACTCATCCTTGGATCAATTCCAGTGATCCAAGGAATGTTTTAAATCTCCTTACCAGACTAAATGGTAAAATTGACATTCATAGGTGGAGAGACGTAGCGGACTAAACTTTTTTGTTACAAATTCTTTGGTCTTGTATGAATGTGACTTCATTTGGTTGTATGTTTGTTCTTGGGTCTTTAGGATTGATCCCTTGTAATATTAATGGCATAAATGAAATGTAGTCTACTTCATGACTAAAAAGGGAATCAAAATCCTAAAACTAAAGGATTATCCTAACGGTACCCTAAGCTAGGTAAAATCACATACTTCCTAACTATGTATACTTATTTTGGTTTCAATCTAACCTAAGCTCATGTGCTAAATGAAATATTTTTAGACTAACCTAAGTTTTGGGAAATCTTCCTTCCTTGTGTCTAAGCCCCTTTCTTTTTTTTGGCTAACTCCCTTCATTCCTTCCTTCCTTGTGTCTCAGTCAGAAATTTTTATCTTTCAGGCACTCAAAATGTTCTAGAAATGGTTTCATTAGATAGAGCATCTTCTCATCTTTCCAGAATGGTAAAGTTTTCCTTCTAACTCCTTGTATTTTTCAAGTTATGGCTCGGTGGAGTTTTGGAGGAAATTTTCCCAGGAGGTCCGCCAACCAATGAGAAAGTGCCACGTCAGCGGTGGAATGGCGGATTGGTGGGGAGAAACTTAGAAAATTTTACTAAGTATTGGTGGGGCAACAAAATAAATTTTTGCCCAAGGCCCACCACCAATAGAGGAGGCCACGTGTCCTCGGGACATTCGGAGTTCTTGCCTGATGAGAAAATTGAAAAATTCAAGGTTGATGCGAAAGGAATATCTTGGCCCGAAGGCCCACCAACGAATCATAACATGCCATGTGTCCTTGGGGCATTGGAAAGCAAAGGGAGGGAGGAGGAAATTTTCCCTTTTTCAAAAGTGGGAAAATATGGAATGAAAGCCCACCCACGATGGCCCGTGCCAATCAAAAGCTGCCACGTGTCCATATGGCGGAAAAATCTTAAGGGTAGGCATGAAAAGGAAATTTGGCATTCATGGCCCAAGCCAATGACAAGGTGCCACATGTCCCATTCAGGGAAATGGTCAGAGTCAAAGGAAAATTTGGAAGCACACCCCCGAGGGCCAATAAGAACATGCCACGTGTCCTCGGAGCAGTCGGGCGCAGAGATTTTTTGGAAAATTTCCAAAGACCAAAAAGGTGTAAAAAGGTAAGGGGATGGCCTGTAACCAATCAAAAGGTGCCACATGGCATCAGACTAGTGGGATGTGGAATTTTTGGGGAATTTTTCCCAAAGTCAAAAAGAGGGAAAATTTTAAATTTCAAGCCCGCCAAAATTCAATTTTGCCCTAGTTTTTCCCTAAATCTTCAGAAGGGCATAACTTTTGATCCAGAGCTCGATTTTCATGTTCTTGGTGTCATTAGAAATCTGGTGAAATTATCTACATGATGGAGGGATCAATTTTGTGTTTTGGTGGGGTTTGAGAGAGAAAAATAAAAAACCTCTCTGCATGGGAAGGAGAATAGAACTGACATTTCAACCACCATTTTTAATGAAGTATGGCTCGCATTCTCTCCCAGCATGGTCAAAAACATTGGGAATGAACTTTTGAGGGTGCCCATGCTATTTTAATGCAATTTGGTTGGTGGTTGAAACATCCTTTCATGTTTTCCGTTTTTCTTCTTCTGAGCTCAAATTTTCACCATTAAAAGCCAATTTTGGCTCATTTGTAAAGGGTTGGACATTTTTATGTTTTGCAGACTCCCTCTTTCACCTAGAAAGTGATTTTGTGGAATATCAGACCTCTTTCAAAACTACAACATGTTTTTTACCTCTACTATTGTAATGCATGTATTTTTGATATTGGAAATGACAATGCAAGCTTTGTGAATGAGTTTCAGTCCTCTTCTTGTGTTGTTTGCTTCATTTCTGATCTTTCATTACATTTTATCAGTTTGTGCATGTTATTTGTTGCATTTCTGTGATCTGTGTCAATTTTTAGAAGTAAATGTTCACCACTCCTTTGGTGTATCACCTTGTTAGTCTTAGTTTTATTTCTTTTGCATCTTTCATCTCTGTCCCCTTGGAATTTAGAGTAGGATTTATAGTTTTAACCTCTACAATTTGCAAGCAATACATCTAGATCGAGGAGTTGAGGAACCAACCTCTAATCTAGAGATTCTTTTCCCATTTTTACAAGTCCCACACTTGGGGAAAAGATTCAATGTTGTGCAATCACACTGGATGTCCAAATATCAAACTAGAAATCTGATAGAACATCCAGGGGTGTTGTGAATCTGCACTAATAGTTTTGGCACGCTCTGGTGGGACCTTAGAGGTCTTCATCTTCATTGCAACAAAGTTGATGTGTTTTGTTGCAATTTCTTTCTTGAAAAGAGCCCTGATTTGCACATCTGGCGACTCCAAAGAGAAAAAATCAACTGGTTTTAGCAGTCCAAGTCTAAAGATTCATGAGAAGAATCCATACAAGGTCAAGAGCTAGAGGAAGAAGAATTGTTTGAGTATCTGCAGTTATCCCCAAGAAGAAGATAGAGAGGAAGAAGAATTCAAAGGTCTCCCTCTCCACCAAACAGAACTCTATCAACTCCTCCACCTTGTAGACCTTTCACTCAATCAACAAGGGTTCTCAGGCCAATCAGAATGGCACAACCCAACCCTTATGTCAACTTCACTAGTAGTAGCCCACTTGCTCTCAATGCACAAAATCCAATTCCAGTTGCAGCATTGAAGAACATTCCATACTTTACTAGAGAAAATCATACCACTCCTGGTGATCATGTTAAAGATATTGCTAATGTGTGTGCAATCCATGAGATTGTTGAGATGTAAATTGCTATCAAATTGTTGGCATCTTCATTCAAAGGGAAAGCATTGCAATGGTTTAGAAGCCTTGGGGCTGGTTCTATCCAAAATTGGAACCAATTATGCATAGCTCTCCATGAGCAGTTTGGAGAAAAGGGAGATAACTTGTCTCTATTGGAACAACTGACAACCATCAAGAGAGCTCCCAATGAGTAGCTAATAGACTTCAACTTCAGATTTCAAAGGACTTGGGATAGAATTCCAGTGGTAGTAAGGCCAACAGCTAAAGGTGCTTTTCTATACTATCTCAAAGCTTTAAATTCTGATATTTCTATGTTAATTCAGTCCATGGGAGGTACAACTATACCTGCAGCTTATAGCATTGCCATTAGAGCTGAAAATTGTCTAATTCAAGCTGGTAAACTAGCTCCTAGGCCTCCCATGCCCTTATATCCAAATTTAGAAAATCCAAGCACTAGTCAAGCACCTACTATAGCTCCTATTCCCACTCCTAGAAATTAGAGTTCAAATGAAACTTCCACTTCATCCTCTAGTGCCTCAAATGAACTTCAAGAAGTCATGAAACAATTGCAAAATTTAGGCAATGAGCTGGTTACACTCAAGAGGCAGCAGGCCCAAAGTTTTAGACCTTCTTATCAGTCTCAAGCTCAGCCTAATAGGCAGCCATATCAACCTAATAGACCACCCAATCTAGCTGCAAATCAAAATCAAGTAAGGCCTCCTACCAATAGACCATTTCAGCCCTATAATCCCAATGTTGCATCTACCTCTAAAGCCTTAGTGCCAATGCAAAATAATATAGCTCAAGAGTATGATTGGTGTTTCCCATGCAATGAACCTCACAACCAATCTATGTGCTTCAATGGTGCTTTGAACCAAGATTTGATGGTGACAACAACTGGCGTAGAGAGTGAGGTGAGTCAAGAAACAAACCAACAACAAGGAACATCTCAAAAACACAACTCCAAGTGATACTACACTTGTGAACTGGCAAGCTGAAGATTTTTGTGGCATGAATCAAATAGTGTCTCAGAATGTGGCTGCCAATACAAGGTCAAAGAAAAGGAACATTGGTGAGGGGAAGTCATTAGCTCCAGGTGATCCACAACCTTCCATCACTCCACAAAGTGCTGGTAAGAAAAATCTAGTTCCAAACATGCAAGGGCAGCCCAAGCCACCTTCTAGATCAGCTCAAATGCCAGTTGTTACAGCCCATGTGCAAGAAAGGAATGTGCAGGCTAAGGGACAACAGAGAGATGTTTCATCCCCATTTAGCATCATTGAGCAAATGAAGAAGACAAATGTGAATATATCAATGTGGGAATCATTATCCATCCCAGCCAAAGGGATCTTCTACAAGCTACCATGAAGGATTGGTCATCTTCAAATCAGCAAGTTCATATGCAAGAGAAAGTACTCACAAATGCTGCTCAACCTAAAGGGAATCATGGAGGACAGCAAGGTAAAGTTTTGAAGCCCCCTCCATTCTATGTTTCATTGATCATTGGGGATAAATTAGTACACAATTGCATGATTGATTCTGGGGCAAGTAGTTTTGTAATGCCCAAGCAAATAGCTGATCAACTGGGCCTCCAATATGAAGTCATATCCAAAGGGGTAGTGCAACTGGATGGGACAGTAGTAACAACAGTTGGGGTGATTAAATTTGAATCTTACTTTGCATGCATGTCCCAATGTCACTATTTTACAAGATGTCTCAGTGATAGATTTGCCACCACTCTTTGCCCTATGCTTGTCAAGGGATTTCACAACTAGAATTGGAGGCTATTTATCTACTGATTGGTCACACATGTTGTTTAGAACCAGATATGGAACCAAGGCCACAATCAGATCTGAGCCTATTGCAAACTTTCACATTGAGCCTCATACTCCAAGCCAAATCAATGCCAATGTTCAACATTTGATCAAGAGGATTATCCAAGCACATATGAAGCTGACACCAAGGTTGGAAGCATCCCAGATTTGACTCTTGATGAATGGGCAAGCAAGGTACATGCTTTTGATCCCTACCAAGAAATAGAGAATCTGAACTAGGAGTTTATTGCATACATGAAGAAAATCAGCCTATTCCTAGCATCACCAAGCCAGATCATAAAGATAACAATGAGGTATGGCAGCTATTCTTTGATGGATCAAGAAGTAGACAAGGTGCAGGAGGGGAGCCATGCTTGTTTCACCTCAAGGCATTAAATATTATTCAGCTTTTAGATTTCAGTTTGCATGTTCTAACAACACTATGCTGAATATGAAGCTTTGATACAAGGATTGCATTGGTCAATCAAGAGAGGTATAAAAACTTACAAGTCTTTGGTGACAGTGAGCTGATTGTTAATCAAGTTAAAGGGCAGCATGCTTGCCAAAATGATCTGCTCAAGTGTTATAAAAATAGGGTGTGGGACCTCATTGAGTATTTTGAAGGCTTTGGCATCAATTCCATCCCTAGGAAAGAAAACCAAGCTGTTGATAGGCTTGCAGCAGTTGGGGCAGCCTTTGATGTTGTTGAAAGTATCAAAGAAGATAAAGTACAGCCAAGCATTCATGTGATTGTAAGGCCATCAGTGCTAAAACAATAATGTAAGTTGGCAAGTGTTTGAAAATGACAACAAATCATCAATTTCTTGCAAGAAGAAGCTGAGTTCTCAGCCAAAAATCAAGAAAAATTAGAACAACAGTATGGTGATCAAGTGGTACAGCTGAGAACCAACAAACTACCAAAAGGACTTGTCACTTTGGAATCCATCTTTAATCCTAATGATCAATTCAGAAAGGAGAAAGCAAACATCCAAGTCAAGGGAGAAGATTCAATGCCCATCTTGGTAGGAGAAGGCAAGTCACTTCAAATTGGTAAAGTTGCAACCAAGCAAGAAAGGTATGAGTTTATGCAACTTTTCAAGAGTTCCCTGATGTATTTTCTTGGAGCTATGAAGATTTGAAAGGTTTCAATCCCAAGCTAGCTCAACACACTATTGAATTGGATCCAAGTGCTAAGCCCATCAGGAAAAAACAAAGGCCAGTCAATCCACACATGGAGCCTCTCATGAAAAGGAATTGAATAAGTTAATAGAGGCAAGTATCATATTTCCCATCAAGCATTCTAGTTGGGTAGCAAACTTAGTTCCAGTTAGAAAGAAGAGTGGAGAAATCAGGTTGTGTGTAGACTTTAGAGATTTGAATAGAGCATCCCTCAAGGATCACTACCCACTCCCTTCTATGGAGCAGATTTTGCAAATTGTTGCTGGCTCTGAGAGGTTTTCATTACTAGATGGTTATTTAGGGTATAATCAGATCATGGTAAAGGAGGATGATCAGTTCAAAACAGCCTTCACCACCAAATGGGGAACTTATGCATATAGAAAAATGCCATTTGGGTTGTCCAACACTGGAGCTACCTTCCAAAGGGCAATGGATATGGCATTCAAGGGATTAATCAACAAGATGGTGCTGATATATCTAGATGATATCACTATTTTTTCTAAAAGTGCAGCAGATCATCTCTTTCATCTAAGACAAGTGTTCCAAAGATGTAGAAGATTTGGGGTATCCTTGAATCCCAAAAAATGTATTTTCCTTGCTCATGAAGGAAAAATCCTTGGCCATATTGTTTCCAAAGAAGGATTATCAATTGATCCAGAGAGGGTTGAAGCCATAAGAGCACTGCCATTACCAAGCCACAAGAAGGCCCTTCAAAGTTTCTTGGGAAGAATAAATTTTGTTCGGAGGTTTGTCCCATTTTTAGCCCTTGTCAAACCAATAACTATGATGTTGAAGAAAAGCATGGTTTTCAAATGGACAAGAAGGAAGGCAAAAAGAAGTTTTGAGGCAATCAAAGGGCTATCTCACAAGCTCCAACTCTCATTAACCCAGATTTCTCCAAGGATTTTATCCTTTATGCATTTGGAGGTGATGATACAATCTCTGCAATTTTAGTACAATAGAACAAAGAAAATGTAGAGCAGCCAATTGCCTTCTTTAGCCAAATCCTGGAGGACTATGAGGTGAGATATTCTTTCATTGAGAAGCAAGTTCTTGCAGTGATTAGGAGCTTGAAGAAATTTAAGCATCTAGTTTCAAACAACAAGGTTCAACTGTTGGTTTCTCATGTGGGAGTTAAAGACTTCCTCCTCAACAAAGATTTAAATGAAAAATGTGCAGGGTGGATTACTCATGTCATGGAGTATGACATTGAGATCAAAGTCACCAAGTTGGTCAGAGGAAGGGATTATGTGAACAGATGGTCTTGAGCAAATCAATGGAAGCAAGTAATGAGAAAGATGTTGTTTTGGTGCTGCAAAACAACCAAGAACAAGGGTGTTCAAGAAGAGAATGATGGTGTCCTCACTCCTTGCTGGACCCAAGACATAATGCACTTCCTACACATAGGCCTATGCCCTCCAGAGATGAACAAAACCAAGAGAAGACACTTCAGATTGTAGGTTGTCCCATATGCACTTGTTGATGGTGTCTTGTTCAAGAAAGATGTAAATGGAGTGCTGCTGAGATGCATTGGAACAAACCAAATTAATAGAATGCTTGGAAGAGTTCCATGGTGGATCAGTTGGGGTCATTTTTCTCCAAGAGTGACAGCCCTCAAGATCATGAAGGCTGGCTATTATTGGCCCAAGGTATTCAGTGATTGTTATGCATGGATCAAGAGGTGCAAGAATTGTGCATTCTTCACAAAAAGAGAAGATTAGCAGCCCTTCCATTGCACCCAATTTCAGTTGACCAGCCATTCATGCAATGGGGTTTGGACTTCATTGGAGTCATTAACCCAAACTCAAGCCAAGGACACAAGTGGATTCTAACAGCAACATAGATTACTTCACCAAATGGACTGAGGCAGTGGCACTTAAAGAAGCAAATGAATCTAGCATTCTAGACTTCTATGAGGGGATAGTAACTAGATTTGGTGTACCTACCACTATAATATCAGATAATGCTTTGGCATTCATAGGATCAAAGGTGACTGAATGGGCTGTTAAAAATGGGATCTATTTGAGCACTTCATCAAATTATTACCCTCAAGGTAATGGCCAAGCTGAGTCTACCAATAAGAACTTGTTAAGGATCATCAAGAGGACTCTTGATGAAAATCAGAGGACTTGGCATACTAAATTGAAATCAGCCTTGTGGGCTGATAGGATAACTCCCAAGAGATCCACAGTAATCTCCATTCAAGCTTGTTTATGGAAGAGAGGCAATTTTTCCCTTGTCACTTGAGTTGCCAACGTTGGAACTCATGAAGCAATTGGAATTGTTGAGTTTGAACCCATGGAGGTTAGATATGTAGAATTAATGGAGCTCCAAGAAATCAGAGATCATGCAACCCAAGCAATGGAGAAGGATCAAGCCTTGATCAAGAAGAACTTTTGATAGGAAAGCTAAGGCTAGAACCTTCCAAGTTGGAGATCTAGTGTTGAAATGGGATGCAGACCGAGCAAAGCCAGGAAGGCATTCAAAGTTTGATGCCATTTGGAGTGGCCCCTACATGGTCACAAAATGTAAGAACAACAATGCCTTCCAATTGTCTACATTGGATGGTGAAGAACTACGCATATTCCAGTTAATGGAATCCATCTAAAGCATTGCTACTAGGGGAAAACTCCTTACCTTGTACATATTAGCTTAGATTTTCATTCCTCCAAGTGCTTGTGCACATTGTTTTGTTGTAGCTTAGTTTTACTTTCCTAAGTGCTTTGGCACAAGCTTGTTGTCCCAAACATGCATCCGTGCCATGTTCCAGATCAGGTGATGATTCTACTCTCACAATCTTCCTCCTTGTAATTTTCTAATCAGTTGGGGTACCAAGTAGAGAATTTGATGACTCCATGCCCAATGGATTGCTTTAGGAAACTAGTAACTTCATCCAGTAGGTAGATGACCCCTTTGAGTCACCAAAATTGTTATCCAAAATAAGCCCCTTGCTTATTTTTTGCTAACTCCCTTCATTCCTTCCTTCCTTGTGTCCTCAGTCAGAATTTTTATCTTTTTAGGCACTCAAAATGTTCTAGAAATGGTTTCATTGGATAGAGAATCTTCTCAGCTTTCCAGAAATGGTAAATTTTCCTTCTAACTCCTTGTATTTTTCAAGTTATGGCTCGATGGAGTTTTGGAGGGAAATTTTCCCATGGAGGTCCGCCAACCAATGAGAAAGTGCCACGTCGGCGGAAAATGAATGGTGGGAGGGGGTGACTTTGAAAATTTTCTAAGTATTGGTGGGGCACACAAAAAATTTTTTTGGCCCAAAGGCCCGCCAGCCAATAGGAGGAGGCCACGTGTCCTCGGGTCATCGGGAGTTCGGGTCGGGGAGAAATTTGGAAAAAAATCCAAAGTTGGCGCAAAAAGGAATATCTTGGACCGAAGGCCTCCAACAAATCAAAACACGCCACATGTCCTCGGGGTGTTCAGAAAGGTGGGTGGAAGGAAATTTTCCCTTTTTCCAAAGTATGGAAAAAATATGGAATGAAAGCCCACCCATGATGGCCCGCGCCAATCAAAAGCTGCCACGTGTCCATGTGGCGGCCAAAAAATCTTAAGGCGGGCACACAAAGAAATTTGGAGTTCAGGCCTAAGCCAATGACAAGGTGCCACATGTCCCATTTGGGGAATGGTCAGAGTCAAAGGAAAATTTGGAAGCGTGCCCCGAGGGCCAATAAAAACATGCCACGTGTCCTCGGAGCGTCGGGCGGCGGAAATTTTTGGAAAATTTTCCAAAGACCGAAAAGGTGTAAAAGGTAAGGGGAAGGCCCACAACCAATCAAAAGGTGCCACGTGGCATCGGGCTAGTGGAGGTGGAAATTTTTGGGGAATTTTTCCCAAAGTCAAAAAGAGGGAAAATTTTAAACTTTGGGCCCGCCAAAATTCAATTTTGCCCTAGTTTTGCCCTAAATCTTCAGAAGGGCATAACTTTTGATCTAGAGCTCAGATTTTTGTGTTCTTGGTGTCATTGGAAAGCTGGTGAAATTATCTACACTGATGGAGGGATCAATTTTGTGTTTTGGTGGGGTTTGGAGAGAAAAAAAAAAATGCCTCTGGCACGGGAAGGAGAACAGAATTGACATTTCAACCACCATTTTTAATGAAGTATGGCTCGCATTCTCTCCCAGCATGGTCAAAAACATTGGGGAATGAAATTTTGAGGGTGCCCATGTTGTTTTAATGCAATTTGGTTGGTGGTTGAAGCATCCTTTCACGTTTTCCCGTTTCTCCTTCCTGAGCTCAAATTTTCATCATTAAAAGCCAGTTTTGGCTCATTTGTAAAGGGTTGGACATTTTTATGTTTTGCAGACTCCCTCTTTCACCCTAAAAGTGATTTTTGGAATATCAGACCTCTTTCAAACTACAACATGTTTTTGCCTCTCTGCTATTATAATGCATGTATTTTTGATATTGGAAATGACAATGCAAGCTCTGTGAATGAGTTTTCAGTCCTCTTCTTGTGTTGTTTTTCATCTCTAATCTTTCATTACATTTTATCAATTTGTGCATGTTATTTGTTGCATTTTTGTGATTTGTCAATTTGCGAAAAGTAAATGTTCACCACTCCTTTGGTGTATCACCTTGTTAGTCTTAGTTTTATTTCTTTTGCATCGATTAAAGGAAAGTATATGAGGCATTTGAGGAAAATATGTTTGGTTTTTTATCTTTTGTGGAGAATAAAAAGAGTTGGAAGCTCAGCTATAAGTCTCCTTCGAATCGCGTAAGCACTTTCAGGCATGATAGGCTCTACCCATTAATATTTCTTGTTTTCTTCTAAATGATTCATTAAAATGATTTTGCTCTCGTGAGATAAAAAATTTCATGATTTTTTAGGTTATTTACTTTCATGTCTTTATGAATCTCTGTGGTTTTTGGATGTAAATCCATTGCAAAATAAAGTTATCTTTTGGAAACTATCTCTATGCAAGTTTAGTGGTTGTATGCATGTGAAAATTGTTTTCGAAGCTCTATACTTCTCTCTGAACATGTTTTCGAGGTTGGTGTTATTCTGAACTTGCATTCATTACTTTGTGTGGTTCTAAACTTTTATTGAGCTTTTGTTTCATTTGAACTTGTATTGGAAATTTGTTTTTGTTCGAGCTTGTATCAAGCTTTACGTTGTTCTAAACTTGTGTTCGAAGCTTCATGTTCAGTACTAAACTCATATCCAATAATTTTGTATTTGAAACTTGCATTTGAGGAATTTTTTTTGGTTCTCAGTACTTGTATATTTAGCTTGATTTTTTACTCGTATTCAAGGTTTTGAATAATTAGAACTCGTTATGGGACTATTTTCTCAAAGAAGCTTGGGGAAAGTAGTTTTGGTTTGATATATTTGTTAACCTCTTTTAAGATCTTCTCCTTGTAATTTTTTTGAGTTTGAATGGATGTGGTACTTATATCTTTGATATTGTACCATGTTCTTGAAATGGTAAGGGAATTTAAGTATTGAGGTTATTCTTTCCTCCTCAGCCTTGAGAAATCCCGCATCTCTGAAGACTTGACTATTGTGTTTGAAGGATTAATGACTAGAAATGTATCTTGTTGTGGGTTTGGTTTGATATAGAGTTCATTGGAATAGTCGTTAACAATTTTTGAGGTTTTATGGTAATGTTGTATGGATTCTCCTTTTTGTGATTAATGTTTGAAATGAACACCTTCTCTGTCACAATCTTTATAAATGGAACTTGAGAGTCTTTGTTGTGATTTTTTTTCAGACATGTAAGAGGTAAAGTGGATACATTATTTGACTTATACGTTTATTGGGTTTTCTTACTCACTTCTTGATCCTCTTAAATTGACTTTTGGATTTTAAGGAAGGAAGAGTTGAATACTCTCTCATTCTGAATCTTGTTGATAGGATTTATCACCTTTGGTTTGGGGTTGTTTCACTTAATTTGTCTTCACGAGGACCACAAACTTTATGTCTCTGTTATTTGGAGTTGTGTAAGACCTAGAAGTTGGGAATGTAGTTTCTTTTAGGTTTGAGAGTTTAATTGAAACTTGTTTATCTTATACTGTTTTTGGTTTTCTATTCTTTTTGGATTCATCGAATGAATCTCTGGGTCAATGAAAAGAGAAAGGAATATGCTCTCTTGTTGATAGTATACTATTTTTGGGACTGTACTGTGTACTCCTTTCCGTGAATTGAATTCAAACTTGTGTTTAAGGAATTGGAATAGATAAACCAGTGGTAATAATTTTAAGGGAAACTTGAAGTGTGCTTTCTTCTGACTATATGTTTAGTTTTGTTTTCTCCTTGGGAACTTGTATAAGAACTTTTGAGTTAGAAATTAGAGATGGAATTCATTTGATATTAGAAATGAAATGAATTCTTTATTGAAATTTTTCCTTTTGAGATCCTTTAACTTTTGAAAAGATAAGTTCATTTGATAGAACTTCTCTAAATCTCGATTCTCTTCTTGGTTGTAGAATGATTGTTCTCTTAGGTCTGATCAACTTCTGGGGTTTGGATTTCTATCCTTCTTTCTTGTAGGAAATAGTGGGCAAGCACTCTTATGAGATGGGAATTTCCTTGTGGATTGTTTAGTCTACTTGTACTAATCATTTGTGGTAATGATGTGGAAAGAGAATAGCTAAGTTGATATGTTGAAGAGAAAATAATAACATGCTTAGACCGATTGCTTGTTTGACTGAGTCACTCTTCTTTTGGATTTGATATTGGAAGGTTTTCTCTTTTTGTATGTTGTCTTATTATGAACCCTTTTTGGATGGACACTAGAAGAGATTAACCCTATGTGAGTCTAGCTTTGATTGGTGGAATGTCTAGTTTCAGATCTTTGCATGATATCTTCTAACATGTAGAAGTTAGTAAGACTTGTAGTTAGACTATTTTGATTCTCTATTCCTTCATGGATTGATATAGGATTCTTGTTTAGATGTTGTCTCTTTAATAATGAATCCATATTGTTATCTTTGAACTGAAGTAGTTATGAGTGTTTGAACCTGTTTCTATCTTTCAGATGATTAGTGTATGGGGAATAAAATGAATTGATTCTTCTTCTTTTGCTTATATGGAAGGATGAATCATCCTAATATGAGTTATGTTGTAAATAACTTCCTTTGCTGCGTAGTAGATATAAATGTTGTCTTTCTATTCGATAGAATTATGAAACAATTGGATGACAAGACCTTTTATTTGTTTAAAAGTAATTGATAGGATCAATTAAACTATATGTTATAATGCAGATGTTGCATGGATCATATTATGCTCATTTCTTAAAAGTGAATTCAGAATCTTTAATTGTACTTATTTTCTAGTTGATATTACTTATGCTTATTTGTATGATATATTAATTGATTCATTAAATCATAGTTGTTTTAATGGAACAATTAGTGGAATGCACTTTGTTTTAATGCTTAGTGCTTATCATGGTCGATTCATTGAATCGACTTGTACTAGTAATTTTTGTAGATTGACATCGTAAGTGATAAAAGAAAGAAAGAAAATTTATGATGCATTGACATATTTAATTTTGGATCTTATGTAAATAGTTTCGAATCATTCTTGAGTTGTATTGGAAAAGAAAAGTGATTATCTTTTAAGATATTAATTATGATTAACATGCAAAATGTCTAAAATGCATAGTCTTGTAGATGTATATTTATCATCTTGAATTGAAAGGTTTTGAGTTGGACTCCAATTTATGGTGTGAATTATTTTGTACTTGTAAGATGGAAATAGTAGTGATATCTTGGAGGTATTCTTTATATCTGTTTGTGTACTTTTATTTTATTAGTTTAATAAGTTAGATAAAGGGGATAGTACAATTCCCCAGGAACTTGTTAAACTACAAAAGATCTCGTTGTTTATCTACACAACTAAAGTTTAATAATGAAATATGCATCGGGCATACAATTAAACTATATGAGTAATGAATGATAAAAGGATATGTTAATTCTAACATCTAACCGTGTAGAGGAAAACTCTTCCTCTCTCAAAAAAATGAAAGATAAAAGGGAATGTTGGTTATGATCTTTAATATTTGTACTTCATTATGAAGTAAAATCTAGTTGAATCTAGGTGGATGACACACTTGATTTAGATAGCTAGGTTGTATTAGGAATTAAATGTTTGATGTTTGTTGTCCTGTTTTTGGGATAACTACTTGTTATGCCATGTTAATGAACATTAATGCAAACATGAGATAATGAAGTTCTCAATAATAAATAAGATTAATTATAGATATAGAACTTAATGAATGTTGGAATTAGGGTTAGGCATGGTTGTTGTAATCTGTATCTTAATCCAATTTAATTATGAATTAATGACCACTAAGGGAGTATGTACATAGTGATGAATCAGTTCTAATAGATGTTGGAACACACCGAATCAAGGATCAGATCTTCAAGAAGACTAAGGTCTTCTCAAGGATATAGTGTTGCAGTTGACATGTGGCAACACCCTTCCGTATTTTTTCATCTAGATCTACACACATCTGGACTTGAACTTAGTTTCTCTCTAGGTCAAGTTAGTAGCATGATTAGGATAGGGAGTAGATTTCTATGACTCAGGGTACCTTGGAACATTCAATTGACCTAGGTTGATTGAGTATGCCCATATACCCTAAGTCATCGTGACCACCATCTTCCTACATCAAATTATGTTACTAACCTTGACTAGGTCAAACCTTGGGCAAGTGGAATAACGGTATTCAGTAAAGACAATTCTAGATAATAGTAGAGTGAGGTGAAGGACATAATCGGAAATGATGAGTATGTTGTCTAGGAATAGTAACATGAATAGTATGTTGAAAATATTTGGCCAAAGTATCGCAAGCTATCTGGTTGTGTTGTCCAATGTCACCTAGTTTAAAGCAACGTTATGTCGGATGAATATTGGTAATGAGATATTTAGATAGGTTCTTTAAATAGGTCACTCGGACTCGGAAATTGGAATAGGGTAGGAAAACCAAGTATACGTAGTTTACATAAAGTATTATTTAATTTAAGTTGAACATGAGAGATCAGATGGTAACCGATTCATGGAATGAGAGATCGGTAAACATACCAAGTCATTATAGCTACATATAGTTATCTCATTTATGAGATTTATTGGCATGGAATGCGTGTTCTAAATGATGTTGTATTTAGAATAGAGAACATTGTGTTTCAAAAAAAAAAAAACCTTGTTTCTAAAGTCTTAAAATGGGAATGTTACGGATGTGCACATGCCTGATATGTATTTGAAGAACTACATAGAGAGATTGGGAATTGGAAAAATTTGACTTCAAGAATGATGCAGACCTTTGATTATTTTTCTCTCTAGCCTCCAATAGAAGAGGCATTAAAATTTGTCAAGCGGTTAACCATGGGAGATAGTGCAAAGGCAGAGGAACTCATACATGAATTAATGGGTGAAACAGAATCTAGTGCACATTTTGAAGAAGATGGAGAAGAATCCATATTTCTTGATTGTGTTTCTCTTAAGAAAGAAATAGGTAAGATGGTGTACATTGTGGATGACGAGGAAGTTGAAAATTTGGATATTAACCATTCATAGGGGGCGTGCAAGGTTTTGTATAGTACAGATAAGGATACACACGCATACCATGAACCAATGAAGACCAAAAAGGTCAATATAGGATTGGAGGGCTGAGCCTAAAGAGGTCATAATTAGAGATTACTCGTCAAACTCGAGGTGGAAAAGATCGTTTAGCTACTTAGGGATTATCAGGACTTATTCCCTTGAGGGTATCATGAACTTAAAGGCATGCATGAATCACTTGGGGAAATGAAGATAAATCTTAAGGAAGGTGCATGCCCCATGAGAAAGATACCTTACAAAATGAATCCTAATTTGCATGAAAAGGTAAAATAAGAAATTGATAAAATGTTGAAATCTGGAATTATCAAGCCCCTTGATGAGTCAGAATGGGTTAGTCTGATGGTGATCAGTATCAATAAGGATGGAAAAATTAGAATATGTGTGGACTACAAGGAGCTAAATTTTCCTATGTAACAAACCCATTCCCTACGCCATTTACGGAGGAAATCCTAGAGGGGGTTGTAGGGCACGAAATATATTCCTTCACGAGATGGGTTTTCTGGGTATCATCAAGTTAGGATTGCTTAGGAGGATTAGGAAAAGACTAAATCTACTACTTTGAATGGGGCAGCTTTGCCTATACTATGATGCCTTCTCGGATTGAAAAACATGCCTACGGTATTCTTGTGTATAGTTTTTCGGGCATTCAAATATTTTATTCACAACTATTTGTAGCTTTATCTAGATGATTGGACAAAGATATGGGCTTGTGAGAGATCATTGTGACAATCTCTGCTTAGTGTTTGAACGATGCGAAAATTGAGTATCTCTATAAACATCAAGAAGTGCATATTTTCTACACCTTTTGGAATATTGTTAGGGCATATAATTTGCAAGGAAGGGTTACTAGTTGATCCAGATTAAGGTTGCAGCCATTCTAGGCCTAGAAGTGCCTACCACTCAAAGTGAGGTGCATGGATTTTTGGGTCATACAGGTTATTATCAAAATTTCATCAAAGGGTATGCCAAAATTGTTGCACCCTTGGAAGAATTACTAAAAGGAAAGGTAAATTTTATTGGGGAGAACTGTAACAATGCACATTTGAGATATTAAAAGAGAAACTTACTACCATGCCCATTCTACATTTTCCCTCATGGGATAAACCATTTCATGTGCATGTGGATGCTTCTGGCATGGCCATTGGCATCGTGTTAGCTCAACCTAGAGAAGGTATTATAGATCATCTAATTTGTTTTGCTAGTAGGAAGCTGACTCTTGCTAAAAGGAATTATACAACTACAGAGTGCAAAGCTTTTTCAATGATCTATGCATTGCACAAGTTTCGATAGTACTTGTTAGCAACACCATTTTGTTTTATATAGATCACATGACATTGAAGTATTTAGTGAACAAACCAGGTCTTGCAGGGGCACATATGCAGATGGGTACTCTTATTTCAAGAGTTTGACTTCACAGTTGTGGTGAAGCCAGGAAAAGTAATTCTAGACTAGACCACTTGTCTAGAATTCACTCAAGAGAAGAAGCATAGAAAATTGAAGAAACCATGCCAGATGCATAGTTATATAGGTTACAACGTGTGCCCATGGAATTAGAAGACATTGTTGTCTTTCTATGAACTGGTATGACACCGAAGGAATGAAGGCATTAGAAAATAAATAGCTTGCTATATGTGCAACATCATTTATGTTAATTAGTGGTGACCTTTACAAGTTAGGAAGAGATGAAGTATTATGCCATTGTGTATTAGAACATGAGCGCAAGGATATTATGGAAGAATCCCATGGTGGTATTGCAGGTGGCCACTATGCAGGTGATGTGACTGCTCGGAAGATCCTACTCACTGGATTATGGTGGGAGACACTATATAAATATTGTAAGGCATATTGCAAGGCGTGTGACCATTGTCAGCACCTAGGAAAACTAGGGTAGAGAGATGAGATGCCTTTGAGACCGATTACTAGTGTTGAACCATTTGAGAAATGGGCCATTGATTTTGTAGGACCTATTTCATCACCGTGCATAGGAATGGATCATGCTATATCATTATTTACACATATTATCTCACATGATGGGTAGAAGCGGCACATATTAAGGATTGTACAACATCTATAGTAGCTAGGTTTCTATGGGAGAATGTTCTTATAAGATATGGGTTAAGCTTGACAAGTTATAGGGGTACACACTTTTTGAATGATATAATCATGATCCTATTAGATGAGTTTATGGTTGCACACCATAAAACTACACCCTATCATCCTCAAGAAAATGGAACTGCTGAGGCCTTCAATAAGATTTTGAGCCAAACTTTGACAAAAATTTGTGATGTTGGGAGAAAGGATTGGGATGATAAAGTGTCAGCTATTCTTTGGGCATATAGAACAACTTATAAAAGATTAAACAAAGCCACATCATTTCAGTTGGTGTTTAGCATAGAAGCCGTTCTCCTATAGAATTTATGTTACCTTCTTTGTGCATTGTGTGTGCTAGAGGTCTTGCTTGATGAGAAGGATTTATAAGAACGTATTGAGAAGATGATTCAATCGATGGGTAATGATCCATAACATGATGGATTCGAAGCAAGAAAAGGCCGGTAGAAAGCATGACATGACAAAAATATAAGGGATAAAAAGTTTGAGATTGGACAAATGGTACTTCTTTATGACTCTAAGTTCTTGCACCATCCAGAAAGTTCAAAGTACATTGGTTGGGGTCATATGTCATCACTCACGTACTTGAAATAGGTTCTTGTCGATTAGAAGCACTTGATGGAACATGGCTACCTAGTTACTTCAACGGGAGAAGGATGAAGCCCTACTATAAACAAGTCTTCTTGGTTTTTGTAATAAGGCACTATTGTCATTTAAATTATCTTTTCAATTATGTATTTCATTGATGTATTTCCTTCATTGTTGTTATGATTTTTCAATTTAGTTGTTGTTCTTGTGTAATAAGCACTCTTGGGCACATGAAGCTATTTAATATGTGAATAATGTTTATGCGTAGAGGAATGCACATACTTTTAGTGTGGGGTGGTTTTTTATATCTAGGTACAAGATAGTGGGAATTGAAAGGATAAAGGAATAAGCTGCTATGGGTGTGATTTTAAGTCAAAGAAATATTTCTTCTCACAAGTGACCAAGGATGGAGATGAAAGAAGGAATAGTATAACGCGAGGTAAGCGAGAGGCCATGATAACTACCAAGAGAAGGTACAGTGACAAGGTACTCGGGAGTAAGGGCACGCGCTAAAGAGAAGTCTCAGTGACCGGAGGGTAGGGAGGTACGTGAGAAGGTTATAGCTGGGGTGTGAAGATATATCGTGTAAAATGAATGAATTTGGGAAATGAATGAGGGGATATTTGGTAGGTGAAGGAGCAATAAATGCATCAAAATTTTAAAAATCTATATAAGGATGGGATGCAAATTCATTTTTACCGTTGCAAGTAAGAGTATTTGAAAGAAGCTAAGTGCAAAGAGTCAAGTGATTATTTTAAGGTGTGAGAGGTGTGTAACCAGTCGTGATGAAGAGATCTATGTGTAGAAGAAGCTTGTGTCCCTGGTGGTGAAGGGTTTGAGAAAAGTGAGGGAACGGAATTTCACCTAGGAACGCTGAATTAAACTAGGATTTGCTTCGCACATTGTAGAATTTGAATGGCAAGGATCTATAAAGGATTGTAAGGTAAAAATGGCACTGAAGAAGGGAGCTGTAGCAGGAGTAAAAGGAAAGAAGAAGGTGGTCATCGAGGAAGAGGAAATGGCTCCAGAAAGAAATTTCTCAGAGATACAATATCCATAGGGGGTTATTGTCGGCCAGAATGGGATTCTCACATAAGGAAAAGAAAATTGAGTGATTACAATCACCATACCATTGAGAACAAGAAGGATCTTGACGTGTTGTTGAACACAAAGACAAATAAATGCATGGTGGAAGATATGCCGGTGTATGACAATGCTGGTGAGAAGATATTGCAGAGGATAGGGGTTTACCAACTTTATGAGCTCCCTTATTTTGGGAAGTATGAGCCATTATACCAGTGGCTTATGAGCATAGTGCATGAATATTTTTTCTACTTTGTAGGGCATAGAGTCAAAATTTTAGCCACACTCATCTCCATGGTGATAGGGTTGAAAGGCATGGGAGATGATTTGTGAGATGATCTGATAGATAAAACTACAATATTGGAGACTAGGAAGGAGTTGGGATATACAAAGGGTCCGTATAGTATGGACATCAAAAAACTAAAGAAGTATCCAGTTGTACAAGCGGCCACACATCTCATTACAAAGCTCAATGACTAGGAAAGGTGGTCATAAGTGAACACCATGTGGCTGCACATTGCCAAAAATATGTCTAAAGGATTAGTCTACAACATTTCGGGGTATATCATAGATACAATCATTAAAGAAGCACACATAGGAGGAAAGATCAGATTTGGAATTGTTCTGTTCTCACTAGTGTTCATGGAAATTGGAGTGCTTGATGGACCAAAGGAGAAGGTATGAGAGTATCCGATGGAACACAAATCACCTATAGAATGCTTCAAGAATTACCTATGTGAGGGATCCATAATAGAGAAGGTTAAGCAATGGGCTAAGAAGTGGTATGATAGGCTCTGTGTGGCTTTTGAGGAATAATAGTGCATCCCCAAGGACTTGCCTTTAGTGGTTGGAAAGGTAGTTCAATTTGTTGTATACTAGCATTCTCGTATATAATGAAAGATGGGGCATGGAGTCCTTGGTGAAAGTTTCCATATGCATTCATAGCAAGTTACTTTCAGGCATCAATACATAGGTTTACAAATGCACGATGACTGATATTAAATGCAGATAAGGTAGATTGCAACTACCACACACTAAGGAAGAAATATGTGTATCCAAGGTGGGGTGCATATGTTGAAAGACTCATTTTTTATGTTTTGAGCATTAAACCAATAATTTTTGTGGTGGGATAAATTGGAGCAGTGCTAGTATATCTCCAAATGAAGCCAAAGATGGAGAATAACAAGTATGTGGAAGGTGAGTTTGCAGTTCTAGCACCACCAAAGGGAAAGCATACAATGGAGAAAATTCCAATGCCTAAGCCCACAGAGCCAATTGAAGTGGAGGAGGAGGAGGAGGTGTGCAAAGATAGTGGTGGTTTAGGTCATAAAGGTAGGAGACATCCTAAAAGTAAGGGTGAAGGTGAGCACACCAATACACCACCTCGGCCACAAGAGTGGAATGATGAGGACATGAATGCATTCCAAGGGGAGTACAAATTTGAGAGGGTGTTTAAGAGAACAAGGACCCAAGGTGATACTCCAACCATGGTGTGAAAATAACCTATAATCTCCCCACAGAAGGAGGAAACCATGCAAAGAAGGAGGAAACTGAAGGTAAATGAGGAGGCGAAGAGTCGGAGGAAAGTGTGCCTAATTCTCCTAGACTTCTGGAGAACATAGAAGAATAGGGTGAGGAATCAAAGGAAAGATGAGAGGACGAGAAAAGACTAGAGGAGACAACTACAGATAATTTTTAGGACATGGAGGCACAAGTGCCAAATTTGGAAGCTAAATTCCCTAAGAAGTAATGATCTAGAAGAACAAGTGGAGAGCACATTCCACCAACCATGGGGTATGTGAAGGATGCAAGTAAAATTGTTCACACCCACTTCTAGAGCACGATAGCATAGAAGGATTTATTTAGATGGGAGCTAATGGATGAGGATATGGTGACTATGCACACTCAAAAGAAACTATCATGGTCAATGCACACCCATATGGATGAGCCTGACTTTGATATATGCGAAGAGTCATGTGTTTCAAGACAGCTAAAGAAGGCACCACAATCTAGACATATGATAGTAAAGCCTACTGTCATGTTAGATGAGCAGTTAGCAATGCATTGGTAAAGGTTTCTACTGAAGTTGTAAGGAGAAACATGGACAAAGATGCAACAATAAGAGTGTTGCGTGAGGAGCTCAAGATAAAGGATGCAGAGATAGCGCACATAACTCAAGAGAGGGACTTAGCATGGAAAAAGAATGAAGTATTTATCAGCATCATAGAGGATATTGGGGACAATGTCATAAGATCCAGGCCACACTTGGAGGCCAAGGTACCATAGACGTTTCCTTCACGATACACTATGTAATAAATTTGGTGGACTTGGTACTTGAAGATGAACCTCTGCGCATACCAGTGCCAAGGAGCTCAAAACAAGAGGCAGGGTGAGAGAAAGCATCAGTGATGTGAAATATTACATCATATGAAGGGCTGCTACAAGTGCTACAAGAGGTATTGAAGATAGCAGACCAGGCTTTAAACATCTACACGGGTCTAGAAGTGCTTATCAATATAAAGACCCTGGAAGAAAGTAATGAGGTCTAAAGAGCAATACAGGATGATACATTGGGCTGTGTACAAAGGTTGTCAATGGTTAAGCAGAAGTGGGAGGCCCTAGTAGTAACACAAGAGCCACATAAGACTCGGTTAGAAGAGCTTGGGAAGCTCATTGCACAGAAAATGGATCTTTTAGAAGGAAGAATGACATCAATGTCCAGCGTTGTGTTGGTTCTGTAGAATGAAAAAGGAGATATTACAATGGATGAGTTGTAATCCATTGTTGTTGACATTCTAGAGAAATAAGAAGAAGCACTCACTTGAATGGTAGACCTTGGAGGCCAAAATAAAGGAGGAGTATCCAAAGTTGATCCTTCAAGCTAATACAGAGGATGCTACCTCTTAAAACATTCTTTATTCATCTGCATTATTTCTTATTCTTTCCACTTAATATTCTTTACTTCAATTTTTGGAGATACCCATTTTTGGGGTGATAATGTGATTAGTGTGGGGTAATTTTGATTAGAGAACACTTGACAAAACTCACACAAGAAGTCCATATGGGAAAGCAAGCCAGGTTTAAGGGTGTGAATGGACAAGAAGAACACACATGCAGAGGGAAATTTCAGCATTCGGGACTCAGCCTATTTTGAGTATGAAGACCTATTTTTATAAGATGATGTGTGGAACACACCAATGATGTAGGGACATACGTGCCATGCATTGTCTATCTTTAGAGTATTAGATTGAAGCTTGTTTTTCATAGAGGTGAGCTAAGAATAGGATTTTCACTTCAATTAACTATAAGAGGTCTATAGATAACACACTTGTATGTGTGGTTATGTCTATAAATGACACTTGGCTATTAATAACATGCAACCTATTTTTGGAATAGAGAAGCGGTGAAGGGAAAGTCCCCAACCTATATATATGATGTGAATCACATAGATATATATATGCATAGAGAAGTATACGATGAGATTACTATATCGAGATCCATACGCACATTGATATAGGATGTCATTATTATAAGGAGCTTCTATGTTTATTAATAGATTGAATTTATTAGCTGAATCTAGGTGTTATTCTGTGTGAAATCAAGTAGTGCATGTTCTTGATTCAATCATGATTATGGTTTAAACGTGTTCCTTCATAAATCTAAATATTGTATGAATTATAGAATGATGTATTAGTTATGGATCTATATGTTTATTCTGTCATCACGCTAACATCCTATAACAACAACCCTAAAGAGGGACTTGGTACCTTTTCCAATTTCAAGTGAGTGCTCAGTCTAGGCTGAGTGATGTGCTAGCATGACTAGGGTGTTATCTAGTAATTCTAGGCTGCATCAAGTGATTTGAGGATGTGGAATAGTATGTTGGTTGCTGGTAAAGGATGTAGATGCTATGGTGCTAAGTTGATCATTGGAATGTCAATTAAATTCTCAAGATACAAGATCAAATAATGCCCACTAAAAAAATAACCCGGGAAAAGAGTTAAAAGTTCTTATTTAAAGGAACTAATGGCGGTTCCTTAGCCAACACCAATCCAGGAATAACCGGCATCGCTTAGGGAGAAATATTCTAATTTTCTCAAAATAGATTTTTTCTTCCCTTTTTAGCATGTTTCAAGAATGGAATTGGGTTAGGAGTCTTTATTCTCATTTAAACATGCAGGAAGTTGTGAGAGAGATAATTAGTAATAAATATTATGTTTAGAAAAGAGTCTCACGTAGTTAGGGGAAGTGATGAATCAATATTATGTGTTAAATGACCTTAGAATGGGTCCAAGGTGAGGTAAGAATTAACCTTAATTAGGGGATTAGATTAATAAAAATATGTGAAAGGGGTAATGGTAAGGGGTATGTAATAAAGGGGAACTAGAGGGTGGTGATCAAATTTTGGTTGTCTACATTTTCCCCTTTTTGTGTAGCTTGTACTAATAAGAAACAATTCCAAAAACAAGAAGTAGGTTACCCCAAATAAGGGTAGAGGTGATCCCCCTCAAACAAGGAATTGATGTAGTGAAAGGTCAAATCAATGATGGTTTTGATAAGGTGATAGATGAGGGAAAATGGGGTGAGGTGTAGGTGTAGGTGTAGGTTAGGTATAGGTAATGGGTGTGATAAAGTGGAGGAAGTCAAATACACACACATGTTTTGTGATGCCCACTAGAAATACCCACTTGAGAACAAAGAAACAACCTAGGATTAGTTAGGAAAATTATGGAATAAATTTTTTTGTTTAAGAGTATCTATAACTAGTATACCAGAAACAACTTCCACTAACAAGTTTCAGAGCAATACTAAACTATTAGAGTATAATTTTCTTTGATTAACAATTATTAGAGTCACAAGGTCCAAAATTAGGGGATAGAAGGTTCCATAAGGTTCAGAGGGTAATTCCTAACCATACCCACTCTCTAATAGGCTTAGAACTTCAACTTGATATTTATCACACTTTACATATTCAAAATTTCCTTGAATCATTCCCATTGGATAGTAAATTTTCTCACCTTTCCAATGATATAAATATGTCCTCCTAACTCTTCATAGAACTCTAGTTATGGGCCGATGGACCTTGCGGTGAAAATTTTCCAAAAGGGACACGTGTCGAGTGGGGAAAAATCCACTTTTTGGTTGGCGGGTCATGGGGAGATGTTTTGAAATTTTCCCCGTGTGGGGTGAAAAACTAGTTTTGTGCCCGCGCTTTCACTCCGCCACAAGGACACATGGCGCCCAACAAACCAAAGCGGGGGAGAAAAAGAGGGAAGGGTGGGCGGTGGAGGAGTTTTGTAATTTCACTAAAGGAGGGTGAAATGAGTAAAATGCATGCGTGAGTCCGTGTTTCCACGAGTTTATTTCACCAAGGCAAGGGTGGGAGTGTGGGGCCACAGAGTTTTTTAAGAAAATTTTCCAAAAATGATAAAGTTGCAAGGGTTCTGTCCCTCCATCGTGCCACATGGAAGCCTCTGATTGACTACAAGCTAGTGGGGCGGCATGGAAAATGTTAAAAATTTTCCCAAAAAATTTAATTAAGTTCCAAGGGAAAATTTCAGGCCACGGGCCCGCCAAGGAAAATTTTCCCAAAATTTTAATGCTAGTGAAGAAAACTTCAAAAGGCCATAACTTTTGATAGAAAGCTAAGTTTTGGGAAAATGAGGACTTTCTGTAAATATCTCAATGCCCTCTTTGCACAAGAATCATAAATTTTACATTTTGATAAATTTTAAGGGGTCAATTTTATGAAAATGGCTTGCATGGGATTTTTAAAAACAAACTGGTAAATTTTAACTTATAAATTTGGTTCAATTTGATCTTCTCCTTCACTCAACATGCCAAACAGACATGGAGAACTATTCTAGGAAGGATTTAGGATGCATTTGGAAGGTAAATTTACTTGGTTGATTTTCCAATTCGAATTTTCCAACAATTGACATAAAAACTCTGCAAAATAACTATAAAAGGTTTGGGCCCGATTTTGTAATGTTTTAAATGATTTCCTTAAGTGTTTTTGTCAAAATGAGTTCATTGATATTATATCATGCTAAATTTTAATGTTTCAATGTTGATTATTATTTACAAGTTCAAACTGTACATTTTAAATAAATTATTTGCCAGTTTTAAATTTACAATAACAGGGATCAAATCTTGAGGGATCTATTTGTCATTTCTTCTTCCAAGTATGAAAATTCATTTCTCATCTAGTCTAATACATTTAAATGATTTAAATCAAACTATTCTAAACCCAAAATGTAATTTTGATTTCAATTTTACACATTTCCAAAAGAGGAAAAACATTGTATTTTCCTCACATATGTTTCTTCCTTTCAAACAGAGATTCCCAAAACATTGACATGATCAGATTTAAATTTACAATACAATTTGGAAAGAACATTTCATTCATTTATTGATTTCCAAAGACAATTTTTACAACTTCTTTATTTTATTCCTTCCCAAAACTCATCATACAGATTATGTTTCCTTCACATTCTTTCCAAGAAAAAATAGAGTCTCTCTCTCTTTTCATTTCACTTTACAAATTTCATGTCTTTCTTTCAAAACCCAAAAAAAAACAAAGTATATCTCTTTCACAATTCGAATTATAGCTTTCATAACCCATTACAAACATCTTTTCTTCACAAAATATATTACAATTTCATCCACTTCCAAGTGGGAAAGATTAGAAAATAAATTATTTCACAACGACATTGTCAAAACCGTACTTTCCTCAACTCCGGGACAGCAACATGCAAAGCTCCTTTTCCTTCAATTTGATCACAACAAAAGTGGGGAAAGGCAATGCTCTCCACCCAACCAAGACATCCAATGAAAGGAGAAGCCATCCTTCTTTATTGGCCCCTGAGCCCCAACCACAATGCAATAGAAGGTGTGATTCAACTCATGGAAATAATAGGCTTCCATAAGACATACACACAACAATCTTTCAACATGCACATTTCAAATCAAAACACGGTCCAAAAAATAGCAGATTTACAACTACATTGAAACACAACAAATAAAACTTAGGCTTCTTCATGTAAGCCAAAGGTGCAAGAGCTATGGGGAAGCTGCTTATGCCTCCTAATGGGAATCGGGCATCCACCTATAATAAATTGCCAATATAAACATCACACATATCCTTATGCCCCCACAATCCCTCCTTATGCCCCCAAAAATTTCCTTATGCCCCCCACAAGTAAGAAATGCAAGCTATTTCTTTTCCATGGTGGATCCCAAACCCAAACTCCCTCCACAATAAATCTGATGCCATTGGAATTCCCTTATGCCCCCACATAGATTCCCCATAGCCTTCTCCTCTACCATTTCTATGTAAGTCTACCCAAACACCCAATAAACACACAGAACATTCACCATTCACACAAACACAAAAATAAATAACAACATAAAAGAAGAGCTAAGCTCCTACCTCTCCATGGTAGATTTTGTTCCAACACAACAAGCTTTCAATGTCAAATATAGTCCCAAAATCAGCAATCTCTATCCCAATGCAATCAATCCAAACAGCCAAGCACAAACATGTAACAGTCTTCCCAAAAGTTCCTCCAAAGCAAGAGCTCCAATCAACAAGAAAATTCACCCCAAGGAAGCATTCCAAAGTTTCAACAACCCAAAACAAGCAAAGAGTTCTAATTTTATAGAAGAGGGAAGAGGAGAGGATGAGGTGGATCCATGTAGGATGCCACATCACACATCCTCAACTCCAACACAAAAGTCAAATTTCATTCTCCAAAGCACAATAAAGAGGTGGGTGAAAATATGACAAATAAACTTACACACTCCAAAATCCCACACCCCAAAGGACTAAATTAAATAAAATGTAAGAAGAGTGCAATAAAAACATGCAACATGATTTATAAATGTATTAAAAGGGGCTAAAATCAACCCTCCAACCATAGGTATGGTTGGTAAATAAATTTAAGAGGTATGGGAAAAAATTTACTTGTCCCAAAAGCCTCCAAAAATAGCCCCCAAGGACAAATTCGAATTTCCAAGGAGGTGGAGTGTTTCATACTCCAAAATCTGACTTACACAACTCTTACACATTTAATACAAAAGCCAACAACTTTAATAATCACTTCCTTATGTCCCAATTTAATTAATTAACTTTTAACCATATGTTTTCTCACATTAATCTACCACAATTTAATTAAATAAAAGAAAGGAACGCATCACTAATAAAATACATACAAACAATAATAAAAAGGAACCACATTAATAAAATACACAAAACCCATGGTCACATATAAAGGTAATCCCCCATGGGAATCCCTAACAAAATACAACACACACACACACACACACACACAAAAAACATGTTTCCATGGTGACCTTGTTGAATTCATCTAGAATTCCAATGTGGTTGGTCTCCAATCCCCGATGTTTGTTGTGATGTTTTAACCTGTAAAACACAAATACCTCCTTTGGCCTCATGGCCATATCAGAACATCCAAAATGAATATAAATATAATTCCAAAATCATCTATATAAATGAATCACAACAACATCAAAGTAACAAATATATCATTTTTAATTTAATCAATAACTATATCATCATCATATAATTTCCATTTTCTATGTCTACTCACAAAATCCAAAAATCACATGTACGAACAACATTCATAATATATCCATGTCAAATACTATATCATCATCCACATATGAAGTGTCTCTAATAATCATCAAGAATCATAACTAAATCAAAATCAACAATAATCCATGGTCTAACATATAACATCATACTAAATCAAAACCATAATAATTCCCATAATGTAATCAATAGTATCAAGATTAGTATCAAAATATGTCAAAGGGAAGTGGGCACTACATCCCCCACCCCTTAGACTCGAATTCCTCCTGGAAGTCACAAGAAAGAGAGATAGGAACAAATGCAATAAAAAAGGGTCACTCCCATTATGGGATTTCTTGCTTCAAGCAAGTGTGGGTCCACAGAACCCAAGTTTGGTCTAATGTAATTCAGCAAGGAGAAGGGAGATTGTAAGGGATGAGTTCTAAACTTTTTGCATGCAAGGCTACAACATTTAAATCTAGAGAGTAACTTTATATTGTCAACCAAGATACAACACATAGCAATATAACATGAATAGTTCAAAATATTCTCAAGAGTAACCACCAAGTAGAGGAATAATAAGGAGAATTCCATGAGTTTGAGAATGACCACATAGTTTCCCAAGGAATAAAACATACTACAATAATCAAAGTTAAGGTTTCTATTAAGTTTAAGCTATGGTTTCAAGGTTTGTTGTCTAGAAAAGGCTAGAAAAAATCAACAATGACCTAATTTGCACGGGAACAAGTCTTCTCAATGTCCCACAATTTGAGGATCATATAGGATGAGGTGGATCAACAAGGAAACCTAAATCAACAAACATTTAAAATAAAGGAACTATTCCAAGAAAGCACTTCTATAATGTCGAGAGGGTACAATTAACTTTTTTATGGTAATACAAGTGGAGTCAAGACCACAAGTTTTCATATAATCTAAATTTTACACTTTTGTTTTAAGAATTGAACACACAATATCAACCAAATCTAAAGAATTCAACCATTTAGCAAAGATATATATATATATATATATATATATATATATATATATATATATCTCCCTAACAACTAACATATACTTACAAGTACCATACCTTATAGCACAATGGAATTTATTTATCTTATCTCCTACTCAAGCTTGAAATAACCCTAAGGAGAGCACAAGAAACACAAGGACCAATCAAGGATGTTAGGGAGAAGAAAAAGTAACACGAGGTCCAATTACAATCCAAGGATGCATCATATCAAAAGCGAATAACATCATCTTGCACTTTCCATCATTTTGGAAAAGGTGCAAAAACAACAAGGTGGCCCAAGAAAATATGAAGAAAAGAAGACTTCCTGAAGTTAGTTTATATCCTTAACATATGTTTCCTTAAAATTACAATAACTTAGGTCTTTGAGGACAAGACAATGCGTAAGGAGGTTGTTTCTCAACCAACAGATAAGTCTCAATCCAAAAGGACCACAACTCACATTCATCGAGCTATGGGATGATAAGGGTGTGATGACCCAAAACTCCCACAAGAAAGGCACATACATCTATGAACAAGAAGTACTAAGAAACTAGAACACATTACTATCCACCAGGTGTTTCACAATTTTAGGTAGGTGACAGAACTACAGGTTCAACTATACATTGCACTCAATACACATAAATCTTACCTATTTTATAACTCAACTAATTAAGTCAAAATTTGTAGTTTTGTTTGCTAAGCACATTCCTTCCCGAGTTTTCTTAATTAAACTTCCTCCTATTATGACATCACGAGTTTACGTTATAAAGAGCACCACTAAGGTGGGTATGATGTCTCACCATTCTGTATAGGTAGAGAGCATTTATTTTACTTGTAAGGAAGGTGGATGGACAAGGTTTCCTTTCTATTCTTCTACATGGTTTTTTTAATTTCTTCTATTAATCTACCAAGGGTATAACAAGGATCACTTCCCTTTTTCTATGCTCCAATTTATTTGTTAAGTTCCAAGGTCAAATATCCTTAATTATAGTTTTATGGCATTTTGGTTGAGTCGTCTTATCAATCAAATTTTAATGAGAAGGAAGTTCCAATATATCACGAAATTACTTTTATGGGAAAGATATATAAATCAAGACACCACATTTATAATTCTAAAGGAACAAGAGACATTCGTCATAGAATTCACTTCATTAATTTTTGTAAGAACTAGGAAACAATGAACCAACATGAATCAAACCAAGATTTCAAAGATTTATCAATAATTTTAGCATCATTAGACATTCTTAGCGGGTCTCCACAAGTCTCACAAGAAATTTTCAAGGAAGGCTCATTAAAGAGGTATAATCTTACTTTTACGAATCTATTAAGGTTTAACAATTTTTTGTTGTTTAGGATGGTAACATTTTACTCCCTTAATAACCAAGGAAGGTTTTCCAATCAATTATCATGTCCCCATAAGATACCATCAGCCAAGAAACTAGATGACAATGCAACTTTACTCCAAGGACACCACATCCATATTAGAAAGCATCAAATGTAATGGGGAAACCAAATAATTTACCAAATCATGGACTTTATAGCCAAGAGTTACAGTTTTTAAAAGAGGAAGTACAATATAAGCACCATTGAGATTAACTATTAAGATCTACCAAACTAACATTTCAAAGAGAAAGGTCTAAAAGACCCAAAGAATCCATAAGTGTTTTCTAAGTAACCCAAAGATTAATAGGTCCTAGAATGTGTAGTCATTTTTACCCCTATCACAAAAGAAAGGAACCCCATGCGTGCTAGCCTATCACCCAGTGAAAGCTGAGTGCTCACCCGAGGCATGCACGGGTACCGAGTCTCTCTTTTATGTGAGTTTAGTGGGAAACATCATCTATGATTTGTGTGAGAGATTTCAAAAGGGAAATTAGGACATACAAGAACCATAGGGCTCAGAACGTCCTCTATATCCTTGCATTCATTTCAGACCGAGTACTTAAAATAATCCATAACATGTAGTATGATAGAAAGAAACATACAAGCATCAATACTTAGCATGAAAGGAAAGATAACTCATAAGAGAGAAATATACATCTAAATCATTGATATTAATTTATATATTATAACAGAAACCTTATTACATCCATGGAACCATTATAGAGGGTCATAGAGAAGTAGACCACAGTCATGCATTGCATTGGACTTGAAGTAACTAAGCTACCAAAAAGAAAATTTAAAACCCCAACTCTAATGCATCCTCTCCCAAATACAACTATCCACTTGACAGAGTCCTCACAAAGTATTTCTACAAAGCTCCACTCACTCTCTATCAATCTCCTTCTATCTCTACAGTGCTTGTATTTATAGCTTTCCTGGGCTGCCAACTCACCCTCCAGCACCCTTAGATCCAGTGCCAAGTTTCAAATGTGGTCCTCCATGTGAGCATGCTTATCCAGGCCTGAGATTTCCACTTTATCCCATGATTTTCTTCTAGAAGATTCTATCGTAGACATGCTCCTTCCTGGGCCAACTTGTCACCAGGCTGACATCTTATCCACGTGCAACCGGTCATTCTTTTCATGTGTTCTACTCCGGACATCCAAATTGACTAAGTCTTGAACCCTTGGTTCTGTCTTCATGCATCACGCACCACAGGCTTCCTCAAACCCTTCTCTTGCATGATTTTTCCTTGCACACCATTCCATAACTAGGACCTTGTGCACCTATGTGCCTTCATACTTGGTCAATGTTCTAGGGGTCCAACATCACCCCTCACTATACCTATTCTTTGTCTATGGAAACATTCCACTTAACCAAGAAGTACGATGCCTTAAGGAACCAAGGTGTAGTCTTACATTTTGTAAAACAATAAAGGAATGAAAGAATTGGGGAAGAGGGAATAATGGGGGCATCAACTCAGAAATCTAGGAAAATCCTTCTATAAGTCTGCCTCTAGCTTGTTCCATATGTCAACCTCGCTCTGTGCCTTCTAACAAAGGTCACCAATTAGGATGCTGACCTCGTCAAAACTTAGGCGAATTCCTAGGGTGCCCAAAGTTTCAACGATCTTCTCTATCTCCTTACCCAAGTATTCGAGAATGTCCATCCTCTTGGTAATATGAGGGTATAGTTCTTTCAGTCGAGCCTTGATTGAACCCCTTAATGTTTCAATCACCTCAGATTTTCTTTCTACTTTGGCAAGGACCTTGTCTCTCTCTACCCTATTTCCTTTATTCTTCTCTTGGAACTCCTTTAGCTCGCTTCAAGTGTGGCGACCAAGGTGCTTGCTACCTTATCCCTGTCTATGCAAGTATCATATGTAGCCTTAGTAGATTGGGCAGTGATTTTAACCTCTGTGAGCACCTTACTATACTTAGCAATGAGTGCTACCACCCTCAACCTATCCTCTTCCTTTAAGCATGCAGCCACTTCCTCTGTAGACTCCAGGCCAAAGGTCGTCTCTCCATGGTGAGGACACACATTAGATCTTCTAAGCATTCTAGAATGGATGCGTACTTTTACGTAGGTGGTTCTAGGTCTGGGTGCTTTAAAATGATGGCACTCTTAATAGAATCCACCTTCTTATATACTATCTACACCTTTTTCTTTACATCCTACGCCTTAGATATGCACTAATCAGTTCTTCCTATTTCAAGCTCTTGGCCTTCTCTGCTAGATCATCTTCTTTCTTCCCTAGCTTTCCCTCTAGCGCTCTTATACTATCATTATGCACAAATATCCTAGTCTCTGTCTCAACCATGACCTTGTTGAGCACATTACATACCTGCTCATGCGAGAGCTCATAGTAATTTACCAAGGGATTGGCTCCCTTAGACTCTGGTATTATGATGATCACTCCTTGGAAGACTTTGAAGTCTAGCTCGTCAATGTGGGATTCAAACACCCAAGAGAGAATCTTCTTCATTCTGGGGTACGTGCCCTCCTTTTCAAATGAACCCATGGCTAAAAGCCTTTCTATGGGTATAGTGCTCTAGAACCGTGCGTGTAGCACCTTCTTTGAGTCATCAACGTAACCCATCACTTGTCTTTGTTCTATATCAAGGGTCCTCCTACCCGAGCATGCACCTTTGGGAAAACTCACCATTAGAGTGGGACCTCCTCCCATGTTGTCATGCTCCTTTTCAATGTTTTCCTCCTTTCCTTCCTTCAACACTATGTTAGCGCTGCACTCCAACTCTTGGTCTACTAGGGCCTTGAGAATTTTCTTTGCCTCTCTCTCTGCTACCTTGGTGATCTGCTCCTTTGTGAAGCTTATGGCTTCCTACTTTTCCACGCAAACCTCCTCACTCTTTCCCATGTCTTGGGTGCCTTCCTTATCCAGGTACTCTTGCACCACACAAATATGAACTCTTGTTTCTCCTCCCGCTCTCTTCTCTTGAGTCATACATGCTAAAAACATGTGGCTCCTAGTCTCTTTCAGGCTCATCCTCCTTGCTATCATCTTCTTCACTCTCATCTTCTCTTCCACCCATGTACTTCTCCAAGTTTTCGGTCTCCTCCGAGTCATCTTCCTCTTCCATCCTCTACTTTTTCCTGAGAGGTGGCTCCTTGACAGGGGATTCAGCCTCTTCCTCTTCCTCAGGTGACTTTTCCTTGGTGAGGGGTTGCCTAGGTGCCTCCACTTCTAGTGTCTTCTCCTTCACCAGGGACTTCTTTCTCCATGTGTAAGTACTGGGCTTGGTGCTCGTTGTTGGCATGCTCACTGTCTGAGCAGTCTGCACTCTTGGTGCTTCTTCTTCTTCTCTTCCCCTCTTCTTGGGTGTGGGCTTCTTCCTACCCATGGGATCATCAGGTATGGAGACATCATTCTCCAGGTACACACCCTTCTCAAACTTGGGCCTTATACGAGAGGTATACGTGCACTTCACGGATCCTCTTGCAATGGGTAGCATTATCAGCCTTGTCATTTGGACCTCATGTAACATGTACCTTTCCACGTACACGTGCTTGCCACCAAGGTAGTTCAACCTTTTTGCATCTCTCTATGCTCCCGGTCTAGACTACCTAGTTCCAGCTTCAACTTCTTGGATTCCTTAAATCTATTTACTCCCACTTGGAAGTATTGAGCTGTGAAAGCAAAGGGAAGCTTACACCATGGGCTCCATGATTCATCTACCAGACCCTAAACACTTTAGGTAGAAATGTTGATATCTTGTGAATTCGCTTCCCCCAATAACTATTGGAAGTTGTTTAGGGATCCTCCACTCTACCTCAAATGCATTCCTCAGGTGCATATACCACTTCTCTAGTCGTGCCTTGTGGGGTGTTATCATTGTGTCATAGGCATACTTCTCAAATCTCTTTATGGGTGAAGGATCCTCAATAGGGTACTCCCATATAAATTTGTCCGATGCGTCAAGAACTCCAATCTCTGAAAATATGATGGTTAGAAAGACATTTAAGAAGAGGATTTTGTCCCGCTCCTTCGTGCAACAGATAATTTTCCTCATTATGTATGCAGATAAGTTGTAAATGGTGCCTTCTACAATCTTCCTGTAGACATGTAACCAAGGTTTATTGACCTGGGTCCATCTCTCTTGGCCATTCAGCTTTGTTACCAGATGCGCGACCATTTTCATCACTGGGTCCTTGATTTTTGAAATTTCATAGTACCTCGACCCCTTCTTGTAGGCATATTCATTGATGGTTTCCTGAATTGCCTCCTTGTTGCTCAGGTCATCCTCCAAGCTGTTTCCTTCACATATGAGGCCTATGAACTGAGAGATGAGTTGGGGAGTAATGTGCATCTTACGCCCTGCAAAATGGAAGTAATCTTCATGTACCTACGACATTAGCCATTGGTATAGGAATTCTGGTTTTCCAAAATAGGGCAACTCATAGAGTTGCAACAACCTTGCCTTCTCTAATTTGACCTTAACATCATCATTGTAGATGGGAAAGCCCTCTGAGTGTCCGTTTGTTTGTGGGGTGCACTAACTCCAGTGCCATTTCTTTCTCAATCATGTTCATTCAGTGGTTATAATCACTCACAGGCATGTTCCTCAGGTGGGACTCCCACTCCTTACCCATCATTACCCCATCTGGGTATTGCATCTCCGCATACCACTCTTCATTTGTATTACTCATGTCAGGTTCTTGTTGCTTGGCCTTGCCCTTTCCCTTTCCTTTCTTGGGTGCCATTGTTGAGGTCCTCCTATCACTTCACTCCTCGTTACTCTTCTCTTCCACTTCTTCCAACCTTAGATCTCAAATCTATGATGAAAAACCTCTCGAACCCATGCCCTAGTTTGTCGAACCCTAACTAGGATAAAAATTCCACAAGATGACACCTCCTCACAACTTTTCTCATGCCCGTGTAACCCCTTCCTTTTGGTTTGCAAATTCAAACTGGTGCTCATGCTTCAATCTCATAGATTTTTCTTCACACGATCAAATCTGGAAACCCTAGTTTGTAAAACTCGCTTCTTTCTCTATTTCGCAAAGTGAAAATGAAAATGCCTCAACCCTTTACTTATAGCTTTTCTCTTTTCAAACATTAAATGCTACTTCACCTACCACCGTACTTTTTTCATTTAATGTGGATTTTTCAAACAAAGCTCATCTTCAGCACTTTCACTCACACACCCAACCTGCACGAAAACCCTCCAACCTTCTGGCGTGTAACCAATCCAACATGACAGGAGACTCTTGCGTGCGCGTAACCAGCACCGAAGGCACTTCTTCTGTCTTGATTTTTTTCTCTCACCTACCTCGTGTTTCTTAATGTGCTTTCTCCTCCTTAGTACGTGGGATCTAAAAGTAGCTTTGTCCTAGCACCAACCATCCTTTCATCTTTTCTCTCCACACACCTCTTTTAACCGGGCCATTCAACAAGGATTTTTAACATACACTTCCTTGGTACTCTAACCATGCACTCCTTCACATTTCTCCACCCCACACTTAAAATGATGTGTGGTCCTCTACGCACTCACAAATTCTCCAAAGTAGCAATAAGGTTACTGGTGCCCAAGGCATAAAATAAAACAACAATGTAAAAGGGAAACACAAGAAAGGGAAATGCATAAAGGAAATTTCTAAACTAACTAGCAAAATTGCCTTATTTACAAACACCAAGAAGACTTATTTATAGTAGGGCTTCAACCTACTCCCATTGAAGTGTCTAGGAAAATTCATCCCATCTAGCACTTGTAATTGACACGCACCTAAATCAAGGATGTACGAGATTGTGTAAGGACCCACCCAATGGAATTTCAACTTCCCAGGATGGTGTAGAAACTTAGAATCATATAGTAACACCATCTTCCCAACCTCAAACTTCTTATTTCTAATGTGGCGATCATGCCAAGCCTTCTGCTTTACTTTTTCTATTGTTTGGCTCCACCTAGTGAGTGATTGTATCTCATCTAGCTTTATTAACTCCTCAATCATTTCTTATAGTGATTTTTCATTGGCTAACCCTCCTTCACATGCTATTCACGAGAGAAGGAAACATGAATTCAACCAAAAAAATAGATTCTGTACCAAACACCAACTAAAAAGTGTGGCTTTGTTCAACCTTTTATTCATTGTCCCGTAAGCCCACAATCTTGTTGATACTTTGTAATCTGAATCTTATCTTCGACATCACAAATTTTGGTTTAGGGTATGACTCGGTATTTTTTGAATGCTCCTGCGATTACATTTGCTTGTGGGTGATAGGGTATAGTCTTGTGATGATCCACCATGAACTCTAATAACGGGATCCTCACAGTCTCATTCAAGAAATGCATATCCCTATTGCTGGTCAAACTCAATGGACACCCATACCTCATGATAATGTTCTCCCACAAGAACCTTGCCACTGTGGCTGCTATGCAATCTTTAGTCGAGTTGCCTCTACCCACCTTGTCAGATAATCCATGCAAGTGATGACATAATGTGACCCAATCCTACATGTTGTTGGTGTAATAGGTCCTACAAAGTCTATTTCCCACTTTTCAAAAGGCTCTGTGCTAGGGATAGGGCGCAAAGGCATTTCATCTCTCCTTCCTAGTTTTCCAATGCGTTGACAATGGTCACATGCTTTACAATAGTCTTTATAATCCTTGTATGGGTTTTCCACCACAAACCTGCCATTAATATCTTACACGCGGTGGCATCAACTACATAATGCCCACCCTTACTTCCTCTGTGTGCTTCCTCCATGATGGTCAAGTGCTCATGCTCTAATACACAACTACGCAAAACTTCATCACGTACCAACTTGTATAAGTCTCCACTGATTAACATGAAGGGCGCGACACATATGGCCAATTTCTTTTTCTCCAATGTCTTCATTCCCTCCAGTGCCACACCTTCCTTTAAAAATACTGTAATCTCTTCCAAGGTGAGGGTGCATGCCATAACATAAACAATTATACGTCTGGCATTATTTCCTCAATCTTGTGTGAGTCCTCCCTAAATAAATTCTTGACAAGATCATGCCCATAATTGCTTTTCCCGGGCTTCACTAAAATGTTAAACTCAAACTCTTGAAACAACAACACCCACTAACATATGCGAGAATAGGATTGTTCACTAAATACTTTAATGTCATATAGTCGATGTAAAACACAAAGGGTGTTGCCGGTGAATCTTGCCTAAACTTGAAAAGCACATAGATCATCGACAATGCTTCATGCTCAATTGTGGTATAATTATGCTCTGTTAGTGTCAACTTCCTACTTGAAAAACACAGAGGATGATCAAAAATCCCTTCACCTGGCTATGCAAGCACTACTCCAATGGTGGTCCCTGAGGCATCTATGTGGACACGAAAGGGCTTTTCCCAAGAGGGAAAACGTAATATAGGTGCGGTGACAAGCCTATCTTTTAATGTATCAAATGCCCTCTGTTGTGCCTCTCCCCAATGGAAGGAACTTTTATATCTAAGTAGCTCCTCTAAAGGTGCAGCGATCTTAGCATACCCTTTGATAAATTTCCTGTAATAGCCCATATTCCCAAGGAATCAGCGCATTGTGCTATGGCTAGTAGGCTCCCCTTATCCCACAATAACCATAACTTTAGTGGGATCTACCAGTAAGCCATCCTTATATATAATATGTCCCAATAAATTCCCAAAGGGTGTAGTAAACACACACTTCTTATTGTTGACGGATATCCTCAACTGTCTACACCTCTCAACCATTAACCTTAAATTGTCACAATGGTCTTTAACCACACCATACACCGTCCAACCATCCAAATAGACCTAAAGAAACTTATGGATGAAGTCCTAGAATGCCGACACCACTATGCGTGAAATAATAGCAGGCACATTCTTCAACCCCAAATGGTATGACCGTATATGCAAAACTTCCCCACTCGGTGGAAAAAAATTGTCTTCTCTGGTCCTCCTTTGTAATCCAAACTTGGTGGTACCCTAAAAATCCATCTGTAAAGGAATAGATTTTACACCTAGCGACTCCTTCCAAAATTTATTCAGTGAAGGGGGTCAAAATGGATCCAATGACACAAACTATGTTTAATTCCCTATAATCCATGTAGATCTTAATCCACCCATCCTTCTTGATGTTGATTACCATCGAGACTTATCCACTCCATTCCTCCATTGCCTCAATGATCCCAAAAGCTATCATTTTTTCTATCTCCTCCTTAACCTTCACGCACAAATTGGGATTCATCTGGTAGGGCCTTTTCCTAACCGGGCACACACTTTCCTTCAGTTTTATCTTCATCTCCCCCAAGGAATGGTGAATGCCTTTGAGCTCATGGTACTCACACGGGAATAAATCCTCGAATTCACACAACAGATCAATGATCTTAAATACTAACTTCTCCGACTAGTAATCTCCAATAATAGCTTCCTTATGTTCTTCTCCTAGATTGATGTTAAATTTCTTCATCTTTAAGGGCTCAAGGTAGGCACACTCGCGAGTATTAGCATTTTCTACTACTTCATGCATCCCTATGGAACGGCTAACATCTAAGCTTTCTGATTCCTCTCCATCAATCACATACACCAACTTTCCTTTCTCTTTTTCCAAACATGAGTGCTTAAGTTGTAACTCTTATGTTTCCTCTACCTCTTCCTCAAAGTGCGCTCCCAATCCTAGTTCACCTAGTAATTCCAACAACCTATCTTCCACCTGGCACTATCCCCCATGGTAAGGCATTTGATACCCTAAAAGGCCTTATCAACTGATGGTTTGGTACTTTGATACTCAAATTTTTGAATAAGGTCATCCACGATCTCTTTCTAATTCCTATTTGGTGTCATGTCTCTCAATTAATATAACATGCATGCACATAACCCTACGGTATAGAATAGATCTTGTGTACGTAGAGGGATGGTGGCAAGGATTTCGCACCTTCTCTCTAGACTGTTCACACTCTTGGATATGGAAGAGGAAGGCTCCCTCCCATGGTATTCCTTGATGATTGTGGGCACATTGCTTCTAGAAAATATGACAGAGAGAGAAATTCTTACCTCGTGCCACTCTAAAAGGCTCTCTGATGTGTGGCCCGTCACCGAGCTCTTGTGTTGAGTAAGACATAACTTAACATCCCCTTCATTCCTTCTCATTCTTCCACTGAGCTTCCACCTCCTGTAGAAAGATCTCAAGGAAGGCTCCTCCTGAATACTTGGGTAGCTCTTTTCCTCCAAGGAATTGAACCGTGTGCACCTTTGTTACATTTTCACCGACCCTCTCAACTTCCATCCCATCAATTCATAAGTCCCATGTGCCCAATTTTCACATGCCAGACTGGTGGTATCACTCACTGACTGAGCATCTTCAAACTGGATAACCCCATTAGTAGGGTGTATCATCTCTTGGTCTCTGATTGAGTGCACATATATCATGTCCAAAACCTCTTCCCCCAATGGTTCAATATAGGGTGTCAACTTCCCAGCATCCAAGGGTATAATGACCCATTTCTCCTTGTTCTCAAAGTTGATGTACCCTTTATCAAACTGAAGGTCTGCATTGTTCTTATAACACTAAGGGCACCCAAGTAGTGTTGGGAAATTATCTGTCTCATCCAAAGACCAAGACTTCAAAGTCCCGATAAACTTAGCTCCTTGGATAGTAATAGTTTTGTATCCTTTAAGACACCGATGGGAATTACCTTATTTTTATTTTCCATATACATCACATTTGAAGATGGTTGTAATGCAAATCTTCTCATCTAATGTCATGCATCCAAAGTTATAACATTGACCTTCGCACCTGTGTCAATGAGGGTATTAATGAGGATCCATCCATCTACAATTGCATTCAACATGATCTCCTTCTCATAGTCAAGGTTGTGAGGGGGAAGGTTCACATGTAAAACCTTCCTCATGCACTCTCCTCCAGCGCATGGTACCTTCTCTCTTAACCATGATCATAGCAAGGGAATGATATCCTCATGCCTTAGCATTCTATAGACCTCCTTGACCTCATCTAGGTCATCCTTTGGCACCTCGACCCTCCTTCCTTGTTCCTCCCTCTTGGATTGCTCCTTTAGACACTAGATTTCCCCTTGTAAGATCTGAATGACATCCATGGTGTCTGATATATCTCCTTTTGGTGTGCGGGGTCTAGATACTTTCCATGAATGACCTCCTCCCTTGAAACCAGGTTCCTCTATCTTGGTATCTCTCTTATGCACGTGGTTTTCCCTTGTTATTACCAAGATAGGCTCTAAAACTACATCCCATATTACAGAGGCATCCACTATATATATATATATATATATGCTTTCTTAATATTGACCATTGCATCACCCTTGTCCTTCCTAAGCTTCTTTTTGATTCATATGCTCAAACAATTTTGGGCACTCCTCATACTTATGCTTCTTTACGCACCACAATTGAAACATGTTCGGTGTGGAACTCACTCCTTCCTCCCTCATGGTTACCACGACCATGGAATCCTCCTCGAAATCCTCTTCCACATGCGTATCCATCTACACGCTCCTCATAACAGAAATCATCACCCTTAGAACTACTGGTAATGTTGGTTTGGCACACCCCATGATCAATGGCCTCATGGATCTGATCAATGAGCCTATAGTCCTTAGTATCATGGGTTGTAGAAGTACAAATATTGTAGTAACAAGATACATTCTTCCTGATTGCACACTACAGCAAGGGGCATCTACTCGCATCATGGTCCCCATGAAAATTTCACAATCTACTACCATGGTGCGTACTGTCCTCTGGGGAAATTATCCTTAACATGCCCCTCTATCTCACAATCTATGCACCAAAAACCACCGCGAGTCTCATGGGCTGAGTTCATGGACAATTTTTCCAACTACTTGGCCATAGCAGCAATCTGAGCCTCCAAGAATGGGCTAACGCCAGTATCAACACTTCGATAGCTTTGGCATGCAGGGCAGCTTCCAATGCCTCGTGCGGGTCTGTAAAAGTTTTATGAGATAAGGACCTTCTAAAAGGGGTGATCAACCCTCCAAAACCACTGAGCATGTTGTGAAGGGTGAATATCATATGAAAATTTAGACAAAATAGTTTTAAAGTGTGCATCATACTCCTGCACACTCTCTGCCATTCCTTGTTAAATATCCTTTAAAGCACCGATGCTCTTACTCTCAAACTTAGGAATTTACAACTCTACTAAGAATGCATTCTTTAAGGTAGTATAGTCCACCACTGTTTGATGAGGGTCATACTTCCTATACCATCTATGCACGTGCCCTTGCAACGTGGTTGCAAACTAACTAGCCTTCCATTCTAGGGTTGTGACACCCTTTGTGCACCATAGCAGTTCAAACTTGTGAACATGTTCCGCAACATCCTCAATACCTCTATAATCAGGAAAATGTAGAGACATTTCAAAGAAAACTTATGGGGGTGGTTGGGGCCCAAATCCTCCTCCACTAGATCCTTGGTTTCCGCTTGTGTTTCCTCCACCGCCTGATCCACTAGGTCCACCAGGTCTCGAACCACCAGGCCCACTAGGTCTTCAACCACCAAATCCACCAAACCCACCAGTTCCTACTCCTCCTGAACCACCAGATCCACCAGGCCCACCAGGTCCTGAAGTGGTTGTGCCAAGGGTTCCCACAGTTCCACTGAGCTACATGCCTACAGTCTATGAAAATGCCCCACTTCCAATAGTATACCCCATGCCACTCCTAGATGTGAGACCAAATGCTTGTGTGCCTATACCTTTCCCAAAAAGTCCTAATACTAGGCTGGTGTTTGCAGCCATAGAAGTATCAAATGATAAATTATACCTCCTGGGCATAGAATGATCACCTCCAATGTAACCAACTATATTAGCAATATTATCCCCCTGATCTGGAAAATCGGCGCCGGGTCAGTAACAAGGTGGGATCGAGATACGTGCCAATGGTTCTTATTTCTTCACACAAAGAACTCTCATCAGATTACGAAGGGTTTTCTCTCACGTGCTTGCCAAGATGGGGTCACATGAATGTTTAGGCTCCACGTCCTCGGCGCATGAACCTCAAATCCTTCCCCGTAACGTCTGCCGCCATACATTCATCACACCCGCAACCTCACATTTTCTAACAATCTCCCTTTCACACACTTCACCATACTTGAGTCATTGTTCCTCCCTTTCTTTCTCTACCACAACATCTACCATCTTCCTCCACCCTAGCTTCTTCACCCAGAGCTCAAAATGGTTTAGTGGCCATTGGGAAAACCTCTAAACTCATGGTAATCATCAAGATCTTCGAGAGATAAATCGACAACACATAGAAATGATCCTCTGGGCTCTCTCAAAAAACTCAAACTCAGCAACCTCTAGACAAGAATACATGGAAATGGCATACTCCAAAGTGTAGCTAGCCAATACTCCTTTCCACCAATGATCCACAACATGGGTCCACATCAGATCTACATCCTGTAGCCTTTGGTATTCTTCTTGGGTCCACACATGCAATCCATAACACCAAATTGATCTAGATGCGTAGGCTGAGAGCCATTCATACAGCTCCATAGGGAAGCAATAGAAAAAGGTCTCATACAAATCATGGTAGATATTCTCTTCTACCCATCTACGTGCATCAAACTTAGGTCTAGTGTTGAATCTCTGAGAAAATTCATCCTCCGTTCTCTTGAACCATGATTCAACACTTTCCAATGTTAACCACTTTTTCATTACTCATTACACAGATCATGATGTATGCTAAATCCCACTACAACTTCAAAAAGAGGTCCCAAAACAAAACCAAGATGTATTCATTTTTACCCCTATTACAAAAGAAAGGAACCCCATGTGCGCCAGCCTATCACCCAGTGAAAGTTGAGAGCTCACCCAAGGCACATGCGGGTACCGAGTCTCTCCTTTATGTGAGTTTAGTGGGAAACATCATCTATGATTTGTGTGAGAGATTTTAGAAGGGAAACATCCTCTCTTGAATACAACTATCCACTTGACAAAGTCCTTGTAACATTTCTACAGATCTCCACTCCCTCTCTATCGATCTCCTTCTATCTTTGTAGGTGCTTGTATTTATAGCTTTCCTGGGCTACCAACTCACCCTCCATCACCCTCAGATCTGGTGCCAAGTGTCCAAATGTGGTCCTCCATGCAAGCATGCTTCTATAAGCCTGAGATTTCCACTTTATCCCATGATGTTCTTCTAGAAGATTTTATTGTAGGCATGCTTTACTTCTTGGGACAACTGTCACCGAGTTAACATCTTATCCACATGCAACTAGGGCATGCTTTTCACGTGTTCTTCTCTGAACATCCAAATTGACTAAGTCCACAACCCTTGGTTCTATCTTCACATATCACGTTCCATGGGCTTCCTCAAACCCTTCTCTTGCACACTTTTTCCTTGTGTGCCATTCCATAATCTTCAGGACCTTGTGCACCTATGCGCCTTCATACTTGGTAAATGTTCTAGGGTCCAATAGAATGTTATTCCTAGTAAAGGAAATTTAAGGCAAGGGTAGACTAATTTATAATTCAAGAGAGAAAAACAAGTATACTTAGTTAAACACACTACCTAAAAGGGCTTAAATCTATCCATAATTACCAAGATGCATACATTCCACGAGTCAAAACTTTCTCTGATGCAACTAGGAACCCATGATACAATTTAACATGCCATCGATGAAAAGTCATTATCAACACAAACACTTTTCCACTAACATTTACAGTCAACCAAAAGGGAAATCCAATCCTAACAAAATCTAAAAGCCCATAATAAAACACTTCTACTTTGACGAGGGTCAAGCTCTTACCATATTGTAATAGAACCACCACTACCATTGTCAGACTGCCATCTAGACCACACTACACAACAAAATTTCTATCTAGCAAGGTCGAGCAATGAGAAAGTCACTCTAAGATCCTAGACACCCTCAAGGTTCTATGCATCCAAAACCAAGGCATAACTTTAAGCACCTAAGAGGACATTCAAGACACCTAGGGTGTACCCCCATACAACAAATGTCACCATACAAGAAGCATAGAACCAGTTCAACAACATGCAAGAAGGAAACCATGTAACATTTAGCTAAGTAGCCAATAACATTATGAGCTTTGAGTCACCAATCAAAATAAAATATAAGAGATTTTGACAATCAAGGAACGTGGCTAAGTAGCCGCATTACAAAGTTTGAAAATTCTTGCAAAAATTATAAATAAAAAAATATCCTCGAGCTTCTCAATCCAAACATAAAATAAGATGATGGTTTTTGATAAAATAACACAAGATTATGAAAGAAAAACATAAAATTTAACACCAAATTCACTCCACAGCCCTTCATGGCCACCAATAGGGGTACTCTACCTCGAGGTTAGTTCCAAGAACACATACACATGATTGGGTCCTAAATGAAACCTAGACTTAGTGTCCACTCTCTCACACGGGTAACAAAATGGAAAATTGACAACCAAACCCTCTTTCCTAACCACTGAAGGAAGGAAGCTCTAAATAGCTTCTAATTATCTCTTCTGACCTTAACACAACCACTATTGTCCAACTACAAGAATCACACCATATAACTTATCATTCCAACAACATCAATAAAGAAGGGTCTCAACAAAGGGCTTAATGCATCATACAATTAAATCAAGTTTTAGGACTTGTAAAACAACACATTTTCAAAGGGGAACCAAGTTTCCACTATACTAGAAGTTCACCAAAATCAATTTAATCTAACATTCTTAGTTACCTGGGTTTAGGCAAACCAACACTAAGAAAGCACAACTCAAACAACTTCTTATTTTATTATGATTTTAATTCTGGCAGTTCAAATGAACAAAGTAATATAATATTTCTTCATACTTCTTTCTTTTTCAATTTTCAAACAAGTTTGTTTTCATAGATTCAAAAGTTTGCTAGGTTTATAGTTCATGTCTCAAGTTTTTGGTGTGCCCAAGGGTCCAAGCTTTTGAACCTCGCTCGATACCAAGTGTGATGCCCGCTAAAACAACCTAGGATTAGTTAGGAGAATTATGGAATTTTTTTTTCTTTAAGAGTATCTATAACTAGTATACTAGGCAACAACCGCCACTAACAAGTTCTAGAGCAACACTAAACTATTAGAGTATACTTTTCTTTGATTAACAATTATTAGAGTCACAAGGTCCAAAATTAGGGATATAAGGTTTCATAAGGTTCGAGAGGGTAATTCCTCACCATACCCACTCTCTAACAGGATTATAAATTCAAACTGATTTTTCTCACAATTAATGTATTCAAAATTTCTCACCTTTCCATGATATAAAGAAGTCCTCCTAACTCCTCATAAAACCCTAGTTATGGGCCGGGGGGCCTTGGGGTGAAAATTTTCCAAAAGGGACATGTGTCGAGCGGGGAAAAATGCACTTTTTGTGATGGTGGGTCATGGGGAGATGTTTTTAAATTTTCCCCACGTGGGGCAAAAAACTAGTTTTGCACCATGCTTCCATTATGCCGCCAGGGGACATGTAACACCCAACAAACCAAAGCGAGTGAGAAAAAGAGGGAAGGGAAAGGTGGCGAGAGGAGTTTAGGGAATTTCACCAAAAGAGGTTCAAATGAGTAAAATGCACACATAATTCCACACATCTGTGGAGTTGATTTCACCAAGGCAAGGGTGGGAGTGCGGGGCTGCGGAGGTTTTTAAGAAAATTTTCCAAAAACAAAATTTTCAAAAATGATAAAGTTGCAGAGGGTTCCACCCCTCTACCATGCCATGTGGTAGCATCTAATTAGCTTCGAGTGGTAGGGTGGTGGGGAAAATGTTAAAAAAATTCAAATTTTTTATTAAGTTCCAAGGGAAAATTTCGAGCCGCGGGCCTACCAAGGAAAATTCTCCCAAAAGAATTTTAATGCCAGTGAAGAAAACTTCAGAAGGCCATAACTTTTGATAGAAAGCTTAGTTTTGGGAAAACAAGGACTTTCTGGAAATATCTCGATGCCCTCTTTGCACAAAAATCATAAATTTTACATTTTGATAAATTTTAAGGGTCAATGTTATGAAAATGGCCATAGAGTATTTTTAAAAGTAAACTGGTCAATTTGAACTTATAAATTTGGTTCAATTTGATCTTCTCCTTCACTCAACATGCCAAACAGGCATGGAAAACTATTCTGGGAAGGATTTAGGTTGCATTTGGAAGGTAAACTTACTTGGTTGATTTTCTAATTCAAATTTTCCAACAATTGTGAAAAGGTCTGTAAACTAATCATGAAAGGTTTGGGCCTGATTTTGCAATGTTTTAAATGATTTCCTTAAGTATTTTTTTGTCAAAATGATTTCATTGATATTATATCATGATAAATTTTTATGTTTCAATGTTGATTATTATTTGCAAGTTTGAACTGTACATTTTAAATAAATTATTTTTGAGTTTTAAATTTCAGTAACAGGGATCAAATCTTGAAGGATCTATTTGCCATTTCTTCTTCCAAGTATGAAAATTCATCTCTCATCAAGTCTAATACATTTAAATGATTTAAATCAAACTATTCTAAACTCAAAATGCAATTTTGATTTCAATTTTACACAGTGCCAAAAGAGGAAAAACATTGTATTTTCCTCACATATGTTTCTTCCTTTCAAACAAAGATTCTCAAAACATTGACATGATCAGATTTAAATTTAAAATACAATTTGGAAAGAACATTTCATTCATTCATTGATTTCCAAAGAAAATTTTTATAACTTGTTTATTTTATTCCTTTCCAAAACTCATCATATAGATTACGTTTCCTTCACATTATTTCTAGGAAAAAACGGAGTCTCTCTCTCTCTTTTCATTTCACTCGTTTCACCTTTTTCTTAAATTATTTCTTTGAATTGTTGATGAAACAGATAGGGTAACATGCATGGGAGGAATACTGTTCAAATTTTTGTTGATAGGTTGTTATGTGTGTATGACTTAAATCCACAATTTGTTGTGAGAGCTTCCTTTTGGCTACGAGGAACTACACTCGTAATAAAAGCAAGACCACTAGAAAGAATTAAACAATATGGGCGGTGAACGCCTAGCGTGAGCTAGATCACGGGAAGCATGGTATTTCCTAGATGGATTTCAGTCCACTATTTTAAAAAAATTGATGCTGAAAACAAGGTAAATCCTATTATTATTTTGAAATGATTTAGGTATCTCACTTAAAAACACAATAAGGAAATAGATCTAATCTAACAGTTAAGCTAGAATAAAATCCACAGGTCAAATGGTGGGTTCTGGTTTTGCAGTCCGATAAAGGTCTCGGGTAGGTCACGGTGAGTGAGAATGAGGTAAAATGAGGTAGGTAAGTCTCGTTTTAAGGCTGTGTGTGGAAAATGCGAGAGACTAGTGTCTGTCATAGGGGGATGACTAAGTGTCATTACGACACCAAGATGCGTTATCTTTTTGAGGTCTTCTTCATCCCATTTGTGTCATTACGAACCTAACCTCATCACCCTCATCACCTAACCTAGTCTTAACCTAAACTAACCTAATTAAGACCTATAACTTGGTCCAATTCCACACCTATGACTAATTACTCCTCATCCGCACCTAAAACCAACTTCATAATGATTTGACCAAGCCCACAACCAATCCCTCGGAAGAAAAGGAGGGAAAGCTGGCTATTTTACCAAAAATAGCCCGCTTTGACCTAACCGATACCGGTTCCTACTCGACCGCCGTCGGTTGCGTAACCGCCATCGGTTCCCCGTAAATGACCACTTCCAACCAAAAACAAAGGATCGGATTTTCATTTGATCGAGAAAAAGAGAAATCATCGAAAGGATCCGGATTTTCTTGGCCGAGCAGAGACAAGTGAAGAAACAGGAAGAGTTTGCAGAGAAGGACATCAAGCCCAAGACTGCAACTGAATAACCAGAGCCCAGTAACACTCATCCGAGCATCAGAAGAGGAGATAACTCATCTTGGATTGTCAGATCATCCAACTTGGGTCCTGTCTTCATCATCACAGTCCTGAAACCTGCATCTGCATCAGGGACTAGTGAGTAGTGTTTTATATATGTTTCTAAGCACCATTTTCTTGAACTGTTGATTAATAGTAATCATAAGTTTATTCCTAGATCTACTACCAGCAACATACTGCACTTAACCTTCACCCATACATCCTGATATTGCCCAGAAGGCCATTTTACCACACTCTGAGTCTTCCCTATCCTCCCATCATTCCCCTCAGCCATCCCCCAATCTTAATAACCCCACAATCACCTTGCAACCAACCTCTATCCAGAAGCACTTAGATTGCTGACCCTACCGGTATCGTTTATCCCCTACCGGCGGCGGTTCTCTAACCGTGGTCGGTTATCCAGTGACCGGCGTCGGTCACTGTGACTTATACCCCAAAACCTTTTTCTCACCTATTTGCCACCTAACAACCTCAGATCCAGTCTGGTTTATCCCTCTAACTCAACCTGGATGTATCAACGACCAGTAACCGAACAAACAACGTGACGCTTTATTATTGATAGTTTAGCTTCTATTGCTTTGTAACGAGATACCTAAATCGTGATTTTGCAATAGCTTTCTTTATTATCATTTGTGTTAATTCGTATTAAAAGGGGACCACCTTCGAAAGGAAGTTTTATATTTCCTGGGCCTAAGGCAGATCCCTCATTTATTGTCTAATTAAAATCTGGTGGTCTTGTATTCTTACTTGCAGGTAGTCCTTCCAAGACAAAAAGGAGTTCTTCGCAGTCGATCTGATCTTTCTCTACGGTACGCGCACACCATCTCAACATTCAACAGGTATTCCTCCTAGCCCTAACCCTTATCTGTTTCTCAAAGGAATGATAGGATAGAAGCAAGTCTATTCTGCAGAGCCGAAACATTCCGTGCGAAACATTTTGGCACGCCCAGTGGGACCCATTTCGGGTTTCTGTTTCTCTTGCTTGTTTTCGTTTTAGGAAGCATACTTGCTGTTGCTGTTTTTGTTATATTTAGTAAAGAATTTGTCTTGCTTTCCTAGTTTCGCATTAGTGAAAGTCATCTTATTTGCTTCATCGAATATCATTTTCGATTTGGGTTTAAAACACGTGCATTACATTCTTGCTTGCTGTTTTCAATTCTAGTGAACATAGACTAAGTAACAGGTCGTACACGTGGGGGTGATTTCCACGGTATTGACAGGAAATTAATCTTACTTTCACTGCACAACACATACCGAATCACTTCATAATTAACACAACTCAAAACATCCCCCTTTTCCATGCGGTATTCCTCACTTGATTGAGGTAACCTTATAAGCCAAAACAAACTTGACATTTCCCCTAAGTCTTTTGTTTAGGATTGACATCATTCCGCGTCTAAAGGCATAAGCCCACAATAATTAAAATTAACCCTAGGGTTAGTCTCTGGATTTGCGTGTGCATCTTGCTTGTTTTCAGTTCTGTTTTCTCTGTTATACACTATCTTCTATGATTACCTTAGAACAATTTGATAAATGTACTGAGCGTTGTTAACAATCAAATCAGCAACTTCTTATATTTTCTTATACCAGTCTTATTACACCGACATCGGTTAACTGACCGACGTCGGCTATAGTCTAACCGACATCGGTTATCAGACCGATATCGATTCTTGTCTTTTCTGATTCTGACAAACCAACAACCTACCAATTTCACCATTAAGTCAGTTTTTTTGTTCTTGATAGATTGAAACCCTCACGTACTCTGTCCATGGTTGTTATCACTCAAAGCAAGCCGCCGCCATGGTTTCACATGCTTGCTCTGTGCCTTTGCTGAATCACCCCCTTCACATTACAGGGAATCCTACGGACACCGGCGAGGTTCCTAAAATTCTGTGGGAGATAAAGAATTTGCCAAATTTATGGATGCTAATCCTAGCGTTGTATAATACTATTTGTCTCATGCCCTTGACCGTACACCCGACGGTCAACTCCTTGTTGGCATGCCTATCAGTATAGCTGCTCATTTAGCCCCTTCTCCACCTGATAACTCCACTTTGCCTTCCGCATCCTTAGTCCCGTCGCCTACCTCAGCAGCTTCAGGGGTCCATACGGCACAGATTGGCTTTCCTTTGGTTAATCTTGGGCCCAACATGTCATTACCGCCACTGCTCCTACCTCGTCTCTCTTGCAGACTGTTCCATTCATGACTTGCTCTCTGCCACCTATCCACACGAGCTTTCCTTCTCAAGCTCCGCCCACCTTTTCATTTCCACACACATATCCGGTAACCTCAACAGCTTATATAGGACATCCCTATTCGGTTGCCTCAACACATTCGTCCTCCATACCTTATCAACATTTAACCCCACCATTGTCTAGCGGTGGCCCTTGGCCCAATTTGCCTCCGTTTACCACAACCACACCATCATCTCATCCAACTTCTGATTTAATTAAACAAATGATGGACAAAATGCAAAATCTGGAGGCTTCTGTTTCAGGAAGTCGTAGCGCCTTGACATACGAGCAAGTTTGTCGGAGCCTATCCACCCTTCAGTCCCCCTTCATTCATATCCTCCTCAATGGGAATTACCAAAGTTTACCCGCTTTAACAGTAAGGAGGACCCTCAACAACACTTGCGATCATTTAGACATGCTGTATGTCGATTGCTCACGGCGACGCTTTACTTACTCCTCACCTTTCCCATGTCCTTATCAGGACCCGCCTTGGAGTGGTACATTGCTTTAACCCAGCACTCAATCTTCTCTTTTAACCAGCTAGCCCAATCTTTCTTGGATCATTTCTCCATTAACATTGCCAAAAGTATCTATCACCGACCTCTATGCCATCCGAATGATTTGAAGACGAATCTATCGCAGATTTCGTTGGACGATGGCGGGGCCTTATCAACCAACTTACGTATGCCTTGCCTCGGACCGAACTTATCGAGTGTTTACGCGGGCTGCGCTAAGCACATCTCTCTACCCTCCAAATTCAAACTTTAGTACATTTGTGAGGCCTTTACTATGGCTCGAAAACTAGAGATTCGAGCCTTAGAGGAAGAGAAATTGCGGTTGCGCAACAAAAACCCCACTTTCCGAACCCAAGATTCCACCAACAAACCTAACACCACCAATCCTCACCCATCGACTGCTTTGAAATCAAAAGGGGCCGTGCACGCGGTGATGGTCAAATCCCAACCACCATCTAATACCCCGCCAAAAACCACCTATAAGTATAAAGCAGAGCCCATCAACTACACTCCCTTGGGAGAAACATATGGTGTGATATTGGAAAAATTGCTCAAAGCAGGAGCCATTACCTTACCTCCTGTTAAACCTCATTCAGGTTTGATTCCACTCACGCCATACCTTCTTGGTACAAAAAAAATGACTTACCTTAACTTCCACCGCGTGAAGGGACACGGTCATGAGAAGCTGCAAGATGTGTTGAAAAACATAGTGCGGGAAATGGTTGATGCGGGGATATAGCCCTCGATAATCCTAACGCCCCTGCTAACCGAAATTTGAAAATATTCAACAAACCATTCCCGAATCATTCTTCTAACAGTAATCTAAACCAAGATATCTTAGCCGAGGAGAGTGTTCATGAGATCCATGCAGTCTTCGATTCCCAGCCAAAGACCTCTATCGAACAAATTCTGAATCAAACCTCTTCACTAACATGCAGGAAAGAACCCCCTTCCTCGCCATCAAGACAAACTGAAATCCTTGCCGTTCCTTTACCCATCAAGGAATTAACCACCCAGAGTTCCCTTCTCACAAATGAGCCTTCTTACACCACATCCTTGCAAGACTGTGAGCGGATGTTATCTAATTTATCTATTTCCCAAACGTCTCCTTCTACCATTCTTGTTGTACAAGAGGAAGGCTCGCCACTTCTTTTGTCATCCTTAGACGAGAAACCTCTTGAACCGACATCACCACATTCTTTAAACATGACAGATCCTCTCAAACACGCCCTCCTACCTATTAGTCCTTCATCACCTAAATCTTTTCAGCAACCGGTTGACCTCTTAACGCCCATTGATACAGTGCCTCATATACCCCTTGTATCACACCCACAGTGGACCGGAATCACAACCCACCTTTCTTCCATACAAAAGTTCCTATTCACACGTGAGGACTGTCATTCCCCAGAAGATAGACAGGTCCTATGGGAACGTTTGAGTACGCCATATTCTACTCAAATGCAAATGACCGATCCTGATGCCTCTACCATATACCCGAAGTGTTTACAGAAGCTTAAAATGCCTATGTCCTCATCTTCACCCCCCTCATCTCTACCAAATACCTCATCCACTTCTATTAACCTAACCAAATCTTCCCCTACGCTTGGGACCTCACCCATACCTAGTCTAACACACCCACCTAAGCGGCAGTTTATCTAAAAATAAAGCCGTCCATCCCATTAGGAGACAGACTCAATCTCCTCAATCGCCGTTAACACAACTAAAACCCTCGTCGTCACACCTACCTTCCATATTGGGACCCCATCCCTCTACCTTACATCAATATATCATACCTCTGCGTTTTCTTTTAAGCGACCTCGCCTTATACCCCATACGAGAAATCCAAGGTATATGCACACCGTCACCCGCGTATCTGTCCACCTATCGACCATAAACAAATTCCATCATCAAAAGATTTGTTTTCTATCACTCCTATTTCTCCGTGGTTGTTTTTACTGATACCACATCATCTGTGGCCTCATCATCCAACCTAGCTTCTGCGTCAAAGAAGCCACGTTTAGTTAAAACCCATTATCAAAACTCCTTGGCTAAACCACCCCCATACAAACTAACCACCACGTCATCACCAGAATCGACCCAGTCAATAGCCTCATTTTCCTCTGACTTTGACCCACTCAAAGGGTCTTACGCCAAAATCCTTGCTATGTTGGTAGAGAATGCGACCATTTCCCTACCCCCACTTAGACCTTATGATCCATCTAAACCTCGACCTATAGGTTACGATGAGTCTAAAATCTGCGCTTACCACCGCACACCAGGACATGACGTAGAGGGATGCAAAGCGTTGAAAGCCATACTTCGTCAATCACCTCTCTCAGATAGAAAAGTTAAGAAAGACAACTTACGAAGAGAGAGACCTTTAGCTTCAATTCCCTCTCCTATACCACCTGTCCCCGCCTCACCAAGATCTATCATTATTACAGCCCCACCTCTCGAAAACCATGACCTATCCCTACCATCTTCCTCCTCTCGTATTCACGAGATCAATATGATTAGTGTTGCTTTACTCGAGGCGAGAAAAACAATGGGAAAGCGAAAAAAACACTGCGGCATCTCTTTCTCCGTCCACCATCCCGATTGCACCACCACCTAAAGTGGTTATTCGCGGACCCACTATCCCATCTCTAATGGCATTGCCCACCGAACTATGATCAAACGGCTTCACCATCACTGTAAAAATGACATTGTATGATCTCATTCGGACTTCGAATCTCATCGACAAGCTCTCGTTGAAATCCTTGAGGATAGAGTTTTACCTAATGAAACCTTTCTGTTACCTCTATTCTAACACCCGATCACGTTGCTTCGCTCACCAAACAATCTATCTCCCCAACCACTTTTGTCTCTGTCTGCAATGTGAAGCCTGCTGCTTTGTCGGTTTCTCGAAGATGAAATTATCGACTTTGGTGCGAAGATCCACGACCACTGCTCTTTTCATCTCGGCGTACGTTCGGGATATTCGGGTACGTCGTGTTATGATTGATGGGGGGCGCTAGCCTAAACATCATCTCTTGAAAGCCTTCCAACAAATGAATATCCCTTCTAGTTGCATGTGTGCGACCCCATCATGTTGCGATCATTCATGATGCTATTACTTCTACTTTAGGCACCGTGATCCTTAACATTCGTGTAGGACCACGTACTTTACCCAACTCTTCTATGTCCTTGAGGGAGAGTTCCAATACAATATGTTGTTAGGCCGCCCTTGGATCCGGGCTATGGGATGCGTTCCCTCCACTTTACATAGATGCATAAAATTTGAGTACGAGGGAAGTCCTACACCATAAAAGCTGATCCTCCCCCTTGAAAACTTGCATATGTTGTATCGCCCTAATGATGTGCTTGTACCGGTCAAGACACCCATTCATCCAACCCACCATCCACTTCAGCGCACCTACACCTTGACCAATGAAACCGCCGTTACTGAATATTACTTCCTTTCCCATGAGATAACATCCCAACCTCCGACCCCTTAGTAGATGTTTTTTCAACGCCTTACTGTTGGGGGAGTACCGCCTATATAACGTTAGCTCTTTCCATACCCCGCAGGAGTACGGACAATTACATGCACATCCCACCTACGACCGTCGCGTGGGGGAGGTAATCTCTTACGGACCACCCCATTGCCGCACCAACCTAACGTATGGGGGTGTTGACGCATCCTCCATTACCCCTGAACCTCCTCTTGGTGTGGTTCCCTTCCAATCCGATTTTCAATACTTGACAAATCGTCGTTTCACCCTCACCTTCTTGACTCGCTGTGCTTGGAAAGGCTTTGGTTTTGGTCTTTATGAACAAGGCCGACATACACTCATTCCCGTGACTACACAAAACACATGATCGCGGTGGTCTCGGTTTTCTGAAACACCTACACGGAGAAACCTCGTGTCAGTTGTATCTGGAGGATGACGACGTCACCCCTACCAAACCATCATCACCCACTTTGCCATCATCACCCACAGTCGATAGACCACAGAATCTATCCCTCCTAACTTTTTTTTTTTCATAAATGCTATCTTCATAGGTCCTCTCACTTATCAACGTGATAATGAGGACCCATCTTCTCTTCCCCTTCTGTATCCAGACATGATCGAAGAGGATTCACCTTCGATTAATGTTGTTGAGTGCCAGGATGACGACTCCATCCTCACTTACCTTGGTGCGGACGACTCCTATATTCAACGCGCCTTACCATCTGAAACACAAACCATGTTGAATGAGTCGACTATAGAAATCAACATCCACACCGAGGAGGATCCTCACGTTGTGAAGATCGGACAATCCCTTAACACATCAGAACAAGCCGCCTTTACTACCTTTCTCCGTACCCGTAACCAAGCTTTCGCTTGGTCCTACGCTGACATGCCAGGAATTGATCCTACCATTGCTGTCCATAACATCACCCTAAACCCGATTCCAAACCAGTCAAACAAAAACTGAGAAAAATGCATCCACGCATTGCCCTCTTGGTCAAAGAAGAGCTTGACGACTTCTTTCTGTTTCCTTCATCTTGCTATTGACTATCCTCAATGGATTTCTAACATCGTATCGTACATCATCACTAAAGCGATGGGGGACTTCGGATATGCACGGATTTACGAGACCTTAACCTCGCTTGCCCCAGGATGACTTCCCCCTCCCAGTATTGATCAACTTGTTGATCTCACTGCGAGCCATGAAATGCTTTCTCTCATGGATGGCTTTTCGGGATACTGATCAAATTTTGGTAGCCCGGCCGATCAACATAAAACTACTTCATAACTCCTTGGGAACCTTACATTATCGTGTCATGCCATTTGGCCTTAAGAATCTTTGGTGTGACCTATCGTGGGCTATGACTTACATTTTCATGACATTATGCACACTATCCTTGAGGATTATGTCGATGATCTTCTTGGAAATCTAAACATCGCGGTGAACATCTCGATGTTTTAACCATTATTTTCGATCTTTGTTACAATATTCGATCGGCTTGACCAAAGAAATGTGTCTTTGGTGTTCTTTGAAAAACTTCTTGGCTTTATCGTCTCTTTGCGTGGCATTGAGGTCGATCCATCTAAAGTAAAAGCTATCCTAGAAATGCCCCCACCCAAAACCTCAAACAATTGCGTAGTTTGCGGGGTAAACTTCAATCCATCCGGCGTTTCATCTCCCACTCTCGGATCGATGTCGACCTTCCATCACCTTCTTAAAAAGGACATTGCCTTTGATGGGTGAAGAGTGTCACCAAGCCTTTGAAGCTCTCAAATCCTATCTCTTGCACCACCGTGCTTATTCCACCTCGGGATGATCACCCTTTCTACCTTTACCTTTACTTCCTTGACCATGCTATAGGAGCCATGCTCGCACATCGGGACTCGGCACGTCGAGAACAAGCCATTTATTATATAAGTCGTACTCTCGTGGATTACGAGACTAGGTATACACATGTAGAAAAATTGTGCCTAGCCCTATCATTCGTAGCCACCAAACTCCGACATTACCTCCTGAATCACAAAACTTTTGTCATCACCAACACGGACCCCATTCATTATATGTATGCCAAACCACATCTAAACCAATGCATCACCCGATGGCTTATGCTCCTCGCTGACCTCGACCTTGAGTTTGTACAACAAAAGTCAATCAAAGGACAAACTATTGCGGACCAACTTGCGGAGGCCCCTTTACCTGGGGAACAATTCACCAATTTTAATTTCCCCGACGAACTCATCGCCACTCTTTCACTCAGGGAAGAGTCGTATCAAATGACCCTCTTCTTCGATGGATCTAAATGCCAGCGCGGCGGAGGAGCCGGCGTTGTTCTCATTCCTCTTGACGCTGAACCTATGCCTCTTTCATTCCGGCTCGATTTCCCCTGCACTAATAATACAGTGGAATACGAGGCCCTTGTTTTGGGTCTCCAGGTTGCGTTACACTTAGGTGTCAAATCCATTAATATTTTTGGTGACTCTCAATTGGTAGTCAATCAAGTTATGGGCATCTACCAATGTAAGAATGAGGAACTTCAAAAGTACAAACATTACGTGGATTCACTTTTGACCTCATTTACTCGTTATTCTATCCAGACCATTCCCCGCTCCACTAACAAATTTGCGGATACTATGGCTTGCTTAGCCTCACAAATTCTGCCTCACCAGTGACTCGACATATTCGTCTTGGTCAACAACTTTTTGCCCCATCTTCATTACCGGTTGTTTGTATGATAAATAATGTGTCTGCTAATTCGCAGGATACCTGGTACCACCAATTTCACGACTACCTTACAACCTCTGTTCTCCCACCTGACCTTACTAGTAACGGCAAAAACGTGCTTTTCTTAAAAGTGTTTCTCGTTATGTTGTCATGGGGGGACTCCTCTATAAACGTGGCTTTGATGGCATCCTCCTTCGATGTCTAACCGGCGCGGAGGTCACCTATACCATCCAACAAGTCCATGACGGCATTTGTGGTGGACATTTTAGTGGCCTTGCCGTGGCCAAACGAATCCTTCGCCTAGGTTATTATTGGCCTACTCTTAATAACGACTGCTACGAATATGTTAAGCGTTGTGTTATGTGTCAACAACATGCCAACCTTCAACATACTCCTAGCCATCCGCTACAGGTCGCACGAGATCTTTGGCCTTTCTCACAATGGGGTTTAGACCTTATTGGTGAGATTCACCCGCCTTCTTCACAACGTCACCATTGGATAATCACAGCAACCGAATATTACACAAAATGGGTGGAGGCCATTCCACTCATTTCAATCAAAAAAGAAAAAATTGTCGAATTCGTTAACCATCACATTATCTGTCGTTTTGGTATTCCTCATCGCCTAATAACAGATAATGGTAAATCTTTTAAAAATAAGTTGTTACAAGACCTTTGTGACAACTTTGGTATCAAACTTAGTTTCTCATCACCTTACTATCCACAGGCCAATGGTCAAGCTGAATCTTCTAATAAAACCCTAACCAAAATCCTCATGAAAGTTGTCAATGAGTCCGGAAGAAATTGGCATGATCACATTCCCTTTGCCCTTTGGGCTTATCGTACTAGCATTCGTACCTCCACTAATGCCACACCATTTTCTTTGGTATATGGTACCGAGGTTGTCTTGCCTCTCGAAATACAAATACCCTCCCTCAGAATATCTCTTCAGGATATTCTCACCAATGATGATTTCCGCCAAGAGCGGTTAGCCCAATTAGAGCTTCTTGACGAGCGTCGTCTTACGGCTCTTGATCACCTTCAAATCTACCAAAAACGCATCAAGCGTGCTTATGATAAGCGACTTCATGAGCGTACCTTTAAGGTTGGTGATCTTGTCCTCAAAGAGAATCAACATGTAACCAAACTAGAAAAGAGCAAACGTGGAAAATTTGCTCCTAATTGGATTGGGCCTTACATTATCACTCACACTTATGGATCAGGCACTTATCGTTTAGCTTCACTTAATGGTAAACTTGAGCCTGAGCCCCTTAATGCCTTGCATCTTCGACCATTCTACTGTTGAAATTAGTGTTATATCACTTCTTATCTACCTTACGCTCGTCCCTTGAGCTCATTTACCACCGCATACACTTTGTTTCTTACATCTCAAAATCAAATCAAGCTCACATGGTTTGATTATCACCTCCCCTTAAAAGATGCCTTCCCCTTTTAGTCTAGTCCATGACTTCAAAGTATCAAAATGACACATTCTTAATTAAAACACTTATGGGATTTTCTTGAGTCAAACTTCCTACAAAAAACTAGATGCTTTATGCCCAACGGACATCTAGACCTCTAAATTATACAATAGACTGCTCCCTTGAAGGACAGCTATATGCCAAACTATTGCTACTATTATATATAGACTGCTCCCCCGAAGGACAACTATACATAAACACCGCATCTGCTACTATAAATAGACTGCTCCCTTGAAGGACAGCTATACACAATCAACCTTTATCAGAAGCTTCTCGCATTGATCAACTTCGTGAAGACCTCAAGAACAACAAAATACATATCCCATGTAGACTTCCCATCGATCAGTCTATATCCAGAAAATAAAATAAAAATAAAAGCAGTATTTCAAAACACTTTTGAGTCATGGACTTGTCTATTTAGGTTTGGTTCTCTTTTGTCAGAATAATCATCTTATAATAAGTTCTCTGCACCCTCGCCCACATCAACCACCTCACCTCACCATTTTTCAAAGCAACAAAACTCAAGGGACGTGACGTATATCCGATATATTGTGATTATACCACTCTTTTCACCTATCGACTTCTCACCTATGCAAGGTACCTAGGGATTCAAGCTCATCCTACATTAATATGTGGTTTGTTTAGCTCTTCTCAATTACGGGACACTCTTGCCTCTTTTTCTCGGCTCTAGGATTGTGTGTTGACCTTAATCAGGACACGATTCCCTACTACTTGGGTATGCTAACTTTCACTTTACCCTACCAACACCAACAACATTACCCTACCAACATCAAATTTTTACCAACCAACAAAATTGCCTAACCACAACCAAATTGCACAATTCACCTCTCCTGATCCTAAGGAGAACTACATCGGTCTGAGGCCCTTCCTTGCTTTGTGCAATGGGCTATGTAGGCAGCACTTAGGAGACATGGGGTCTCCCAAGGTTAGCTCGACCATCCCCTACCATACCTTATCATGTGTTGTAAATATAAATATTTTTTGTGTATTTCTATTTGCCAACATTCCTCTTTATCCTTTTTAAAAAAAAAAACAAAAACAACATTCAAAACACAACCATTCTTATTATTATCATCACTCAAAAGAACATACATCTTTAGTTTTATTTTAGATGTTAAACAAATACATCTTCTCTATCATCGACTCGTAGGTCGGCATCTTTATTTATTCTTATATTCCTATGAAATTCACTTAGATCCTTGCACCTCCTCCCGAATCAGGTGGTGATCGTGATCGTCGATGCCCCTCAGTGGCCTCTCCATCCTCAAAGGTGCCACTGCCATTGGTTCCTCCCATTGATCCATCAACATCTCCTGTAACATACGAATACGTCCTCTCGCGTGGAGGAATCTTGCCTCCGTCTCTCCACTCGTATGCTTTGAAGCCTCTAACAATCCCATTGTCTCATTCACCTGTGTTTGAAGCTGGCGAGCCAAATCCTGTAGACGATCTCTCTCCGCTGTAATCACAGCTATGTCAGGGCACTCACGTGCACCTCGCAGCTCTGCTACCCACCATACTCTATAGGCCTCTGTCGTTCCCATCCATTACCCTACGATCGGCTGCTATCTCTTCTGGCCCTTCTGGAGGTGTAGGCCGGGGAGGTGAGAATGCTGCCTCGGCGTCGATCCTCATGTATGGTCTATATGTCATAGGTATATCCTGAATGAACCCAAATTGTCGCCGCACGTGATCTAGAGGAATCCTCTCGTACTCACCCGGCCTATGCCCTGCGATCCACCTCAATCGCTCTACACCCCTCAACTCCTCAGCTATGTGCTCTGTCACCATATAGTTCCCGTACGGCCTCCAACAAATATCCGCAATCGCCACCATCTCCCATACTTGTCTATAATACTCGATGTCATCTATCACGGCCTGGGATCTCGCCTCTTGTTCTGTCTGGACCCATCGTCTGAATCCCAACCTTTGCACTCCTGCCTCTCCCGACTCAATGGGTCGGCCTATTGGATGCACACAAACAATATGCTCATAGGCCCAACAATGTAATAAGTACGAACAATCCAGTGTCGTCCTGTGTTTTCGCTTGCATGCCCATAAACCCCTATATAACTCTGCCAGATATGCGGGTGCCCATGCGAATGTCACGCTCATTTCTATCATTTCCCAAATAACACTCATCAATGCTTTGGGAAATCTTCCACCTTCCACCCTCGGCAATGCATAATACCCCACCGCTATCATTAATAGCACGGCCAACCTTGTTTCCTCAGGGTGTGTTGCATACATTGTACCATACGTAAATGATAAACCTCGTTGTGTCAAATCTCGTGCAGCTGACCCAAATACTGCTGTTATCGCTGCCCCCCCCATGTTAGGCAATGCACGATACACTATTTTTCCTATCATTGGGAGTCTCAAAATATGGAACACATCTTCCAAAGTCACTTTGTCATCTCCCTGTTGGTAGATAGAAGGTATTCTTTTACGGATTCCATCTCTCGATCAACGCTGCTGACATAGCATGGTTACGCGATTCTTGAATAATAGCGGATTCCACTTAACCCCAACGATTTATCAATGCCCATTCATTTGGTGTTACATCCACTCGGATTAAGTGACAACAACGGCGCGCGATATCATTCATCCTTAACCTTGCTTCTACCTGCATACATCAAAATCGACACACGATTATTCAAAAGAACAAATCTCTACGGGTTTTTCTCAAAATCTGGAAACCCTTACAGTGACCGATAGCGGTTATGCATAACCGATACCGTTTGCTAACGATACTAGTTACTTCCAAAGCGATACGGTCCTTTGTCAAAATATACCTACCCTGCTTAAAGCATACACCTACGATAATTATTTTGCCCGTTTACTCCTATTTATACCTAAAAACATACATACCCACCCTGTTTACCTACCCCATAGCACTCATACCATCCCCAACCCTTGCCTATCACCTTTTTTTCTCATCTTTACCCACTTACACTTCTTTCATCCTATTTACAACACATGCAAGAATCAAATTACAACCAAACAGTTTACCTCTCGGGATGCAGCAGCTTGGGGCGGAACATGTCTTCCCCCTCGTCCCTGCCTGCTGGATGCTTCTCCTCGTTCAGCCATGTTCACCACCCTCTTCAAATATAACTTGTCTTTCTGCCTTCTGAATCTCATCCCACGCTCACTTCACCTGTCTCTTTCCTCCTTATCACTCAAATTCTTTCATGCAATTACCTGTAGCAATTGTCAAACAGCGTCGCATTCACATATTTAACTTGTTGCATGACTCTAAAAATAAGAATGCTAAAAATAAGAACTTAAGTTGCCAACCCAGCAGTTCTATTTTTAGGAAAATAATTCTTGCATAACCGATATCGGTTACATAACCGATATCGGTCATATAGCTACCGACATCGGTTACATAACCGATATCGGTCAGGTGTCCCCTTGTTGCTTAAACCTTAAGTCGTCTCTTCATTTTTGCAAATTTTTGTGGCGCCCGTCCCTTTTTTCTGCATGAACAACACCATTATCCATATTTTTCATTAAATCCACATCTCATTACAATTTCATCAACATCATCTATCTACATTACAAAAACACACAAGCCATCCACTAACGATATCAAAAGCTATCAATCTATACACCATTTGGATCCAAATCTTAATAGCTACATACATTCAATTTCACAAAACCAGCGACAAAACATACAACATTTCATAATACAACATGTCAACTAAACTCATCATTTATATATACATACATACATCCCATCAACAAAAGACATCAACATCATTAATATATAACACCATGTAAATCAAACTCATCATACATTAAATATCACAAACCATTTTCAAAACACTTAACACATTTTTAAACACAACATGTGGGTCAAATCATCATATCTATATATATACAAAGTTTCAAATATACAATGTGCCCTGCATCGGGGCCTCTGTGATCTCATAATACAACAAAGCCGGCACACGCAGGCCACAATAACTGTCAATAATCTCGACTCGGCTCGCAGGCCGGTCTCTCATATCAAAAACATACTCGGCTCGCAGGCCGGTATCCACTGTACAACCCGTACTCGGCTCGCAAGCCAGTATATACAATAAATGAATGAATGAATAAATGAATACATAATATCTAGGCACGCAGGCCTCTATAAACATAGCCGGTTCGCAGACCGGTGCCCATATCCAATGAACCAATACAAAAATATGCAGGGACCCCTCAGCTCTCTCCACCACCCTCTGCCTGTCTGCCTGCTGGTCCCTGTGCTGCCTCTCGCCTCCTGCCTGTCACAGACCCACCGGCTGTGGCTGCACCTCCCTGAGATCTCTGGCTCCGAGAGGTCTCTGCTCTATGTGCCGCATATGGCTGATAATCAGCCCGGTACCATCAAAATATCCACGATAGTCTGGGCCTCGCTCTAGCCTCCATATAATGATCTCGAGCCACCGTAGGTCTTTGGGGCTGGTCCCCTGACTCCTACTACCAGTGCCCCCACATGCTGTCTGGTGCCATGCATGGTGGTGCACATGTGGTGCTGGTGGTGGTACACATGTACTGCTGTGCTGCAGTCTTGCTGTGCTAGTAGTCTGTGGTCTGCTGCACTTTGGTGCACACTGTGCTGCACTGTGCACATGCACTGAGCACTGGGCTAGCTGCCCTTGCCCCTGTAAGACACCTATCTGTGCCTGTGCGGCAGCAAGCTGCCCCTGTAATAACTGTACCTACCCTCTGAGCTGGTCCCTCTCTGCTCTAACAGCCGCTAAGTCTGGCTGTGCGGGCTGTGCTATCCTCGCAGCTCTCTCTCCGGCCCACCAAACCAAAAATGCTCTGTGCAGCCGGCATCATCTACGGTATCATCTGCCGGCCTCTCAGCAACCCAATCTGGGTCCACGGGCTGTGGTGCAGGCAGTGGAGCCTCTACATCATCCCTCCGGTACTGAGGGAAGCGCGGTGGCTCATCCTGTCGTAGCCCCATCTGCCTGCGTACCCTCTCCAGGGGTATCCTCTCATACTCTCCCGGCCTCCGTCCCGCTATCCAGAATGTATACTGGATCCGCTGCAACTGTGCTCGGGCTCCTCCGTGTGGGTGATGACCTCTATAAGGTCTCCATACAATATCTAATGCTGTCAAGCCCTCTAACATATGTCTATAATAAGTGACGTCCCGCCCTGCAAGCACTGCTCGTGGCTGGCCCACGACCCCCAACCACCTCTGAAAGCCGTATCTATAGATGACCTGTGGCCCTGGCTGCTGGGGCAGCCCTACTGGTCTAATGCATATGATATGCTCATATGCCCAACAGTGTAGTAAAAACGTCGAGCAAATCCCGAATCGCCTCATCCGGCGATAGCCCCACAGCTCTCGGTATAACTGCACCAGGTATACTGGTGCCCAAGCATAACATGTGTGCTCCTCCACCATCTCATGTAGCACCCCCATAAGCGCCCATGGAAAGCGGCCTCCCTCTCGAGTGCGGGAGGCGAGCGGGTGATCCGATCATCATCGGCCACGGCAAGCCGTGTCTCATGGCGGTGGGCTCGGTACATATCCCCATACGCGATACTCACGCTGTGATATGTCGATGGCGCAGTTTGCGTCCCGAATACGTGTAGGATGTTGTCCATGGCTGTCTCAGCGTCAACCTTGAAAATACTACCTCTCCATCAATCGGTAATCGAAGGATGCGATACACATCCTCGATGTGATGGTCATCTCTCCGGTCGGGAGATGGAACACATTGGTCACCGGATCCCATCTCTCGATGAGGGCGACCATCAAACTGTGATCCCTGTCAATCGCTCTGTATCGCTGGACTCCGCCGAGTCCCACCTCGCGCATGATACCCCACTGCGCTGCGGACACGTGTGGCCGCATCCGTCTCAACAGCGGAGGCATCCTATCCCGCATAGTCAGCTGCTGACGTGCCTGCACAAAATCACCCACTGCATTAGACCTACCCTTTCAAACAACTACTACTTTAACCTTCTATACCCTCTTTTTACCCACCCGACCACAACTCTCTCTATAACACACACCTACCCACCTATTTTACCCTAAAAACTTTACGATATCCCCTTGCCTTATCTACACACTACCATTTACTCAGCTCTACTCTTCCATTTACCTATGCCCCTACCAATTTAACACCTCCCCATTCATGCCCAACACCTACTCTATCCGAACCGCACCAACCACACAATCAATCAAAGCCCCATTTTCCCCCACTCACCAATCGACCTTCTTATTAACCTCTACCCCTTCCCTCTTCACCCCCACAAACACAAAACCCCAACCACTAATACCCAAACACCCAAACAACAGCCCCAACAACCACCAAACACCCCCTGACCACAAAAAAAAACTAAGGACTGGTCACCGGTCACTTATGACCGCAACCGGTCCCCTCTCACCGCACGGGTCGATGTCACGGTGACCGAACACTGGTCACCCAAACCCACCCTGCCCCGAAATTTCTTGACCGATGCGGTCGCTTAGTGACCGGCATCGGTCACTGAAAAATCACGGAGCCGAACCCGACGCGGCCCCCCAAAATCCTTTTTTGCCTATTTATACCTATTTACCCACCCAAACACCCTAAAAATCTACCCACCCGCCTTGCCCTATTTTACCCATCTATCCTCTTCGTTTTTTAAATAACTTCAATTTATTCATTATTTTACCAAAACATGGATTCCTACCCAAACCCCAAAAATAGCCTAACAACATCAAATTCACACAATGAAGGGTTTCGAACCTACCGGTACGACGACACGTCGTCGTGGTGGGATGGGTGGTGGTGGTCCAGCTGGTCCAGCACCTCCTGCTCCTCCTGGCTGTGCCATGGCTCCAAACTCTCCTCTGCTGGGTCCTCCACCAATCAACTGCTGCCTCCTACTCACTAGGGTCCACTAAACACTCAATTCTCCACTCAAATAGCGCCACCTCAACCAACAAATGCTCCAATCTCAATAATCCACCTCAGACAACCCAAATCGGTTTTCAAATTGCAAATGTGACAATGACAGGCCGTATTTTTCTTTTTATAGGTTTTTGACCTATAACCGATATCGGTTTTATTATGCCCTAAGGAACCGGTATCGGTCCCTAACCGATATCGGTCATAGATAATCGACATCGGTTTTATCTCACCTCTACCCCAATTTCGCCCCTTATTTACTAATAGCCCTTTATACCAACATCGCCTATATCCACCTTCGTTGTGACCCTTTGTTAACTTCATTGCTTGACCCAGAGCGACGTACCTACCATTTGGCCCGACCCAGACCGTGCCCTACCATTTTTGGCCCGAGGCCAGAGGCCATAACCAACCCATTTGGCCCAACCCAGGTCCGTACCTACCATTTGGCCCGACCCAGCCGCAACCGAACCCATTTGGCCCGACCCAAGGTCGTACCAACCTACCATTGGCCCGACCCAGGCCCAGCGACCTACCATTTGGCCCGGCCCGAGGCCCACCATTTGGCCCATGACCAGGCCATTTGGCCCGACCCAGGCCATAACCTACCATTTGGCCCGACCCAGGCATGAACCAACCTATTTGGCCCGACCCACGGCCGCAACCAACCTATTTGGCCCGACCCACCCCCGCCCACCCATTGGCCCGACCAGGCCATAACCTACCATTTGGCCCGACCTAAGGCCACGCGATTAAATACCATACCCACATCAACATTTTATTTTTTATCCATCCATCATGTACCTTTTTGTTCAATCGAGCTCACTGTTCGTGTTTTAGCATGATCGGGTCCTTGACTTGATCGATCGACCAACTTTTCCTAGACTTAGACCGTGATGTTTATCTCAACCAAACCAACCATTTGGTGCTTTGCCGAACATGCCCAAACGTTCCTGTACCTTACCCGTTATATACCACTGGAGCTACTTCCTATGCCTTGGATACCGGATTATATCACCCTTGTTTGGATAAACTATCGACCTTTGCTATGAATTGCTTGTTTGCTCTTCAAATCATATACCCTGGTCACACTACTTTGCATTTCAACGTGTGTCTGCTTCCTTGGACCTACCCCACCATCTTACCATTATCTCAACACCATTTACCCTTTATCAACCCTATCCCTGCTTTCACGCTACCTCAATCTATGATAGATTTGAGGGGGATTACCTATACCCTTAACAGGGGTAACCACTTCTTATTATTGTCCGTGCAGCTTTACAAAACAAACTACACGACAATAAGGGGCTAATGTAGACACCAAATTTGTGTCTTACGACACCCTGTACCCCGCATCCCATTTCGCAACCTAACCTCATCACCTAAACCTTACACAATTATTTATTAATTACCTTATAATTAATAAATCCACATCATCATACACCTGCCACCTCATGTCGCCACCTCATCATGACCTAGTCTTAACCTAAACTAACCTAATTAAGACCTATAACTTGGTCCAATTCCACACCTATGACTAATTACTCCTCATCCGCACCTAAAACCAACTTCATAATGATTTGACCAAGCCCGCAACCAATCCCTCGGAAGAAAAGGAGGGAAAGCTGGCTATTTTACCAAAAATAGCCCGCTTTGACCTAACCGATCTTTGGTTCTACTCGACCGCCGTCGGTTATGTAACCACCATCGGTTCCCCGTAAATGACCACTTCGACCAAAAACAAAGGATCAGATTTTCATTTGATCGAGAAAAAGAAAATCATCGAGAGGATCCGGATTTGCTTGGCGAGCGAGACAAGTGAAGAAAGCAGGAAGAGTTTGCGAGAAGAAGGACATCAAGCCCAAGATTGTGGCTGAATAACCGAGAGCCGGTAACACTCATCTGAGCATCAGAAGAGGAGATAACTCATCTTGGATTGTCAGATCATCCAACTTGGGTCCTGTCTTCATCATCACAGTCCTGAAACCTGCATCTGCATCAGGGATGAGTAAGTAGTGTTTTATATGTTTCTAAGCACCATTTTCTTGAGCCTGTTGATTAATAGTAATCATAAGTTTATTCCTAGATCTACTACCAAAGCAACATACTACACTTAACCTTCACCCATACATCCTGATATTGCCCAGAAGGCCATTTTACCACACTCTGAGTCTTCCCTATCCTCCCATCATTCCCCTCAGCCATCCCCCAATCTTAATAACCCCACAATCACCTTGTAACCAACCTCTATCCAGAAGCACTTAGATTGCTGACCCTACCGGTATCGTTTATCCCCTACCGGCGGCGGTTCTCTAACCATGGTCGGTTATCCAGTGACCGGCGTCGGTCACATGACTTATACCCCCAAAACCTTTTTCTCACCTATTTTCCACCTAACAACCTCAGATCCAGTCTGGTTTATCCCTCTAACTCAACTTTGAGATGTATCAATGACCCGATGGCCGAACAAACAATGTGACGCTTTATTATTGATAATTTAGCTTCTATTGCTTTGTAGCGAGATACCTAAATCGCGATTTTGCAATAGCTTTCTTTATTATCATTTGTGTTAATTCCTTTTAAAAGAGAGGCCCGACCACCTTCGAAAGGAAGTTTTATATTTCCTGGGCCTAAGGCAGATCCCTCATTTATTGTCTAATTAAAATCTGGTGGTCTTGTATTCTTACTTGCAGGTAGTCCTTCCAAGACAAAAAGGAGTTCTTCGCAGTCGATCTGATCTTTCTCTACGGTACGCGCACACCATCTCAACATTCAATAGGTATTCCTCCTAGCCCTAACCCTTATCTATTTCTCAAAGGAATGATAGGATAGAAGCAAGTGGTTTGGGTAAGTCTTAGTTAGCTATGGTAACTTGCTAAGAATAGGTTTTAAGTTGAGTTAGCTTGGTGAGGTGTCTAAGTGAACTATATGTGTAGGTATTATATAAATAATATATTTAAATAATAAATATGGTGAGGATAATGAGTTAATTTAATTAAATTAATACTAGTGAGGTGAAGGGGGTCATGGCTAGGTAGATGTAATAAAAGGGGGCTTATATGTCAAAGAATGAAGGGGGAGTGTGACCTAATTTTAGTGTTATGTTGGTAAGTGATGCTAACAAAAATAATGTGTGGTTAGCCCATGTGAGGGTGAAGGTGATCCCCTCAAACTAAGAACTCGACGAAGTAGCCGTGACTTAAGCAAGTGAGTGGTTTGATAAAAGGAAAATGTGAAGAAAAGGTAAATGGGTGTAGGGAAGTGGGTGAAAGGTCTATGTGGGAAATCTAGGTAATGGGTCGGGTCAAAGGTAGTAGAAGTCAAACACACACACACGTATAAACTACAAAGACTCTCTACTAGGTTAAAGAGCGAGGAAACTCTACATCATCTAAGTTTGATAGTTTTATCCAAACAAGGGTGAAGTGAATCTAGTATCTAAAGTATAGGATAAGGTAAAAAGAAACAACGTAGGTTAGGTGCACGGGAATGTTTAGGTATGTTCCGATACACCAAAGGTAGGGTCGGGATAAATTTTCACGGAAATAGGCTAGGTAAGGTCATTATGTCAATAACATAGGTAACAGTGCTGCAAGGTATAGCGAACACATGAGGTCAAAGGACACTAGCGATGGTCTAGGTCAAAATATCAAGATCATGGCATGGGTAAGGCCGAGGTAGGGGTAAAATAATAAAGTGTCAACAGCAGACGCAAGGAGGTTGAAGAAGGTGGAGGGCCAGAGGTGAAGGTAAAGTGGTACAAGTAGGTGTAGGGAGGGCAAAAGAAAAGGGAGGTAAGGAAAATGAGGTAAAATGAGAGGGTAATGAGTATGCAGGGTAACCGACATTGGTCGGTATGAATCGATGTGATATATGGGAACCGAACGAGCAGTAGTCTAGGGAAGACCGGCAGTGGTCAAGGATTAACCGACATCGGTCAGGTCGAGTAGGGTATAAAAAGTGGAAAACCCATGTTTGAAAAGTCATTGGTGCTAGTTGGGAAAAGGAGAAAAGGACAAGAAGAGAGAAAAGGAGGAAGAGGAAAAAAGAGTATAGCAGAGAGCTTGGGTGGTGAGCCACATAGGTGAGAGTGGGTGAGTGAGAGGTGGGGCCACGAGATTAGGTGGCATGATTTGTGTGGCTGAGGAGTGGTGTGCGGTGAGGATGGCAGAGGCTGGAGAGGGCTCGAGAGGAGCAGTGCAGAGGCCGAAGGTTCCACCATGATGACAGTAGTGAGATCAGGTAGGGTTTGAACCTTTGGTTTTGATGGTTGAGTTAATTTGATGTAGAAAATATATGTATAAAAATGGGGGTTTGGGGGAAAGAATTTCAAAATGGGAAAAAGAGGGAAAAGGTAATAGGGGATGGTAAGGGGTGGGGAAAAAGGGTAATGTAGGAATAATTAAGGGTGTAAAGAGGGATTTGGGTGGGTAGAATTGTCAAAGAAGGAAAAAAGTAGGGTTAAAAAGTCGGGGGTGGGTGGTGCGATGTGATCGACATCAATCGACTTATGGCCGATGGTGGTGGGTAGTGACTGGTGCCAGTCATAAGAATAGTGACCTATGCCGTCAGTCACGGGAGACCATGGTCGATTAGGGGAGACTATGGTCGGTTAACCTTAGGTTTGGGTAGGTTTAGGTGAGGGTTAGGTTAGATAGGTTCAGGTAGATGGGTAAAATGGGTAAGTGGGGAGAGGTATACTAATACAGTGCCTTTGTGGGATGTAGGTGAGAGATGAGCTATAGATGAGAGCTTGGGTGCCACCCTTTTATTGAGAGTATGAGCGAGCGTGACACCGATGGAGTGGTAGTATGTCACGAGGTGGGATTGATAGGGGTGAGGTGTTACCAGCATGTAGTCTGGGAGGTGAGTCTTATGGTTTCCCTCATCGATAGATGGGACTTGGTGACCAATACCTTCCATTTGCCAATGGGTGAGATGACAATCACCTTAGAGGATGTATACAGGATCCTGTGGTTTCCCATATTAGGGGCCCAGGTTTATTCTATCTCTTCAGAGGTGTCGAGGAGTTACGCACCTTTTTTGGTGAGGGTGTAACATACTTGATGTTCCATAGTGCTAGCATGAGCTATGGAGCAATGTATAGAGCTCATCGAGAGGAGATGAGGTTAGTGGTACTTATGATGGAGGTAGTGTGCTGCTTCACACTACCGGATGTAGAGGGTGGGAGGTTCCTGAGGTCACTGATGGGAGTCCTCTATGACATGATGATACATCAGACATGATTCGCATGGGCACCTACATTGCTGACACAGGTGTATAGAGAGATATGGGCCTATGGGTGACTATGGAGGTTTAGCATCTATTGCATCATATTACTACATTGTTGGGCATACAAGCACATTGTTTGTGTTCAACTAGTGGGGATGCCCCGAGCAGATGCATTCCCATGGAGAGTTTTGAGAGTGGGGTATAGCGATGGGTATCAGGCTATGGGAGAGGCTTGAGGTGCCAGAGCTACGCATGATGTAGCTTATTACAGGAGGTTGTTGGAGGGGCTTTCCAGGGTGGACATCATTTGGAGACCATATGTGGGCTTCCCTTCATATAGACAGATGGCCACAGAGCTAGCTGGGCTATAGATATATCTATGGATAGAGGGGAGGAGAGTGGGAGAGCATGAGTGGATACCCGTAGAGTGGGTTAGATGCCAGTTTGGATTAGTACAAGATGTACCACCTCTATTCCCGCAGTATCAGAGAGAAAATGTGGAGAGACCTATGTCTCCACCATGACCTATAGTGCCAACTAGACAGGAGGAGCAGCTTGTAGATACTTAGATTGATGATGTTGGGGTTACAGATGGGTATAGGTAGTGGTGGGCAGCATAGCTAAGATCTATACCACCGAGGCCAAGGCAGCCAAACTTAGCCACCATCACAGTTTAGAGAGATGCCTTACAAGGGCAGGTGGCTATGTTGGTGACACAGCTTGGTATCATGTAGGGGAAGCTGATAGGTACAGAGGCACATGTTGCCACACATTACATGCCCAGATATAATGAACACCAGCTCGGCCTTAGGGCAGGATAGAGTACCTGCATAGGTGGAGGCAGGAGGAGATGGAGAGGGAGAGGAGGTAGGTGGAGATGGAGGGTAGATAGCCACCCTACAGGAGCAAATTTAGGCTTTATAGGGCCAGTTGGCCATAGCACAGGGACAGTGATGGGTCTATAGTCTAATAGCTAGCAAAAGCATCGACAAATTACTACCCCACAGGCCCAGTATAGCACAGCATAGATTCTAGGACCGACTCGAGCTCTAGCACCAATACGGGCTTAGTGTAGTTTCAGTGACAAGGTCCTATTATACAGTACCAATACGCAGTAGCATGACCCATGGCACTACCACATATAGTACCCATGGCCATGTTTAGGGATACCCTAGGAGAGGCATGGTATTACCATGATCATTTGCTAGCTGTCAGGCTAGATGTGCCCTCCTATGCCGAGTACAGAGCACAACAGGCCTCCAGTGAGAGGACTAGATCCTGCACTCACAGTGTGGAGAGCATAGGGGGCCGGTGAGCCCAGGGACAGGGTCATGGTGAGGTCACTAGTGTGCAGAGGCCAACTCCGTGAGAGGTGAGGTAGGTGCGACCCTGCATGTGTAGTAGAGGGGGGTCGGGAGAGAGACGAAGTGATTTATCTGTGGACCATCCTATGTGTCGAGTCATTTTTGTATGTATGATATATTAGACCAGCCTAGGTGCCGAAGAGATATTGTATTTATTTTTTTGTACATGATACCAACCTACGAGTCGAAGACATTTTTGTATTGGATAGCGGCCTCACGAGCTAATGATGATGATTATTTTTAGTATATCGACCTACGTGTACAAAATTTTGAGATGATAGCCATGATGAGTATACATGTTTTATTGAGATACACATTTATGTGATATGGGCGCACATTGTATTGATACACACATGTATATATGAGGAGATAGATGATATTCAGGTGATGCTGTTATGATGTGTATGAGTTTTACTTTATTATGATATGGATGGAAAATAGATGAGCTAGGCATGATAGAGTCAGGTCATAGGCATGGATCGAGTCAGGTTGGTTTAGGCATGGATCGAGTCAAGTCGGTTTAGGCATGGATTGAGTCAGGTTGGTTTAGGCATGGATTGAGTTAGGTCGGTTTAGGCATGGATCGAGTCAGGTCGGTTTAGGCATGGATTGAGTCAGTTGGTTTAGGCATGGATTGAGTCAAGTTGGTTTAGGCATGGATCAAGTCAAGTCGGTTTAGGCATGGATTGAGTCAGGTTGGTTTGGGCATGGATCGAGTCAGGTCGGTTTAGGCATGGATTGAGTCAGGTCGGTTTAGGCATGATCGAGTCAAAGTCGGTTTAGGCATGGATTTTTATTTCAATATTTTGCAATGTAAATGCATGAGATAGTGTAAAATGTGAAAAATGTTGGTTATGTATGAAAATGTGAAATAATATAAGTGGTAAAAGGTATGTGGGATATGGTTCAAATGTCAGGTTTTTGAGATGAACAGAAATTTAGGTAATGGTGGGGCAAATGGTTAGGGTAAAGAGTGGTCGAGCTAACCTTCTAGGGCCCCATGCCCTGGAAGTGCTGCCTACATAGTCCCGAGTGAAAAAAGGGACCTCAGACCGATGTAGTTCTCCCATAAGCTAGGGAAGAAGATGAAAATGAGTTGGGAGGTTTGTGGTCATGTTGTGGGTTTGGGTTTAATAGGTGGAGGTAGATGATAGTAAAAAAATGTTGCAGGTGAGGGTGACTATGGTGAAAGGGGAGGATGACCCCAAAAGGTAAGTGTTGAGGACTAAGTCCTGTATAAGAAGATCAAAAGGTAATGAAGAAGAGAAAAGATAAGAGGGGGCAAGAAAGCCACCCGATTGGCAAGGATCAAAACGTATGAAACACATCTATAGATAGGCTAATGAACGTAAGACCCTAAAGACATTACATGATTGATAATTCTAAGAGTGACGAAGAGTCACATGATCACCAAATGTCATAGGTTTAGTAGGTCCCTTAAGGTATTAAGTGAAAAGACAATGGGTAAGGAGGTGCAGGTAATTGGGTCATAAAATGGGAAGTAGAATGCCTTGGGCAATAGAGCCAAGATCACAATAGGCAAGTCCATGACAAAAAAATTTTTATATATTTTTTTTTTTAGATAGAATGATCGATGTAGGAAGTCTATACGAGATGAGTATATGTCTCCTTGAGGTCTTCGCAAGCTGATCGATGCAGGAAGCTTCTGAATTTTGATTTTGAGAAACAATAGTCTTCTTTTTGGAAAAAAACCTATGTAGAGAGTTGTGAGCTTTTTATAGCTATCCTTCAAGGGTGTAGTCTACTTATAGAAATAATTGAGGGTGAAGATGTCCTTTTGAGGGATTCATCTTTTATATTGGAAGTTTGACTCAAGGAGTTGATCCCTTATTTTGGAAGATGTCCTTCTGAGGGATTCATCTTTTTTTTTTGCTTTCATTTTTTGGCTTTTAAGTCATGGATGAGACTATAACGAAGCATTTGGTTCTTGTTGAAAAGGCAAGGGTGAACTACCATGGGATCTCATCTAAAATAAGACAAAAGTATCCATGAGAATCATGCCATGTGCAGAGCCATGGTGCACATATTTAAGAAAAGGAAAAAGGGTGACGGGTAATCACATGATCCTTGTTTAGTCATTGGAGATGAGGTATGGAAAAGGTAAATGGCACTCAAGGGATGAGCATGAACTAGATAAATAGTGATGTAGGACTAGAGGTCAACAATAGAATGGTCAAAGATGTAATGCGTTAAGGGGCTTAGGTTTGGGTTTACCCTCAAGTGAGGACAAACAATAGGCACCTGATCCATAGGTATGAGTTACAATGTATGGTCCAAGCCAATTAGGAGAAAATTTTCCCCATTTTCTTTTCTCTGCTTTGGTTACGTGTTGATTTTCTTTCAAAACAAGGTCACCAACTTGGAAGGTGCATTCATGAACATGTTTGTCATAGGCATGCTTGATGTGTTTTGATAGACTTAGAGGTGATCTAGAGCATTAAGATGATGTTCATCTAATAACTCCAGTTGTGTCAAGCAGTCTTGACAAAATTCATCATCAATAAGCATGTCATGGAGAGAAATGTGGAGTGAGGGGATCTAGACTTTGAGAGGCAAAACAACCTCTGTACCATAGACCAGAGAAAAGGGTGTGGCCATAGTGGAGGTGCGAATACTAGTGTGGTATGCCCATAGGCGAAAGGAATGTGCATATGCCAATCCTTCCCAGTATCGTCAACCACTTTCATGAGAATTTTGTTGAGGGTTTTGTTAGTGGATTTGGCCTGGCCATTGTTGGTTTGTGGGTAATAAGGTGAGGAGAAACTAAGCTAAATGCCAAAGACATCGCAAAGTTTTGCAGTGTTTTATTTTTGAATTGTTTTCCATTGTCAGTGATGAGGTGATGAGGGACACCAAAGTGACAAATGATGTGATGGTTAATAAACTCACATATTTTCTCGGCTTTCATGGAAATGAGTGGTATGGCTTCTACCCATTTTGTGTAGTATTCGGTAGCAGTTATGATCCATTGATGGTGTTGGGAAGAATGAGGATTGATTTCTCTGACAAGATCCAAACCCCATTGAGAGAATGGCCAAAGGTCATGAGTAACCTGTAAGGCATGACTGGGTGTATGATGAAGGTTGGAATGTTGTTGACATTTCATGCAACATTTGACATAGTCACAACAATCATGATTAAGGGTTGGCCAGTAATAGCCTAGGTGAAGAATACGCTTAGCGACAACAAGGCCACTGAAGTGACCTCCACATATGCCATCGTGAACTTCTTTAATGGTATAGGGGATTTCAAAGCTGGTGAGGCATCGTAAGAGAATACCATCAAAGCCTCGTTTATAGAGAAGGCCACCTAGGATGACATAATGAGAGGCCTTTTTGAGAAAGGTGCGCTATCCATTACGTGTGAGATCAAGAGGCAATATAGAAAGGGAAAGGTAGTCTGCAAGCTGCTTATACCAAAGATCTTGTGTGTTCAGTGAGGTAGGTTAGATGAGGTTAACACAACAAGATTTATAAGAAGGTCTTGGTATGCATTTTATGGTAACAAAGATGTCTGAATTGTTAGGCGAAGCGGGTATTTGAGAAGTGAGGCAGGCCATGGTATCCATAAATTTATTGGTGGATCATGGAATGGTTTGAATTTTATAGCGGTCAAAGGTAGTCAACATGATGCCAACGTAGCATTTGTATTCTTGAAGTATTTCATTATGACACTGATAAACACCATTGACTTGGTTTACTACCAGTTGAGAATCACCAAAGATATTAATGGACTTAACGTCTAAGGCATAGGCAGTCATGAGACCCAATATGAGTGCTTCGTATTCGGTGATATTGTTGGTGCATTCGAAGTCGAGTTTAAATGATAAGGGCATGGGTTCACCATCAAGAGGAATGAGGATAATTCCTACACCACCCCACGACATTTGGAACCGTCAAAGAATAAGGTCATTTGGTAAGGGTCATCATCCAAAGAGAGGTGAGCAATGGATTCGTCAGGGAAATCAAAGTTTGAGGGTTGGTCCCTAGCAATAGGTGCGTCAGCCAGTTGGTCGGTGATAGCCTAGCCCTTAATGGACTTTTGGTGGATGAATTTGAGGTCAAGATCAGCTAAAAGCATAAGCCATCATGTGCGGTGCACTGATTTTGATAAGGTTTAGCGTACATGATGTGTAAAGGGTCGGTGTTGGTCACAACATAGGTTTTGTGGTTGAGTAGGTAATGGTGGAGTTTGGTGGCAAAAAAAAAAGGCTAAGCACATTTTTTCAGGGTGAGTGTATCGGGTTTCATAGTCTAGAAGGGTATGGCTTATATAATAAACTACCTGCTCCCTATGTTGTTCATCACGATGAGCGAGCATGGCTCCCAAGGAGTGATTAGTAGCTGATATGTATAGGAAAAAGGTTGGTCATCTTTAGGTGGGATAAGTATGGGTGGTTGGAGAAGGTATTGTTTTAAGGCCTCAAAATCTTTGTGATAGTCATCATCCCATTTAAAGGAGACATCCTTCCTAAGAAGATGATGAAATGGTTGACAACAATCGGAGAGTTGGGAAATAAATCGCGAATGGACTGTAATTTACCTTGCAGGCTACGGAGTTGTTTAAGGTTCATGGGCGGAGGCATTTCCAGAATGGCCTTGACTTTTGCTAGGTCAACTTTGATACCATGTAAGGAAACGATAAATCCTAGGAGCTTTCCTGAGAGAACCATGAATACACACTTTTTAGGCTAAAGGTGGATGCAATATTTAATGAGGTAATCAAAGATGGTTTTGAGGACAATGAGGTGCTTGGCCAGAAATTTAGATTTATCCAAGAGATCATCCACGTAATCTTCCAATATGTGATGCATGATATCATGGAAGATGTAAGTCATAGCATGCTTATATGTAGCACCAGGCGTTTTAAGGCCAAAAGGCATGACTCGATAGTAGAAGGTCCCCTAGGGGTAATGAATGCGGTCTTGTGCTGATCTTCTAGGGCAAGCAAAATTTGGTTATAACCCGAGAAACCATCCATGAGCGAGAGCATTTCATGACCCATGGTAAGGTCTACTAGTTGATCAATACCGGTAAGGGAAAGTCATCTTTCGGGTAGGTGAGGTTGAGGTCACGGAAGTCCATGCAAATGCAGAGTCCCCCTGTTGCTTTAGTAATAGGGCAATGTTAGAAATCCAATGAGGATAATCAATGGGTAAGATGAAGGAAATGGAAAGAAGGCATTGAAGTTCTTCTTTGACAAGAAGAGAAATGTGAGGGTGCATTTTCCTCAGCTTTTTTTTGATAGGTTTGGCCTTGGAAATGGTTACGATATTGTGGACCACTATGGTGGGTCAATACTGCATGTCTACGTAAGACCAAGAAAAGCATGGTTATGATCTCAGAGAAAAGAAGTGAGGGCTTCCTGTTCAACAGCATCTAAAGATTTTCTGATCTTTAGGATGTGCGAGTCATCCTAAGTATGAATGTTGATCTCGATAGTCAATTCATTCAACATGGTTTGTGTCTTAGAGGGTAATGATCGATGAATATATGAGTCTTCTGCACCAAGGTAGGTGAGTATGGATTCATCATCCTAGACATTGAATGATGTTAATGGTCAATGTGTCATCGTCGATCATCTCAGGATACAAGAATGGAAGAGTGGAAGGGGCCTCACCTTCACATTGATAAGTCAGAGGCCCCAAGGAAATGGTGTTTATGAAAAAAAAAGTTAGGAGGGATAGATTCAGGATCCATCGACTCGCAGCGATGAGGGTGGTGGTGATGAAGGTGGAGAAGGGCTAGGGTCCTCAATGAATTCAATGTGGGCCTGTTTGGTAGAAGGTTTAGGGAAGCCGATACCACTATGGTCATTATGTTTGTAGGTGGTACATGGAATAATGGTATGGTGACCCTGCTCATAAAATCTGAAACCAAAACCCTTCCACACATAGCGTGTAGGAAGGTGTGGGTGAAACAGTGATTGGTAAGTGATTGGAAGTCAGTGGAAAATGGGTGGGGTTGTGAAGGTGGTTCAGGTGTGTAGGTGGTAGTATCAAGTCCCCCATAGGTGAGACTAGTACGAAGATGAGGAGGACCATAAAGGAGGCATTCTCCTATACGGTGATCATAGCGAGGGTGTTGGTGAAGGCTTCCATACTCACGTGGAGTAAGGAATGTGTTGACGCTATATAGGCGGTACTCCCCTAGAGTGAGGCATTGAAAAACACCTTCCAAGGGATCGAGTGGTTATATGTTGGTCAAATGGTATGGATGATGTGTCGGAGGTCGATGTGGAGGTGGTGTTAACGGATTGGGAAGCTAATGGGTCAGCCATGGAGGTTATAGCAGCGGTAGGTATGGAGGAGGTACATGCGGTGAAAGCAACGGCCGTACTGGTAGGTGTGGGTGTAGGTGTAGGTGAAGTGGTATTGGTTGTGGAAGTAGACAACTTAACCGGTATGAGTACATCATTGGGTCGGTAAAGCATGTTGCATGTTTTGAAAGGTGATGGGTTAGCTAGAATGGTATAAGTGTGTCCTTCGTGTTCAAACTTTACACAACGATGCAAAGTGGAAGGAATGCAACCCATGACACGGGATCCAAGGTCTACCAAGAAAAAAAGTTTATATTGAATTCCCCTCCAAAACATAAAACAATTCTGGAATAGTGCGGGGCCCATGCGAATGTGAAGGATGACAATTCCTAGCATGTGGAGGTGATAGCGTCGTTGAACGAACACAACATGACCAGATGTTTGTGCATGTAATTTTTAGGTATGCACATTTGAGAAAATGCATGGGATGAAATGATGTTAATGTCTAGCACCTCCATCAATCATCACATGGCGTACCCGTATGTCATCAATGTGTACAGAGATGAAAAGGGCTGGGTCCAGGTCATCATTTTGGTATGGCACAATCTCCTCCTCTAAGAAGATGAGGGAGGCCACTTGGTGAACAAGGTGAGGTGAGGATGAAGGTGGTAATTTTGTGAGATAGGCTACATGATGGGGTGTGATGATGGATATTGGCTATGTAGGGTCATTGGTAAAACCTCAATAGACTGAAGAACCTCCATGAGGGCTTGACGATGGAAATTCGAGGTTTGGATGAGGTCATATAAGGACATTTTGAGGGGTGATTGGTGTAATTGTTTGAGCATGGTGCAATGTGTGACACCATTAGAAATGGGGTATGTGGGGCTAGATAGTTATCTTAGGTATGGGTGTAGATGGTATGTTAGGTATAGGATTGGTTGGTGGGTCAGCTACCTTTTCTTTACCCTTCTATGCACGTGTAGTGATGTGTACCATGTTGATTTGAGGGAATTTTTCAAATGGAGAGGGTGTAGGGTAAGTGGTATAATGACATGAAGGGAAAAAACCTATGGGAGGAGAAAAGCCCTATGAGGTCAGTTGGGCACAACGACATTTGGGTGGTGGTGTGGCAAATTTCTCTTATGCAAACCATGTTAATTTCAAATTTTGTGTGTGGTTATAGGAGATATGAGGGTGGAGGTTGTGGTTGTTGAGTGGGCAATGTGGGAATGGGTGCAGGTGGAGCAAGGTCCTCATCTAGAAGGTCGTCATCGTCAAAGTTGGTTTCCGGTGGACACAATTGATAAGGATGGTTTTCAAGGCCTTACAGTTCTCCACATCGTGCCTTGCACATGATGGTATGCACAAATTTTGGTATCATCAAACCCTTTTGGCTTGGGTTTGAGGGGGTCATAAGGTCAAAGTGGTGGTAATGTTATAACAGAAGTCTCAAGGAGGTTGGTTAAAATCTTGGCATAAGACCCTACTAGTGGATCACAATGGGAAGTAAATGTGGGTTTGGGTGTAGGTATGGTTGGTTGTCTGGGAATTATTTTTGGAAGAGTAGGAACAGGTTGAGCTATGGGTTTAGGTGCTGGTGTGGTTTGAGGTATCGGTCGGGTTCATTTGGGTAGGGGTATAGTAGATGGATGGGTAGGTGGGTGTGGTTTTGTTTTGACTACCTTGTTATGGGGTAGTAGGGTTTTGTTTTTGGGTGCACCTTCTTGGGTAAAGGTGATGTAGGCATATGAGGTCTAGAAGGAAAAGTAGATGGAGGAAGAGGGTGAGTTACCCATGGGGATAATGGGGGTGCTATGAAGGTAGATGACGCGGGTCATGCTTGGGGTGTGAGGGACAATGACTGAAGTGTAGTAGGTAGTGAAGCAATGGCTGAAGATATCGGAGGTATTGGTGGTAAAGAGGCTGCAGGTGTGGGTATGAGTCATGTTGTGTGACTAGGTAGGTTAGAGATTTGTGAGGCAGGAATGGGTGATTGTTATTGGGTTATGAATGGGTGAGGGGTGCTTGACCATGTTAGGCAGCTGAGGTCTTAAGGTAGACGGGACAAGTGCGGGTGTGATTGGTGTGGTAAGGGTATGAGGTTGATGAGTTTGTTTCTTTAGCTTGGGTGTCGAGTAGGTGTGGTTTTGGAGGATGTAGCTAAATCTAGTTTAATAGGTGGATGAGTAAGGTCATGTGGTGGGGTAACCCCTAAAGTGGTAATAGGTTTAGTGGAGGTAAATATTATGGGTATGGGTTTGGTTTTAGGCATAGTTCGGGTTATGGGTAAGGGTGTGGTGTGAATGCTAATGGGTATCATAGAAGGAGTTGCAACAACAGTGGTTGTATTTGGGTTGATGGGTGAGAATGTGTTTGGGTAGATAGTGGAGGTGTCATTAAGGGATTGTCTGCATTTGTGTTGAGATAGGAAGTAAGAGGTGCCCCATAACAAAGCTCTATCCACATACTCTAAGTGATCAAACAAATGTGAGAATGGCCTGTTTGTGGGTGGAACTGGTGAATACCTAATGGGAATTCCTGTAAAATTCATCTTAGAGATGGGGAATTGGCCACCTTTAGCTTCTGTGGGTAAGAGAGCTTAAAGTAGGTCTGTTGGATTTTGGGTAGCCAATGGAGAATGCTCGTGAAGAGGAAAGGTATTTCAATGGGGTCTATGATGGGTGGAAGAGAGGATGGGAGCTCCTCTATGGGTAGAGGAATGGATAGGTGCTCCTTTATGGGTGGAGGAGATAACGAGTGCTCCTCTGTGGGTGGAGGAGATAATGTGTGCTCCTCTATGGGTGGAGGAGTTACGGTGGGGTAGGTTCACTAAGGTTCACTAAGAAGAAAATAGGGGTGAGATGGTCTCAATGTTAGTAGAATACTCCTTCGTAGGTGATGTAGGGCATGAAGGGTGTTCTTCTATTAATGAAATAATAGTGACGGTTGGTTCCAATGTGGAAGGAGGATTTTGGGTTAAGATTTCCTCTGGAAAGAATGTGTGGTAATTGAGATGTAACAAGTACCTCGTTAAAGATCAAATGAACCTAACGAGTATGGGTATCGTGAGAGGATGTCTCACCTATTTGATTGGATGAAGGGGCATGATTGGGAAATGGTTTTTAAAATATTTGTAGATTTTGATTAGGGTGGCATTGGGATTATCCACACCAACTCACCTTTCTCGAGCATTTCTGGACAATATTCTTGAAAGTGATGCGAGTTGTCATCACTATGACCCTTCACTCGGTGATAGTTACAAAATCTTATTCCTTATACCATGCGGGCATGGGGTGAGCAGGTCAAAACTAGTGTGTGGTTTTATGGGTGGAAGGTGATGACACCATCTTTGATCCGTTTTCTAAAATAGAAGAGTAAGGCTCCCCAATTGGGGTATATTTTTTTGCTCTTGTCAATCAAAAGCCTAGACAAGTGATAAATTGGATGAGGGTGTGGCTTGATTAGATGGATGAGCTAGGCCAGCCTTGAGTACCACTACATTAGTTGGCATTACCTTTAGCCTTTGAATAATTGGTTGGTGGTTTAGAAGAAGAATATATTTCGGTCGACTTGAATGTCAAATTCTTGTTTCATAATTGGATTTTCTTCTCTTCAATAACCCTAATTTCTAACTTACATGCCATAGTGAATGCCTCATCAAATTTTCTAAAATTTTGGACCTGCAAGGTCGGGAGATATGTCTGCACAAGCTCATGTGAATAGATCAATGAGTTCAATTTATGGTAGTTTAAAGGTAAGTTGACGTAAAATCTGTGGAATATCCTCAAATCGAAATGTGTAAATATAGATCGGTAATGGTAACTTCTTGGTGATGTTGATGGAAAAATAATCCAAGAAATCTTGGGCTACCTGATTAAATGAAAATATGGAGTGTTTGGGTAACCCACTATACTAGTCTAATGCAGTCCAAAGTGAGGGACATGGGAAAATTTCTCAAAAGTAAAGGCATCATCATGAGCAATCAAATAACACCCGTGTTTAAATGAGCGTAGATGATGTTGTGGGTCTTCCTTATTATTGAAGCAATTGAATTTAGGCATTTCCCAATGCACAGGTATGAATGGATGGGAATGGATGGGTGAATAGGGTTTTTGCAAATCTCATCATAATGAGAGTGTTATGGGAGCTAGAAACCGATGCCTCTAGTTTCGTATCTTATCCATCATCAATTTAATTAGTTCATTGGTGGGTTGTGATGATTGGATGCCTCCTATAACGTGAGGAGGTTGGTTTTGGGTGTATAATGGGTGCAGGCATTCCAGTGTTTGGGGTTGCCATGTAAGGTGGTGGAGAAGAAGGTAGGGATATAGGGGTACATACCCCAAAATGAATGATAGATGAAACAAGTGGTTGTTGGTAGTATGTATATGGGAGAGGAAGGGCCATGGTAACCCTAGTGGAAATATGGGCTAATGATTGTGGAATAGAAAGAACTATATTCCGAAATGGGGTAGAGGTCACCAACCCTAGAGATGGGAATGTAGCTATAGGTATATGTGAGACATAAGGGATGGATGAGGTTGGGTTTAGGGTAATCGTCAAGGGTATGGTAGATGTAATAGGTGCTACAGGGGGTAATAGAATCGTAGTCATAAGCGGATATAGGACCTAATAGTGAAACAACCGGGATAAGGTGGATGCGGTAGCACGGAACCATATGGGGATGATGCGGAAGTGGGTGCGAGAGTTGGGGGGATAGATACGAGCATGTTGTATATCAACTAACCCTAGGCATCTCGAGTGGATGAATGGGAGAGGTAAAACTACAAAGTAGCAGGGTTATGGTCAAGGAGTCATGTGCAAACTCCTCATCTCTCGATAGTGATATTGGTAGGCTAGATGGGATCCATGGCTGGTGATAAAATAGAGGGTGGTGAAGGACTAGGTGGGAGTGGTTGGTGACTGGCATGGAACATGAGGGCATTCACTTGTCTTTGGGTTAGTACCATGTGAACCAGTACTGATTAGTGGGGCTGCTTCTCTATAAATAATACAGAGAATAGTAGAAACAGGTAAATCTGGTGATAAAAAATGGATGAAGTAACAAATGGTGAGTGGAATGTGAAACAGGTAATCGATGTCAATTAGGGACAACTAACTTCATCGGGGTAACCATTGCTGCTTGTTCTTGTGGAAAATAGGTAGTGAGTAATCAGTGAGGCAAAAAGCAAAATCTACCAAGTATGCCAAATTTGGGGATGTGTAAAACGTCAATGGAAAAAGTGACAGTGACAGAGACTGTGGAAAGTGGAAGAAAGTGAAGTGAAACTATCCTTTTGAATAGGTTAGCAAAAGGACCCGGAATTGATGGTTGAGGCGTAACCGATGGCGGTCAGAGGTAACCAATGATGGTCACTGTGAAATTGAAACAGTGATGAGAAAAAGTGGTTGTGAATTAGAATTTGATGTGGAATCAAACCTAGAAGTCTGAGAATGATGAAGATGTGGTCCAGACACACTCAGATGAAGTCAGAATACACCGACTATGAATGGGAGTGTGCGAGGAAAGACAAAAATAATGATCAAAAGCTCTCACCTCAAAACACAAATCAAACAAAACACTAAGAAAGAACGTTCCTAGAGTGCCTATTCTATTATGTTTGTTCAACTTATGCTATTTAGGGACTGACACATGAATTGTGAAGTAGAGTTTTTGGTGAGGATGGCTTCCTATAAAGAAGGAGATCTAAAGGGTGAGGTTTCAGGTTTGTTATGGTGGGGTGGGCTACACTCTAAAGTATGACTCGACAGAGCAACGAGCTGGGTGCCCACTATGTTGTGATCATGTGATCACCTACATCTTCTTCCAGGTAATATGTTGTTTAAGAATGTATGTATTTTGAATTTTTTGTGGTTTGGTAAGACTCAGAGAAAGAGAAAAGGATAGAAGTGCTTTTCTACAATTCATTTGTCAACCATCAACTAGTAATGACTTCCAACATATAGGTTGCCCTCATTTAATGTGAGCTAATGTAGAAAATCAGAATGAGATGTAATGATTTTAAAACCCAAATCAAAAATGTGAAATTGGATGACACAATAAGATGAAAAGGAAGAGGGATGCTCTTTCACTAAAATGCAGAAAACATGAAGAAATGATTCTTTTTAAATACACCAAAAGAAAAGTTTCCTTTAGAGAAAATAGAAAGAAGGAGTGGATTACCAAGGAAGAAAATTAATGTGTATGCTTTATGAAGGAAACAAAAACATTAATTTTCCTAGGAATGAATAAAATACAAGGAACCCCGGACGGGTCCCACCGGGCGTGCCAAAATGTTTCACCTTTTTCTTAGATTGTTTCTTTGAATTGTTGACGAAACAAATAGGGTAATGGGCGTAGGAGGAATACCTATTCAAATGTCAGTTGATGGGTTGTTGTGCGCGTATGACTTCTAAATCCACAACTGACCGTGAGAGCTTCCTTTTGGCTAGGAGGAACTACCTGTAATAAAAAGTAAGACCACTAGAAAGAATTAAACAATATGGGTAGTGAACTGCCTAGCGTGAGCTAGATCTGGGAAGCATGGTACTTCCTAGATGGCTGTCAATCCACTGTTTTAAAAAAATTGATGCTGAAAACAAGGTAAATCCTATTGTTATTTTGAAATGATTTAGGTATCTCACTTAAAAACACAATAAGGAAATAGATCTAATCTAACAGGCTAAGCTAGAATAAAATCCACAGGTCAAATGGTGGGTTCTGGGTTCTACAGGTCTAATAAAGGTCTCGGGTAGGTCACAGGTGAGTGAGAGTGAGGTAAAATGAGGTAGGTAAGTCTCTGTTTAAGACTGTGTGGGAAAATACAGAGACCGGTGTCGGTCAGGGGTGACTGACGGCGGTTAGGTATAACCGGTGCCGGTTACTGTGAGATCTGAAAATGTCACAAAACAAGCTTTAGGTCTCCTTTGTGATTGCACAAAGGACTTTGGTTGGTTGAGACGAGGTATTGGGTGACTGGAGTAGGCTCTTGAAGGCTTTAATGGGTATATGGAGGTGAAAATGTCGGGAAGGTCAATAGGGAGCAAGATAAACAATGAATGATAAAATAATGATGAAATGAAATAACTAGGAAAGTATGACGTTATACTTACTTGGATTTCATTCTTGAAGGTCTGTGTGAAGGATGGAGGTGTTGATGATGGATTTGGATACTGCAAGTGATTACCAACCTAAGAAAATATTCTCGCATGGGCTTCATGCACAATCCTCTTTGCTTGGATAAATCAGGTCATGGTGGGATGATTATGTAGAGAGAGAAGATGCTCAATCTCCTTCCTCGGATGTGAGCTCTTGCTGGAATTGGCTCTCTAAAGATGCATTGCCTTTTTGAGGTCTCCTTCTTTCTCATCAATTTTCTTCCAAAGTTTTCCAACCTTGAGAATAAGGTAGTTTAGGAGTTAAAAAGGGGTAACTGATGGTGGTCCAACTTAACCAACAACGGTTAGGGGTTACCGACATCGATCAAGGTGAGATTTCCTAGGTTTACCAAACTTAGGGAAATGCTTCTAATTTCCTCGGATCTTGTGTCATTATCCCATGAATTGGACAGGAAGCTTCTATGATCAAGTGGGAATGTGGTTAGAGGGAGTGTAGGCATTGATTTTTAGGGTTTGGGTAAGTCTTAGTTAGTTATGGTAACTTGCTAAGAATAGGTCTTAAGTTGAGTTAGCTTGGTGAGGTGTCTAAGTGGACTATATGTGTAGTTATTAAATAAATAAGATATTTAAATAATAAATATGGTGAGGATAATGAGTTAATTTAATTAAATTAATACTATTGAGGTGAAGGGGGTCATGGCTAGGTAGATGTAATAAAAGGGGGGCTTATATGTCAAAGGACGAAGGGGGAGTGTGACCTAATTTTAGTGTCTACGCTCATGGCAACAACAGGATTCCAAAAACATACACACAACAATCTTTCAACATGCACATTTCAAATTAAAACACAGTCCAACAAAATAGTAGTTTACAACCGCATTGAAAAACATAGCAAACAAAACTCAGCTTCTTCATTCAAGACAAAGGAGTAAGAGCTATGGGGGAAGCTACTTATGCCCCCAATGGGAATTAGGAATCCACCTATAAAAATACACCAATATAAACATCACACATATCTTTATGCCCCCACAATCCCTTTTTATGCCCCCAACAAAATTCCTTATGCCCCCACAAGTAAGAAATGCAAGCTATTTTGTTTCCATGGTGGATCCCAAACCCAAACTCCCTCCATAATAAATCTGATGCCATTGGAATTTCCTTATGCCCCCCACATGGATTACCCATAGCCTTCTCCTACACCATTCCTATGGTAGTCTACCCAAACACCCAATAATCACATAGAACATTCACCATTCACACAAACACAAAAAGAAATAATGCATAAAAGAAGAGCTAAGCTCCTACCTCTCCATGGTAGCTTTTGTTCCAACACAGCAAGCTTTCAATGTCAAATACAGTCCCAAAATCAGCAATCTCTATCCCAATGCAATCAATCCAAACAGCCAAGCACAAACATGTAATAGTCTTCCCAAAAGTTCCTCCAAAGCAAGAGCTCCAATCAACAAGAAAATTCACCCCAAGGAAGCATTCCAAAGTTTCAACAACCCAAAACAAGAAAAGAGTTCTAATTTTATAGAAGAGGGAAGAGGAGAGGATGAGGTAGATCCATGTAGGATGCCACATCACACATCCTCAATTCTAACACAAAGGTCAAATTTCATTCTCCAAAGCACAATAAAGAGGTGGGTGAAAATATGACAAATTAACTTACACACTCCAAAATCCCACACCCCAAAGGACTGAATTAAAAAAAAAATATAAGAAGAGTGCAATAAAAACATGTAACATGGTTTATAAAAATGCATTAAAAGGGGCTAAAATCAACCCTCTAACCATAGGTATGGGACAAGTTTTACTTGTCCCACAAGCCTCCAAAACAGCCCCCAAGGAAAAATTTGAATTTCCAGGAGGTGGAGTGTTTCATACTCTAAAATCTTACTTACACAACTCTTACACATTTAATACAAAAGCCAACAACTTTAATAATTACTTCCTTATGTCCCAATTTAATTAACTAACTTTTAACCATATGTTTTATCACATTAATCTACCAAAATTTAATTAAATAAAAGAAAGTAACACATCACTAATAAATTACATACAAAAAATAATAAAAGGAACCACATTAATAAAATACACAAAACCCATGGTCACATATAAAGGTGACCCCCATAGAATCCCTAACAAAATACAACACACACAAAAAAACATGTTGCCATAGTGACCTTGTTGAATTCATTTAGAATTCCAATGTGGTTGGTCTCCAATCCCCGATGTTTGTTGTGATGTTTTAACTGCAAAACACAAATACCTTCTTTGACCTTGTGGCCATATCATAACATCCAACATGAATATAAATATAATAAATCATCTATATAAATGAATCACAAAAACATCAAAGTAACAACTATATCATCATCATATAATGTCCATTTTCTAGGTCTACTCACAATATCCAAAAATCACATGTCCGAACAACATTCATAATATATCCATGTCAAATAGTATATCATCATCCACATATGAAGTGTCTCTAATAATCATCATGCATCATAACTAAATCAAAATCAACAATAATCCATGGTCCAACATCTAACATCATACTAAATCAAAACCATAATAATGTCCATAATGTAATCAATAGTATCAAGATCAGTATCAAAAGGTGTCAAAGGGAAGTGGGCACTACATCCCCCTCCCCTTAGACTTGACTTCCTCTTGGAAGTCACAGGAAAGAGAGATAGGAATAAATGTAACAAAAAGGGTCACTCTCACTATGGGATTTCTTCCTTCAAGCAAGTGTCGGTCCATAAAACCCAAGTTTGGTCTAATGCAATTCAGCAAGGAGAAGGGAGATTGTAAGGGATGAGTTCTAAACATTCTCGCATGCAAGGATGTGACATTTAAATCTGAGAGTAACTTTACAATGTCAATCAAGATACAACACATAAATATAACATGAATAGTTCAAAAGATTCTTAAGAGTAACCACCAAGTAGAAGAATAACAAGGAGAATTCCGTAAGTTTGAGAACAACCACATAGTTTCTCTAGGAATACAACATACTAAAATAATAAAAGTTAAGGTTTCTACTAAGCTTAAGCCATGGTTTCAAGGTTCATTGTCTAGACAAGGCTAGCAAAAATAAACTATGAACTAATTTTCATGGGGAACAAGTCTACTCAAGGTCCCACAATTTGAGGATCACATAGGATGAGGTGGATCAACAAGGACACCTAAATCAGCAAACATTTAAAATCAAGGAACTATTCTAGGAAAGCACTTCTATAATCTCGAGAGGGTACAATTAAATTTTCATGGTAATACAAGCAGAGTCAAGACCACAAGTTTTCCTATAGTCTGATTTTTACACTTTTGTTTTAAGAATCGAACACACCATACCAACCAAATCTAAAGAAGTCAACCATTTAGCAAAAGAAAAATATATATATATATTTATATCTCCCCTAGCAACTAACATATCAATACAAGTACCATACCTTATAGCACAATGGGATTTATTTATCTTATCTCCTACTCAAGCTTGAAATAACCCTAAGGAGAGCACAAGAAACACCAAGGACCACTCAAGGTTGCTAGGGAGAAGAACAAGTAACACGGGGTCCAATTACAATCCAAGGGTGCATCGTATCAAAAGTGAATAACATCATCTTGCACTTTCCATCCTAGTGGAAAAGGGGCAACAACAACAAGGTGGCCCAAGAAAATATGAAGAAAATAAGACTTCTCGAAGTTATTTTATATCCTTAACATATGTTTCCTTAAAATTACAATAATTTAGGTATCGAGGACAAGAAAACATGCAAGGTGGTTGTTTCTCAACCAACAGATAAGTCTCAATCCAAAAGGACCACAACTCACATTCGTCAAGCTACGGGACGATAAGGGTGTGATGACCCAAAAATCCCACAAGAAAGGCACATGCATCTATGAACAAGAAGTACTAAGCAACTAGAACACATTACTATCCACCAAGTGTTTCACAATTTCGGTGGCGACGAACTACGAGTTCAACTATACATTGCACTCAATACACATAAATCTTACCTATTTTATAACTCAACTAATTAAGTCAAAATTTGTAGTTTCATTTTCTAAGAACATTCCTTCCCAAGTTTTCTTAATTAAACTTCCTCCTATTATGACATCACGAGTTTACGTTATAAAGAGCACCACTAAGGTGAGTATGATGTCTCACCATTCTGTATAGGTAGAGAGAATTTATTTTACTCGTAAGGAAGGTGGATGGACAAGGTTTCCTTTCTATTCTTCTACATGGTTTTTTATTTCTTCTATTAATCTACCAAGGGTATAACAAGGATCACTTCCCTTTTTCTATGCTCCAGTTTATTTGTTAAGTTCCAAGGTCAAATCTCCTTAATTATAGTTTTATGGCATTTTGGTTGAGTCATCTTATCAATCAAATTTTAATGAGAAGGAAGGTTCAAACATATCACATAATTACTTTTATGGGAAAGAGATATAAATCAACACACCACATTTTTAATTCTAAAGGAACAAGAGACATTCGTCATAGAAATCACATCATTAATTTTTGTAAGAACTAGGAAACAATGAACCAACATGAATCACACCAAGATTTCAAAGATTTACCAAATAATTTCAAGCATCATTAGACATTCTTAGTGGGTCTCCACAAGTCTCACAAGAAATTTTCAAGGAAGGCTCATTAAAGAGGTATAATCTTACTTTTATGAATCTATTAAGGTTTAATAAATTTTTTGTTGTTTAGGATGGTAACATTTTAATCACTTAATAACCAAGGAATGTTTTCCAATAAATTCTCATGTCCCCACAAGATACCATCAGCCAAGCAACCAAATGACAATGAAAATTTACTCCAAGGACACCACATCCATACTAGAATGCATCAAATGCAATGGGGCAACCAAATAATTTACCAAATCATGGAATTTATAGCCAAGAGTTACAGCTTTCTTAAAAGAGAAAGTACAATATAAGAACCACCAAGATTAACTATTAAGATCTACTAAACTAACATTTCTAAGAGAAAGGTCCAAAAGACCCAAAGCATCCATAAGTGTTTCCAAGTAACCCAAAGATTAATAGGTTATAGAATGTTATTCCTAGTAAAGGAAATTTAAGGCAAGGGTAGACTTATTTATAAGTCAAGAGAGAAAAACAAGTATACTTAGTTAAACACACTACCTAAAAGGGCTTAAATCTATCCATAATTACCAAGATGCATACATTCCATGAGTCAAAACTTTCTCTGATGCAACCAGGAACCCATGATATAATTTAACATGCCATCGATGAAAATTCATTATCAACGCAAAAACTTTTCCACTAATATTTACAAATCGACCAAAAGGAAAATCCAATCTTAAAAAATCTAAAATCCCATAAAAAAACACTTCTACTCGACGAGGGTCAAGCTCTTACCAAATTGTAATAGAACCACCACTACCAAGTGTTAGATCGCCATCTAGACCGCACTACAAAACAAACTTTCTATCTAGCAAGGTAGAGCAATGAGAAAATCACTCTAAAATCCTAGACACCCCCAAGGTTCCATGCATCTAAAACCAAGGCATAACTTTAAGCACCTAAGAGGAGATTCAATACACCTAAGGTGTACCCTCATATGACAAATGTCACCATACAAGAAGCATAGAACCAGCTCAACAACATTTAAGAAGGAAACCACGTAATAAGGTGGTGATGTCAATTCAAGGAGAATTGATACTGGTAGTGTGACTGATGTCGATCACCTAGGGCATGACCTCGACCAACTTTGGTTGGGAAAATAGGGATTTAAAATGGAAAACCCACCCAAAATGTACTCATTTGAGCATTTGGTAATTTGAATAATAATTTGTGGGGAGCATATTCATGAGAAAAATGATAGAGAGGCCCAGTAGAGTGATTTGGAAAGAGATTAGTGGTTGGAGGAGTGAGTTCAGGGGCCTGGTTGTAGCCACCTGAGTGATTTTGATTGGTTGAGAGTTTGAGAGTATTTTGGTAAAAATCATTTCAAGATGTCGCAGTCCATCCCTAAGATGAAAGTTGTACATTTGTATATAAGCTTTGTTGTTTTCTTTCAATAAGGGAACCTCTCCCATAAAGAGGAGGGACTTTTTTGTCCCTTGACTATGGTTTTGTTAAAGTACCATTTTAAAACCTAACAATTTTTAGCAACTCCACTAGGAATTTTGTTTCAATGTATCCCTTTATAAAAGAACAACTTCAAGATGATTTTTGATCTGGTGACTCTACGGTATACATCGGGGATCGAAATTCTCTCATGTTCATTCTCTTGATCTAGGAACCTTCCCAGGAACAAAAAAAATGAAAAATTTTTTTGGCCCACATCACCAATGAGTGATAGTGACAGTGATGAGGATGATGTTGGATATCTCCCTATTAAAAATTTTTAAGCTCTACTCAATCTAGAACAAGCTCGGTTTCTGCTGAACTTCTACAGAGGTGTAAATCCAAGATTGTTTCCACAAATAGTGTAGAAACTTCTAAAACAAGCTGAAGAACACTCAGTCAATGAATTTGAGACACCTTATAACAAATAGGATAACATTCAATTTCTAGAAGTTTCTCATGATCAGTTATTCATTCCTCAACATTATCTCAATTCCACTAATTAATGGCTTCTTGTTGCTTCACTTTGATGCATGTCAATTTAATATTCCTTCAAATAATGAAGAAGACAAACAACTTGAGGCTTTCTTTCAACCCGAAATAGAGTCTATAAAAGATATGTCCTATGCCAAGGTTGAATGTTCTTATTTTGAGAGTACCCCTATGCTGGTGGAAGTGGATGTTCATCATAACAAAATGGACAAGATTACTCTCTCTCCTATGAATGAATAATTTCAATGCACTAAGATGAAGATCATTGTAGACCATCCCTTGTTGTTTTAATTTCTCTCAAAGATGAACAAGTTCCTGTACCCAAAAAAGAATAAATTAATGACATCACTAGCTCCCCTATTATATCTATGGATGAGATGAGCACACATGATCCTTTCTGCAGTCCTTCAAAACAAATAGAAAATGGAGAGGCATGCCTGGAATATTTTCTTCACAACTATGATAGTCCTGTCTCAGCTCCCCTTTGGAATGCCAACAAAAGGAAGATGATGATGTTATTGATCAATTTTTACTTAGTCTGACAACATTTTAGTTTCCTGCTAATCATAAAGACAAATCAGTAATACAGCTTGTACCTAAGAGTCATGATCTTCCGAATTAGGTGTTGATTTTGTAAAAACAACAGGTATGTTTTTCAGAAACATGGTCAAGATTACACCTAATGGTAAACCATCTAGTACCTTTTTCCAAATTCCCCTTGAAGATGGTTACAAGGAAAATTCAATGGAAGGGTATGTTTCTCATGAGATGTGCCATGATGATAATTGCAATCTTCATTCATATGCTAGCATCATTCCATCAAAGTAGGGAGTTGACACTATAAGGATTGGATTTTCTCATGAATATAGTTGTCAAAGTTTAGTGATGTGTAGTATGAGGGTAGTCGAGGGTCGTACAAGTTTTTGTATGGCACTATTCATCCATAGAAGAGGATCCTCGGGAGATATTCAGTTCTTCACAAGGACTGAATGTTTTTAGTATGGAGTATCACTATCTAGATGGTCTTATTTCCTCAATTTTTCTTTTCAAGCCACATAGTGTTCCCATGATATTTTGGTACGCCCAACTGCTCATCTTCAATTCACGGGTGCCTCATACTTTCACCATGTTGTTCCACAAAGGTACTTATTTTCTCATCCTATCTCTGGAGTTGTGTAAGTTTCATGTAGTCCTTCTTCTTTCCCCTATAAATATCCTCTTCTTTATTTGTATATACTTTCCTTGTTTTGGTTTGTTTCCTTTCTGTTCCTCGTTGTGTGCTGTGTTTTATTTTTTTCTTTCCACTTGGTTTGTTTCCCTTCCATGTGTGTTGTATTTTGTATTACTTCACCATTGACTCTATTTGCCCAATGGATAAGGCACTGATCTACTTTCCCATATTTTTCTATGGTTCTTGATCTTTCCATGTTCCTCTATCCAAGCCAAGTCATCCCCAAAAAGAGCCAGCTGTTGTCACCCTCAAAATCCCCCTCATTTCTCTAGTCAAGTTTCAAAAATTTTGAGTTGGTGCCTTTAAGAGATGTTTGAGAAGATTGAGAAGTCTGGAGAGATAGGAAAAAAATTTTCTTTGAAGAAGCTAGTGTGCATTTGCAATCTCACCCCGTTAATTTAAAATCTTGTAGTCTGCAGGGTTTGATAAACTTTCTTTCTTCCCATTTAGATGCTTAAAAAATTGTTTCCTCCATTCGAATGAAATTGTCAAAACCTTTTTCAATGGCCATGGATCACATCGAAAGTCAAAGTGGAGAAAGGAAGTGTTCAATTGAGGCTTGAATCACCTAAGTATAAAGATTTCATAGAAGCCTCCATGTGTCCCAATGGTACACCTCCTAAGGCCAAGTTCAAAGTAGGATCCTAAGTGAGTGCGAGACTCATCACGTGATTCATTGGTGTAACTTCAAAAGTGATTCCCAAGGGATAAACCCCAACTAAGTGCCGACCCTCCACGTGGTCAGAACCTCAAAATGTTAAATCAGTCATTGAAAATTCTAAGGCCATCGATGGTGCCACATGTCTCATCAACACACCTTCAAGGGTCAAAGCCAAAGGTGGTTCCCTAAACATGCGTCGATTCTCCACATGCCTCATTCGACATAAATTCAAAGGTTCAGCCCAAAGAGAGACCCTGAACTAGTGCCAGCCCTTCACATGTCTAGCGTCCAATAGAAGTCAAATGGGTAGCAGCTCCGAATAGGATAAGTATTAAAGAACCAGTGAAATTCTCCATGTGTCTCAACGAAAAACCTTCAAGGGTTGAGGTCAAATTCAAAACCCTAAATGAGTGCCAACTTTCCATGTGTCCTAGGTCCAAAAAGAAGATAGAGTTGGTCGTTGAAAATTCCAAGCAATGACAGGAGCCTCCATGTGTCTCTTCGACGTAACTTCAAAAGAAGAATCAAGAGCGGGTCCCCAAGTGTGCACAAGCTTTCCACATGGTCAGAGTCAAAGAAGGGGTAGAGTCGGGTCATTGAATCGGCTAAGTATAGAAGGGTTTGCAGAAGCCTCCACATGTCATCTCGGTGTAACTTCAAATTCAAAATCTGAAGGCAAGTCCCAAATGTGTGTTGATCCTCCACATGTCCAAGGTCAAACATATGGCCCCACCAAACAAAAGGGACTTATCCAAAACACAAATAAATAGAGAAAAGTTGTGGAAGGATCCATGTGTCTCTTCAATGCTCTTTTAAGAGGTGAATCCAAAGTCAATTCCCAAATGTGTGCTAAGCCTCCACATGTCTCAGGTTAGACATAAATCCTTCACTAAACAGAGGGACACGTGGCCATGTTTCAAGTCAAAAATGAGAAAATGGGTGTCGAGCATTTAGGGAATTTTGGTTTGTTTCCATAAGGGAAAAAGTCAAATGTTAGGCCCGCATTGAAATTCAAAGCGGGAAGGCAGGTCGACGGAGAACTTTGAGATTTTGAGCCTTGTTTCCATAAAAGGTGTAAAGTGATAAAGTGAACCATGGCCCCGCTCATGCCAAGGGATAAAGTCAAATGTTGAGCCCACGTTGCAAAGTCAAAGTGGGGAAGCGGGTTGATAGAGAACTTTGAGATTTTGAGCCTTGTGTCCATAAAGGGCGTAAAGTGATAAAGTGAACCGCGACTCCATTACCACTCAGGTAAAGCCATGTGTTAGACCAACATGCAAAATGTGAAGTTGTGGGCTTTCGGGCTTGCGTGGAACTTTTGCACTTTTGCATATTTTGCGGTAAAGGCATAATTTCAATTTCAAGCACGTGGATCCATTTTGTGAAAAAAAAATTGCCATTTTTGTATGGATTCGATTCAAATATTCAAATGAGCATAAATTTTTCTCCAGTGCTTGAGATTTGACAAATTTTATATTTTTGGAAAGGTCTTGGTCTCCTCTATGCCATGGAAGCATAAAATATTATTTTCAGCAGAGTTGATGGTTGAAAATATGGAAAACATCTTTCACACCATTAATATGTGATTTGATTGCTTCAAACATATCAAATTTGATCCGATCTTCATCCTTCCTTCTCCAACATGCCAAATAGACATGGAGAACCAACTGGATATCTTGATTTGGGTGAAAATATGGAAAACATCTTTCGTGCCATTAATATGTGATCAAATTTCTTTAACTAGATCAAATTTGATTTGATCTTCCATCCTCCCTTCTTCAACATGCCAAAGACATGTAGAACTAGATTTGATAGATTGTAGGTAGATTTGTAGGGGCATTGATGGTTGGTGGTTGAGCTTCCAAATCAGATTTTATTTCCTTCTCTTCTTCTCCTCTCTTCACTTCATCTATAAATGTAAGAGCTTGGCTCATTGCAAATGTTGGACTCTGATACTTTTGAAGTGTAATTATAGTTGAAAGTAAATCAATACAGAAAGAATTTCCCCTTTCTCTCTATCTTCATCTATTATCTCTTCTTACTTACCCGAAATATGTGGATAATTTATCTTTGTAATAAGAAACTTTGTATTCTTATTGATATGATTTCTATAACTTTGTGTTTATGAAATGGTGTCTTATGTTGTGAATGTGAATGATTCTGTTCTATATCACCTTTTCTCAGTATGTATAAGGTTATACTCTGCTATCTATATTTCCTGAAAGTACTGTTATATTCTTCTCTTTCCTTTCTTCAGTTTCTTCCATTTGTTTGTATTGATAAGCTATTTTGGTAAAAAAGCATTTCAAGATGTCAAGATCCATCCCTAAGATGAAATTTGTACATTTGTATATAATCTTGGTTTCTTGCTTTCAATAAGGGAACCTCTCCCATAAAGAGGAGGGACTTGTTGTCCTCTGACTATGGTTTTGGTAAAGTACCATTTTAAAACCCAACAAAAGTAAGGTATAAATTTTTGTTTGTAGGATGAAATAAGTAAAGGATCATGGTTGGAGGAGTGAGTTCAAGGGCCCGATTGTAGCTACTTGAGTGATTTTGATTGGTTGAGAGCTTGGATAGTAAGGTATAAATTTGTTTTTGTAGGTTGAAATAAGTAAAGGCTCATGATTGGAAGAGTGAGTTCGGGGCCTGATTATAGCCACTTGAGTGATTTTTATTGGTTGAGAGATTGGAGAGTAAGGTATAAATTTGTGTTTGTAGGTTGAAATAATTAAAGGCTAGTGGAGGGAAAGGTTATAGATGAAACACCTTATAAAAATCTTTTGGAAAATGGTAAATTGAATTGAATGCATTCTTATTATGTGGAGACTTTCTAAGTGGAACTGCATGCTCCTCTAACAATTAAAATGATGAAAGTAAGAATGAAGATATGTGTGTTAGCATGATCAAATAAAGTTATGTTTTTATTTCTCACTGTTAGGAAAACCTAAGACTAAAGAAACTCATAATCATATATTGAGAAGGAATTTTCTTGATTCTTGAGTGAATGTTAGTATTGATAAGAAGATAATAAGGTTTGAAGAGTCTTGAAAGGTTATGGAGAATATCCCTAGGGGAACATAGGACTATTTGTGAACGTGATAGAGATTAAGAAAACCAAGAAAAGTATAAAATTGTAATATAATTTTTACCCATTGGAAAAGTATAAAATTTGTGTAAAGAATGATTTATGTGTAAGGAAGGTGTTTGTGAAGTTTCAAGTCAAATGGAGCAAAAAAACTAGGTTAAAATTTCAAAACACAATTTAAATTGTCACATGTACACTATTTTGAGGATTTTAAATGCAAATTTTGTTAAATTACAATAACCATATTGTTGTACCTATTGATATTGGTACTGTAGATAAAATAAGTGTGGTGAAGATGTAAGAGAGTTTGAAAATGATAATAAATGATAATGAAGAAAGAAAATCAAAATAATTGGTCCATTTCCCTTATCTAAGTAATGTTGATCGAGTAAATAATAGAAGAAAGAAACTCTTAGGAAGAGTAAAGCATTAATAGGATTGTTGAAACATTTTTGTAACATGTAAAAGTTTTTAAAATAATAACTTAAAATTATTAAACAAGGTGATCCAAGGTGTTTAGTTGAGAAACTAATAAGTGACAATCAAGAAGCTTTGCTCTTACACAACAGTCAAGAAAAAAGTTGAATGAAAATTATAAAGAAGCCAAGGATAACTATGGAGGTATGTATACCAAGAGGTCATACTTTGATGAAGGTGTGAGAGAAGTGCAAGAGGAAATCAATAAGGATTTATAACTAAAAGTAACAAAATAGTCATAAGGGTATTTAGGTCATTTTACAAGGAAGAGAGAAAAGTTGTGTTACGAAAAAAAATGAAAGTTTTGAAAACAATAGTGTTTGATATGATGTAGTTCTAAATATTTTAGAGTTCGAGACATGAATAAACCTAGGAAGAAACATAGAAAGATTAAAAACTTAGTTTTGGTTGACAAGCATTGTTATACTCGCACTTTAATTATATTATATATATATAATTCCAGGAAGTGTCCATGTATTTTTGCAACAAAGGGAACATTTGGAATCATTCTCAGTACTTATCTAACAATGAAATTAACTAAATACTATACTAGTTGCAATGAGGAAATGAAATGAATCAACAACAAAGACTTATTAAAGACAAAATGAAATGAACTAAAGATAATGCAATGTTGGAAATTTAAATGAATGCTGAACAACAGAAAGGAAATAACATTATATTATCCCTTCTCATTGGGGAGGAGTGGCCCTTTCTCCTTCCCTTCGATCAGGTTCAATGTTACAAGTTACATAATAAAGATTTCCCTTGAATCTATAATTTTATTAAAAGAACTACTTTTTACAATAATCAACCGATCGAACAAAAATTTGAATCTTAATACATTAGCTCTTTTATACTAGAGTAGTCTTAGTATCTCTAGGAGAGAACTAGTTTATTTGCAATTAATAATATCTACTTAACTAGAATCTTACTAAAACAATGACTAACTATCCTAAGAATTACAGTTGTGGAAGGAGTAATCTATGCACTACTTGATTAGAATTGATCTTGTTAATTACACGTGAAGTCTATAATTGACTCCTTTGAGAGATTCAATAAGTGCTAGAAGATACTACAAATCCTAGATTGATTCTAGAGAATCATGGTGATCATAAATCCATAAGTTTCTTTCTGCATCATGTTTCCAAGCAACTGGAGTTAAACTAGGAGTGGCTAGGCCTTATAATCCACGTTAAGATATGTTGAGGTAATGGCACATGTTTCATGCTCATGTCATTGTGTTAACTGATGTGCTAGTTGTATCAACTCATAGATCATCCATATGATCAATTTATATCCTTTGTGTAAGTCCCTTCCTCTAAGGAAGTTTGAATTGATGAATTGGACGAGTATTGCACTCCTCGGTGAGTCTTACACTAATGCAAAAGTGATTCCTGCACTATAAGGTGAGTCATGTTCCAATGCACCAAAAATTCCTACACTAGTCTATAATTAACTCCTATGATGACTCAACATATGATTTTCCAAATATCTTGTTAATACTCATAAAATGATTCATTTAAGCCATATTTGAAGAAGTAATAACAAGATAAAAAATAACAATAATATGTAGAAAATTTCCTTCCAAACATAGTAAAGTATTAAATATAAAATTTCATATTATACATCATGAAAAATGATACTAAAATAACATATGGTTCTACATGGGATAAACATAACAAAATAGGGGTTCATCATTGGTTACTTAATAAAGCTTAGTAGACCTAATTACAAAAGTGTTAAGTGGTGTTGGGAGAATTATAACAAGGGATAGGTTATAAAACTTGGTGGAGAGAAAAATAGGATAAAGGGTACTCATAAATGTGCTCAGATTCTTATGAGTCTTTTCTAGTGTTCTTGAACATGAGTACTTACATGGAATCATGGTTGTAAGAGAAATATGCCTAATTGAGAACAAGACTAGTGGCTTAAAGGAGTGATTATCTATGATATAGCTTGATACTTTGGAATAAGTTGTATGATCCTAATGGGTGTCTAAAAATGCTTTTATTTTGTTAGGATTCCTGGTGATAAGTCAAATATTGTAACGTTTTCCTTTTAAAAGGGATAAAATCTTTTAACAAGGCTTAAGAAGGTGAATGAAGTGGAATAATGTTTTTATTACTTATGAATGTTCTAATTAAGTTTGTTGGAGGATTTTAAGTAGGTGAAAGATGATTATATCCCTTGTGACATTTTTGATAAAAAAATTCATGTTTGGGTGCATTTGAAGGTCTTGAGTATTTTTGTGTATTGGTATGTTTTGATGAAGTTGTTCTTAGAACTAAAATTGCTGTATTTTTTATTTCTCACACACTCCTCTACATTAATAAAGGAATTATAATTTATTCATGTTCCTTCATATAAACCACAACCACTATCTACCTTCGTATGTGCCTTAAAAATAACCACATCTATCACATTCAACTCCACAAGAATTCCCACACCCCAATCGACAATCAAGATCCCCTCTTATATATCACAACCCAAATCAACCAAACCTACATCAAATGATTCATGATTTACAATGGCACGAGAATCAATATTATCTCCATTCATGCCTTTCAACAAATTTTGTTGTTAGATATCGTGGTGTGTCACTCACCCGCGGCCTCATGTGTCTTTAATGATACCATTTCCCCACATTAGGAATAATGGTAATACCCTCCAGGAAAATAATTGCACCATCTCTAAACTCTTTTACCTAGTATAAGTGTTTGTCAAGATTTTTGCACTTCAAATTAGTGAAAAACCAAGTGAGAAATCAAGAAAAACTCAAAATATGGGAGGGTGTAGGCACCTCCTAATGTGGATGATGATAGATATGTTAAGGGTGCACAAGAATGGATCCTCCTCGCTATGAGTCAAGAACCTTCATAGTAACAAGAACTAAACATAGAAAGGATTAGTGATGGATATGGTGGGTTTCCTAAAGAATTCAATTTCAAGAAGAAAAGCTTCCTAGGAAGGATGTCTTCCCATGTGATAACAAAGATATGGATAATTGATACTAGATGAAAATGGAAATGATTATATAAATAGATATATGATAAGCTAATATCTAACAAAATAAAATATAATAAGATGATAACTGATAAAGAAAATTGCTAAAAATAAACCCAAACCAGAGCGGGTCAATGGTGACCCAAGTAGGAATGATACGGTCGACGGTGACCAAAGCGTAGATAGTTTTGATATGTGTAGGAACACAAATGATATGTTGATGCATAACAAAATAGACCAATATCAAAACACAAATGAGGTAAAATGATGTGGGAAGAAATAGATCTGAAGGGGGTAAGGAGTGGATCAATGACAACCTATTCAAGGTTGAAAAAGTATGTGGAAATAGGGACAGATGTTGGCTCGAGGTGCTAAAATGGATAAATGATTGTTGATAAAGTGGAAAGGATGTTGATAGGATAGAGAGGATGCAAAATATGTTAGATAAGATACAAGGTAAGGTAGATAGGATGTTATATATAGTAGATTCGATAGAGATAGGATGTGGGTCGATGGTGACTAGAATAGATGTGGGATCTTGAGTGAAGAACATAATGGAAAAAAAGGATCTGGGGTTGATGATGGATGGATGGAAGGCTAGGAAGAACTCCAAGAAGACCTGCAAACCTATAAAATAAATAAGATCATGCATGAATGATATTCTTTTCTAACCTTCACTATGTTCTAAGCTTCAACAATGGAATGTGAAAGGATGACAAGATGATTCATTTATAACCGAGCTCCAAGGATGGTGTGGGAAACAATACTCATGAATCACACAAAATTTTAAAAATTCCAACCCTTTGAGAGGAGGGTGAGTGTGTTTAAATATAATAGGTAAGGGTCAATGGAGTATCGGGGCATTCATCGGTGGCCGGACGTAAATTCTAGCAAGAGATGGTAGAACTATAATAGATAGGTGAGAATATGATGATAAATTACTATCGGGCTATTCTTATCTTTATACGCACATTGAGGAGTGTTAATGGGTTATAGGATGATGAGGTGAGAGTAAATAGGCAAAAAAAAATTTAGGAAGGGTTTAAATAAGGTATCATGATTAAGGGGCATGGGAATCCAATAGAGGTATTAAATGAGGGTAATTATGATAGGATTAAGATAAGGATTAAAATATGGAAATAATAGGGGTAATGGTAATAATGATAAATATATGGGATGTGAGGGGGAAGAATATGATTTTAGGAGGGAAAGTGGTTAATTTTGAAAATATAAGGGAAATGAATGCGCTAGGAAAGGATGAGAGGTGAATGCCAAGTGAAGGCATGAGGGTACCAAAAATAAGTGTATGCATTAGAACCCTTTTTGTTGAGGGATCTACAATATCAAACTATGAGACAAAAATGAGAATAGATGGGAAAGTTAATTGATGAGGAAAGGATAATTGATAAGGTGCCCTCATAAAACTAGGGGTTGATGACATGAAGGGGAATTGATCACTAATAATGATGGGGAAAATATAAGACGATGCATGATGCCCTAGGAAAAAAAGGATCTAAGAAAAAATAAAGATTAAAACATGGTGGTTATTTTAGGAGTCACTTCGGCAGAGAGAATAAAGTATAGCCTCAATGGAGATGATGGTAATGTCCTATGGACCTATGAGTCATTGAAAACCACTACAAAATGGAGGGAATCCAATCAAAATATATGTGTATGACGTGGGACCAATACATCAAAGGCATACATTAGTGCCATGCACAAAAAATGTAGAAATAATAATGTGAAATCATTTGTACATGAGGAATTGGGAAACTATGCATACGAATAGGATGAGGATGATGAGGAAAATGATGGTGTCCTAGAAAAGGGCATAAAAATGGCCAAAAAGGAAAGAGATGAAAAATTGATGGTAAAATCTAACTATGATAGACAAAAGTGTGTTGTGGGTGACACACCGAAATAGAATGGGAGAAAAAATGTGTAAATTGTTTTGATGAGTTATGTCATATTAGATGTGGATGATCATTATTATGGTGTTATGGATTAGATGTGGATGTATGATTTTGATTATGATGGTTTATGGATTTGGTGTGGATATTTGAATGTGATACTTAGATAATAGATGATAGATGAGATAAAAATGAATATGATAGGTGGTTAGATTTGATGGATTAGAAACATGGTAGTCATGGGATGTGATGAGTAGGTTAGAAAATATAAATGGAGTGATGAAATGTGCTATGATGAAAATATGGTGAAAGAAAATGTGATTTGGACATGGATATATTGTTAGACATGGATGAAATAATGAAATAAAATGATGTAGAAATGATGTTAGGAAATTAGAGGGAATGAAAGATAGAGGATTAGAAAGAGATGTGACTTGATAGGTGGAAACCAATGAATGTACGAAGGCTACTACACCATAGAGAAGAACACATGTGGAACTAAGTGTTTCACTACATCTCATACCCAATGTAGTTCTCTATGTGTGTGTGGAATTGTGCCCTAGGTTTCTCTTGTGTGTGTCGCACTTGGATAGTAAGCAAGTAGCTAGATGTGGAATGTAATAAATATGTATATGGAATATAATGAGCTTCCCCTATGATGTATGATGTATAAAACTATCCATTTTTCCCCTTGTGATTGTACTAGATGGATGTAATGGATCTCTTAGATGCTTTGATGGATGCAACCTTAAATTGCGATAGATAGTGCTTAGTTCTTGGTCCCTTATTATGATCACATAACTTTATATTTATATGATTCCTTTGCTTAAATTTAGTGGTTAACCCTAAAAAGGCCAACTACTAAAAGATAAGATTCTCAAACTATAAGAAAGGACCCAAAAAGTTTGATTAAAGTATAAAGAGGACAAGGGCACCCAGAGGGGATGAGGGTGCATGGCAGCACCGCATCTTAGCTAGGTGCTAGTGTCTAAGATGACAAATGTTGAAGGGTAAAAAGGCGGGCTGAGAAAGTAAGGGTGTAAAACTTAAAGTAGTAACATAAAGCAAAGAAAGGTAGCCAAAGACATGGGTTAATTAGTACTTTTCTTACTTAGGAATCATATGTATAGTAGTATGTAACTAGGACTAGATAATCACCTAAAGTAAGTGATTATGTGTCTGTATTTTCCCCACTTTATGTTGGTTAGTGGAAAGCTCAATAAAAAAAAGTAGATAGAGATGTGTACACGATAACCATGTAGATCGATTATGAAAGCGTGTTGAGGGATAAGAAAAAGCATGGAGTGATAGAAAATGTGAAGCGTGGATGTTAAGGAGGAGAAAGTGAAAAAATTGAAGCATGGAGTCAATGTCATTGTTAGTGTGTGTGATTTTTAATTTTTGATGTTGAATACCAATTCCCATACGTGATGGACTTGCAAAAGAGAATTCGAAAAAGTATTAAAATACATATGTGTATGATCAAAATATGTAAAAATTTTGAAAGTGTGAAAAGGAACATGTACACCTGATTTGTGATGAGGAAAGGATCTTCTAGATGATGTCGATGTGTGAGTTTTTCAAGCAATCTCACACCATGAAATGGAATAAGTGTAGGGAGAATAGTCTAGTGTCATCCTAAAATCCTTTAACTATTTCTTGTAATATAGAGCACCATTGTAGATGGTGTGTATAAATGCATGTGCTAAGGACAATATGCCTTGTAAAACCATTGTTTGTAGTTTTATAGATGTGTTGAACGACCATTCGTTGTGTAATTCCCCCTAGTTTCAAGCATCTAGAAAATTTTGTTGTGCTAAGGACCCAGTGTCCGATAATGAGCCATGTTCACAAATGAAAACTATTTTGTACAAGTACCATGTTGTGTTGTGTATAATGTTGTATGGGTTGACTGAGTCACCCAAATGATGCCCCCTCATTTGGGGTGCATGCAACATCACTGAATGAGTATGCACCCAAAAGGAGAACTCGACCATTGTGTTGAAATTGTGCCCTACAGGGGGGAATGTGCTTGGTATAAACCAAGGCATGTGTAAAAAAGTGGCTAAGAGATAAGTGTTCGTACAAGTTAATAAAAACATGCATGTATAAGATGAAATGTAAGCTAATCAAATAATGTTTATATAGATGCCTATAATTTAGCTCGAGTAATTTAAATACTTAAATTGTGCTAATTATACCCTTTCCCACAAATTGATGACATATCATCAATATCACACATTTTCTCTACTATCATCATTAATTAATTACATTACGTTAGTTAATTAAATCTTCTATCCAACAATGACACCAATTAACAACCTTCCGTTAATTAGCTCCCCTTTCTATCTACATTAATTAATTAATACCCCTTTCTATCTAGATTAATTAATTATTCTTAATTAATTAATTCTCTCTTCTATTTAATCAATAAATCATCATTTATTTGATTAAAATCCTCTCATAGTCTAAATCATGCTAACTATTCCTCTAAAAAGCTTCTATAAGCTTGCACACCTATTAATTAATCACTTTGGTTAATTAATAAATCCCCTCAAACCCCATGGGTCACTAAAGGACAAAATAAACTCTCCTAAGGTTGACTCAACCCTTTCTAAACCTTCCTTATCCACAACTAACCCAACCTCTCCATTTATCCCACATGAAGAGGGATGTAGAGATTCTTCTATCCATTGGGCTATATAAGGAGCCCTCCTCCTACCTTTATATTTACACCTACATTCCTAAATGAGCATAAAGCATACACTATATACATTTATTATCTTTGATAATTCTTCCATTAGAAGATATTTCCTTCTCCATTTCTTGTATTCATCCACCCAAGTTTTGAATTCATATGGAGATATGTCAAATGGTCTTGTTGGTTGCTCAAATGTGCATCCGCGTCTTGGATCTCAAGTAGTAATAAAAGCTATAGAAGGCTAGGGTGCTTGCAACATTTATAGGAACCAAGGCATGGGCAGTCTAGGAGCCAACTTTCCCACCTAAATGAGACTATTTTCTACCCTTACTACAATGTTATAAGCAGCTGGTAGAGTCCTACCTCCCATAGATTGGATCATAACTAAAATATCATTGTTGAGCACCTTTAGATAATAAAGGAAAGCATGTTGGGCTGTAGGTCTTACCACAAGAGGGATTATGTCCCAAGTCTTCTGAAATTTGATGTTGAAATCATTCATTTTCTCATTGGGCACCCTCCTTGTTGTTGTCAGTTGCTCCACCAAAGATAGGTGATCTAACTTATCTTCAAAATAACTGCATAGAGATGTTCCTAGCTCATCCCAGTGTTAATAGATCCAAATCTTAAGCCTCGGTACCATTGAATTGCTTTACCTTTGAAAGAGGTTGTAAGCAACCTGACTTCTACATCATTATGTGTGATCAGATAGAGTGAACACACATTTGCTACATCCTAGATATGCTCCTGAGGGGTGACTTGATTCTCACCAAAGAAAGTAAGCAATACTCTTAAGCGCTCCATTTAGGATATCATGTTACAAGGCCAGGAGTAAAGCGACTCCCTCCATCAAAGTTTTTAAAGCTTCTTAATAGAGGGGGTGATGCGTCATTGCAGGCACACAGTTATCTATTTTTAGGAAGATTTGAGTGGGTGCGGCACGCTGGAGATAGAGATGCACGCGTGAGCTTTCTAGAACCAACTTTTCTCGGGGATGGCTGGAGGTATTCAAAAGAGTCTTTAGATGGTGAACTTCTCCTTGTGTGCACTCCTCTCATAAAAGGCACTCGGACTATTGAAATAGAGATCTTAAAATATTTGGAGTTGCCAAATGTGTTTGAAATGAGCCTCCAAAGGTTGAAACACTAAGTTCACACGCCAAAACATAAAGATATGCAATTTGAGATTTCAATGTTGGTCCCATTGGGCATGCTAGAAACTATTGGTTACTCAAATGTGCACCCATGCCTCGAGATCTCGAAAGGGCCAAGGTGTCTCGAGATCACAATGGAACCATCCCCAAGTTGTGGACCTTGCGCATTTGGGACGGATCTTCAGAGAAGGCTAGTTCCTCTATCTATTTCTAATACTACTCCTACTTTGCTACTACTAGTATTGAAAGGGGAAACTAAGCTAAGAATTCCAAGGGACTAGGAAAAGAAGGATAACATGAAGTCAACTACACTAAAAGGTGATAACACCGAAAAGAGGGATGAACACTATCTGCATTACGAGCAAGAATGATAGGGAATGTGTGAAAGGAGGCTAGGCACAAGTAGCACGAGAGAAACACGCATTCATCAAATTTTTCTCATGGAACACAACCAAATATGGAACTGAGGGGACTTGAAGTAGCACAACAATCACAATGCAAGAGAAGAGGCAAGAAGAAGTGATCTAAAAATCAAATTTAACTAGCAATTGTGCACACACAAAACTTTGCTTTGTATTGATTTTCGATGTAAAAATTGAGCATTATATCCTTTTGTTTTTTTAATAAAAGAATTAAAACTGAAATTACTATGTAAAAACAGAAGATAAAGAGATGAATCACTAGCAATTTGACACAAGAATTGATAACGGAGTTCGACACTTGTGGCCTATGTCTCTGAGTCCGGTTGAATGGGACCGATCTATTAAAATCTTGAAAATAAATCTTTACAAATATTTCTACAAGAATTTGATCTTCTCATCACGTTCCTCTACCAAAAAAAAATAGTAGTCTCTTTTTACTTCATCTCAAAATTCCCTCCCTAGCTCAAGTTATGAGCATTTCAATATTTTACACAGACCTGAATGGTACTTCAAATAAAATAACACTCCTTTTATAATGTTTCCAAGCCCACTAGCATACCGGCTGGGCACTTATCCTTTTACATGGCCCACCCATGTTCCATTCTCCTCCCAACGTGCATTTGCTTTATCTCCAAGGGAACAAAATCCCACATTTGGCGCATGAGAAATAGGAGGAGGTTTTAAAAGGTTGGGTGGTGCATGTTTTAAGTGGCTTAAGAGCCACCTTAGCCACTGGGATGTGGGCACCTTGTTGGATGGATAGGTATGGCACATGGATATGCTTTGACCAAGTTTTAGGTGCCTTAAATAATGCTTATGGAGGTTAAGCCAAATAAAATGCGTGGAATATGGAGGTTATTTAATTGCATAGTTTAAATGGCATATCAATTAGTCCCACATGCATAGAAAAAATTAAATTAGAGGCATATATATACACAAGTTGGTATAATGATAATATGAGAAGGAGGCCAAGACACCCCTCCATAATCAAGTGTGTCGAACCTGACTGAGGGCCCCTAGCCAATAAATAGTAGGGTCCATTTGTCCACGAACGAGTGTCCAAGACTGGCGTTCCAAAAACCACTTTTATTTCATCACACAAATTTTCCACCTATTATAATATGATTGAAACACTTGGTGAGTGTGCAGACGTCCAACCTGCACAAAACTCCAAATTTTGCCAATTGTCTAAAAATTTCAACAGACTATAAATTTTACAAACAAGCTTCATTTCCTGTAAACAAGATATCGCTGAGAATCATATAATTTTTCTCGACACTTTAAAAATGACTACAACTTATTTTGAGAAGATATTATATTGGTGTTTCTCTGTGAGGATAATCTAGATCAAGAAGGAATGCAAACACGTTAGGACAGAGAGAATAGGCACAAAACGATGCTTATATTACTTCCAAAATGTACAGAATCGCTACATTGATAAGGAGGACAATATCCACATGCAATAGCCAAACATGGAGGTTTGCAACTCAAAATACAGAAAAAGTGGAATCCTTAGTAACATACGTAAGGATCCATAGTGTCCAACCATTTACAATGAGCCCTGACCCTGTCTTTTATAGATTCAACACAAAGGGAAGAAGGAGAGAGAGAAGCGGGAACAACTAAATCGAAGCTCAACCACCATTATTAATTCCTCTAGAAACTCTACCTCAAATCACAATTCTACATCAATTACTTGTTTAACACCTTAAAGGAGAAGGAACGATGGATCGAATAGAATCAGATCTGGTGGTTGAAGAAATCTGATTTTTCTTTAATGGCCTGATAGATATTTCTTCATTTCCTCCCCACCTAACTTCTCCAAAAATAAATATTTAGATCTCCAAGGCATAGATGAGGCTGAGATCTTTCCAATGGTGCTAAATTTTTGGATTTCGAGCCTCGACTCAAAATATATGCCCATTTTAAATTTGAATTGTGGGCGCATAATATTTTAAAGAGTTTTCCGTACCAGGTCCACGTGGCAGCTCTGCGCTCATTTGAGATTTGACTCCTTCCTTTACTCTTGGAATAGTGCCCATGTGACATGTGGCAACGTCCGTAGGTTTCCCTATTTCCTTTGTATTCTTCCCCGAAACTTTTCCGTAGGTAGAGGCATTGATCCGACCCAAGACGCGTGGAGGCTAGGCTCTTTTTGGAAGCCTACCCCAAATTTGATCCTTGAAATAGCATTGTGCTGACACTTGGTGCACTCCGCTAGCTTGCCTCTACATGACTATTCAACCCGACTTTGTCCCTTTTTTGGACTTGGCACACGTGGAAGGCTCACACTTCTTTCGAGACTCCCTCTAGAATTTCCTTTTGACATTGCACCATTGAGACACTTGGAGGCTTCCGCTTGTACTCTATACTTAGTCATTTTTAGGCCCACTTTTTCTTTTGGATTTGACCTCTATTGACCACTTGCTATGTGGAGGGCTGGTGCAAGTTTGAGTCACCCCTTTGGATTTAACTTTAGAGGTGTACCAAGCTGACTAGAAAGAAGGTGAATGCGTAGAGTGTGGGAGCAAGGGTGAAATGGAAGAAAGAGGTGAAGAAGGGAGCGCACTATGCACACAAGAGGAATGTGTATGCAAGAGATAACAATTGGTGGGAGAATAATTTGGATAACAGCTTTTGGAAAGTTTTGGGGCCATCCGCTTACTAGATGAAAGAGATCAGTAGCCTTAGAAGTCCATTATGCATGGATTCAGCTTGTTCAATCATGAAAATGACCCTCTCATCACTTCAAAATCACATCTGCACTTTGTTCTGAATCTCACAATTGATGAGAGAAGATATACATTTTGAAAGTAACAAAAGAGCACGCGCATGAAGCACATGAGGGGAAAGAACTATGTATAAACAAACAATGTGCATAGAGCACACTTGGAGGAATTGAAACTAATTTAATATATACAACATGATGCAGCAAACCTAGTGGAAGGGTTTGAGATAGATCCCGTTTATTAGGATTCACAATGCACTTCCATCTGAATGATTTAACTCGAAAGAGTTGGCTTCTTTGTAGGACTTCATGATGTATGGGCCACTCCAAAGTGCATCAAACTTTGAATGGCACCCTGTTTTAGCTCTTTCAGCATCCCATTTTATACCCCGGACCCCAACTTTGAATTCTTGAGGCCTACCCTTTCTATCAAACAATTTCTTTGTTTCTTGTTGATGTTGTTCTAGCTTGATCATGGCAGAGTTTCTAATCTCTTCAAGATGAACCAGCTTTACCATCTTGATTTCTCTCTGATCCATGCCCTTAAATTCCAACTATTGGGCAAGTGCCAATGAATTTAGTTCTATCTTCAAAGGAAGGGAAGCCTCCTTGCCATAGACAAGCTTGTAAGGCAAAGTTCCTATTACCTTTTTGACTGTGATTCTATCTGCCCAAAGTGTGCGCAGAACCTTCGTATGCCAGTATCTTTGGTTAATGTTCATTGTGCACTTCATGATTCTATTTAAGTTTTTGTTTGTTGATTCTGCTAGACCATTTCCCTGAGGGTAATAGTTGGAAGAGGTTTTTAGGTAAATTCCCAGACTTAGATCCCAATCAATGCTTTTAGCACCAAGGAAGGCCTTTGCATTATCAAAGATGATGGTTTGAAGAATTCCAAACTTTGTGACTAAACCTTTGAGAAAGTCAAGGATGATTTCCTCGATTGATTCCCTAAGCATGACAACTTCTGTCCATCTAGTGAAGTAATCTATAGTATCAAAGACCCATTTTTGTCTAACACTGGAAGTTAGATTGATCGTGCTATGAAGTCGAGACCCCATTGCATAAAAGGCTGATCTGCTTGGATTGGTCGGAGGGGAATTACTACCAATCTTTTCGTTCTGTAAAGAAAGTGCATTCTTTACATTTTTGATCCACCTATGTGCATTTACAAACAAGGTAGGCCAAAGGATGCCTGCCATTATGATCTTTATTTCTATAGTTTTGGTAGAGAAGTGTCCACTAGACCATCATGAAATTATACTAACACTTTTTCAGTCTATGCGTCATTGATACATCTTAACAATATGCCATCTAGATTTTTTTTTGAAGAGAATTCCATCAATAAAAACATAAGGAATAGATTGTAACCTCAGATGCCTTCTCTTTGATTTATTTAAACTGGGAGGGTACGCACCCTCGGAAATGAATGTGATCATGTCCTTCATCCAATCACATGTGTTGGGGTCTATATTTTGTTCATGTTCTACATGCGGGAGGTCTTCATCTAGAAATAATGAAGCCTCAAGTTCGCTCTCCACATCCTCGACAACTTTTCGGAGAGTGCACTTCCCCTTACCAGCTTTGTGGCCTTAATAATCACATCATATTCCATGATTTTGGTCACCCATCACACTCACTTCTCACTAATTTATACTCGATAAAGTCTTTGATAGATGAGTGGGAGACTAACACCTTGATATGATTTTTAGCGAGCATACTTTTGAATTTCTTGAGCGCACGCATGATGGAAAAGACCTGCTTCTTTGTGTGACTATATTTCAATTCATAATCCTTCAGTTTCTGGCTGAAGAAGGCCACTAGCTATTCCAGCCCTTGTTCATTTTCATGTGTTAGGATAGCAACAATGCTTGCATTAGCACCATAATCATACAGATAAAATATTTTGAGTAACTGGATTGATGAGTGTAGGTGCACAAGTAATATCTTTCTTGATCTTGTTGAAGCTTTCTCTTCTTTCTACTGTCCATCTAAAGGCTATGTCCTTCTTGAGAATAAGGGTGATGGAACAAACTAGTCCCACAAAGTTAGGGATAAAGCACCTAACAAAGTTAATCTTTTCGACGAAGGATTATAAGGCCGTTTTACGTGCGGGTAGGGAAAGGGATAGGATGGCTGAAATGCACTCAAGATTAATCATGATGCCATCCTTTGAAACCACATGGCTCAAGAGCCTACCCCGAGGCACAAAAAATTACACTTATTAGGGTTAAGAGATACCCAAAATTCTCTGCATCTCTCAAAGACCTTTTCCAGTGCACCATGTGATCCACGCTCTACTTTAAGAAGACAGTTAGATCATCAAGGTAAACTAAGATGAACTGATTGATGTAACCTTTGAACGAAATATCCAAGGCGTGCTAAAATATTGCACCCGCATTTGACAAACCAAAGGGAATTTTCTAGTATGCATATGTTCCCCACTTGGTTGTAAATGTTGTTTTGAATTGATCCTTTTCTTTTTCCAGGATCTGGTTGAAACTTGAATACCCATCTAGCATGGATAACCTTTATGTGCCACCACAGTCTGTGGAATCTTCTCCATTGAAGGAAAAGGATAGTGATCCTTTAGAGACACCTTATTCAAATCTTTGAAATCAACACAAAGTCTGATTTCACCATTTTTCTTGTGTACTGGAACTAGCTTTGCAACCTAGGTAGAGTATTTGATGGGAAAGATAATTTTTTCCTTAATGAGTTTGGATAAATCCTTTCTCATGAGGGGCTCTATCTTTGGATTGATCGTCCGTTGTTTCCGTCTAACGGGCTTTATACTAGGATCAAGGTCAACGGATTGTTGAGAAACACTTGGATCAAAACCTTTGAGGTCTTCATACTCCCATGAGAAAATGTCATTTTATTTTTGACAGAGAGATGAAGGCCTGTGTTTTCTTCATCTAGACAAGTCTTGCTAAGCAGTAGCTCATTTACGCGTGCAATAGTAATGGAGGAGTAATCCTCTTGCGAGGCATGCATGTATCTTTATTCACCTTTGAACTCATCATTAGGGATTACAATTTTCTCTAAGGAGACCATCCCTTTAGGAAACTTATTTTTTCAGCTGTATTACTTGGTCACCATAGCTGTTATGCAAGTCAGCTTGCGTACTTGATGAAAATTCAGCTTCATTCTAGATAAACTAGATGATCTGCGCATCACTTTTAAACACTTTCTAGCTGGTGTTATTATTTGGAATGGATGGTCTGATAACCATCTTAATGTGTTTAGTGTTTCCTTTGACAAAGTCCTCAAAGCGGGGAGAAAATTGTGAACTGAGCATGACCATTTGGTCAACTTCTTTGTTCATTTTACATGGAACTACTCGCAGATTAAGGGCATCAAATGTCTCAAGTAGGTCATAAACTCTATGTTGATAAGCATTAAGAAGCTTATTATTTTTCTAGAATTTAATGGTGACTTGGTTGATGATCAATTACCTATCCCCAAAGATCGAAATGCTTTAATTTTCTTATGTTTAGTAATAAGCAAGCCATACATCGGCACTTCATATTCTACCACATTGTTAGAACATGCAAACTGCAGCCTATGCATGAAGAATAATTTCTCATCCTTAGGGGAAATGAGAACCACTCTTACTCCTACACCATTTCTACTTCTGGATCCATCAAAGTATAACTTCCATAGACCAGTTTGAACTTTGTCTCCTATGAGCATGCGGAAATCATAGTGTCTTCATCTAGAATGCAATAAGTACTAAGCCCAATTTCATAGGCTTCCAGTTCTTCATCATAGGGATCAAATTTTTGATGCCTCTCCACCCATTCATCAAGTACTAGGTCTGGAACAGAGGGTGGAAGAGACTGCTCTTCAGGAACTGAAACTTGTTCTTCTTGGATAAAACAATTGGCTTAGAGAGGGGATGGGACATATGGCTCTACATGATAAGAAAATATAGGCTCAGCTTGTATGGTAAATCGGGTACCATACCTTTTCTTGAGTAACATATGAGACCAATCAGAAGACAAGTAACCACCCACCTTAGTAATAAATTCTCTTGATAGACATAGGGCAAACAAAGGAGGCAGGTCAATAATTGACACATCTTGAGTAATTTTTAGGCTTGGACATGCATGGAGGGTTAACTCAAGATCCATGATGACTCTTAAGGTGGTTACAATTGAGCCATCAAGTTATAGGACTTCTTTAGAAAAAGGGCTATATTGCAAACCTAAGACATCGATTATCTTCGTAGGCATGACAAAGTACTAGTGCTGAGTCAATCAAGCGATTATGCATTAGTGTTTGCCTATAATCAAGGACATATAGAAGGGTGGGGTTTTTGCAACTTTACTTACTTGTTTCTCTTCTTTTTGGCATATTTTTACGTAATCATGTGGCTTCGCAAAACTAGGTCAGCACATGGAATTTGCGCTAGAGCTTCATGCAAGATCCCACCGAGATGTAATAGGATGTTGAAGCAACTTGATGCATGCTTTTCTTAGGAGTAGTAATAGAGGCTATAAGAGGCTGGGGTGCTTATGAAATTTCTGGCAACCAGGGCATGGGCCGTCTAGGAGCCAACTTTCCCACCTAAATGAGACTATTTTCTTCCCTTATTGCAATGTTATAAGTAGCTGGTAGAGTCCTACCTCCCATAGATTGGATCATAACTGAAATATTGTTGTTGAGCACCTTTAGATAATAAAGGAAAGCATGTTGGGTTATAGGTCTTACCACAAGAGAGATTTTGTCCCAAGTATTCTAAAATCTGATGTTGAAATCAGTCATTTTCTCATTGGGCACCCTCCTTGTTGTTGTCAGTTGCTCCACCAAAGATAGGTGATCTGACTTGTCTTCAAAATAACTACATAGAGTTGTTCCCAACTCATCCTAGGTGCTAATAGATCCAAGTCTTAAGCCTCGGTACCATCAACTCGGATATGCTCCTCGGGAATGACTACAAGCAACTTTGATCGCTACATCATTATGTGTGATCAAATAGAGTGAACACACATTTGTTACATCCTAGATATGCTCCTCAGGAATGACTTGATTCTCACCAATAAAGTAAGGAATTCTCTTGAGCACTCCACTTGGGATATCATGCTAAATGGCCAGGAGTAAGGGACTCCTTCCACCAAAGTTTTCAAAGCTTCTTAATAGAGGGGGGTGATGTGCCATTATAGGGCACACAAGTTGTCTATTTTTAGGATGATTTGAGTGGGCACAACATGCTATAGATACAAATGCATGCATGAGCTTTCTAGAACCATATTTTCTCGGGGATAGCTAGAGGTATTCAAAATAATCTTTAGCTACTACACTTCTTTTTGTGTGCACTCCTCTCATGAAAGGTTCTTAGGACTATTGAAATAGAGATCTTAAAATATTGGGAGTCACCAAATGTGTTTGAAATGAGCCTCCAAAGGCTGAAACACTAAGTTCACATGCCAAAACTTAGAGATATGAAATTTGAGCTTTCAATTATAGTCCCACTAGGAATGCTAGAAACTATTGGTTTCTCAAATGTGCACCCATGTCTCATATCTTGAAAGGGATGAGGTGTCTGAGACCATAACAAAACCATCCCCAAGTTGTAGGACCTTGCGCACTTTGGATAGATCTCTAGAGAAGTCTATTTCCTCTATCTATTTCTACTACTACTCCTAATGTTACTGCTAGTGATGAAAGGGGAAACTAGGCTAAAAATGTCAAGGGACCAGGGAAAGAAGGATAACATGAAGTAAAATACACTAAAAGGTGATAGAACTAGAAAAGAGGGATGAACACTATATGTTATGAGCAAGAATGACAGGGAATGTGTGAAAGGAGGCTAGGCATGAGTAGCATAACAAAACACACATTCACCAAATTGTTCTCATGGAACACAACCAAATATGGAACTGCAGGACTGAAGTAGCACACAAAATACACAATGCAAGAGAAATGACAGAGAATAGTCAAAAAATGATGCTTCTATTACTTCCAAAAATACACAGAACTGCTACAATGATAAGGAGGCTGATATCCACATACAAGAGCCAAACATGGAGGTTTACAACTCAAAATATAGAAAAAATAGAGTCCTTAACAACATGTGTAAGGATCCAGAGTGTCCAACCTTTTACAATGAGCCCTAACCTTGATTTTTATAGATTCAACACAGAGGGAAGAAGGAGATAGAGAAATGGGAAAAACTAATTCGAAGCTCAACCACCATCATTAATGCCTCCAGCAAATCCACCCCAAATCTTTCATGTCTACATCAATTACTTGTTTGGCACCTTGAAGGAGGAGGAACGATAGATCGAATTGAATCAAATTTGGTGGTTGAAGAAATATGATTCTACTTTAATGGCCTGATAGACATTTCTTCATTTCCTCCCCACCTAACTTCTCCAAAAATAAATATTCAAATCTCTAAGGCATAGATGAGGCTGAGATCTTTCCAATGGTGCCAGATTTGTCGATTTGAGCCCCGAGTCAAAAGATATGCCCATTTTAAATTTGAATCGTGGGTGTGCAATATTTTAAAGAGTTTTCTGTACCAGGTCCATGTGGCAGCTCTATGCTCGTATGAGATTTGACTCCTTCCTTCACTCTTAAAATAACACCCATGTGACATGTGGTGGAATCTACAGGTTTCCCTATTTCCTTTGTATTCTTTCTGAGTCTTTTCCATGGGCGGAGGCACTGTATCTGACCCAAGACACGTGGAGGCTAGGCACTTGTTTGGAAGCCCGCCCCAAATTTGATCCTTGAAATAGCGTCATGCTGACACTTGGCACACTTTGCTGGTCTACCTATACATGACTATTCAACCTAACTTTGTCCCTTTTTTGGACTTTGGGACACGTGGAAGGCCCGCGCTTCTTTGGGGACTACCTCTAGACTTTCCTTTTGACATTGCATCATTGAGACACTTGGAGGCTTCCACTTGTACTCTATACTTAGTCATTTTTAGGCCCACTTTTTCTTTTGGATTTGACCTTTGTTGACCACTTGCTACGTGGAGGGTTGGTGCAAGTTTGAGTCTACCCCTTTGGATTTAACTTTGGAGGTGCACCAAGATGACTAGAAAGAAGGTGAATGCGCAGAGTGTGGGCACAAGGGAGAAATGGAAGAAAGAGGTGAAGAGGGGCGTGCGCTATGCATGCAAGAGGAATGTGTATGCAAGTTATCCAAATGGTTGGGAGAAAAATTTGGATAATAGTTGTGGCAACTTTCGGGGCCATCTACCCTCGCTAGATGAAAGACATTAGTAGCCTTATAATTCCATTGGGCATGGACTCAACTTGTTCAATCATGAAAATGCCCCTATAATCAGTTGAAAATCATATCTGCACTCTATTCTAAATCTCACAATTCTGAGAGAAGATCTGCATTTTGAAAGTAACAAAAGGGCGTGCACAAGAAGCACGTGAGGGGAACTAACTATGTGCAAACAAAAAATGTGCATGGATCACACTTGGAGGAATTGAAACTACTTTAATATATACAAAATGATGCGAGATAACCTAAGGGAAGGGTTTGAGATAGATCCTATTTATTGGAATTTACAAATGCGCTTCCATCTGGGATGAGTTAACTCAAAAGAGTTGGCTTCTTTGCAGGACTTGATGATGTATGGGATGCTCCAAATTGCATCAAACTTTGAATGGTGCCATGGTTTAGCTCTATCAAGCATCCCATTTTAGAACCCGGACTCCAACTTTGAATGTTTGAGGCCTAGCCTTTCTATCAAACCATTTCTTTGTTTCTTATTGATGTTGTTCTAGCTTGATCATGGTAGAGTTTCGTGCCCTCAAATTCCAACTATTGGGCAAGTGCCAATAAATTTAATTCTATCTTCAAAGGAAGGGTAGCATCCTTGTCATAGATAAGATTGTAAGGAAAAGTTCTTATTGGCTTTTTGACCGTGATTTTATCTACCCAAAGCACATGTAAGACCTTCGTATGCCACTATCTTTGGTTGATGTTCATTGTGGGCTTCATGATTCTATTCAAGCTTTTATTTGTTGATTCTACTACACCATTTTCTTGAGGGTAATAGTTGGAAGATGTTTTCAGGTAAATTCCCAAACTTAGAGCCCAATCAGTGATTTTAGCACCAAGGAAGGCCTTTGCATTATCGAGAGATGATGGTTTGAGGAATGCCAAACTTTGTGACTAAACCTTTGAGAAAGTCAAGGATGGTTGCCTCGGTTGATTCATTAAACATGAAATCTTATGTCCATCTGGTGAAGTAATATTTAGCTATCAGCACCCATTTATGTCCAGTGCTTAAAGATGGATTGATCATGCCTATGAATTCGAGACCTCATTGCGTAAAAGTCTGATCTACTTGGAATGGTTGGAGGGGAAGCGTTGCCAATCTTTTCTTTCCTTCAAAGAAAGTGCATTATTTGCATTTTGTAATCCACCTATGTGCATCTACAAACAGGGTAGGCCAAAGGATGCATGCTATTATGATCTTTATTGTTGTAGTTTTGGCAAAGAAGTGTCCACTAGAGAATCCATCATGAAATTTGTCTAACACTTTTTTAGTCTCGCAGAAATTAATATATCTTAACAAAGACGCCATCTAGATTTTTTTGAAGAGAATTCCATCAATCAAAACATAAGGAATATGTTGGTGTAAATTATGAATTTCCACACTTTGCCCTAATTTTCTATATCCATTTTTTCTCAAAAATGTTTTATTTGCTCAAGTGGGTGATCTCAGTAACTTTTTTTTCCAGTTGAATGTTTTGAAAATACTTACAATCTTGTCATTCTGCCCTAAATTGAAACAAAATCCAAGTTTCCCCCCATTTTTGCCCTAATTTTTTCATTTATATAGGCTATGTCATTTTTTCCATTGCCAAATTGTGGAAAAACATAAAATGGATCGAATCCGAGTTATTTGAGGTTAAAATCCTACTCCCTAGGTCAAAAACAATGTAAAATCATGTTTCATTTGATTTAAAACTGAGAAATCTACCTTCCTCGTGAAAAAATTCCATTTCTAGGGCATCCTCTACATTTTTTACGTTTTGACGGGCATACAGGTGTCATTTTCCCGTCATATTCATCTTCGCATGTTATTGCTAACGTGGCAGGTTTCTATTGGCCAGGGGTGGTTGGGAAAATGTTATAACTTGTCACTTTTTTATTTTTGGCACAAGGAAAATTTTGGTCCGCAGCCCTGCATTGCTACAGTGATGTGCCTACGTGGCACAATTTGATGGGCTGGAGGATCAGCAGGTGGCGAGAGGTCACTTAGAAATTTTGCCTTCATTTTTGCAAATTTCTCAAAATCATTTTTTTCCTGAAGGCCCATGCAACGAATTGGAAGGTGACATGTGGTAGGAAGAGCATGCAGATGGCGGGGAGTTGGAGATTTTTTTGGCTCAAGATGTCATGGGAAAATTTTGACCCGAGGGCCCACCCCAATGAAAAGTGGACATGTGTCCAGGAAGGTCAAACAGAGAAGTGGAACTTAGAAAAATTTGTTTTTTTAGGCTCAAGTTACAAAGGAAAATTTTTTCCCGAAGGCCCATGTCTAATTGGAGGAGGACACGTGTCCAAAATTTGGCGAGAGGTTTGGAGCATAGAGAGAAAATGGAAAAATTTACAAATTTTGGCAAAAATCTCAAAGTAAAAAATTGACCCATGGAAAATTTGGAGGTGTCCCCTACATCCAATCAAGGGGTGACACATGGCATTTTACAAAAGGAAAAAAGGGGAACGTGGGCCCAAGAGGTTTTTGTGCTCATGGAGGGTTGAAGGCAAACTTGAAGGGTCGGCTCCGTAGTGAATGGGAGACCGCCATGTGGCAAGGGAGTGAGCGGGTGTTCGGGCCCACGGGGAATTTTGAGAAAATTTTCCTTTTCTCAAAAAAGTGGCAAAATTCATCAAATTGGCCCATATTTTTGGTGGGGCCCACATGTGGACACGTGGCGGGCCAGAGGGGCAAGCGGGGAAAATTGTCAAAATTTTCCAAAGGCATAAAAAGGTTACAAATGTAAATTTTAAAGGGAAGGGGCCCATACCAATGGTTTTTGGACACATGTCCACCTTATCCAAAGGAAAAAAGGGGAATATCTTGGACACGTGGATGGTGGAGATTTAAAGTTGACCGAAATCGACGGTTACTGTGCAAATTCATTTTTGGGCGCCATGGGAACTCCAAGGAACTTGGAAATCGAGTTTCTTCATCAAAATTCATCAAACCTTATATGATTTTGAGTCCCCTCAGCCTTCTAAGAACAATGGCACCATTTTCATGAGCTAATTTGATGATATATGATGTTTTTAATGCATTTTGGCTCAGCCCGATGTAAAAAACATGAAAGGTGAAAATTAAAGTTGCAGAGGTAAAAATGATGAGGTAGAAAGGTGAAAATTATTGCAAAAACATGATGGCATGTTTGAATGCCAAAAACGTGACCTTGGGATGGATAAGGATCTAAATTCATGTAATACTTTAAAAATTTTGTGCATCCCTAGCATTTTACAAGCTGTTTTACAATTTAATGTCATTTTCATGAAATGGATAAGGTTTCTTGTAACAAATTTGATCCCTAAGCATATTATTTTCTTGGGAGGTAAGGATCCAAGTTGGCATGAGGTATAAAATTTATTTTTGAAGCATTTGTAAAGGGAGGAGACATAAGAGAGAAAAAAACTTAGAATTTTCAAGCAAAAAGGCTGGAAGAAATCCATTTCTCTAGAGAAAACTCGCCTGAGAGCCATTTTCAATTCCATTTTTGTATCAAATTTCATCATGTTGAGTTGGTTTCAGTTGTAAGGCTGTTATCCAAAATGGTGCCCCAACTCGTTTTTGTGGCTAACTCCTTGTGTTCTTGCCTCTCTTGTGCCGTAGTCTACATTTTTTTATTTTCAGGCACTCAAGGCTTTCTGGAAATGGCACCATCAGATAGAGCTCTCTCTCAGCTTTCCAGAAAGGTAAAGTTTGCCTCCTAACTCCTTATATTTTTCAAGTTATGGCTCGGCAGAGTTTTTGTGGAAAATTTTCCCATTTGAGGCCTGCAGCCAATAGGAAGCTGCCATGTGGCAGAGGAGTTCGGGGGTCGGAGGCAAATATGAATTTTTTTCCAAAAGAGTATAAAAAGGTCGATTTTCAAAGGAAAACCCATGGAAAAGAGAAGGAGAGAGAATTCCAGAGTGAATCAGAGCTTGCCACATGGCATCCAACCAACGAAGCATGGGGAATTTTTGAAAAATTTTCCAAAGACAAAAAAAAGGTAAAATTTGAAAAAATTTCCCGCCAATCCGTTTTTGGGCCGTTTTTGCCCTAAATCTTCAAACGATCATATCTTTTGATCTAGAGCTTAGATTTTCACGTTCTTTATATCATTGGAAAGATGTTAAAATTATCTACATGATTCCATGGTCAATTTCTAATTTTGGTTCATTTTGGAGAGAGAAAATTCAAAAATGGTTCTGGTACGTGTCTATGGCCAAAAATGACATTTCAACAACCAAATTTAATACAAAATGGGTCGCATTCTTCTCCAATATGGTCAAAAATGATAGGGTATGGGTTTGTAAGGTCCTTCATGCTGTTTTAATGCATTTTCCATCAATGAGGGATGGCTCCCATGTGTTTTTCACATTTTCTCTCTCCTGGGCTCGACCCATGTACTGTAAAAGCCAGATTTGGCTCATTTCTTCATGGTTGAACACTTTTTGGCATAGAAAACTTCTTCTTTCACCTCCAGCAAGTGATAGTTGTAAGAATCAGACCTTTTTCAAGTATTGTAGTAGGTTTATACCTCTTTGAGGGTGGAATGCAAGAGATTTTTACATGGAATTGACAGTGCAAACTCTGTGAATGCTTTCAGTCCTCTGTTTGTATTGTTTTACTTCATTTTAAGACCTCTAATTACATCTATCAGCTTGTGTATGTTTTCCCTTGTTGCATTTCATGAATTTGTGTCTATTTACATGGCAAAAAATGTTTCACCACTCCTTTGGTGCATCACCATCATTAGTTAGTTTCAATTTTTACATTTCTATCCCTGTCCCCTTGCAATTTAGAGTAGGATTAGGATCTGAACCTCTGTAGTTGTGCAAAATATAGATCTAAATCAGAGGAGTTTGAGGAACCAGCCTCTAATCTGGAGATTCCTCTCTCATTTTCACAAGTCCCACACTTGGAGAGAGGTTTCCATGTTGTGCAATCACACTGGATGCCTAAAACATCAATTCAGAACCTTGATTTGCATCCAGGGGTGCTGCTGATTTGCAACAACAAGGACATCAACAGGATTTGAGATTTTTCTCATGAATTTCCCTTGCTGATCTATCGATCATTTTCTAGATTATCTGGTTCATTCTCTTGGCAAATTTTGCATATACTTATGTTTCGAGAATATTTCGGTTTATGTTTCTTTCTCATGTTACAATCTTGGTTTTAGAATCTCTTTAATCATATGGGGTCTCATTTCTTGTTGATGGTTTAATGGCATTTGCAATCTTATATTCAAAAGAGCTTTCATCTGATAGAAGATAAACAGATTTAAAATCATTTTACCGTCCCTGAATAATGAGACTATTTGTAAACCTTTGGGTGCACCTTAGGTCATGATTAAACAGGATTCTGGATACTTTGTTGGTATTTTGCTTCAAGCTTTTGTAGCAGGATATCAAAGGTTGTGTGGAAGAGTGTAGATCTAGGCCTCCATTTGTGCACATATCCTAGTTGAAGGAGCATTTAAAACCTCTGGAGGTATTCTTGTTGTGTAGGTGTTACAAATTTCTTGCAAAGGTTCTCAAAGAAGTTGGTAATTCCCAAGCTAGTCTTGTCTAAAACATCTCCCCACAAAATTTCATTCAAACTAACTCATCCTACCTATACTACCCCTACATTGCATTGTGTGTCAACAAAAGAATACAATCCTTCCACCAAAATGCACAAAGTATATCAGGGTTTCATCATGTCTTTAGCATCCTTAGCCTTGTTTTGAAAGCATTTCCATCATTTAGTAGTGAAAAATCCTTTGAGTTTGGATAATGGATGCTTGATCATGTTTTCACAAGGCCTCTTCCATACCATATGCAAAACACAAGGATATCTCCATCTCCTTTACCATATAAGGGCTGCAATATAGGTTCTCTTGCCTTGGTTGATAGGCACAACCTAAAACAGTGAGGGTTAGATCAAAACCCTTTTGAAGGTGCTATCCACTCCCTCAAATCTTGAATGCAAACAAGTAGATAGGTGTGCTCCCCAGCTACAAATGACATACAAACCATCTATCTATCCTTGAGTGTCTTGTGCAAGTTCATGATGTTGTTCAAGTTATGAAGGAGATTAAATCTGATACCAATAGAATAGATTGCAACCTCAGATGCCTTCTCTTTACTTTATTCAAACTAGGAGGGTATGTACCCTTGGAAAGGATTGTGATCATTTCCTATATCCAGTCACATGCACCGAGGTCTATATTTTGTTCTTTTTCTACATGCGGGAGGTCTTCATCTAGAACTAATGAAGCCTCAGGTTCACTCTACACATCCTCAGTAATCTATTTGCAAAGTGCACTTCCCCTTGCCAGCTTTATGGCCTTAATAATCACATCATATTCCATGATTTTGGTCACCCACCATGCTCTCTTCTCACTAATTTCTAATCCGATGAAGTCTCTGACAGATGAGTGGGAGACTAACACCTTGATATTATTTTTGGCAAGAATAATTTTGAATTTCTTGAGTGCACACATGATGGCAAAGACTTTCTTCTCTATGTGACTGTATTTCAATTCATAATCCTTCAGTGTCTAGCTGAAGAAGGCCTGTGGCTATTCTAGCCCTTGTTTGTTTTCATGTGTTAGGATAGCAACAATGCTTGCATCAGCACCATAAGCATAAAGGATGAAATCTTTTGAGTAATCTAGATTGAGGAGTGTTGGTGCACAAGAAATATCTTTCTTGATCTTGTTGAAGCTTTCTCTTCCTTCAGCTATCCATCTAAAGGCTATGTGTTTCTTGAGCATAAGGGTGATGGACCAAACGAGTCCTGCAAAGTTAGGGATAAAGCACCTAACAAAGTTAATCTTTCTAAGGAATGATTGTAAGGCCATTTTCTATGCCAATAGGGAAAGGGATATGATGGTTGAAATGCACTTAGGATCAATCGCGATGCCATCCTTTGAAACCACATGGCTCAAGAGCCTACCCTAAGGCACCACAAAATTAAACTTCTTAGGGTTAAGAGATACCCCAAATTCTTTACATCTCTCAAAGACCTTTTCTAGGTACGCCATGTGATCCACACTCTACTTTGAGAAGATAGTTATATCTTCAAGGTAAACCAAGATGAACTCATTGATGTATCCTTTGAAGGCAATATGCATGGTACGCTGAAATGTTACGCCCACATTTGACAAACTAAAGGGAATTTTATGGTATACATATGTTGCCCACTTGGTTGTAAATTTTTTTTTGAATTGATCCTCTTCTTTGACCAAGATCTGGTTGAAACCTAAATACCCATCTAGCATGGAGAACCTTTGTGCGCCCGCCACATTCTACTGAGAATATGCTCCATTGAAGGAAAAGGATAGTGATCCTTTAGAAAAACCTTATTCAAATCTCTGAAATCAACACAAAGTCTGATTTCACCATTTTCTTACGTATTGGAACCAAATTTGTAACCCAGGTAGAGTATTTGATAGGAAAGCCAATTTTTTCCTCAATGAGTTTTGATAGTTCCTTTCTCATAAGGAGCTCTATCTTTGGATTAACCAACCATTATTTCTATCTAACGGGATTTATACTAGGATCAAGGTCAATGGAGTGTTGAGCAACACTTAGATCAAAACCTTTGAGGTCTTCATACTCCCATGAGAAAATGTCACTATATTTTTGATAGGGAGAGATGGAGTGTTTTTCTTCATATGTACAAGTCCTGTTGAGCAGCATCTCCTTTCCGCGCACAATAGTAATGGAGGAGCAATCCTCTTGTGCGGCATGCATGTATATTTCTTCACCTTTGAAATCATCATCAGGGCTGAACATTTTCTTTAAGGTGACCATCCCTTTGGAAAAATTATTTGTCTTCACTGTATTACTTAGTCACCATAGCTATTATGTAAGTTGGCTTGCATACTTGATGAAAATTCAGCTTCATTCTGGATAAATTGGATGATCTACGTGTCACTATCAAACACTTACCAACTAGTGTTATTATCTGGAATGGATGGTTTGATAACCATCTTAATATGCCAAGTGTTTCCTTTGACAAATTCCTTAGCATGAGAAAACTATAAAACGAGCACAACCATTTGGCCGCTTCTCTGTTCATTCTTTGCATGCACTACCTACCAATTAAGGGCATCAAATCTCACAAGTAGGTCCCAAACACTATGTTTATAAGCTTTAAGAAGCTTATTCTTTTTCTGGAATTTGTTGGTGACCTGTTTGGTGATCAATTATGTGTCCCCAAATATTTGCAGTGCTTTAATTTTCTTCTTTTCAACAATAAGCAAGCCATGCACCAACGCTTCATATTCTGCCACATTGTTAGAACATGTAAAATGCAGCCTATGTGTGAAGAATAATTTCTCATCCTTAGGGGAAATGAGAACCACTCTTACTCCTATGCCATTTCTACTTCTAGATCCATCAAAGTATAACTTCTATAGACCAGTTTGAACTTTGTCTCCTATGAGTGCGTGTGGAAGCATAGCATCTTCTTCTAGAATGCAATAAGTACCAAGCCCAGTTTCATAGGCTTCTATTTCTTTAGCATAGGGATAAAAAAATTTATGCCTCTCTTCCCATTCATCAAGTACTAGGTCTGGAACAGAGGGTGGAAGAGATTGCTCTTCAGGAACTGAAACTTGTTCTTCTTAGATAAAACAATTGGCTTGGAGAGGGGATGGGACATATTGCTCTACATGATAAGAAAATATAGGCTCAACTTGTATGGTAAACCGAGTACCATACCTTATCTTGAGTAACATATGAGACCAATCAAAATTCAAGTAACCACCTACCTTAGCAATAAATTCTCTTGATAGACATAGGGCAAAAAAGGAGGCAGTCAATAATTGACACATCTTGAGTAAATTTCAAGATTGGACATGCATGCGAGGGTTAACTCAAGATCCTTGATGACTCCTAAAGTGGTTACAATTGAGCCATCAGTTGTAGTAATCCTTTAGAAAAGGGCTATATAATTTCAAACCTAAGACATCGCTATCTTCTTAGCCATGATAGAAGTACTAGTGCGAGTCAATCAAGTAGTTATGCACTAGGTGTTTGCTTGTAATCAAGGATATATAGAATGGTGGGTTTTTAGTAAATTTATTTACTTGTTTCTCTTCTTCTTGGAATATTTTGATAGAAGTGCATGGCTTCTATAAAAGCTGGTTCAACGTGCGAAGTTGTGCGAGAGCTTTATGTAAAAGATCTCACCGATATGGAATTGTCAGGGCATCCCACATTGTGACATTTATGTTTGTTTTCTTCATCCGGTCAACAATATTGAACGGAAGCTCCCCCACCTTACGAATTTGGGGAAAACATACCTTCTTGATTGTTTAGGTGTGGAAGCCTAAATTTTAGCCGGGAGCAGAGGCTTGTCCTACTAAAGGATCGATGCATGTTGCTTGAAAGGAGCTTTACACGGGACCTCCTACATAGTAATTTGAACACTTGCTACAAGAGGTCTTGTCTGATTATTTTTTCTTCTAAAGATATACTTATATTGTTGGGATTGTGACCTACGTGCCTAACTCTAATATTATTTTCTTATATCTTGTGTTGTATGCCCGCCACTTTGCACAACTATTTGTATCTTCTGTAACTTGGTTGATTGCACATAATTCCTCCACACCAAAGAACATCAAATTGGTTTCTGGAGGAGCTTCTGGTCCTTCTGGATTATCTACTTCATGGGCACTTGTTTAGGGCTCACAGGATGAATCATTCTGGATCATGAAGGCTTGGGTGCATGCATCATTAGCACAATGGTACTGACTATGAGGCATTTTGCAAGGGAAGCACCATTCTAACTCTTGTGCCAAGTTGTTCTAAACTAGAACGAGCACTTAGCTCACACTAGCTGTTGGGAGAGAAGGTGTGGGAGGAAAACTTGCATGGGTGGATGTGCATTAGGCTGCCACCTATCATTATGTTGGTTTGGCACGTATCTTTGATTTCTGTATTGATTCCGCCAAGGCTGATTCCCTTAGCCATGCGCCTGATTGGAATTACCTCTATATGCTTACACTTACTACTTTTCTAATGATATGACCTTGTTTGATAAATTTTTGATCAAGGCCTTCAATTCTTCATCTTCCTTTTACTGTGATGGAGAATAGGATTTTGAAGCAACCAGATGCATGCTTTTTTTAGGAATAGTAATAGAGGCTATAGAAGGTTGGGGTGCTTGCAAAATTTCTGGAACCAAGGCATGGGTGGTCTAGAAGCCAACTTTCCCGCCTAAATGAGGCTATTTTCTTTCCTTCTTGTAATGTTATAAGCATCTGGTAGAGTCTTTCCTCCCATAGATTGGATCATAACTGAAATATGGTTGTTGAGTGCCTTTAGATAATAAAGGAAATCATGTTGGGTTGTAGGTATTACGACAAAGGCTATATAGACACCTATAATTTAGCTCAAGCAATTTAAATACTTAAATTGTGCTACTTATACCCTTTCCCACAAATTGACGACATATCGTCAATATCATACATTTTCTATGCTATCATCATTAATTAATTACATTACGTTAGTTAATTAAATCTTTTATCCAACAACGACACCAATTAATGACCTTCCGTTAATCAGCTCCCCTTTCTATCTAGATTAATTAATTATTCTTAATTAATTAATTCTCTCTTCTATTTAATCAATAAATTGTCATTTATTTGATTAAAATCCTCTAATAGTTTAAATCATGCTAACTATTCCTCTAAAAATATTCTATAAGCTTGCACACCTATTAATTAATCACTTTGGTTAATTAATAAATCCCCTCAAATCCCATGGGTCACTAAAGGACAAAATAAACTCTCCTAAGGTTGACTCAACCCTTTCTAAACCTTCCTTATCCACAACTAACCCAACCTCTCCATTTATCCCACATGAAGAGGGATGTAGAGATTCTTCTATCCATTGGGCTATATAAGGAGCCCTCCTAATACCTTTCTATTTGCACCTACATTCCTAAATGAGCATAAATCATACACTATAGCCATTTATCATTTTTGAGAATTCTTCCATTAGAAGAGCTTTCCTTCTCCATTTCTTGTATTCATCCACCCAAGTTTTGAATTCATATGGAGATATGTCAAATGGTCTTGTAGCCATGATTTGACAAGACTCCATTCTTATAAACCTTGGGATTTCAAGCAAATAATCAACTCTTTGATTGCTAGAGGTCTACCTGGGTTCAATCTCATCTTATTTTTAGCATTCAATAAGAGATAGAAGTTAGTTTATTTAGCATATTAGCTTAAAATGTTCATTTCATGTTTAATGTAGAAATTTTGATAGGTTAGCTTTGTTTAAGCTCTTAGCATGATGACGCATAGGTTTAGTTTAGTATTATATTGAAGCTACTAGGTGTTAGTTTTAACTTTACTTGCATTACTAACTATTTCATGTAAAGAGTGTAAGATAAGATGCAAGTAAACACACAATAAGACAATGTAGACCGTGAAAAGTGGGTTGGAAACATGGGACACCACTCATGATGTCACAAAACAATCAATTCCATAATGGTTATAAGCAATCATAGAAAAGTCAAATGTGCAAGTAAATAGTCTTGCATAACAAATGTTACACATGAGGCACCCATTAGCATGTTAGAAATATAAAAATTATATCAAAGTGTGTGTAATCTAAGAAAAAATATTTTGCTATGAAACAAAATGAAACAATAGCACATGTAATGTAAAAATTGGATGCCCCAGAGTCTTTGAGGGACGGGTACTAGGTATTGTGCCAAGCATCCATGTTACATGTAATGGACCTATAAAATCTGCGATCACAACTAAAAAACAGTGAACACACATGTGTGTATGGAAAGATAATGACATACAAGATATCTATCTAGTATGTGTAATAATATGAACATGTAACAAGTAAATGTAAGCAAGATTAAATACAACCAAGATATGCAGTATACTATGAATGAGGTGGACTTGAATGCAATATGAATGATAGGAGAAGCATGCCCCCGAGTGTATGTGTATGTATGCAATGAGGTTCATTTATTTATGCCCCCTCAGTAGTCAAGAATGAATCGTAAATGAGAGTGTGTCACCGGGAAATGGTCTGAATGATGTGTTGTCATTTGTTAAGAATAGCTGATGAATAAAGAGTGGACTTTTGATTATAGAATGATGATTTGTAGATGATATTGAATGCAACATATGGATGAGTAATCATGAAGTTGTAGAATAAGGTGATGATTTATCCTAAATCGTATATCATGAGGTGTGTGATTAGGATGTCAGAAAGCATGATGATGTAGCATAAATCATATATCATGAGATGAATGAATAAGAAATCTAGAAAGGGGTGATGATTTAGCATAAAACATATATCACGATATATGTGAAGAAGGCACTAGCTAGGAATCTCACATGTTAAGAGGATTGAATGATTGAATGTGTGAATTTGATGAGGTCCATTTTGTTAGGAATTAGAGAAAAAACATGCGGAAACAATTCCTCAAACCACCATAGTAGGAAACTATATAGCAAAATTATACATTCATAAATATAACAACATAAATGAATAATGCACAAAAGAAGACAAGATGAGATTTAATGTAGTTCACCCAATGTGGGCTATGTCCACCAAGAACTTTCTCATATTTTATTATCAACAAGAGTAAAAAAACTCTCACAGTCTTCTCTCAGTTATGAACTCACAATAGAATTCCAAAGATGCTAAACCACAATTGACACCCAATTGCTTAACCTTGATCACTCTTGATCACCTCTTGATCTCTAAGACTCAAGACCTCTTGAACACTCAAGATATCTTCAAGATACCCTAACACCTCTATTTATAGGATTACAATCCTTTTAAGAAGCCATAAATCCAACCCTAGAAGATTGAAAGTCACGATCTTTCAACTTCCCATGGCTGGAAAAATAGTCCCGACATTAACAGCATGTTAATAGCAACATCGCAGCAATGACACGGTGATCGCACAACAACATCACAGAAAATGACTTTAGAATACTCCTGATGTCTCCAAACTTAACCGTTTGAGCTCCAACACTTCAACACTGATTCAAGAAGACCAAAAATAGGCTCCACACCCCAACAATCTCCCACTTGGAGACTGTTTCCACTGAGAAAAGTTCTTAACCCTTCATTATCAACCATGAAGGCCAATCAAAGTTGAACACAACTTTAACTTCTCCTCTTGACCACCTTGGTCATCATATCCACAGGATTCTGACTGGTATGAATCTTTTCCAACTTCAACTTATCTTCTTCCAAAGTTTTCCTAATGAAATGATATCTCAGCTGAATGTGCTTCATCCTAGAGTGGAAAGTGGAGTTCTTCGCCAAATGAATAGCGCTCTGACTATCACTATGTAGTCTCCTAACTTCCTTCTTATGACCCAACTCATCAAGCAACTGTTGTAGCCAAATCATCTCCTTGCTTGCCTATGTGGTTGACAAAGCCACAACCTTTTGTAACCGTGAAATCCAACTCACCGTTGTATCACCAACCGTAAATACATAACATGTCGTGCTCCTCCTGCTGTCCAAATCTCTTGCCATGTCCAAATCTACATATCCATGTAATGTAGTGTCTGATCCACTGAAACACAATGTTACTCCCATGGTCCCTCTCAAATACCGAAGGATCCACTTTACTTCCCATCGCGGTTTCTCTACTACGGATCACTCATAAACCTGCTCACTTTGCTCCCACTGCATGGGAAATGTCATGCCTAGTGCATACCATAGCATACATCAAGCTACCAACTACTGATGAGTATAGTACCCTAGACATCTGGATTCTATCCTCCTCAGTCTTAGGACTCTGCTCCTTTGATAATTTAAAGTGACCTGCCAAAGGAGTACCAACCGGTTTAGCATCCTACATACTAAACCTCTCCAAGACCTTCTTTATGTACTCTTCTTGAGATAATACCAGCTTCCTCTCCTTCCTGTTTCGATTTATTCTCATACCAAGGATTTGTTTTGCTACCCCCAAATCCTTCATAGCAAAGGAGTCACCTAGCTGCTTCTTGAGTACCTTTATTTCTTGCATGTTCTTCCCTGCAACAAGCATATCATCTACATACAGGCACAAAATAATATAACTACCATCAAGAAACTTCTTGATGTACATGCAATGGTCTGAGTGACACCTGGAGTAACCCTACTTCTACATAAAACTGTCAAACTTCATGTACCACTACCGTGGAGCTTGTTTCAGGCCATACAAGCTCTTCTTTAATTTGCACACTAACCTCTCCTTCCCTTTGACCTCATAACCCTGTGGCTGCTACATGTATAATTCCTCCTCCAACTCACCATGAAGGAATGCAATCTTCACATCCAACTGTTCTAAGTGCAGGTCTTCTACTGCCACTAAACTAAGAATAGTCCTAATAGAAGTCATTTTAACAACCGGAGAAAAAATTTCATCAAATTCTATACCTTTCTTCTGTGCAAATCCTTTGACCACCAATCGGGCCTTGTATCATTTCCTACCTCCATCTTCCTCTTTGATTCTATACACCCACTTGTTCAACAATGCTCTGTTGCCCTCTCAGTATCTCCACTAGATCCCAAGTCTGGTTTTCCATAAGAGATCTATGCTCTTCATCCATGGAATGCTCCCACTTCTTCCCGGAATCCACCTACACTTTGCTTCCTCACAAGACTCTAGCTCTCCACTGTCATTGAGTAATAAATAATTCAAAGATGGAGTAAATCATTCAGGTTCCCTTCTTACCCTAGAAGACCTTCTCACCTCAGGAGTTTGGGGTTCCTATGAGTAGGTACCTGAACTAGTTGTCTTTGGAACATGTTGTACCTAAACCAGCCCCTTGGACACCTTACTATCCACAATGTCCTCTAACACTATGTATTATTTCTTTGATTCCTCTTTTTGTTCCTACAACTGATCTTTATACATGATTTTTTCATTAAAGACAATATCTCTAGACCGAAATATTTTCTTGTCTTTAAGACTCCAAACACAAAAACCAAAATCATCTTCACCATATCTAGAAAAGGTGCATTTCTTAGAATTAGCCTCTAACTTGGTCCTATCATCTTTATCAATGTGAACAAATACCTCACATCCAAATACTCTAAGAAATGAGTAATCAATTTTCTTACCAGACCAAGCCTCCTCATGTATACCTCCATCCAAGGCCATAGAGGGTCTTCTGTTAATTATATAAATAGCTATGCTTATCACTTCCGCCCAAAACATGAGTGGCAGCCCTGTATGTAACCTCATGCACCTAGCACTCTCCATGATTGTCCTATTCATTCTCTTTGACACTCCATTTTCCTGTGGAGTATTTAGAACCGTTCTTTTCCTATTGATCCCATTTACCGAACAGTAATCAAGAAATTCATTGCTGTAATATTCCCCTCCATTATCCGACCTGAGACATTTTAGCTTGAGCCCTGTTTCATTCTCAACCAAGGCTTTCCATCTTTTGAAAGTTTCAAACACATCAGATTTCTTTCTAATGCAATATACCCAAACTTTTCTAGTTGCATCATCAATGAAAGTGACATAATAACATGAACCACTAATAGATTTTACCTTAGTTGGCCCCCATACATCTGTATGCACTAACTCCAACTTACCCTCCTTCCTGGTAGGTCCAAACTTGAGGAATCTCACCGCTTCTATTTCCCATAAACACAGTCCTCACATAAGTCCAAATCTAACTCCTTTAATCTAGGCAGCCTTTCCTTTATAATCTACATGCCCTTATCACTCATATGACCGAGTCTCTAGTGCCAAAAAGTTGCATCTATATCTGCAACAACTAAATTATAATAATAAGCACCACTGGTTAAATATAAAGTACCATTTTTCTTACCTCTTACAACCACAAGAGATCCCTTAGTAACCTTCCAAGAATCCATTGTAAAACTAACCGTACAACCATCACTACCCAACTGTCCCACTGATATCAAGTTCCACCTCAACTTAGGCACATGCCTGACGTCCTTAAGCAACCATGTGTTCCCATTCTGCATTTTCACCCGAACACAACCTTTCCCTACTATGCTGCATGGTTCATCATCACCAAGATATACATGTCCAAAATCACCTTAAACAAAATTAGTAAAGTAATGTCTATGTGGGGTGGCATGGAAAGAAGCCCCTGAATCTAATACCCAAGATTAAGCAATATTATCTAAAGAAAGAATTAAGGCATCCTGACAAACATCACCTACTTGCCACATTTACCTCTTTAGTTTCCTCCTTCTTGTTCTTCGTATTCTCAAGCACCCAACAATATTTCTTAGCATGAACAACCTTCCCATAATGCAAACATTCTAACTCACTCTTGGAATTTAACCTTCTACGATCATTCGACTTCCCACGGTTACCTTTCCCTCTGTTCTTTTGTCTCCCTCTCTCTCTCTCCACCGTCAAAGTGTTTCCGAGTAGAAGTATATCTCGGTGGTCTTCCTTCTCATTTCCTCACTTAGGATCACACCTATTACATCCTCAAACTTTAGCTTTAAGTTATTAGATATTGAATTACTTACACATAACCAAGTTGTCCCATCTATCTAGTAAGGAGAAAAAAATTAACAAACCCCGACCTCATCATCAAAGTCAAATTTTACAGAGTTTAACATACTCACAACTGTATTAAATTCATTCAAATTATTAGCAACAAAACCATTCTCAGACATCTTCATATTAAATAATTTTTTCATCAAAAATATTTTATTAGAGGCAGAGGGTTTTTCATATAACTTCCTAATGCACTCATGAGACCTTTTGTGGTCTTCTCCTATGATATGTTGAAAGTAACCAAAGATGCAAGGCATAAATGAATTTCCCCAAGAACCTTTCTATCTAGCAACTCCCAATCCTCATCCAACATGGCTGTAGGTTTCTTTGCTTTTCCATCCAAAGGAACATGGAAGTCCTTCTGATATAAGTAATCCTCCATTTGCATATTCCACAAACCAAAGTTCTACCCATTGAACTTCTCAACCCTCGATCTACCCTCATCGGCCATAGCTCCCACTCAAGATAAACTTTCCCTGTGGTTTACAACTTCATAACAAAACCACCAAAGCTCTTATACCAATTGTTAGGAATTAGAGAACAAATATGTGGAAACAATTCTTCAAACCATAGTAGTAGGAAACTATATAGTAGAATTAAACATGCAGAAATATAACAGCATAAATGAATAATGCACAAAAGAAGACAAGACAATATTTAACGTGGTTCCCCCAATGTGTTCTACGTCCACCAAGAACTTGCTCATATTTTATTATCAACAAGAGTAAAACAAATCTCACAAAGATTCTCTCGCTTATGAACTATGCGCAATGAATTCCAAAGATGCTAAACCACAATTGACACCCAATTGCTTAACCTTGATCACTCTTGATCACCTCTTGATCTCTAAGACTCAATACCTCTTGAACACTCAAAATACCATAACACCTCTATTTATAGGATTACAATCATTTTAAGAAGCCATAAAGCCGACCCTAGAAGATTGAAAGTCATGATCTTTCAACTTCCCACAGCTAGAAAAAAATAATCCCGACATTAATAGCATGTTAACAATAACGTCACAACAACGGCACAATGATCGTATAGCAACGTCACGAAAAATGACTCTAGAATTCTCTTGAAGTATCCAAAATTAACCATTCGAGCTCCAAAGCACTTCAACATTGATTCAAGAAGACCAAAAATAGGCTCCACACCCCAACACATTTGATATGTATACCCTCAGAAGTTGAGTATGGACCGTGGGACTAGACTATGTCGTCAAGTAGTGAGTGTAGCATGTAGAAGTGAATGAGTAAAATGTGTAAAATGTGTAGTAGATGTGGTGATGAGAAAATTTCATAGGTTTACGACATGTAAAGCATGTAATGTGTAATTTGGACTGTGTAGTGTGTAAGGAAAGATGTGTAAATTATATAAGTTTGGAAGCACAAAGCGCATGTAATGTAAAATTTCTAATAGTGTAGTGTGTAGGATATGTGTGATGTATGGGTGTATAAAGCATAGATTGTGGATGATGCATAGTATATTAAAGAGGAGAAAATTTCATGATGTGTAATGTGTAGTGGGTGAGGTTCATGTACATAGGATTTCCTCAACAAGTAAAGTATGAACCATATCACAAGAGTGTGTCATAGGTAAATGATGATGTAAATGAATTTAAATGTGCACGATGAATGATGTTCGGCCATGCAGATGACTAAAGAGTGTATTGTATACTAAGATAGATGGTGATCATTATATGCATGTAAGAATGAGTATGTAGTGGATAAATATAATGGAGAACATGAATAGGTTCTTATTGGAAGAGATCCCTCAATAGTCATGTAAGAACCGCAAGAACACGAGTGGTTTATCGTGAATTGAGTTGAGAAATGTCACCTACCGAGAGATTAAGTTGTCATGGAGTAGAGGAATAAACATTAAGACCATGCAATGGTGGAAGAAATGTGTCTTGGTTATCGTAGAAGGAGTAGTTTCTTTGACAAAATGAATTGGAAATGGAAGTGGATTGAGATGGGGAGGAATATTGAATGGTGGTAACTTAGGTGGGATTGATGATGTTGCAGAAGTCTTGATAGGAGAAGAAGGTGGACTGATTTTGAGAGGCGGTTACATATTTTGACTTGGTAATGTCATAGATGACTTAGTAGGAGTATTTTTAGACTCATTCGTACTATAGATTACTTAGGTGATGCTTGATTTTTGTAGAAGGAATGTGAGAGGTGATGGTATGGTGTTCATTAGACATAGATGAATCAAATTTAGGAATCCATTGGGATGTAACAATTATAGATGGGCATGTAGCAGAATGTTGTGCAATAAAATAGATAAAGCTTTGACACTCAAAATGCTTGATGCTTTGTTGTAAAGCATAACATTCATTGTCATTATGTCCATTGATTTGACGATAATTACAATATAGATGACCCTGATATTTTTCAAGTCAAGTAAGGAGTATAGCCTTAAGTAAATAGTAAATTTATCAATTGATAACTCGGAGCTCGGTAAGAATGTCATTTTTCTTAGCATTGTGATTAAACATGAGAGGATATAGTAATGGAAATACTTTAGGATCATTGATATAAGTACATGTATAAGTTATAGAATGTAGATTGGATGTAGAAGGAGAAAAAACATGAGCCTAAGAAACATCCTCAAGTTGTTGGACTTCATCTTTGAGAGATGTAATTGTGGATTCCATAACCTAAAATTTGTCTTAAAATAAATAATGTAAAGCTTTAATTGAGTCCAACATGGATTGATTAGATGGAGGGTCACAAAGGATAGGGTCATTAGATAGATGATCGAATATAGGACTTATTTCATGTGGTGGCGTATCTTTAGGAAGATACATGGAGTCTAAGGTTTTTAAAGAATAACCTAGCAATTGGGATCCATCTTAAGTAAATCAGGCAAAGAGGTTTGGTTACTACCCATGATAGTGGAAAAATGAGGATTCTAAGCATGAAAATGTCAGTTCACCAAAATGATTGAGATAAAATATGTAAAAATATGAGCCTAATCAATGTTATAACAGAAATAAATGAATAACAATGAAATTCATAAATTACACCCATACCAACAAAGTAATAAAGTGAAAACCCTAAGTGAAAATAGAGGGAAAGAAGCCTTAGCTGATTTGCAATAAATTTTATACTTGAATCAAAGCTCTAACTAGTTGACCAGAGAGGAAGAAGTGTCACACAAAAACCACCGAAAATGTAGAACTGGAGGAACATGTTGGATTAGGGTACCTAGATATGGATAGGGATGCCCTAGTCCTAATTATGGGTGCCTGGGTCTATGAAAATTCTCAAAAAATCTGAGGTGTCATAATGTGTTCGCCTTTAGTTTTCTTTGATCACTCAAAATTCACACCAAGATCGTCGAGGTCCTTGTAAACCTAAAATGAAGAATGAACCTACAAAACCCTCAAATAGACATCAAATCCCAAAAAAGAAAGATGTAGAATGAGGGGTTAGACTATCCTCATTGTCACAATGGTGAACTTAAAACTGAGCATTGCACTACATCTCAAACCCAATGTAGTTTTGTGTGTGTGTGAAATTGTACTCTAAGTTTCTCTTGTGCATTTCACACTTGGATAGCAAGCAAGTAGCTAGATGTAGAATGTAATAAATGTGTGCATGGAATAGAATGAAATTCCCTCCTATGAAGTGTGATGTATAAAACCAAACCTTTTTCCCCTTTTGATGGTGCTAGATGGATACAATGGAGCTCTTAGATTCTTTAATGGATGCAACCTTAGATGGTGATAGATAGTGCTTAGTGTTTGATCCCTTATTATGATCACATAAATTTATATTTATATGATTCCCTTACTTGAATTCCGTAATTAACCCCAAAAAGGCTAAATACCAAAAATATAAGATGCTCAAATGACTAGAAAGGACTCAAAAAGTGTGAGTATAGTATAAAGAGGAAAAATGCACCCAAAGGGGATGAGGGTGCTTGGCACTAGTATCCTGGATGGGTGTTCATGTATAGGATGAAAAATGTCGAAGGGTTAAAAAGAAGAGTGGGAAAGTAAGGGTGTAATACTAAAAGTAGCAATAGAAAGTAAAGAAAGGTGGCAAAATACATGGGTTAATTAGTACTTTTCTTACTTAGGAATCATATGAATAGTAGTATGCAACCAAGACTAGATAATTACCCAAAGTGTGTGATTTTGTGTCTACAATATGCAAGCAATACTTAAGGGCCCTTATCATGGTTCCAAAAGGTAGATAAGAGGGAAACAGAAGTAATGATCACAGAGTTATCACCAAGAAGGAAGAACCTATCCATAAGGAATATGTTATGAGTAGAGTTGTGGTGCCCATATTTAAGGTCATAGATAGGATAGTGATGGTAGACCACATAATTCCATATCATCATAGTGATAGATGGAAGAGGAAATTGATGGAAAGAGGGGATCACTAAGGTGACTAAGATCTCATTAGTAGATATGTTAACAATAGAAAGGTTGCAAGTGCAAGACATTGAGAGGTTTTGATTCAGGTTTACAATCAAGAGAGGCTAAACAATAAGCACCAGACCCATACTAATGCGTGATATGTATGGTCCAATCTAGTTAGAAGTGAAATTTTCATGTTGACTCCTTTCTATAGTAATGATGATTTTGATTAAGCGGAGAAAGGGAAAGGGGATGAAGCACCACCTATGCTTATGGGGTTGTTGGATGAAAAATAGGATGGATTGATGTGTATGGGAGATGTTAAATATGTTTATAGGGGAGAATTAGAATCGCAAGGTTGATACTCCCCGGAGAGATGTTGTGTTACATTGGGTAACTTGGATATAGATATATATGTTTTTGGGGATGGAGGAAGTATGTTAGAATAGAGATAATCCAGAGGAGGCATTATAACAAAGGATTTAGGTTTAGGTACTTTAGGAGGTGTGAATTTTATTGGGGGATTGGTATTGGATGGGGATGAAGTAGGTGAAATAGGGGTGCTCTTCTTTGACAAGAATATCATCATGTTCCATGAGATTATGGATGAGATCATGAAGGCATTTTCAATTCTCTATATTATGTCCAAGGTTATGATGATAAGCGCAAAGCAAAGTGTTAGGATCAAACCACATGGGATTATTCTGTGTGGTCTTGTTTACCAACTTTCTCATTCTTAATGAAGGTTAATGCACTAGATATCTTTGAAAAAACTAGAAAACTCATAAATGTTGGAGGTTTTATGTTACCTCGGATGTGATGTGATACAGGTGTAAGATGATGATGGATTCCACTACTGGAAAGTAGATGAAGCATGCAAATAAGATGCACTGAAACAAGATTGATTAGATAAATTTATGTGGTGGATACCCAGACAATGCTGACTCCAAGAATCTTTTGGATTCCTTTCATGGATGTCAACCCTTGTTTAAAAATAATGAAATAAGGAAAGAAAAATATATAACATGTAGAAACAACAATAATAAATCTATAAAATGATTAAAACTAATTTAAAGCTAATTTGATTGAAATAACTGTAAAATAAAGGCTACCTAGTCCGGGTCAAAGACAACCCAGACTATGTGTAGGAAGGCCGATGGTGACCTCGAGAGGATGGATCTAAACTTGTAGATAGAATATATAGACCTACCTACAAGGTCCGACTACAAACCGGAAGATGATAAAGGTTTGTAAGTGATGTAAGAGGATTTGTAGAAGAGAACCAAAGATAGAGAAGCAGAAAAAAGGATAGTTTGGATAGATTAGTGGATGAACAAATCCCAGCTTGATGATGATTAGGAGGGATTGGTGGTGACTATATCAGATCAAGACAAAGCTAAGTATAAAATGATGGATATGGAAATATACAATTAAAGGAGATGTAGGAGAATTCTATTGAGTGTTCCCTAGATGTTGTAGAAGTTGCTCTATACTTGCAAAAGGTTAGGAATAAAAGATATTAAATAATAGGTAGATACACAAAAATCTAATGTTGGTCCTTCAAATGTACACCCGTGTCTCAAATCTAGAAGAACCGAGTTATTTGAGACAACTATTAAACCATCTCCAAGTTTTGGGACCTTGTGTGCTTGAGACAGATCTCTGGAGAAGGTTGGTTCCTCTGTCTATTTCTACTACTACTGCTACTCCTACTCCTAAAGTTGGAATGGAAAAATAAGCTAAAAATTACAAGGGACCATGGATATAAGGATAACATGAAAAGGAAACTACACTAAAAGTAAATAACACCAAAAAAATAGGGATGAACACCATCCGTTCTAAGCAAAAATGAAAGGAAAAGGCACGAGAGAAGGCTAGACATGTTTAAGCACAAACTAAAATGCATTTACTGAGAATAGTTTCATGAAACACAGCTAAAAATGGAGCTACAAGGGATATAAAGTGACACAAAGAAGCATGTAATGCAAAGAAAGGAAATAAGAAGGAATATAAACATGTTAGGATAGAGAATAGTCACAAAACATGTTTCCATTACTTCTAGAGATGCACATAGCTATTACATTGGTGAAAGAAGCCGATATCCACATGTACAAACCAAATCTAGAGGCTTGTGACTTAGAATACAAAAATATAAAGCCCTTAGAAAAAATACGTAAGGATCCAAATTTTCCAATGTTAACAAAGATCCTAGCTCTTGCATTTATAGATGATTTGATGAAAGAAGAAGATAAGGAGGGAAAACCTGATTTGAAATACAACCACCAATGAGAGGCATTCAATGCCTATAAATCCACCTAAAAATCTATCAAATACAATTCTCCATGTCTATTTGGCATGTTAGAGAAGGAAGGAAGGTAGATCGGATCAAATCTAGGGGGTTGGAGAAATCATATCTCGCTCATCAATGCGTAAAAATATGTTTTCCCATTTCTCACCTACCGTTTTGCCAAGAATTTGAATTTGAATACCTAAAGCCCGTAGCCTATGTCGTAGCTATTGAATGTAACAAGGCATGAAAGGATCTAATCACCCACACAAAATTTATGGTTTTCGATATTTTTCCAGAGCCACCTAGGCACGTAAAACACGTGACGTGCCCGGATTGGCCGAAAGGATGACCAATCGTGATAATGTTCTTATAATTTCTGCCATGTATCACTCATTGATTTGTTATAAGGACTCGACACCCTACTACCATGGTTTGATTGGTTAGTGTGTTATAATCAAGTGCTTCAAAGAATGACATGGCACATAATGGCATATAAGAGGGCATAAAGGCATGTGCACAAAAGAATGAGGTTTGATAGGATGACAAAATGAAAGCGTGTGCAAATTTCACACATGCTAGTGAAAAGAATGAACGGGTGACAAAGAGACGTATGTCAAGGGTGCAATCATTATAGAATTATGTGTGATGGCATGAGGAAGTGGCATGTGGGGATGCCAAGGACTTAGATATTTTAGAGCAAGTGCAAGGTGCGCACGTGCAAGATGAATGTAGTATTTGAGAAGAAATTGGAAGCACAGGGAGTGCACGCAAGGGGAAGATGGAATAAAAAGGAAAAGGAAAATAAGGGAAGAAGGTATGAAAGGAAGGGATGCACCTGTGCGTGAGGAATCAAAGCAACCAAGGCAATGTTCCAAGTGAACAACTAAAATGCACGTAACCTTGCAATGTGAAACCATAGAGCCAAAATTTAGATATGGGTTATCAAAATAACTAGCATAGTTATTATGGATAATAGTTTGGTGACTTTCAGGGCCATCTTCCTACTAGATGAAGGATATCAGTAGCTTGGAGCATCCATTGGGCATGGTTTCTATGATGTAGTCATGAAACTTTGATTTGTACCTGTTGTCTCCTGAAAACTATTATGCGTTTTCATTGTCAAATTCAAATTTTTTGAGCTCATGCCCTTCATTATTGTCTAAGCCAAATTAGAGATTCAAGAAATTAGCAAAAGTCATGCCCTAGAGCTATTTAAACCTCTGTTTTACTCATTTTGAAAAAAATTCCATTCCCGATCTCGTGCACGTAATATCCTCTTTGCAACCTTCATTTTTGATCAAAACTGTTCGCTTTCTCTATGGCCCGACATCAAACCATTGTTTTACCGCCATGCCTTTGGTTATTGAAGGAAATTAAAAAAATGGACTCAAAATGGTGAAGTTATATTCCAAAATGTGTTTTTCTCAAGTCGGGATGACAAGTGTCTTTTTCCGTCAAATTTTGGCCCCAATGAATGTAGGTACATGGTTAGATCCTATTGGAAGGGGAGGAACGGGATTTTTGGTGAACTTAACACTTTTGGTTGCTTTTGGAAAAAATGGTAAATTTTCCCCACGGACCTAAAAAGTCGAATCACCGTTGAAAAGTCTAACCTCACGGACGGCTCCACGTGTCACAATGGCATAACTCCAGGGGAAGATTCCAAGGGATAGTCTTCAATTAAGCGGATGACTCCACGTGTCCTAGGTACAAAATAAAGGTAAAATCGGCTAAGTATGGAAGGCTCAATAGATAGCTCCACGTGTCACAATGAGGCAACTCCATGATAGGGCAAAAAGGTCAATTACCAAATTAGCGACAAATTTCAATGTTGTCGAAGGCATTGAAAATTCAAAGAGAATGAGCAGGCCATCGGGGAACTTTTGGAAATTTAACCAAATTCCCAAAAGTGAAGTAAAAGTTCTAAAATGCTCCGCCAAGGTCTCAGGCCTGAAGTTGAAAATTCAAAGCGGAAGAGCGGGCCGGTGAAGGAATTTTTATTTTTGAGCCTTTTTGTAAAAAATCAAAAGTTAAAAATGATCTGTAGCCCGATCAAGCTATAAAGGAAAAAGTCAAGGTGAAGCCCACCGTTGAAAAGTCAAAGTGGGAGAATGGGTTGGTGGAGGAAATTTAGGTTTTGAACCTTTTTCCTAAAAAGGTTTAAATGTTTAGAAAGGATCCGTGACCCCATCTCCAACTAGAATGTGCCATGTGTCCTAGTCAAATCAGAGAAACGGGCGAGTGGAGGAAATTGATTTTTTGAGCCTTTTTCCCAAAAAAGGTTAAAATGTTGAGAAAAGGTCTACGACCCCATTTCCAATCAGAAGTAACCACGTGTCTAAGTTAAAAAGTCAAAGTAGGGGTGCGGGCTAATTTGTTCCAAATTTCCAAATCTCTAAAAAATCACAAAATGCAAAGAGCTTCCCCCGTAACTGCTCCAATCCCTTCCTGCCACGTGGATGACCCAATTTCAGAGTTAGAGAAGAAAATCTAACGGTCTATATTTAAACTGGAAAATCAAATGTAATGGTTGCTTTTTAAGATATGGTTTTAACCCACCATGAGTGTTTTCTTCACAATAGAGGGATTGAAAAAGGCATTGAGGATTTTTGAAGTTGTAATAGTTTCTTGCAAAGAATATAATCGCTTCTCGACATAATTCCAGAGGGGTGATTTATTTTCAAAAAAACCGAGTTCTTTGTACACGAAAAGATAGAAAATGTCATTCTTCTTCTATTTTCTCTTCTTCCTCAAATTTATTCCATTCTAAAGCTATGTACAAACTCTACGCGAGCTTCAATAAGAAAAGAAGGAATTTTTCCTCCTTTATTGAGGAATTAATTATTACTTTATGACCAATGAGTTTCATTCGGTCTTGTAGCCTTCTCCAGATTTATTTTTCTTCGATTATAAATGTATGTAAATCAAGTTTATAATTGATGTGTGTGGGAATCTGATATTCTACGTGCAACATTAGTTTTTCCTACATCCATTCTCACTCCCTTTTCCTTTCTTAAACAAAGTTCTTCTCTAGTGAGAAATTTCTATCTTTTCACAGGATAGTGGAGTGCCCTTGGCTGGATCTCTGGGTCAAAAGACCAACATTGAAATCCACTTTTTCACATATGCACATATGGAAACTGCACCATTCAAGTAGAGGTACTTAGATTCCCATAGCGTTGGCCCGAAACCCACCAATTTGTCCAAAAGATAAATTTTCTTGCCAATAATACCATTAACAACTACCCTTGAATTCACTTTGAAATAGTTCTAAACTTCATTCTTGAATCCTACAAAACTCACGAAGGAGACTATAATCCCGTAAGCAACACAAGAGCATGTGCAAGAAGAACACAAGAAGAAATAAACTATATAAAAACAAAATAATGTGTGTGCAATGCACTTGGAGGAATTGAAACTAATATAATATTTATGAAAGATGCAACAAGATTAATAGAAGGGTTTAAAATAGATCCCATTTACCGAGATTGGTAGTGTTCCTCCATCAAGATGAGATAGCTCAAAAGAGTTATCCTCCTTGCTTGAATTAATATTATATAGATCACTCCAAAGTGCATCAAACTTTACATGGTGCCCTGGTTTAGCTCTGTCAGCATCCCATTTTAAGACCAAGTCCCCAACTTGGAAAGCTTGAGGCCTAACCTTTCACAAATCACTTTTTTGTTTCATGATGATGTTATTCTATCTTGATCATGGTAGAATTTCTTAATTCTTCAAGACTAACTAGCTCTATCATTTTAACTCCTCTCTGGTCTACATCTTCAAATTCTAGTTGGGCAAGCACCAAAGAGTTCAACTCTAGTGTTAAAGGAAGTGTAGCCTCTTTTTCCATAGACAAGATTGTAAGGTGAATTTCCTATTATTTTCTTTACTATAATTTTTTCTTCCCAGCAGCGCTCGCAAGAGCTTTTTATGCTATTGTCTTTGGTTGATATTCATTGTGCACTTCATGATCCTGATCAGGTTCTTGTTTGTTGATTTTGCTAAGCCATTTCCTTGAGGGTAATAGTTGGAAGAACTCTTAGATAGATGCCCATATTTAGAGCCCAATCAATTATCTTGGTTCCAAGGATTTTGCATTATCAGAAATAATGGTTTGAGGAACACCAAACCTTGTTATAATTCCTTCGAGAAAGTCAAGGATGACTGACTCGGTTGATTCCTTGAATGTGATAGCTTCTGTCCATCTAGTGGAGTAATATGTTGCTGTCAACACCCACTTATGTCTAGCACTTGAAGGTGGATTGATCATGCCTATGAAGTCAACATCCCACCGCATAAAATTTTGATATGCTTGGATTGGTCAAAGGGGAAGTGTTGGAAACCTTTTCTTTCCCCGCAAAAAAAAGAACATTCTTTACATTTTGTGACCCGCTTGTGTGCATTTACAAACAGGGAGGCCAAAATATACCATTCATTATGATCTTCATTACTATAGTTTTGGAAGAAAAGTGTCTACCAGAGAATCCATCATGAAATTTTGCTAACACCTTTTCAATATGTGTGTCATTGATACATCTTAACAAAGATACCATCGAGATTCTTTTTTAAGAGAAGGCCATCAATCAAGACATAAGGAATAGATTGTAACCTCATATGTCTTCTCTTTAATTTGTTTAAACTAGGATGGAATGTTCCCTTGGAAAGGAATGTTATCATGTCCTTCATCCAGTTACATGTTCCAAGATTCGTATTCTTCTCATGTCCTATGCACGGAGATCTTCATCCAGAAACAATGAAGTATCAAGTTCATGTTATGAATCATCAATAATTTTCTTATAGAGGTTGTTACTTACTTACCATCTTGGTGGCCTTGATATTCACATCATACTCCATGATTTTGGTCACCCATATTTCTCTCTTTTCACTAATTTCTGCTCCCATGATGAAGTCTCTAACACTGGAGTGAGAAACTAACACCTTGATGTGATTTGTGGTGAGCATGCTTTTGAATTTATTGAGTGCACACATGATGGTGAAGATATTCTTCTTCATGTGACTATATTTCAACTCATAATCCTTCAGTTTCTAACTGAAGAAAGCCACTGGTTGTTCTAGTCCTTGTTCATTTTCTTGTGTTAGGACAACAGTAACACTTGCATCAGCGTCATATAAGCATAAAGGATGAAATCCTTGGAGTAATCTGGGTTGATGGTTATTGGTGTGCAAGTAATTTCTTGCTTGATCTTGTTAAATCTCTCTCTTCTTTCTATTGTCCACTTGAAGGCTATGTTTTTCTTGAGCATTAGAGTAATGGGCCAAACCAGGACCTATAAAGTTAGGAATAAAGCACCTAATGAAATTGATCTTTCCAAGGAAGGATTGTAAGGATTTCTTATGCGTTGATAGGGAAAGAGCTAGGATGGCTGAAACGCACTTAGGATCAATTGCAATACCATCCTTTAAAACCACATGGCCCAATAGATTTCCCTGTGCCACTAAAAATTACACTTCTTGGGGTTAAGAGACACCCCATACTTTCTACACCTCTCAAAGACTTTCTCCAGGTGTGTCATATGATCTCGCACTCTGCTTTGACAAGACGGTTATATCATTAAGGTAGATCAAGATGAACTCATTAATGTAACCTTTGAAGGAGATATACATGGCATGTTGGAACATTGTCACATGTTTGATAGACTAAAGGACATCTTCTAATATGCATACATTCCCTACTTCATCGTAAACATTGTTTTGAATTGATCCTCTTCCTTGATCGGGATCTGGTTGAAGCCCAGTATCCATCTAGCATAGAGAATTTTTACGGGTCAACCACCATCTATAGAATCTGCTCCATTGAAGGTAAAGGGATGCCTTGTTTAAATATCTAAAATCAACGTATAGTCTGATTTCACCATTATTTTTATGCACTTTGGAACTATATTTGCAACCTAGGTAGAGTACTTAATTGGAAAAATGATATTTTCCTCAATGAGTTTAGACAACTCTTTCCTCTTGAGGGGCTTTATTCTTGGATTTATCGGTCTCTACTTTTATCTCATTGGCTTGATATTAGGATCAAGATGAATGGATTGTTGAGAAACACTTGGATCAAAACCTTTGAGCTCTTCATACTCCCATGAAAATATATCATTGTATTTTTGGTAGAGATATGAAGGCATGTTTTTCTTCCCGCACACAAGACTTACTAAGAAGAAGCTCCTTTATGTGCACTACTTTGATCGGGGCACGATATTCTTATGTCGTACACATATAATTTTCTTCACCCTTGAACTCATCATCAAGGCTAAACATTTTCTCTAAGGTGACCAGCCCTTTAGGTAACTTATTTATCTTCGACGGACCACTTGGTCGCCATAGCTATCATGCAAGTCATCTTGCATGCTTGAGGAGAACTTTGTCTCATTCTGAATGAACTGGATGATCTAAGCAACATTGTCAAATACTTGCTAGCTGGTTTTTAGTCCAGAATGGATGGTCTGATCACCATCTTAACATGTTGCACATTCCCTTTTCAAATTCCTTGGTGGGAGAATTTTGAGCCAAGTTTGGTCATCTAATCAGCTTCCTTATTCATTTTGTATGGCATTACCCACAGATTCGAGCATCAAATATCTCAAATAGGTCCCAAAATCTGTGTCTATAAGATTTGAGAAGCTTATTCTTTGTCATGAATTTTTGGTGACCTGATGGATAACCAATTACATATCCCAGAATATTTGTAGCACCTTAATCCCTTTATTTTCAACAATGAGAAGGCCATGCACCAATGCTTCATATTCTACTACATTATTGGAGCATGTGAACTGCAACATGTGCATGAAGAAGAACCTCTCATCCTTAGGAGAAATGAGAATAACTCCTATTCAGTGCCATTTCTACTTCTAGAACCATCAAAATATAACTTCCATAGACCAGTTCAACTTAGTCTTTCTTGAGCGCACATAGCAACACAACTTTTTCTTCAACGATGTTGTAAGAAGACAACCTAGTTTCATAAGCTTCTAGATCTTCATCATATGGATAAATTTTTAGTGCCTTTCCACCCACTCATCTAACACAAGATTAGGTAGAGGAGGAGGAATAGGTTGCTCTTCAAAAACTCGGTCTTGACTTTCTTGGATTAGGTAGTTGGCCTAGAGATGGGATGCATCATATGACTCAACATGATAAGAAAATATAGGTTCATTTTGTATGGTAAACCGATTACCATACCTTCTCTTGAGTAACATATGAGACCAATCAGAAGACAAGTAACCACCCACTTTAGCAGTAAATTCTCTTGACATGCATAAGGCAAACAAAGGAGGTAGGTTAATGATAGACACATCTTGAGTTATGGTGAGGCTTGGACATACATGGAGGGTCAACTTAAGATCCATGATGACTCTTAAGGTAGTGAAAGTTGATCCATCAAGTTGAGGGGACTCCTTTAGATAAGGGGCTATACTAAAGACCTAGGACATCGCTTATCTTATTGTGCATAATCAAAGTACTAGTGCCCAAGTCTATCATGCAATTATGCACTAGGTGTTTTCCTACAATCAAGGACATATAGAAGGGTGGGATTTTAACTATATTACTTACTTATTTCTCTTTTATTTGATAGATTTCGATAGAGGTGCATGGTTTTGGATGGTTGGATCAATACACGGAGTTAGGCTAAAGCTTCACGCAACAAGTCCCACCGAGATGGAATGGTCAGGGCATCCCACATTATGACATTTATGTTTTTCTTCTTCATTTGATCCATAATGCTAAATGGAAAACCCACTAAGTTGTGCATTTAGGGAACAACATTATCCTTTCTTGATTACTTGGGCATAGGGGTAGGGGTGTTAGCTAAAGTTGAGGCTTGACCTAAAAAAGGAGAGGTGCGTGCCATTTCAAGAAGATATTTGTGAGGAACCTCTCATCAAGGAACTTGAGCACTTATACTATTAGATGCCTTGGTTGCAAATTTCGCTTCTAAGGGTTGGCTTGTGTTAATGGGAATTGTGACATACGCACCAAACTCTAGTATTCTCTTCTTGTATCTTGTGTTGTCTATAACTTGCATGCACACTATGTCCAGTATCATATGTAGCTTAGTTGATTGCACATAGTTCCTCAGAACTAAAGAACATAATATTAGAATCAGGAGGAAATTATGGCCTTTCTTGGTTCTCTATTTCAGGTGCACTTGTTGGAGGCACACCACTAGAATCATTATGGATCATATAGGCTTGTGCCCATGCACGCATTGGCGCAGTGTTGAGAAAATGTTGTATTTTCCTAAGGAGAAGACATGCATAATATTCATGTGTGGAACAAGTCTCATTTTAAGGCACATAATGATAGGAAAGGAAACGTGCACCGAACAAGTTGACTTAAGACTTAGCCGTTTTCATGGATACAAGTTATTTTCATAGATAGTGTGTGGAGCACACATCAAGATGGATACTTACACAACACACAAATGGTATTTTGGGGATGAGTGACTGATAAGCACCATACATGAGCTTGAGTTAATAATAGGATTACTTTTTCCAGTTAATTATAGGATGTATATTATTAGCACACTTGCATGTGTGCATGTTATTGTAAAGGTGCATGGCTATTATCAGCATGCGGTGTATTTTGGGAAGTGCCTATCTGCAAGTCCCCACCCCTATAAATATGTAGTGAACTATGTAGTTTAGAGAGACTAAATGATTGTAAAGTTATGTTTTGGATCCGATGCGTGCATGACTTATGGTGTTACTTTATACTTTTGTAATAATATTCTATGTTTTATAGTGTTTAATGTAATGGAGTATATTAGATGGAAAATGGTGTTAAACATGACTGTAACTAGTTCTTGTATGGTTGATCTTATTATAGTTATTGTTTAATTCATGATTCTCTAAGATCTAGATTTGGAATATGCTCTGTGGAATGTTTATGTTTATTTATGGATCTGAATATATGATTTATCTTCATCACACTAACATCCTATATAAGTAACTCTAAAGAGGGTTTTGGTACCTTTGTGTGCTTTGGGTGAGTGCTCAACTTAGGATGGGTGATGTGTCAGCATGCCTGGGTTTTATACAATGGATTCTAGGCTACATGATTGGCTCCATTGTCGAGACCTCTTTTTCAAATGTTATCATGATGGTTCATGATGAAGATGTACCGGTTGGCCTCAATAAGTGTTGAGGAGTGGATAAAGGATCTGGAAGAATATTTTACTCGAGGTTCAAGATCTTGGATCTAAGTTTGACGCACATGTATGGGTGGAGAAGAATTTGTATGAATATTTTAATGAGAGCTTATTTGTTATCTTTCTGGTAGAGTTGTATGAGTGGCTACTTGTTTATACATCTAAAAGGAATTGGAGGTATCACATAATTTTTAGACGCCTTAATAATTTTAGGCCCTCCATGATTCTGATCTAATTTAGATGCTCGTTGTGGATACTTGGTTCCTTAGTGTTATGAATAGCTATATTTGAATACGCAATTTCCACTTATTCTTTCCCAGAGGTATCTCGAGTTCTATTTTTACATTATCCTAAGGGAAATTATTTCCAAGGCATTCCACTAGTGATCAAAATCTTGACAATAACCCTAAACTTGGAAGAAAAACCAATGGCTAGCTAAACCCCACCATGCGCGGGGGTAGGAGAAGGTTTGGTGAAGGATGGAAAACCTAGAAGTAGAGAGGAAGTGAGAAGAAAGGTGGATTAAGTACAATGAGGCATGTGAGAGGGAGATAGAGAAGCAATGTGATATTGTAGAATGAATGACATTGAGGAGAGAGATGGCTCATGAAGGATTTGGAGCTCACATAGAAAGCTTGGAGCTCACAAGAAAGCATGGAGCCAAAGCATTTGGAACTCCCCATTTGGGAAAGCATAATAGGGAACCCTCCTTGGCCTCACATGGGAGTGCACCAATAGAGATGACTTGGACCATGGGTGCACATCTAAATCTACCTAGAAACCTAACCCTTACACTTGGTTTTCTAGTATCTAGTACAACCAGTAGTTAGTAAGCTAGTTTGGGTAGTAGAAGAGCAAGAGTAAGTTAGATAGCAAGTACATATATGGTTGGGAAAACATATTCTTTTTTGTTTGGAGGTACCTTCTTAGGTGCATCGTCAGCATAGAACTCAAGTGCGTAAAATTTTAGACTCACTTATGGGAGTAGTACCACTTCGTAGATGGTAGGAGTTTAGTTTAGTAACACTATTAGAACATAGGGTAGTACATCCACTGGTCCACTTCTAGCTACATGTGGGGATCAGGAGGCATAGGTGGCTCTAGTTCTGGTGGATCTAGTGGTTCTAGAGGAAGAGGTAACACAGGAGGTTCTGGATCAGGTGGGAAGGGTCCTCATCAACCTCAGAATATTTACATGAATATTTATATTTGTCTTCCAGAGTATATGGGTATAGAAGATGTTGTTTAACATGTGTACATGTGTGAGATACTATGGCATGCAAAAGGAGTCACAACTTCTGAGTGTAAGGAAAGTTAGTTTGCAACTACATTGCAGGGATGCACACATAGTTGGTACAGGAAGTTTGACCCTGATCAGACTTGCATAGATTATGCAACATTAAAGGATTCTTTCCTTAAGGAGTTTCATATCCCTGAGTTTGAGTAGAAGAGTATAAGTGCACTCAAGGATATTAAGTAGGCACTAATAAGAGCATTCGGAAAATGATGCTCATTTTAAGACAATATTATCTAAACTTTCTTATGATATTCATGTAAGCCAACATGCATAGTGGTTTTTTGGGTGCTTAATCACACCTTTCAGAATGGTGTTGTCACATAAAACATATATTGACCCACACGAAGCACTTGAATCCACTTTACATGCTAAATAAGTCTTGAGTATAGATAACCCATTCGTGGAGGTATATATTACAGCTATGGAAAAGCGATTAGAGAAACTATTGGTAAATTCAACACATGAGACGTGTACTTTGGGATTTGGTGTATAGATTGTGAAGTGGAAGGGAAAACTAAGGATAGTTGTCCCCACAGATCATTACATTCATTATTGATAGACTGTGAGATATGTCATTTGGTACATGATGCAAGCCACTACCCATTATTACAACATGTGATAAGAAATAATGTATCTTTCTATTGTAATATTTTATGGTCCACGACTCACAATACAAAAGACTACATGTTGATTGGTCAAATCTATGATGCCATAGATATTGGTGTGTGATAGACAGGAGTATCAGATAAATCCAAAGGTAAAAGTGAGCACCGTGATCATGACCATGCTCAAGCACGATATGATTGAAACAAAGGGTGCTTTGAAGGAGTTCGTGGTAAAGGTTAAGGATACCATGGTGGATTCAGAGGTAGAGGTTATGGTGGTGGATGAGGTGAGTTCCCTTGTGGAACGTGTTTTGCATGTAGATCCCCCAACCACTACATGCATGAATGTCCTCAAAATATTACTTGTTCTTTTTGTGAGAAGAATCATAACTATGAGGGATTCTGAGACTTGTATGAGCATCTTAGAAAGCAGCATAAATAGGAGAACAAGGGTATAGGGATGGTCGAACGTAGTGCGTTGGGAAAAATTAGTGGATACCAAAGCTAACACCATAACATGAGGCATTACCTATGAATATTACTACACACGTTAAAGCTACGCATGTTAGGTAAGCATTATAAAGCAGAAGCCTACCATCACTAAGGAGGAAGTTTTACATGTAAAATACCTAGATCCTACACATCAAAAGGAGGTTTATCAAGAAACCATGGAGGTACTTAGAAATCTTCAGGGGAAATACAAGTGTTTAAATGAACAATCATGGAAGTTGGAACAAAAGAAGGCAATAAAGGTAGTCCAATCAAATATTAATGACTTAAAAGAGGTATGCAAGATGTTGCACCAAGAGAATATCATTTCATTTCTAGGGAATTGGCTAAAGGGAAACACTTTATGCATATGTATTAAAAATGGATGGAATATCCTACATGTTAATATTCCCCCTCATAGCTTGGATTATGACAAGGAGATCACTTTGAATGTTGTTGTGGATGGATGGCTCCTAAGCAATATATTGATTGATACATGTGTGGAAGTTAATGTGCTTACTTTAGATGCATGGGTATAGATGGTCATACCTTCATTATAACCATCCTCTAATGTATTTTTCATGTCCAATTGAACTAAGGCCACTCCCATCAAATTTTTAAAGGATGCATCCATTACTATACAAGGGGCCAAGTTCACTAGGGACTTTGAGGTCTTAGCACTTGTAGAAGAATAAATATTCCTAGCTATACTTGGGCACCCTTGTTGTTATGAAAATAATTTTGATCTATGGTTCAAAAAGGGGTATGTAAGTTTTGAGAACAAGGAAGAAAGATTTATTATCCCTTTAACATATGGGAAATTTGCACCTTATGTTGAACCTGTAAGTGAGGAAGACTTGAATAGAATTTATGTGCACACCATTCAAGATTCAGAAGTACTTGAGCCATCTAAGGAAGGAATCCTCTAGTGGGAAGATGCACAATCTATTAGTGATACTACAAGTATTTCTTTTGATAATTTGATGCATGAGACCTATGAAATGGTTGGGCGCGAAGTAATAAGTGCATTTGCGTGGAGAAAAAAACCTCGTTGTATTAGGAGGATAGGTAACAACTCTATACCTTGGTACACTAGAGAATGAGACCCTATGGTATTCATGCACACCATGGAGAAGAAGATTATGGATCAATTGGAAAGAATAAATATGTTAGTCAATACCTTATGTGGGATAGTAGTGCATTGGTGGCAGAATTTCTCTAACCCCTCGGCTTCTTCGGGAGTAATGCACCTACTCAAATCTACATGTATCATGGTAAGCAACATGTTAAGTACAACGTTTAATAGTGTGAGATACTCTTGACAAAGAGGCAAGAAGCTTTACCACCTTTACTATGGGTGCACAATCTTTATCCCACTTTATAAGGTTGTGCACATGTTTGGTATGTTTATGCGGAATTGCATAGGGAGACTGGAAATTTGTAGGACTTGGTTGTAGGAATGATCTATAATTTTGAATACTTCTCTACTAAACCTTTGATGGAAAAGGTATTAATGGTTAGAAAGCACTTAACTATGGGAGAAATTTCAAAGGCTAAAGAACTCGTTCAGGATTATTTGGTGAGGTAGACTCAAGAGCGTGTTTTAATGAAGTAAAATAGACAAATGCCACACTACTTAAGTGTTCTTGCTATGAGAAAAAAGGAAATACGATATACATAGTGGATGATGAAGTACAAAATCTAGATATATATCATTCTACAGTGAAGTGTTAGAAAATACATATAAGAATGTGCACGCTATCATGAACCTATGAAGACCAAGAAAGTTAACATTGGCATAGATGGTGAACCTAAGGAGGCAATAATCAGGGATTATTGGTATGATTCTGAAGTGGCAAAGATAATTGAGTTACTACAATATTTTCAAGACTTATTTCCTAGGGGCTACCATGAGTTGAAATGAGTGCATGAGTCCTTAGGCGAGATGAAGATTAAGCTAAATGCAGGAGTGCACCTAATCAGGAAGAGACCTTACAGGATGAACCCTAACCTACGTGTAAAAATTAAGGAAGAAATTGACAACATGTTTAAATTTGGCATCATTAATCCCCTATAGGAGTCACAATGGGTTAGTCCAATTGTAATTAGTATAAAGAAATATGGTTAGATTAGGATTTGTGTGGATTACAGGGAACTGAATGTTACATGTGTGATTGATCCTTTTCCTACACCTTTCACAGAGGAAATATTAGAAGGCATTGTAGGGTGTGAAGTTTATTCTTTTATAGATGGATTCTCTAGGTATCATCAGGTTAGAATTGCATAGGAGGATCAAGAGAAAACAACTTTCACCACTGAATGGGGAATTTTTTCATATACTTGTGATGCCCTTTGGTTTGAAAAATGTGCCTGTTGTATTTTCACGCATAGTTGTTCAAGCATTCCAGGATTTTATTCACAAATTCTTGTAGGTTTACTTGGATGATTAGATGGTATATGGGCTTGTTAAGGATCATTGTGACAATTTTTACTTAATGTTTGAAAGATGCAGATAGTTAAACATCTCCTTAAACATCAAGAAGTGTGTGTTTGCTACACCTTTTGGAACTTTTTTAGGGCATATAATTTACAAGGAAGGTTTGTTAGTAGATTCAGTTAAGGTTGCAGTTATTATGGGCCTAGCAAGCCTACCATTCAAAGTGACATACATGGAATCTTGGGTCACACAAGGCATTATAGAAAATTTATCAAAGGATATGTGAAGGTTGCCACACCCCTATAAGAGTTACTAAAAGGAAATGGTACATTCTATTAGGGAGAACCATACTAGCATGAATTTGAGGCATTGAAGGAGAGACTTACTACAATGCCTATTCTACATTTTCCCTCATGGAACCAACCATTTCACGTACATGTGGATGCCTCTGGCATGGCCATTGGCACAATGTTAGCTCAGCCTAGAGAAGGTATTATATATCATCCTATCTATTTTACTAGTATAAATTTGACTCTGCATAATAGAATTACATAACTATAGAGCGTGAGGCCTTGTCAATGATCTACATGCTACATAAATTTACACAATATTTGCTAGAAACACCCTTTGTATTTTATATTGATCACATGGCATTAAAATACTTGGTAAATAATCTTGTTCTATAGGGGCGGATATGTCAATGGGTGCTCTTATTCCAATAATTTGATTTCACAATTGTGGTAAGAAACGGTAAGATTAATTCGGCCTAGACCACTTATCACAAATTCATTTAGGGAGGACACAGATAATTGAAGATACAATGTCAAATACACACGTCATATAGGTTACATCGCGCACCTTTAAAGTTAGAGGATATTGTTGTCTTTTTACGCATAGGTATGGTGTCAGAAGGAATGAAAGCATTAGAAAAGAAAAAACTTGCAATTCGCGTGGCACCCTTTATGTTGATTAGTGGTGACTTATAAAAACTAGGCCGAGATGAAGTATTACACCAGTGTGTACTAGAACATGAGCACACAAATATCATGGAAGAGGCTCATGGTGGTATTGCAGTGGGAACTATGCAGGTGACGCCACTGCGTGCAAAAATTCTACTCGTTAGATTATGGTGGGAGACCCTGTATAAATATTGTAAAGAGTATTGTAAGGCATGTGAACACTTTCAGTGACCTTGGAAAACCTAGGCAAAGAGATGAAATTCCTTACAGGCCTATTGCTAGTGCAGAGCCATTTGAGAAATGGGCTATAGACTTTGTGGGTCTTATTTCACTAGTCACGCATAGAATTGGATCACGCTATATCATCACTTGTACAAATTATCTTACAAGTTGGGTAGAAGTAGCACTTACAAAGGATTGTAGATTAGCTACAATAACTAGGTTCTTATGGGAAAATATTCTTACTAGGTATGGATACCTGCTAGGCTTGAAAAGTGATAGGGGTACAAACTTCTTGAATGAGGAAATTAGGATATTGTTGGATGAATTTATGATTTTGCACCAAAATACTACACCTTATCATCCTCAGGAAAATGGCACTGTGGAGGCCTTCAACAAGATATTGAGCTAGAGCTTGAAAAACATTTGTGATTTTGGAAGGAAAGATTGGGATGATAAATTTTATGTTGTGCTTTAGGCGTATAGAACAACCTATAAGAGGTTGAATAAGACCACACCTTTTCAGTTGGTGTTTGGCATGGAATAATTTCTTCCAATTCATGTTACCATTATTATGTATTATGCAAGTTATAGTTCTAGTTGATGATCAAGCATTAGAAGAAATAATTGACAAGTTAATACAATTGGATGAGAGGCGCGTCATAGCACATTGGATTCAGAAGTAAAAGGCTAGGTAGAAGGCATGGCATGATAGACACATCAGGGAAAGAATCTTGAGGTTTGATGGATGGTACTTCTTTATGATTCTAAGTTCCTACGCCACCCGTAAGCTTAAGGTGCATTGGTTGGGACCATATTTTATACTTGTATACTTGAATCGTGTGCTTTCTAGTTAAAGGCACTTGATGGATTACGGTTACCTAATTAATTTAACGGGAGTAGGTTGAAGCCCTACTATGAATAATTTTTCTTAGTGTTTGTAATAAGGTAGTATTTCCATTTAGTATAGGTTTCCTTTTTATATTTTTTTTAATGTATTTCCTTATTTTTCTCTATGCTTTGTCCATTTAGTTTTGTGTTTTGTGTAATAAGCGTGTTTGCGTCTTTGGAAGCTAATTATAATCTGAAGTATTTTTATGCATAGAGGATTACACATACCATTGGTGTGGGGTGGTTGTTATTTGTTATTCATAAATGGGTACACATGAGAACAAAATATTACAAGTGTTATTCAACTATGGAAAGGAGTTGTTACAAAGGAAATTGCTTCTAAATAACATAATGGATGGAAATGAATGAATGAACAATATAACACGAGGTAAGTGATGGTCATGGAAACTACCAGAAGAGGGCATAGTAGTGAGGTACTTCACACATGAAAGCACGTGGAAGAGAAGTCTATTTCTAGAAGGTAGGAAGGTGGGCTAGAAGGTTATAAATGGGGCACAAAGTTATACTTGTGCAAATATTGGGAAAATGATCAATTAATGAGAGGATTGGTTTTAGGTGATGAAGCAATAAATGCACTAAATTTTTAAAAATATATAGAAGGATGTGATGCGGGTCCATTTTTATCTTTATGATCACAAGTATTTGAGTGAGCTAAGTGCAACTGAGCCAAGTTAATCATATTGAGGTGCGGAGAGCTAAAAACCAGACATGGAGAGAATATTTGTGTGCATATGGCTTACTTCCCCATTGGTGGAGGGTTTGAGTCGCAAAGCAGAAGCATTGAGAAGAGCTAGAGAACGTGGTTTCAAGCTAGGGCACATGATTTCGAGCTATGGTTTGAGCTTACTCAACACAGAAGACAAAAGGTGGGATTTTTACAATGGCACCGAAGAAAGCACCTGCAACATGCACAAAGGGAAAGAAAAAGGTGGAGGTTGAGGTCGGGTTACACCCAAGAGTAAATTTTCAAAGATGCGATACCCGAAGGAGTGATAGTCGGTCGGGATTGGGATTCAAACATTCATCGATGCAAGATAAGTGATTACAATCACCGCACCACCGATAATAGGAGATAATTGGATGTTTTGTTGAACAAGAAGACCAATAAGTACATGGTGGATGATATATTAGTATATGATGATACTGGAGAGAAGTTGTTGAAGAAGGTAGGGGGTTATTAGTTGTATAAGCTCCCATGCTTTGGAAAACTAGAGGCTTATGAGAAGATTCCATGAGTACTTTTTCTATTTTTCTAGACGGAGGGTAAGGATCATAACAGCTCTAATTACCACATTGACAAGACTGAAGGGAAGAAGGATATATATTATGAGTGATCTGACTGATAAGGCAGATGTTATAGCCACCAACAAGGAGTTAGGATACTCCAAAGGTCCACATGAAATGGACATAGACAAATTGAAGAATTTTCATGTAGTGCAGTAGCCACGCATCTGCTCACCAAGTTAAATGATCAAGAGAGATGGTCACAAGTAAATACCATGTGGCTACACATTGCAAAGAAAATGACAGAGGGAGAAATCTACAACTTTTATTGCTACATTGTAAAAATATTATTGAGGACGCACACGCAGTGAGAAGATAAGTTTTGGTGCTATCATACTATCCCTTTTATAGAAATTGAGTGCTCGATGGGACAAAGAATAAAATTTGGGAATACCCCACTGAGAAGAAGTCCCTTACAGAGAGGTTTAAGAAATATTTATGTGAAGGATCAATGAGTGGCCCATTCAAGAAAAGGGAAGAAATGTGGTATGAATGACTTCGCGTGGTGTTTGAGGAGGAATGGCACATTCTAAAGGAACTACCTTTGGTAGTAGGCAAGGTAGTACAATCACACGGTGTATCAACATTTATGCATCGCACATTTTTCCATGAAGGATGGGACATGGATTCCATGGTGAAAACTTACCTATACCTTCACATTGCACTACTTCTAGCCCTCTGCTAGATTTACTAATGTGTACCATCTAAAATTCAACACAGACAAGGTATATTATGACTACCACACTCTTAGGAAAACATATGTATATCTAGGTCAGTCTACCTACATTGAGAGGCTCATTTCAGATGTCATAAACATAAAGCTAGTAATCTTGGCTATTGGGGATAGTGGATCTATGCTCATATATATTCATCTTAAGCCTAAGCTAGAGAATAATAAGTATGTGGAGAATGATTTCATGCTCCCAAGGTTGCCTAAGGGAAAACATACAATGGAGAATGTGCTAGCTCCAAATCCTATTGCAACCATACAGATAGATGAGGAAGAAGAAGAACACAAAGATAGTGGAGGCTTGGATCATAGAGGCCAGAGGTAGCCCACAAACAGAGTGGAGAATGAGTGTGTAGATACTCCACCACATGTGTAAGAAGTAGAAGATAACTTGGACGTAGATGTAGTACCTAAAGATCGTCAATTAAAGAAGGTATTGACTATATTCTAAATTAACATAATTTAGAACACACATTCAAAATCCAATCAATCTCATAACATAAAACCATATGCAATGTAAATGACTCAATGAAAAACTAATCTCTCTTTCATGACTCAGTATCATTCCGATCTCTCATGTTAACTTTATAATGTGTATACTACATATACTTGGTTATGTTACCCTTTTAGAGGTATCAAGTGTTATGTTTGACTTTAAGAGGCCTATCTAAATATTTGTTACCGATATTCATCTAAAATCTTGCTTCTTAAACTAGGTGACATAGGACAACACAACCAACAAGTTTGCGATACTTTGGCCAAAGATTTTAAACATATTTTTCATGTTTATATTCCTAGATGGCATACTTGTCAAATGAAATAAGTCCTTCACCCTACTTGATCTGTTATCTAGAATGGTCTTCACTAACTTCTGTTAGTCCACTTATTCAAGGTTTAATCCTAGCAAGGTTAGCAACATGGCCTAGTGTGGAGGACTAATTATAGTGACTAAGGGTACTTAGACATACTCAATCAACTTATGTCGATTAGGTGTGTCTATTTATCCTAAGTCATCGTGAGTTGACCCCAGACACTATATCATGCCCCCATCTTTACCTAGGGAAAAATTGTGATCAAGTTAGAATTTATGTTAGTCTAGTTGAACAAACTCTGAAGGGTGTTGAAACATGTCAACTGCAACATAGTATCCTCATGAAGACCCTTTTCATCATGAAGGTACTACATTGTAGTTGGTGTGTGTCAACATCCAACTAAGTTTTCCTCATCTGGATGAACATACCTTAGATAGAAAGTTATATCTTATTAATTTCCTCATTATAGATTAATTACAACAACCCTACTAAACAACTAGGTTCCTTAATCCTTAAGATTCAGAGTTAAAACTGCAATAGATGAAGTTATGCAGATAAATATGCTTTTTATCCAATTCATATGCAATGATTTAAACTAATAACATCCTGATTCATGTTTTACATAAAAGTGCCCAACACACATGGAAGTGTTATTTATTTACTCACTTAATACAACCCTAGCTTATTTAAGTTCTGAGCAAGTCCTTTTTCCATATTAGACTTCATTGAAATGAAGTCTAATTCCCTTTTATTTTTCTTTCCCAACATCCCTTTTTTGGTTAAGGAAGTCTACATGAGAAATCACACCTTCACTAACTACAGATAACAATCAGGATTCATATCAAAAAGGTCTTAAATTAAGACTATGATTCATTTCAAGGGAGTTGTCTTTCCTTTCCCTTATTAAGGGTTAAAATCTATTATAATCCCATTACACATTATAAATTATTATCAAATTTTAATTCTCATACAAACATTTGATTTAAATATAGTCATAGTGATATAGTTGATATCAATGTAAGAATGTCAACTTTATAAGTTGCATCTTCACTAGAGAGGGTAGTACATCTAACACCTCATATCTCTATTTATTCCATTCCAAACCATAAAAGTATGTTACTATTTGTAAAATAGAGTAATATTCATTATTTCCACTCATTTCATGCCAAAAAGGAATTACATCAAGTACAAAAAATTTCACACATATTTCATTCAACAAGGAGGAATTATACATTTACAAGTCCAAACACTTCAGACATTACTAATATCAAACAACAATATTTAAATCAATTTCAGATACAACTTTCTTTTCCATCAAGTACATTTCAGTAATGAACCATATTTCATCATAAAAAGATCCAGTCTCTTTATAAACAAATGTAACTTCCTAAAGATCTTTCTCCTTTCATCACTTACAAAGTCCATCTATAAAAAATTCTAGCATGGGTCAGTTCATTTAAACTGAGCATGATAAGCACTAAATCATTAAAACGATGTGCTTTTAACTAATTGTTTCATAAAAAGAACTCTGTTGTTATGAAATAGTCCTGAAGCAATTCAGAAAGACATAGCCAAAAGGAGTTACAATACTCAAATAAAAGAGAGAAAAAAAAATATACAACAAATCAAAAGTAAGGTTAGGTCATGAAATATAACAACTTCAACCTTCCATACTATTGTCTTTTTATCAAAATAATTTAAACAAGTAATTCAGATAAGTAACATTTCATCATAATCTCACTACTACTTTCATACATTTCTTTTCATGATTACTCATTCAGTTAAATCCATTTAATAGAAGAAGGTAACTATCCTAACTATCTTTTAGGCATAGTTCAATAGTAGATCATTTACAACAATACTTCCATCTCAATATTTCATTAACCTAAATTCATCCTAAAATATGAGTGCAACAATTGAACTTAAATATCATAAGAAATAAGTTAGGATAACCCAAATCATCATAACATTTAAGTGTCCTGGATTAGAGTATCCTAATACTCAAACTCAAGAACTAGGAACCAATTCAAGTTAAAAACCAAACAAGCTAAATCAGACCTCATAAAGAGGTAAGGTTACTTCCAACAAGAAAAAGAGTTACACTCCAATCTCAAAGATACACCATTTCTATCATTACCTTAAGTGGTTAGAATGGTTAAGTTTATACTCTATACCAACTCATTAAACCATCCAAATACTTCCATCCAAACACAATATTCCATCCAATTATTTTCAACTTCAGTTATACTACCCTAACAACATTCTACAATCAATCTTACCAAATAGTCAAGAAGTTGCATATGAAAAATGACATAGAAAGACAACATCTTTACCAAGTTCAAAGCTGAAAGAAGATTAAAGGAAGGAGAGGGAGAGAGATCACTACCCCAAAACTCTTGTATGATTAAAAGAGAACCTTAAGAAACTAATAACCTATATTGACAAGGTCATTTATCTAATGTTTCAAACCAAAATCCCAAATAGAGATCTAATTCTAGGTTCAATTGAATGAACAACAACTAGAAGAAAGGAAAGAAATGAAGAACAAAAAAACATTCCATTACCTTTCATCATTCAAAGAGATGGTAAATATAGCCTTGATTTCCACAAGATAACAAGTAAACCATTTCCCAAAGATGTACAGAGATGAAAGAAGAATTAATGAAGGTAAGTCTTAATAGTCTTCTAACTCAGATCCGTATAGGAGAAGAAGTAATCAATACGATTTAACCAAAACAAGATTCATCATTCCATTTTCATGAAGAAAACATTGCCTAAGTTATGAAAGAACTTGAAACTAAGTTTAGATGGCCCAAGGTCTAGAATCATGCTAAAACAATACATCAACACAATGTCAATAGAACTATCAAGAAGTTCAAGTTGACAACAATAACCAAATATAGTAAACCAATACCCAAGGGAGTTTTCCTTCTTAGCACCAAATGCCATAATTTCATAGGTTACCCAATGACCCAATAGAGTAGAAAATGGAATATCATTTCCCTTACAGGCTTCCAAAAATCAGGCTTAAAACAACTAAACAATTCCAGAGAATAGTAGAAGTATACTTTTGCAGGCTTTTAAAAATAATAACCGAAGAACTTAAACAAGTCCATGGAGACATTAAACCAATTTCCAAGAAAAACCCACAACAATTTATCTTTCCTTAATAATCATAGGGTCAAAATTCTGCAACAAAAGAATACAAACAAAACCCAAATTCACAATCACAGACAAATGATAAGAAAATAAACACGTTCACCAATTTTGAGCATTCCATCAGTACTAAAAGAATATGTATAAGAAGGAATCACAGAATGTTATCTTCCCTAAAGAATCATGTAAGATTCAATCAAAATCAAGGTATTTAAAATAGTTTAATAACTATAGTTTTCCAACAGAGAGGAAACAAGATCATTTTAGAACAAGTTCCACAAATTAAAGCAAACCAAGCTACCTACAAGATTTAAACAGTTCATACAAGATCACATACGGATTTTTTGACTTGATCTCAAGCCCATGTAGAAAGATTAAAGCATAACCCAACTATCCACACAAGAAAAACTAAAACCCAGATCATACTTTCCATCATTCAAACAGTCAAAAAAAAATCATTCCCAATAAACAACACAAAAACCTCAAGCAGAGTAATCTTATCAACTAAACAAAACCATGTCTATTCCAAAGAGCAGAGTTGTTCTTACGAAACATTTAAGTAAAATAAAAATCTTAATGGATAGAGCCTATCATGCTCCGATAGCACTTCACCTTCACCGATTCACAAAAGTATCCAAGAAGAGCCTCAATCCTCCTTTCGAAATGCAAAAACCACACAAAAACTTCCTCTATCTCCTCCTTATAGTCTCATAGTGCCAACTCTTTCTTCCACACCATGCAAGGAAGAAAAAATCATGCATTTCCACATTGCATGCAAAAATCAAACTAGAGGTTCAAAAACAAAAACAACCACATGCAGAGCTCTAGCTCCAAACCAAATGAATCGACAAAACCAAACCCTCTATCTTCTTCCTAGTGGTTTCACCAATTTCCAAAAATTAAATGCAGAGTAGGATTGTCAGTCCTTCCTATTTCCCACCACCGCCATCTCCAAATTTGGAGTGGACTTATTTCAAACAAAACATGCATTCAAAAACTTTGGTGAAAATGCCAACTCACCCATTCTAAATTTTCCAACTTGCCTTTTCCAAATTTGGCTACAAAAAAGAGATAAGGATTAATAAATTGCCTTTAATTCCTTGAATTCATTTCCTCCCACTTGCCTCTTTCCCCATGTCATTTCATAGGCCCCCTTAGGTTAGCCATTCCCTTAGTTAGGTTAGACACTAATTTAAGAATCAACATAGGTCCATAGGTAAGTCCTTAGTCTTAGGTTAATTTAACCACTTAAAAAGAAAATAAACTTAGTAACTTAGGTTAAATTACCCTTTTTAGGACTAGGTTACAGATCTAAGGAACATAGTGTAGTTAGGTCCCAGTTCCCCTATGAAAACTTCATCATACCATAATAGAAAAAGAAGAACCAAATTGTTACTTGATTCAAATATGAAGCAAAGATCCATGGAGAGGATCATACATAACCTTTGCACATTCAAGGTCCATAAACCCTTCCATCTATCCAAATTGGACATCATGACAACAAGACATGAAAATTAGAAGCATACCTTGGATCAATGGAATTGATCCAAGGTAATGTTGTTTGAAACCCCATAAATTATGAAAACTAAAACTCAAATTCATAATCCCTAGTAGTGAATTTATTCTACATAAAAGAGATGGATTGCTTCATTTTCAATTAAGAAAAACATGACAAAATGTACCTATTCCCAACAAATAACTTCTTATCTTCTACAAACATGATTTCCTAAGTCATAAGAGTACACCATCTTAAGAAAAAATCACCTGTCAACATTTGTACCTTCTATAGTAGAAGTCATCATAGGTACTAGTCATGCTTAGAGGCATTACATACCTCCCTCCTAAAAAGCATCATCATCTCGATGATTAACTTAGTCTAATAACTTTAAACAAGAATATAATCCAAATTATAGTTCTTTCATCCATAAGTTCACAACAGAACTAAATTTGGAAAATTCAAATTTTCATAATTATTCAACAATAAAATAGTTGTTTCAATACTAATGAATTTAGTATCTTCCCAAAACTGGTAGATTTATTGATATAATAAGAATAAAATCTTCAAGTTTTATCAATCAACAAATCAAATCTATTCAAATAAATGTGGAAAAGTAGTTTTCATATCTTCAGGTTTTCCCATGTTGCACTTTCTTCATTAAACTGGTCCCATTGGACCTTGCATTGACTTATTTCATGATTTCTTAAGTGCAACTGGTGAGTTTCCAACACTCAATGGGTTTAACCATGATTATTCTTGGGTCTTGGACCTACAAGGAATTCCAATTTAACACATGTGATAAATCTAAAACATGTATTTCTTAAGTAAATAAATATGGAAAACATCATGCATTCATGCTAAAGTAGGTGGTAAAGCTAAATGATAAGCTACAAGGTTGATTATTTCAACAATTTCAAAGGGTCCCACATAATGAGGTGATAACTTGGCAACCTTGCCAAAGGTTATAGAACTCTTTTTCGGTTTAACCCAAAAATACCTTCTCACCAAGTTCAAATTTCTTGTCAACCCTTTTTAGGTCTGCATAACATTTTTTTTCTATCTTTTTGCTTCCTTCAAACATTCACGAATCATTTTAACTTGTTGTTCCATTTCAGTAAGGATCTCAGGTCCAATTACCTCTCTGTCCTCTATGTTATCCCAACTAACTAGAGTTCTACATTTCCTTCCATATAATGCTTTGAAAGGTGCCATTTTCAGAGAGGCGTGATACATGTTATTATAAGAAAATTCAACTAATGGAAGGTACTCTTCCCATTTGTATTGTTGATCCATGCAATACATTCATAACATATCTTCCAAAACTTGATTAACTCTTTTAGTTTTCCCATCTAGTTTTAAGGATGGTATGTTGAACTAAAATTCAGTTTAGTTCCTAAGGCTGCATTGAGTGTTTGCCAAAATCTAGATGTCATTCTTGGATCTCTATCTGATATGATCAATTTAGGTACACCATGCAATCTGAAAATTTCATGCACAAATATTTTTGCTAAAATAGGTGAATCATCCTTAAGATTACCAATAATAAAATGTGCTACCTTTGTTAGTTTATCAACAACAACTAGAATAACATCATGCTTATTTCTTGACATTGGCAACCCTTGAACAAAATCCATGCTAATTACTTTCATTTATATTGTGGTATGCTATGAGGGTATAGTAAACCAGATAGATGCATATGTTCAGCCTTAACACACTTGACATTCTAAGTAGTGTGTCACAAAATCAATTACATCTTTTTTCATCCCTTTCCAAAAATATTGTTGTTTTATATCAGCAAGCATTTTCGTAATTCCGAGATGTCCTGAATAAGGTGAATTATGAAATTTAGTTAACAACTTCCTCCTTAATTCATTTCTTGAAGGTATATATACTCTATTATCATATCTCAAGATTCCTTCATCATCAAAGTGAAAACCTCTATATCTCATATCATTTGGATCTACAGCAAGTGTTGTTTTTACTTGTTAAAAATAAGAATCAGATTCCATGATACTTTTTACTTCATCCTTAAATTGAGTTCTCAATGTTATAAGTGCATAAATATGTTTCCTATGACTTAGTGCATCTGCCACTCTATTTTCCTTTCCTTTTATATAACTTATGTCAAAATCATACTTGAGATAGAAATTCTAACCACCTTCGTTGTCTTGCATTCAGATTTGGTGAGTGAAAATATACTTCAGCCCAAGATGGTCGTATTTAATTCAAAAGGTCTCCCTAAAAGATAATGCCTCCATACTTGAAGTGCATGAACAATGGCAAAAGCTCTAGGTCATGGGGAGCATAATTCAGTTCATGTAACTTGAGTTTTCTTCTTTCATATGCTATAACATGCTCATTTTGTAATAAAATACCTCCAAGCCCTTCCCCGAAAGCATCTGTTACTACAGTAAAGTCTCCATTTGGATCAGGTACAACCAAAATAGGTGTAGATGTTAGTTGATTCTTTAGAGTCTTAAATGTAGATTCACATTTTTCACTCCACACAAATTTCTTATCTTTCTTTTGCAACAAAGTTATTGGTGCAATGACCTTTGAAAAGTCCTTAACAAACTTTCTATAGTAACCAGTGAGACCCATGAAGCTTCGACTTCATGTACATTCTTAGGTGTAGGCCACTTAGTTATTAAACAATATTTTGATGGGTCTACTACTATTCCATCTTTACTTATGACATGCCCTAGATAGTGCACTTCTGTCTCATAGAAAGAACATTTGGACAACTTACCATACAATCTTCTTTTTCTTAAGATTTCCATAACTATCTTCAAATGCTCATGATGCTCATCAATGCTTTTAGAATATATGAGAATATCATCCAAGAATACAAGCACAAATTTTCCAAGTATTCTTGAAATATATTATTCATTAAATTCATAAAATTTGCAGGTGCATTTGTCAAACCAAAAGGTAAAACTATGAATTCATAATGCCCATACCTTGTCCTAAAGGTTTTTTATGAATATCTTCATCTTTGATTCTTAACTGATGATATCCAAATCAAAGATCTATCTTAGAATATACTTGATGCACCACACATCTGATCAAACAGATCATCAATTCTAGGAAGTGGATATCTATTTTTGATTTTTTTTGTTTAACATCCTATAATCAATGCACAATCTAAGTGTTCCATCTTTCTTTTTCACAAAAATTACCGGTGCTCCCCAAGGTGAGACACTTGGTCTTATCAAACCTTTAGAAAACATTTCTTGTAACTATGCCTTAAGCTCTACTAGTTTAATGGTAGTCATTCGATATGGTGCCTTGAAATAGGTTCGGTTCCCAGCTTGATCTCAATCATGAAATCAAACTCCCATTTGGGTGGAAGACCGGGTAGTTCTTCCAGAAACACATCGCTGAAATTTTGTAACAATGGGTATCTTTCCAAGAAATCACTATCCCCTTCAGTTGTTTCAAAAAATTTTACTGCATACAAGGTGTAACCTTTGTTTTTGGCCTTTTTAAGTTGCATGGCTGACAATTTTCTAACTGAAATCTCATGTTTTACCCCTGGATGTTTGTTGTTTTCTGTAGATCATCAAGACAACTAATATGTTTTTCAAAACAATCAACCTTTTCTTTATGTTCAACAAAGCCAGAGTTAACACCTATGATTACATCATAAGACCCCAAAGGAGCAACGTAAAGATCAACTTTAGTGGAAAAACTAGGCAAGTCTAGGACTACTCCAAAAAGACACATACTAACTGTGTGGACAACATTATTTCCATAATGTACAACCCATGATTTATCCATTTTTCTAGCTTTTTCTTTTTAATTTTGAAGCTAATTTAGTAGAAATAAAGCATTCAATAGCTCTAGTATCAAAAATTATAGTAACATGTATACCAAATAACTTACCTGACACTTTTATAGGTGTAACTTTTTTTCAACTTGTTTGTCAACTACTACAGCATGTATATCTTATGTTGTTGATTGTGTCATCCTTCCTTAGAGGACACTAATTTGCATAATGATCTTTTCCACAATTGTAGCAGCCTCCTACAGGTCCTTTCTTAGGCTCAAATTTATTTCCAACCTTAAAATTATCATTTTGTCCTCCATAGGACTTTTGTCCATTATTATTGTTCTTAACAAAATTGTTTTGTACATTAGCAACAGTTTATTTGCTGCATTTTTCTTGTTATTATCAACAAAAAAAAAATTTGTTTTTAGCACCAAAATTTTTCCATGGTCCCTTTTTGGGTGCAAGGGATGAAGAAGAATTAGGAATTTTCTTTTTGATTTCCTCCTTATGGGAAGAGATTTCTTTCAATTTCTACTCCTACCTTATGGATTTTTCAACAACCCCTTCCATGGTGGTTGGGTTGTGAACATCTACTTCACCACCTATGATAGGATTTAATCCCATAATGAATTTCTATATCCTAAACTTCTCGTCAGTTTGATATTGAGGTACATACTTGAGAAGCTTAGTAAACTTCTCCCAGTACTCTCATTACAATTAACTTTCCTTGAGCTAAGTTCTGAAATTCAGTCATTTTCTGATCATAGTAAAGTTGTGGCAGCCATCATTTCCTAAAATAATTTTTAAATTGATCCCAAGTGATGTTTGTTTCATCAATGTTTAATTCAGCCTTATGGTTGTCCCACCAAGAAGATGCCTCATGGGAAAGTTGATAAGCTCCCCATATTGCTTTAGTTTCCTCTAGAGAAGTTCCTTATTGCAAAATTACTTCTCCATTTCATGAGCCAGTTCTCAGCTCCATCTCCTAGTGTAGTACCATCAAACTTGGGTGGACTTATCCTTTTTATATCATTTGTGAGTTCAGCACCAATCTCACCTTTTTATTCTCAGGCTGATTGGGTACATTTACATTAGCATTGGTAAACATTATTGTTATCAACGCCCAAATTTCCAATATTGGTGTTGTCCCCAGGAGGTGGCTGATTGTTATTACCAGCATCTTCTTCATCCTCCTCATTTCCCATTACTTTTTGTTCAAGTATAGCCAGATGATCTCTTGTGTCCAATAGGGAAACAAGGATCTCATCAAGTTTTTGGGTAGTATCTACTTCTCCACCTAGTGGTGGGTTGTTTGTAACATTTCCTCTTGTTCTAACCATTTTCTATTAACAAGAAAATTTAAGTTTTATCAGATTATGGACACAATAGGTCCAAGAGTTCAACCTTTAGCTTTGATACCAAGATGTAACATTCCCATTTTAAGACTTTAGAAACAAGGGAAAATTTTTTGTACATAATGTTCTCTATTCTAAATTAACATAATTTAGAACACACATTCCAAAGCCAATCTATCTCATAACAAAAACCATATGTATTGTAAAATGACTCGGTGAAACACCGATCTCTCATTTCATGACTCGGTATCATTCTCGATCTCTCATGTTAACTTTATAATGTGTATACTACATATACTTGGTTCTTTTACCCTTTTAGAGGTATCAAGTGTTCTGTTTAAGAGGCCTATCTAAATATCTTTTACCATATTCATCTAAAATCTTGCTTCTTAAACTAGGTGACATAGGACAACGCAACCAACAACTTGATACTTTGGCCAAATATTTTAAACATATTGTTCATGTTTATATTCCTAGATGACATACTCATCAAAAATAAGTCCTTCACCCTACTTGATATGTTATCTAGAATGGTCTTCACTGACTTTTGTCAGTCCACTTGTTCAAGGTTTAACCCTAGCCAAGGTTAGCAACATGGCCTAGTGTGGAGGACTTCTTATGGTGACTAAGGGTACTTAGACATACTCAATCAACTTATGTCAATTGGGCATGTCTATTTATCCTAAGTCAACATGAGTTGACCCCGACACTAGATCATGCCCCTATCTTTACCTAGGGTAGAACTATGATCAAGTCAAAATTTATGTTAGTCTAGTTGAACAAACTCTAAAGGGTGTTGAAACATGTCAACTACAACATAGTATCCTCATGAAGACCCTTGTCATCACAAAGGTACTACATTGTAGTTGGCATGTGTCAACATCCAACTAAGTTTTCCTCATCTGGATGAACATACCTTAGATAGAAAGTTATATCTTATTAATTTCCTCATTATAGATTAATTACAACAACCCTACTGAACAAATAGGTTCCTTAATCCTTAAGATTCTTAGTTATAACTATAATAGATGAATGTTATGCAGATAAATCTACTTTCTATCCAATTCATATGCAATGATTTAAACTAATAACATCTTGATTCATGTTTTTACATAAAAGGCCCAACACACATGGAAGTGTTATTTATTTACTCACTTAATACAACCCTAGCTTATATAAGTTTTGAGCAAGTCCTTTTCCATATTAGACTTCATTGAAATGAAGTCTAATTCCCTTTTATTTTTCTTTCCCGACATCCCTATTTTGATTAAGGAAGTCTACATGAGAAATCACTCCTTCACTAACTACAGGTAACAATCAAGATTCATATCAAAAAGGTCTTAAATTAAGACTATGATTCATTTCAAGGGAGTTGTCTTTCCTTTCCCTTATTAAGGGTTAAAATCTATTATAATCCCATTGCACATTATAAATTATTATCAAAGTTTAATTCTCATACAAACATTTGATTTAAATATAGTCATAGTGATATAGTTGAATATCAATGTAAGAATGTCAACTTTATAAGTTACATCTTCACTAGAGAGGGTAGTACATCTAACACCTCATATCTCTATTTATTCCATTCCAAACCATAAAATATGTTACTATTTGTAAAATAGAGTAATATTCATTATTTCCACTCATTGCATGCCAAAAGGAATTACATCAAGTACAAACAAATTTCACACATCTTTCATTCAGCAAGGAGGAATTATACATTTACAAGTCCAAACACTTTAGACATTACTAATATCAAACAACAATATTTAAATCAATTTTAGATACAACTTTCTTTTCCATCAAGTACATTTCAGTAATGAACCATATTTCATCATAAAAAGATCCAGTCTCTTTGATAAACAAATGTAACTTCCTAAAGATCTTTCTCCTTTCATCACTTATGAAGTCCATCTACAAAATTGCTAGCATGGGTTAGTTCATTGAACTGAGCATGATAAGCACTAAATCATTAAAATGATGTGCTTTTAACTAATTATTTCATAAAAATAACTCTTTTTGTTATGAAACAGTCTGAAGCAATTCAAAAGACATAGCCAAAAGGAGTTACAATACTCAAATAAAAGAGAGAAAAAGAAATATACAACAAATCAAAAGTAAGGTTAGGTCATGAAATATAACAACTTCAACCTTCCATACTATTGTCTTTTTATCAAAAGAATTTAAACAATAATTCAGATAAGTAACATTTCATCAGAATCTCACTACTACTTTCATACATTTCTTTTCATGATTACTCATTCAGTTAAATCCATTTAACAAAAGAAAGTAACTATCCTAACTATATTTTAGGCATAGTTTAATTAGTAGATCATTTACAAAAATACTTCCATCTCAATATTTCATTAACCTAAATTCATCCTAAAATCTGAGATGCCAACAATTGAACTTAAATATCATAAGAAATAAGTTAGGATAACCCAAATCATCATAACATTTAAGTGTCCTGGATTAGAGTATCCTAATACTCAAACTCAGAACTAGGAACAATTCAAGTTAAAAACCAAACAAGCTAAATCAAACCTCTTAAAGAGGTAAGGTTACTTCAACAAGAAAAAGAGTTACACTCCAATCTCAAAAAGATACACCATTTCTATCATTACCTTAAGTGGTTAGAATGTTAAGTTTATACTCTAGACAAACTCATTAAACCATCCAAATACTTCCAACCAAACACAATATTCCATCCAATTATTTTCAACTTCAGCTATATACTGCCCTAAAACATTCTGCAAATCAATCTTACCAACAATCAAGAAGTTGCATAATGAAATAGACCAGAGAAAGACAACATCTTCACCAAGTTCAAAGCTTTGAAATAAGATTAAAGGAAGGAGAGGGAGAGAGATCACTACCCCATAACTCTTGTATGATTAAAAGAGAACCTTAAGAAACCAATAACCTATATTGACAAGGTCATTTATCTAATGTTTCAAACCAAAATCCCAAATAGAGATTTAATTTTGGGTTCGAATTGAATGAAAACAACCAAGAAAGGAAAGAAACAAAACAACATTTCCATTACCTTTCATCATTCAAGGAGATGGTAAAGATAGCCTTGATTTCCATAAGACAACAAATAAACCATTTCCCAATAGACACAGAGAGGAAAAGAAGAGATTAATAGAAGGGTAAGTCTGAACAGTCTTCCTAACTCAGATCCATATAGGAAAAGAAGTATACAATACGATTTAACCAAAATAGGATTCATCATTCCATTTTCATGAAGAAAACATTTCCTAAGTTCTTAAGAATTAAACTGAGTTTGAAGGTCCAAGGTCTAGAATCATGCTAAAACAATACATCAACACAATGTCAATAGAGCTATCCAGAAGTTCAAGTTGACAACAATAACTAAATATAGTAAACCAATACCCAAGGAGTTTTTCCCTTCTTAGCACCAAATGCCATAATTTCATAGGTTACCCAATGACCCAATAGAGTAGAAAATGAATTATCATTCCCTTACGGGCTTCCAAAATTAGGCTTCAAAAACAACTAAACAATTCCATAGAATAGTAGAAGTATACATTTTAGGATTTAAAAATAATAACCTGAAGAACTTAAACAAGTCCATGGAGACATTAAACCAATTTCCAAGAAAAACCCACAACAATTTATCTTTCCTTAATAATCACAGGGTCAGAAGTCTGCAATAGAAAGAATACAAACAAAACCTAGATTCACAATCACAGACAAGTGATAAGAAAATAGACACGTTCACCAATTTTGAGCATTCCATCAGTACTAAAAGAATATGTATAAGTAGGCATCACAGAATGTTATCTTCCTAAAGAATCATGTAAGATTCAATCAAAATTCAAGGTATTTAAAATAGTTTAATAACTGTATTTTTCCAACATAGAGGAAAAAAGATCATTTTAGAACAAGTTCCACAGATTAAAGCAAACCAAGCTACCTACAAGATTTAAACAGTTCAAACAAGATCACATACATTTTTTTTGACTTTGATCTCAAGCCCATGTAGAAATGATTAAATCATAACCCAACTATCCACACAAGAAAAACAAAAACCTAGATCATACTTTCCATCATTCAAACGAATTGAAAAAACATTCCCAATAAACAACACAAAAACCTCAAGTAGAGTAATCTTATCAACAAAACAAAACTAGTCTATTCCAAAGAGTAGAGTTGTTCTTATGAAACACTTAAGTAAAATAAAAAATATTAATGGATAGATCCTATCATGCCTGATAGCACTTTTCCTTCACTGATTCACAGAAGTATCCAAGCAGAGCCTCAATCCTCCTTTCAAATGTAAAAACCACACAAAAACTTCCTCTATCTCCTCCTTATAGTCTCACAATGTTGAACTCTTTCTTCCACACCATGCAAGGAAGAAAAAAACTCATGCATTGCCACATTGCATGCAAAAATCAAACTGGAGGTTTGAAAACAAAAACAACCACATGCAATTCTCTAGCTCCAAACCGAATGAATCGAACAAAACCAAACCCTCTATCTTCTTCCTAGGTGGTTTCACCAATTTCAAAAATTAAATGCATAGTAGGAATGTCAGTCCTTCCTATTTTCCACCACCACCATCTCCAAATTTGGAGTGGACTTATTTCAAACAAATACATGCATTCAAAACTTTGGTGAAAATGCCAACTCACCCTTCTAAATTTTCCAACTACCTTTCCCAAATTTGGCTGCAAAAAGAGATAAGGGCTTAATAAATTGCCTTTAATTCCTTGAATTCATTGCCTCCCACTTGCCTCTTTTCCCATGTCATTTCATAGGCCCCCTTAGGTTAGCCATTCCCTTAGTTAGGTTAGACACTAATTTAAGAATCAACATATGTCCATAGGTAAGTCCTTAGTCTTAGGTTAATTTAACCACTTAAAAATAAAATAACTTAGTAACTTAGGTTAAATTACCCTTTTAGAACTAGGTTACAAATCTAAGGAACATAGTGTAGTTAGGTCTCAATTCCCCTCTAAAAAACTTCATCATACCATAATAGAAAAAGAAGAACCAAATTGTTACTCAATTCAAATATGAATAAAAGGTCCATGGATAGGATCGTACATAACCTTTGCACATTCCAGTCTAGAACCCTTCCATTTGTTAAAATTGGACATCATGACAACAAGACAGAAAATTAGAATCATGGAATTGATCCAAGGTAATTTCATTTGAAACCCCATAAAAATTGAAACTCTCAAATTCATAATCCCTAGAAGTGAATTTATTTCGCTTAAAAGAGATGGATTGCTTCATTTTTAATTAAGAAAAAACACGACAAAATGTACCTATTCCCAACATATATCTTATTATCTTCTACGCAAATGTGATTTTCTAATTCATAAGAGTACACCATATTAAGACAAAATCACACACTGGTTTCGAGTACGTTAGACCGTAAGGAGTTATATGGGTGAGAGTTGATGGACCCATACATGGCCACTATGTGCGCAAGGAAACAAGCTTATTATCTGGTCCATGTAGACTCACATGGATGAACCATATTTTGATGTATGTGAGGAGTCTTATGTATTAAGGAAATTAAAGAAGGCACATGACCATAAATCCAATTCTTATTTCGATGAGCACATCATTAATGCCTTAGTCAAGGTATCTCGCTTTGAGGTGGCGTGGCAAATTATTGATAAGGCCACCACCATTAGAGGGTTGATGGAGGATAACAAGGTTAAAACTGTGGAGATAGAGAACCTAATGGTAGAGAAGTAAAGATAACGAACAAATAATGAGGCCTTTGTTATCATGGCAAAGGAGATGTGTGATTTCATTCTCAAAGTAGGGCCTCATCTAGAAACAAAGGTACCGAGAAGTTTCCTTCTACAATGCGTTATGTGTGCACTTTGGTTAAATTAATGCTAGAAGATGGACCATGTATAATTCATGCACCAAAATATGTTGAACAAGAAGAATAAAGATCAAGGGCCTCTGTGGTCAAAAAAATTCAACTTACAAGGCATTGTTCCAAAATTTGAAGGATGAGTTGAAGAAAGTAGACCAATCTTTGAATTTACTGTGTGACTCCGGAGGCGAGAAATAAGGAAGAGAACTCGGTTGAGGATAATGAAGTCCCGACGAAAATGAAGGATGATACTTTAGGGTGCACGAGAAAGATTGGCATTTGTGAAACAAAATCTCAAAGCCCTCGTAGTAGCCCAAGATCCACATAAGGAGAGAATAGATGAGATTGGGAAGCTCATAGGGCATAACATGGATCTTCTAGAAGGAATGATGTCTGTTATGGCCAATGTTGTCCACATTTTACAGAATGAGAAGGAAAAGATTACTCATAATGAATCGGAAGTTATCACCATAGACATTCCAAAGAAGACAAGGACCGCGCTAGATGACTAGCATACATTGGAGGATGAGATTAAAAGTTAATATCTAGATTTGATCCTCCTCGTTGAAGAATAGGAAGATGTAGAGTAAAGATCCATTCTTTTATACATTGATTATTTACATTCTTTCAATTCTTATTCTTTATTCTTTGGGAACATTAGAAAGAAGCCCCATTACCAGGATGGTAATGTACTTTAGTGTGGGGTAATATTGAGTAGACATAATATAGTCCTAAAGAGAAGAAAAACATAGGATTTTCGTGTGGGAACAAGGTGCATTTGAAGGCATGGAAGGATAGGAAAGGAAACACATGCCAAAACAAGTCAACTCAGGACTTAGTTGTTTTCATGGATACATGCTATGTTTAGAGATAGCATGTGGATCACACATCGAGATGGAGACTTGTGTGACACGTAAATGGTATTTTGGTGATGAGTGAATGATAAGTGTAATGCATGAGCTTGAGTTAATAATAGGATTACATTTTCAAGTTAACTATAAGATGTCTATTTGTGTGCATGTTATTATAAAGGTGCATGGCTATTATCAGCATCCAACCTATTTTGGGAAGTGCGTATCTGGTGAAGGGAAAGTCCCCACCCCTATAAATATGTAGTGAACTATGTAGTTTAGAGAGACTAAATGATTGTAGAGTTGTGTTGTTGGATCTAATGCGCACATAACTTATGGTTTTACTTTATAATGTAATAAGCTTCTATGTTTTACAATTTTTAATGTAATAGAGTATATTGGATGGATAATGGTGTTAAACATGACTATAATTGGTTCTTGTATGGTTGATCTTATTATATTTATTGTTTAATTCATGATTCTCTAATATCTAGATCTAGAATATGTTATGTGGAATTTGTATGTTTATTTATGGATCCGAATATATGCTTTATCTTCATCACATTAACATCCTACACAAGCAACTCTAAATAGGGATATGGAACCTTTGCACACTTTGGGCGATGTGTCAAAGACACACAGGTTTTATATAGCAAATTATATTCTGCATCACACAGTGATATTGAATATGAGGTATGTTACAAGGGAAGCACCATTCTAACTCATGTGCCAAATTGTTCGAATGGAACAAGTGCATGGCTTGCACTGTTTGGGTAGTAGAAGAAAAGGTGTGGGAGGAACAAATTTTAAAGGTAGATGTGCATTAGCATGCCATCTATCATTATGTTGGTTTTGTGCGTATATTTGGTTTCCATATTGATTCCACCTAGTCTAATTGCTTTGGTTATGCACTTGATTAGAATTACTTCTATAGGATTGTGCCTATTACTTCTCCAATGATATGATCTTATTGGACAAATTTCTAATCAAGATCTTTAAATCTTCATCTTCTTTCTATTGCACTAGAGAGTTAAACGTTGATGCAACCGTTGTGTGTTTTTCTCATGGATAGGAACAGGGAAACAAGTTTGGGGCACTTGTGAAATTTGTGGGAATAAGGGCATAGGTGGTCTAGGAGCTATATTTCCCACCTAAATAAGACTATTTTCTACCCTTACTTAATATTATAAATGGACGGTAAAGTCCTACCTCTCATGGATTGAATCATAACTAAGATGTCACTATTTATAACTTTTAGATAATACGTAAAATCATGTTGGGTTATAGGCCTTACCACAAGAGGGATTATGTCCCAAGTCTTCTAAAATTTGATGTTGAAATTAGTCATCTACTCATTGGGTGCCCTCTTGTTGTAGTTAGTTACTCCACCAAAGACAGGTGATCTAACTTATATTCAAAATAAGTGTAAAACGTTGTTCCCATATCATCCCGGTGGTGATAGATCCATTTCTTCAACCTCGGTACCATTGAAGTGTTTTACCTTTGAAAGTGGTTATAAGTAGCGTAACTACTACATCATCATGTGTGATCAGGTAGAGTGAACATGCGTTTGTTATATCTTGGATTTTCTCCTAAGGGGTGACTTGATTCTCACTAGTAAATTATGGAATACTTTTGAGCATGTCATTTGGCATATCATGTTGAATGGATAGAACTAGGGGACTTCGCGGTGAATTTGGAAAAGTTCCTCACAAAGAGGAGGTGGCTCATGTGCCATTGTAGGGTGCACAAATTTTTAGTTATGAGGAGGATTTGAATGGGCGCGGCATGCTTTGGAGATGAATATATGTGCATGGATCTTCTAAAATGAACTCTTCTTAGAGTTAACTTGAGGTAATCGAAACAATATTCAATTGGTACACTTTGTCTTGTATGCACTCTTCTCATGAAAGCTCCTCAGACTCTAAAACATAGGTCTCAGTAATTGTTGGGAGTTTCCAAATGTGTTGTCCAAAGGTTGAAATACTAATTCCACACACTAAAACTTAGCAATATGAAATTTAAGCTTTCAATGCTTATCCCATCGGGCATTCCATAAATTTTTGGTCATTCAAACGTGCACCCACATCTTAGATCTAGAAGAATTGAGTTTTTTGAGATAAAAATGGAACCATCTCTAAGTTATGGGACCTTGCGTGCTTGAATCAAATCTTCATAGAAGGCTAGTTCCTCTGTCTATTTATACTATTACTACTACTCCTAATTTTGGAATGAAAAACTAAGCTAACAATCCAAGGGACTAAAGATAAAAGGATAACATGAAAAGGAAACTACAAAAATAGGCGATAAAGCACAAAAAATAGGGATGAAAACCATCCATTCTAAGTGAAAATGAAAGGAAAAGGTGTGAGAGAAGTCTAGACACGTGTAGTACAAACTAGAATGAATTTACTAGATCAATTTCATGAAACACAACTAAAAATGGAGCTATAAGGTACATAAAGTGACATAGCAAGAATGTAATTTAAAAAAGGCAAGAATAAATAATACAAACATATTAGGATAGAGAATAGTCACAAAATAATGCTTTCATTACTTCCAAAGATGCACGAGCTATTCCATCGGTGAAAGAGGCCGATATCCACATGCACGAACCAGATCTAGAGGTCTACGACTCAGAATATAGAAATATGAAGCCCTTAGCAAAAATGCGTAAGGATCCAAAATGTCTAGCATTAACAAAGAGCTTAGTTCTTGCATTTATAGATGATTTGATGGAAGAAGAAGAGGAGATGGAGGGAAAAACCAATTTGAAATACAACCACTAACAAGAGGCATTAAATGCCTACAAATCTATCAAATGCACTTCCCTATGTCTATTTTGCATGTTGGAGAAGGAAGGAAGGAAGATCAGATCAAATATGGGTGGTTGGAGGAATCTGATCTACTCATCAAAGCCCAAAAATATGTTTTCCCATTTCTCACCTACCAATTCTGCCAAGAATTTAAATTTGAATATCTAGCATTTTAGCCTATGTCATCAACCATTGAATGAGACAAGGCATGCAAGGATCCGATCACTGACACAAAATTTATGGCTATCAAAATTTTTAGAGCCACCTTGGCATGTAAAACATGTGGTGCACATGGATTGGCTGAAAGGATGTCCAAATGTGCTAATCTTTTTTTTTTTTGCCACGTGTCGCTCATTGATTTGTTGTAAGGATTTGGTGCCCTGCTAATACACTTTGATTGGTAGCATGTGGCACACTCAAGAATGTCAAAGAATGAGGTGGCACATAGTGGCATAAAATAGGGTGCAAAGGCATGTGGGTGGAAGAATGAGGTGTGGGAGGATGACAGAATGAAATTACATGAAAAGGTTATGTGTGAAGGAAAAAAAGAATGAATGGATGAGAAAGATACATATGTCAATGGTGCAATAATTACATAATTATGTGTAAGGGCATGAAGAAGGGGCATGTGGGGATGCCATGGACTTAGTTATTTTGGAGCAAGTGCAAGGTGTGCATGTTCGGGATGAATGTAGTGTTTGAGAAGAAATTAGAAGCGCAGGGAGTACGCACAAGGGGAATATGGACAAAGAGGAAAAGGAAAAGGAAAATAAGGGAAGAAGGTATGAAAAGAAGAAATGTGCATGGTGTGTAAGGAATATGTAACCAAGGGAATGTGAGAAGTTAACAATTGAAGTGTGTGTAACCCCGCAATGTGAAACCATAGAGCTAAAATGTAGATATGGGTTATCCAAATAACTATGGGAGTTATTATGGATAAAAACCTGATAATGATGATGAGATATCTCATGAAGGATGATCCTAAGTGATGCAAGTGCATTGAATGGATGTTCAAAAGATTTGTAAATGTCTCAAGAATGATAAGGTGTGAGAAATGATGCACAGTCATAAGAAGGCTCAGTTTACATGCATCTAATTGAAGAATAGAAAGAAAGAACTTAGTTTTATATGTCAACAAATGACTTATGCTGGGTCACCCCATGAATCGCGGGTAACTTTCCCGATGTGAGGATTTTTCTACTTTTGGCATGATTTTGGATTTTTAAGAGTTAGTGTAACATTCCCATTTTAAGACTTTAGAAACAAGGGAAAAAAATTACATAATGTTCATTGTTCTAAATAAGCATTATTTAAAACAAACATTCCATGCCAATCAATCTCAAACAGATAACCATATGCAATTTGTAAATGACTCGGTGATCCACCGATCTATTCATTTCATAACTTGGTAATCTACTGATCTATTTATTTCATAACTCGGTGATCTACCGATCTATTTATGTTAACTTTAAGTATTGAATACTTATCGTATACTTCATATACTTGGTTTTCCTACCCTAAATTGGGTACTGAGTGATTTTTTTAAAGAACATATCTGAATATTTGTTACTAATATTCATCTGATATCACGTTTCTTTAAACTTGGTGACATAGGACAATATAACTAGTAGCTTGCAATACTTTGGCCAAATATTTTCAACATACTGATGTATGTCACTATTCCTAGATGACATACTCATCATTTTGGAATACATCCTTCACCTCACTCCTCTATTATCAAGAATGGTCTTTACTGACTACCGTCAATCCACTTGCCCAAGGTTTAACCCTAGCCTTGGTTAGAAACATAAATTATTATAGGAAGATGCTCACAATGACCTAGGGTATATGGGCATACTCGGTTGACCTAAGTCAACCGGATGTGCCAAGGTACCCTGAGCCCTTGGAAGCTACTTCCTATCCTAAATATGCCACTAACTTGACCTAGAGAGAAACTAATTTCAAGTCCTTATTTGTGTGTAGATCTAGATGATCAATGTAGAAGGGTGTTGCCACATGTCAACTGCATTGTTGTATTCTCGAGAAGACCCAAGTATTCTCAAAAGTATAGCCCTATAGTTGGCGTGTGCCAACATCCTACAGAAACTACCTCATCAAGATGTACATACCCCTAGGAGGTTATTAATAAATTATTAATTTGGATTAATACATTGGTTTTAGTAACCCTACTAAACCCTAATCCAACTCTCCTTAAGTTCTTATTCTATACTTGTATCAATTAAGTATTAAATAACTTCCTTTAACTCATGATTTCTTTTAATGTTCGTTTACATATTATAACAAGATTAACCAAAACAGACAGCAATAACGTAAGTTCCAAAATATTGTAATTTCACATTCAGGAATTTTAGCAACCACATAGGTCCAACCAAAGTAGACTTCATACTAAATTAAGTCCTATGAATTACAATCTTATCACCAATCCCTTTTGGTTTACATTCATTTAAGAGAGGAAGAGTCTTCCTCTAATGTTTAATTGTTAGGATTTATTATTCACAATATCCATAGTTCATACTGTATGTTCATTATGCATCACATTACTATGTTATATTGTTTAGATAATAAACATCATCTATTGCAACTTAACAAGTTGCATCATTATAAGGAAATCGAACTAGTTCCCTTTATCCATCTTATCAAAGATAACAAGATAAGCATAATATAATATGAATAATATCAACAAGATAGAACTTCCATCTCCTTCATAAAAGTATGAGATAAATTACACAACCAATGCAAATAAATCACAACTCGCAATTCATCATTATAACTTATAAATTTACAAGACTATGCACTTTAGGCATACTGCATAACAACAACCTTCATTCTATAAAGTATACAACTTTTATTTTTCAATACAACTAAAGAATGAATTAGAATTCTTCACAAAGAATCAAACTTATATCAACCAATGCATCATATAATTTTTTGCCTTCTTTTATCACTTACGATTTCCATCTACAAAAATTGCTAGCATGGGTTAGTTCAATGAACTGAGCATGATAAGCACTAAGCATTAAAACGAAGTGCATTCCACTAATTGTTTCATTAAAGCAACACTACTTTAATGAGATAATTAATATATCATACAATAAACATAAGTGATACCAAACAGAAAATAAGTACAATAATAAATCTAGATCCACTTTTAAGAGAAGAGCGAATATAATCCACAACATCTTCCTAAAAACTTAAAGTTCAATTGATCCTATCAATAAATTTTAAACAAACAATAGATCTTGCCATCCCATTATTTCATAATTCTATCCTAATATAATACAACATTTATCTTTTATATAAGACAAAAGAAGTGTTTACAACATGGTTCATTCTAGGATGATTCATCTAAATCTTAAGCAAGGAATAAGAAGAACCAATACGTACCATACCCAAACTCATAACATCCAAAAAGTAGATCAGGTTCATAACATGAATTATCTATTTCCTTTCCGGATAACAAACTTATAAATTCAACATTTAAGATATACCTCTAAACATAATTCCATAACAATCCAAGAAGGTATAGAAAATCAAAACAGTCTAACTGTAATTCTAATTCTACTTCTGCATATTAGAAGTTATCAATCAAAGATCTGAAACCAACGTTCATAATCAAAGTAGTCCCATAAAGGAGTTAATCTCTACTCGAGTTCACCCAATAAGATAGAGTACAAGAGACAAAACCTACTCCTATCCATCCAAGAAAAACAAGGCTTAGTCAAGAACAATCGATCCCATAAGTATTCATTCACTTATCAATAGAAACGAATTAGCCTATCTTTCTACATCATTACAACAAATGATTGGAACAAATTAGACAAACAAGACATAAAGAAATCACCATCTCGTAAGATAATTGAGTGCAAAGAAGTTCAATTGATGAGCTTATCCAAAAGACAGAGAAAAGGAAACTCTATAGGAAAGGTCCAATAATCAATCATTTCATTAAACTAAACAAATGAATTTCTAGTTTCAAAACAAATCATAATGATAAACATATTACAATCCCAAAAATAGCATTTTGTTCCCAAGAGAATATATATATTTTATCTCTTTAAAAGAATCCCAAAGACTCATTCATCGTACTCGAATGGAATAGAATCCCAAATTGGTAAACCGACAAGTTCGTAATCATCTGTTGTATATATCTTTCCCCAAGTAGATATAGACAAGCAGAAGAATATAGAAATCAAAGAAGCTCAAATCCCTGACATTTATTGACCTTGGCACACAGAAGAGGTGCATGACAATGAGTGTCGATAGGGTAAAGGATGCACCCTTGGCACACAGAAGAGGCACATGACAATGAGTGTCGACAGGGTAAAGGATGCACCCTTGGCGCACAGAAGAGGTGCATGACAATGGATGTCGACAGGGTAAAGGATGCGCCCTTGGTGCACGGAAATGGTGCATGACACAGAGTGTCAATAGGGAAAAATTTGCACCTTGGCACACGTAAGAGGATGTTGACACACACACGGATGCACCTATGGCGCACCTTCAGGAGGTGCAACATTTTGAGCGTTGACAGGAAGCAGACCCTGGGGCAGATATTCAGACGGCCATAACTTTTGACTGGGAGCTCGATTCATGCAAGGTTGGAATTTTTGGAAATATTACAAGGTCCTCTATCCAACTACAACTAGATATCTTTAATTGGGTGAGAAAAAATTCTTAAAAATGCAAAATATAGTTCGCCACTTTTGGGTTCGCTGGGGTTCTCACCTACCATCATTATGAGATGAGTTAAGTGCATTCTGGAGGTGGTTGGGGTAGATTTCGAATTCCTCTCTTCTCCCTCTCTTTTTCCTCCTATAAATTGTAAGGAGGGGCTTCTTTCTAAAGGTTGGACATTTTCTGTTTGCCCCTCCCTTCTTCTCTTTGGCAGGTGAACTTGTGGAGTTAAAACCTCCCATTTGAAACTGTAATGCAACCTTGCCTCTTGGCATTTTGTAGTGTGTTGTATCAATCTTTGGAGAAAATTAATGCATGTCTGTGGATGATTCTCAACCCTCTCTGTATTCATTTGCATCCCCCTAATATTTCACTGTGAATCCGGCTTTATCTGGCATGATCTTGCATTGCATTTTAATGGTCTGTGTTTATTTGGCAAGACAGGTGTTCTTCATTCCTCGGTGCATCACCTTTGTAGTTTAGGTTTTATTTTATGCATTTTCTTACCCTGTCTCCTTGGCAAGTTAGATTAGGTTTTTTGTAAACCCTCTACATTTTCTACGTGTACATCTAAACAAAGGAATAGGAACCGGCCTTCATCCTGGAGAGCTTTTCCGTTTTTGTAATGTCCCACACTTGGGAAAAGCTCCATGTTATGCAATCATACCGAGAGAGCCTCAACCCATCGTGTTGTAGACATTCGGGGTGCTGCGATTCGACATCAACATTATCCATGAACTCAAGACTGAAGACTCACAAATGCTTCACCACTTAATATGAAGAGTAAGTAGTTCGTGATTCAAAAGAACTAAACACAAAACAATTGAACGGAGAAAGTATCCTTCCCATATAAATTCAGTGTCCAAGGGTAATAACTCAACCTTCCACTGAGACCCAAAATTATTTTAAAGAATCAGAAGAGAGAACAAGAACCCAAAAACGTCTAAGTCAGAAGATGTCTCAATCCTATCTCAAAGAAACAAAACAGAAATCCAAAACAAACTTCCACAACCACAAAATTGTGACAGATGTGACTTAGTTTCAAACAGAACAGTCAAAAATAGAAGTTCCACATTCTTTTAAACAAGACATTTCTAGTTCCAAATCTCGAAGAGATTTCAAATGACTCAATCAAGCTATCACCCAATTTTCTAGTGAGTAAGTTGCTCAATAAAATAATTATAAGCTTAAACTTTTATTACAAGTGAAACCCAACACTAAAATACCATAACAAAATCGAATACATCGATCCAAATAAAATCTCATAACACTCCAGTGTCCAATAAGAGTACAATGTCGAACACAAGCTTTCACACAAAAGTTCAGAACTTCACAAGTAATTAAAATACGAATACAGTGCCAAATACGATCTTGAAGCAACTGTTCAGCATTGCATAAGTTTCCAAACATCGGTTCATAACAATACAAAGCTCCAACACAAGTTTTAAATCAAAACACAAAGCCCAAAGACAAGATCAAATGGAACTCAAGGTTCCCCTAAATTTCATAATCCTATATTACAATGAAGATTAGTTTAAAGAAAAACAACCTTGAATAAAAGTTCCAAAATGAAAATAGAGCTACAAAAACAAGTTTTGCATACAAGCTTTACATGCATGTTGTCATAGAACTTGCACAGAGAGAAAGTTTCCAAAACAACATTATTTTTGCCATGGATTCAAATCCAAACATCACAAAGATTCATTAAACCCAGCAAGAAAATAACCAGTCAAACATGAAAACATGAATCTCATGAGAGCAGAGTTGTTCTAATGAATCATTTAGAAGAAAGCAAAGAATCTTAATGGTTAGAGCCTATCATGCCTGATAGTGCTTTTACTAAATTGAAGGAGACTTCCAGCCAAGCTTCCAACTCTTTTTCTCCTCCATGAAAGATCAACAATCAAACATCTTTTCTTCCTATGCCTCATATACTTTTGTAGACACCTAAAATTGATTATCCAATTTGGTGTCCCTCGTGCACATTTGCTCTCTCAAGTAACTAGGGGCACGTTTATATCACTACTATCCCCTTGGGATATTATTTGATTTTTGATTTAAACACCTATCCTAAGTTTAATTCACCCCATTATGTTTTACCCGTGAGTAATTAAATATTAACTATTTAATTACACCTCTTCACATGTATCCTAACCACTTATCTACCCCATATTTATCCTATCCATGTATCACCCCTAATTCTCCTCCTCCCAAAGCGGGATATTTCCTGTATTTGAGGTGGAGGGATAACTCTTATCTTTCCAGAAATCGTTCATTTTGGCCGTCTCGAGTCTCTGCTTCCGTGATCGGCGTCGACCGGTACTCGGTTGACACCGATTTTTCGGAGTGGCACCGATTATAAATGGAAGCCCAGAACTCAGTTCTGGGAGGACACGAGGATGAAAAAATCAGAGAGAGAGAGAGAGAGACAGATCGTGACACAGAGACGCAGATTGTAAGAGAGAGAACGAGAGATCTTTTAGCATCAAGTGTGAACATTATCTATCGAATGAGAGCGGATCTTGTCCGAATCAATCCCTGAGAGGAGCACCGTTACTCTGCTCTTATCACATCAACATCTCACGTCTCCATTGATTTTCTGGTGACTCTTTTCCTGCACCCAGCATGGGTGGAGTCTTGCTAGTATCTCTCCGGCTTCCGCAGATCTAGCAGACGTTGATGATCTGGCCTTCACTTTCCGATTTCCAAATCTTATCGCACTTTATCTCAGATCAACATCGATCTATATCAGTCGACACCGATCTGCATCAGTTGAATTTGATTTTAAACAGTCGATGCCGACTCTACCTAATCGACGCCGATCTCCCTGCAGACAGGTAGAAAGACGCAGGTAACACAAATCCAGCTTTTTTTTTCATAGTTCCCTATTTTCTGTTGCTATCTACCTGCTATTTAGATTCTGTTTATTACTTTGATCAGAAAATATATTCTTGTACGTACATCTTTTATCATGTATACTTCTTTAATTAATTGAAAACGTGGGCTGACATCCGCCGAGGGAGCCTATCACTTCCCGGATCCGCTTCTCGAGCAGTCCACCTAAATATCTTTTAACGTAGTCTTTTTCTGTCAAGCATCAGTGTCTCGCAGGTTACTTGGATCTACTATGCATAATTTCTCGTGTGTGCCCATCTTATCTACATCGACTTCCTATTCCATCTACATCTTTGGATCTTGTCCATCGTATCAATTTCATTGGAGTTTTTCAGGGTTTTTGTGTTTAGTTTGGTGCATTAACTTGGACAGATAACAAGCACAAAATTATTGATCTAAAACTTTCCTTCGATCAAATTAGACCGTAGAAACCAAAAATAGCTTTGAAGTGAAGGTCAAACTGCTGGTTCGAAGAACCAAATAGCTCCATGCAGAGAAAAATTCACAATGCATGTAAAACCAAATAACCTCCTACAAACTTTCCTTCTAAGTTTCCAAGATGGTTTACACACAAAGAACAAGGCCCATTAATGTCATTAATGCCATTAATTCCAAATTTCCCACTTATCTTTCCTTGCCACCACCTCCTAAATCTGGAGAATGCCAATTCCATCCAAAAATACAATTCCATCTTTAGTGGAGCTTCCACATATGCCTCCACTAAAGTTAACTATCCTCTACCAAAAATAGCAGTTCCACTATCCATAAAACCCTATCAACTCACTTAAATTCCATTGGAACCATTTCCTTAGAGACATGCGACCCCTTAGGTTCCCTTTTAATAGTTTAGGATGGATCCCCTAAAACTTAGGTTAGTCTAGCAATAACCAACTTAGGTATTAAAACATTTTCCAATAGTAATTCCCACCTTAGGTTAGATTCAATTCATAACCATTTAGTATTAGGTATTAATTAAAAATATTCTAACATTACTTTAGTAATCCTTCCCTTATTCATTTAGCACAATTCTTAGGTTAGGACACCAACCCAACAAAATAGAATAAGAGGCTTAGGTTAGAATAAAATCCAAATGAGTAAACGTAGCTAGAACATAGGTGTTCTTACCTAGCTTAGGATACTGTTAGGATAATCCTTAGGTTTTAGGACTCTGAAATCCTCCTCTGTCGTGAATTGAATTTTTCTTACGTCCTTAATGTCCTACCAAGATCAATCACCAAAGACCCGAGCACAAACATACAACTGAAACAAAAACACATTCACATAAGACCAAAGAATTTGTAACATAAAAATTTCAGTCTTCTATGTCCCTCAAACTACTGAATGTCAATTTACCATTTAGTCTAAGAAGAAGATTTGAAACATTCCTTGGATCACTGAAATTGATCCAAGGATGAGTCAGAAGAAGGAATAAGTCTACAACTCTTAAAGCCAGATTGCAACTCACCTTTCCAAAGTGAAAATGAATTCTTGATAACCATACTATTTTATTCTAATGATTTTTAAGAATAGAAATGATTTATCCTTATCAAGCATGATCTTCAACAATCAAAAGAACACATCTTTATCTAGAAAATCACATGTCAACACTTGAAATGCAAAAGAGGAATATAACAGTTGTCGAGGGTGTTACAGGTTGGTTGGATGCTTTATAGGTGGGAAGAGGATGGGATATGGGTAGTTAAGGTATAAAAATATATGGGAGAAAATCTTAGAAAAGAAAGGGGATGGATTTAGGATAAATGCATCCTAAATAAAAGGTAGTAGGTTAGGGAAAGGTAATGGGTATTAATTAATATGAATAAAGTTTAATATGGATGGGATAATTGGGTGTGTAAGATATTTAAATGATTAATTAATTAATTGATGGGAATTGAATGGGAGTTTAATTAAATAAAGGGGATGAAATAAATAAATATGTGCACGTGGGAAATTAGAGGTATAGACACCAAATTTACATGTCTACATTTTACCCCTTTTTGTTGAGTGGTTTGTATTAGCAAGCCATGAGACAAAAACGATGAGATTTAGTGGAAAACAAAAGGATTGATGATGAGCTCCCCCTCAAATGGGGGATCAATGATGTCAAGGGAAATTGATGACACATTTAAAAATGGTAGATGATAAAGGATAGATGGGTTAAAAAATGGTGAAATTATTACCAAGGCAAGATACCCCAAGCAAAAAGGATCACAATATCGAGAAAAATTATCACGGTGACTCCAATATCACATCATAGAGGAAAATTGTGGTCTCAATGGAGATAGGCTACAATGTTCTATGGACTAGTGAGTGGGTGAATATCATTACAGTATGAATGCAAGCACAGGATGACCAATGATTTATAGAGTCATTAAAATATGCACAACTATATGTGAAAAGGTATGCAAAATCCTTCATACACAAGGAATCAAGAAAATAGGTATGCATCCACAAGGGACAAGGATGAAAGGTATGGTGCCCAAAGGACACAAAAAAAAATTCGAGGCGGTAAAATGAATGAGTGATGAAACAATATGCCCCAAAAGGGGAAAGTATGGCTGCAAAGGAAAAAGGGAACAAAATATTCCCCAAGTGGGGAAATTATGGTCACAAAGGTGGACTTAGAACTAGAATATGGTGCCCCCAAGAAGGGCACAAATATGGCCACAAGGGTGGACTTGATATGAAGAATGTAATTCCCAAAGGGGAAAATGAATATGGCCTCAAAGGAGGAATTCGTGTGTGGATTAGATAGGATTGTGAATTAAAAATTCCCAAAAGAGGAGTGATTATGGCCACAAAATGGGAATTAGGGGGTATGATAGGATTAAAATTCCTAAAGGAAAAAGATATGGCCATGGATGTGGACTTAGAAAGTATGTATGCCCGAAGGAGGAATAGTTTGAATGTTGGATCAAAATTCTCGGGAGGGAAAATGATTATGGCCATAAATGTGGACTAAAAGGTAAAAATAGATGAATCCCTAGGAAAGGAAGTAGGGAAGGGGGGAAAATCCCAAAAATAATTATTACTAAGGGGAGTTAATAACGACTATTTCCAATCGACGGTGACCCAAAGGAGTTGTGAAACATAAATTTGGTGGCTATATAAGCTGAGGGTCTACTAATGATGCTCATTTTCATGTGTTAAGATGATGGGAAAGAGTAGAGTGATTAAAGGGAGAGATGAGAGATGGAGACATTCGAGAGCTACGAAGAAGCACAAGAGGTTGCGAAGGATGGTGAGAAACAAAACCCACTCTAGAATTTAATTAAATTTATTATTTTATTTATTTTTTACATTTTTTTACAAAAATGGATAACACCGAGGCGGTTTTTGGTGACATAGGTGGGTCAATGTTGACCCAACCCTAAGGCACATTGACTAACCCCAAAATGCATCGACCCAACTTGGGTCACGTTGATCAAGGTTAGATTAGATAAGTTAAGGTTAGATTGAATTTTGGATGAAATTTAATGTATTTTGGATGGATTTTGGATTAGGGATCTAATGGATGTCTATTTTATTTTTCTTGCAGACAAAGAGACCATGTACACGAGAGATCAAGTGCATTCTCTGTCTGAAGTAGATTAGAGGAGATGTGACATATGTTGAGTGGGGTCACTTGGTAGTAGTGGGGTTAGGTGGATTAAAATATTATCAGAGGATCCCATGGGATGTGTAGCTTATGATTACTCTAGTGGAGTAGTGGGATAGGTAGACAGGGACATTTTGGTTCAAGACTGGGAAGATGACCATCACCCTAGAGGATAAGTATCGGATCCTCAGGTTACCAATACATGAGGAGTAGATAGTTCCCATTACAAGTGAGGAGATATTAGTAGTGTTGATTTAGCTATTTTGAGTTGATGCACCCCCATCATATTTTCTTCAATGAATTTTGCATATGAGTTGAGATATGAGGCTGGGCTACTATGCAGGTGTTTGATCTACATGGTGATGATGGTTGTGTCATTCTATTCTTTTCCAAACTCTTGTGGGGCTCGATTTCCATGGGCATTAGTCAATGTAGTAGTAGACACTTTGGATCACTAGACAATGTTTTTATTGGGGACCGTAGTGCCCACTTCCCTTTGACACCTTTTGATGCTTATGTTGATATTGTTGATTTCATTATAGACATTACTATGTTTTGATTTAGTATGTTGTTAGACATTGGATTATGGATTATTGCAGATTTTGATTTGATTATGATGCATGATGATCACTAGAGACACCTTATATGAAGATGATGATATATTATTTGACATGGATGTTTTATGGATATTGCTTAGACATGTGATTTTGGATATTATGAATAGATCTAGAAAATGGATATTTTAAGATACTGATATAGTTATGGATTAAAAATACAAATGATGTAGTTGTTACTTTGATATTGTTGTGATTCATTATATAGTTGATTTAGTGATTCTATTTGTATCATATTGGATGTTTTGATATGGCCATGAGGCTGAAGGAGGTATTTGTATTTTACAGTTAAAAATATCACAACAAAACATCGAGGGATCGGAGACCAACCAAAATGGAATTCTAGGTGAATTCAACACGGTCACCATGGCAACTTGTTTTATTGTGTTGTGTGTTGGTTTGGTTAGAGATTCCCATGGGGGAATCATCTTTATATGTGACCATGGGTTGTGTATTTTTGTTGTTATGGTTAATGTTTATTTATTGTTGTAAGTATTTTATTTGTAATGTGTTCTCTTCTTTTAATTAATTAATTGTGATAGATTAATGTGAGGAGATCATATGTTTAAAATTTAAATAAATTAAATTGGGATATGGAAAGTAATTATTAGAGTTGTTGGCTGTTTGTAATTAATTTTTAAGGGATGTGTAAGATGTGTAAGAGCTTGTGTAAGTCAGATTTTGGAGTAAGAGATACTCCACCTCCATGAAAATTCGAATTTGACCTTGGGGGCTGTTTTTGGAGGCTTGTGGGACAAGTAAAACTTGTCCCATGCCTCTAAATTTATGTTACCAACCATACTTATGGTTGGGGAAGTGATTGTGACTTTTTATAATGCATTTTATTCATCTTGTGCATGTTTTTAATTGCACTTTCTTACATTTTAATTTAATGGTTGTCCCTTGAGGTGTGGGTTGTTTTGGAGTGTGCAAGTAACTTGTCATTCTTCACCCACCTCTTTATTAAACCTTGGAGTTTGGATTTGTCTTTTGTGTTGATTTGAGAGGATGTGTGATGTGGCATCCTACATGGATCCACATCATCCTCTTCTTTCCCCCTTCTATATATTTCAAACTCTCTTCTTGTTTTGGGGTTGTTGAACCTTTTTGCATTCTTCCTTGGGGGTGCATTTTCTTATGGGAGCTCTGGTTTTTGAAGAAATTTTTGGAGATAGCTTTGCATGCTTGGGAGCTTGTTATTTGAGGATATTTTTAGCATTTGTAGCTGGCTGATTGGAGACTAAATAACCATGGAGAGGTAGGAATTTAACTCTCTTTTATTGTTATTATTTCCTTGTTGTGTTGTGTGGAAAATGCATGCCTTGTTTTATTTGTTGCTTGGTTGGGTAGACTGCCTTAGGGAAGGTGTAGGAGAAGGCTATGGGGAATTCTTGTGGGGGCATAAGGAATGCCATTGGCATCAAAATTTTGTGGAGGGAGTTTGGGTTTGGGATCCACCATGGAAAATAAATAGCTTGCATTTCTTACTTTGTGGGGGCATAAGGAAATCTGTGGGGGGCATAAGGAGGGATTTGTGGGGGGTCATAAGGAAATGTGTGTGATGAGTTACTTAGCGGTTTCATTTGGTGGATGCCCAATTCCCAATTGGGAGGCATAAGTAGCTTCCCCCATATGCCTTGCTCCTTTGGCTTGCATGATCAAGCCTGAGTTCTGCTTTGAAATGTTTCTAAATGCAGTTGTGAACTGTTGTTTGTTTTGTGTTGCTTTGTGTTTCAAAAGAAATGTGTATGTGAAAGAATGTTGTGTTGTGGAAGCCAGTTGTTGCCATGGTTGAATTGCATCTTTTATTGTATCTTGGTTGGGGCTCGGGGCCAATGATGAAGGAAGGCTTCTCCTTTCATTAGATGTCTTGGTTGGGTGGAGAGCGTTGCCTTTCCCCCTCTTTTTGATAAATTTGGAGAAAAAAGAATAAATGGAGCATGTTGCTATTTTGAAGCCAAGAAATGTGCAGTTTGACAGTCCCTCCTTGTGAGCAAGTTTATTGTATTCCTTCCCACTTTGAAGTGGATGAATTGTATAATTATTTGTAATGAGAAGTTTCTTGTATTGATGAGGAAAGTTTGAAAGTGAAATGTGTAATGTAAAGAGTTATGTTCCCTTCTCTGTTTTAAAAAGGAATGTGAAAGAGTGTTGTAAAATTTATAAACTATATTTGAAACCAAATGGAAAAGAGAAATTGTAAAGTTGTATTGGAAATGAATAAAGGATTGCATTAGTTCTCAAAATTGTATTGTGTATTGGATTTGATTTTTGTTAAAGATTGAAATCTCTGTTGAAAAGAAGAATGCGTAGGAAGGAAGTATATTGTTTTTGCATCCTTGGAATTATATTAAAAATTGAAATCAAAATTTGTAATGTTAACTTGGGAATGAATTGTTAGAATCAACTGAATGTATTAGACTATATTAGAAATAAGTTGTTACATTTAAATGATGAAATTGATAAATAGATCCTTTAAATATTTGATCACTAGCATTGTAAATTCTAAAACTGGTAAATTTATACAAAATGCACAGTTTGGACCAGCACTTAACAATCAACTTGGGAACCTTAAAATTTTACATGATACATTAGAAATGAACTTAATTTGACAAAGAAATCTCAAGAAAACAACTTAACCATTGCTAATTTGAAAACAATCCCTCTAACAATCGTTTTTCTGTCATTTGTTGGAAAAATACAAGTTTGAATCAATTGGACAAATCAAATTTCTAAAAACACTCTAAACCCTCCCTAGATCAATTCTCCATGTTTGTTTGACATGTTGAGTGAAGGAGGAAACCAAATTTAATCAAAAATGAAAGTTGGAAATTACCAGCTTGCAAATTAAAAGCTGCAGATCATTTTTGTAAAATTTAACTATTAAACTTCATCAAAAAGTAAATTTTATGTTTTTTGTGCAAAGAGGGCATCGAGATCTTTCTGAAAAGTCCTCGTTTTCCCAAATCTGAGCTTCCTATCAAAAGTTATGGCCATTTGAAGTTTTACTTCAATTTGGCCTTCAAAGAAAAATAATAATAATAATAATAATAAATCTAACTGTTGAACTTTAATTTTGACTTTGGAAAAATTTCCAAAAAAATCCATGGCCCCCACCATCCCGCAACCAATCAAGACTTGCCACATGGCACTTCGAGGGGTGGACCAAATTTAAACTTATCTTTCTTAAAATTTTACCTTGGGAAAATTTTCCTATTTTTCCCACATTCTCACCGGCCTGCAGCCAATCAGATGCTAACACGTGGCATGGTGGAGGGGAAACCCTTTTGAATTTAAAATTTTAGGTTTTTGGACCTTGGGAAAATTTTCCAATTTTTCCCCGCATCCCCACCGCCCACATACAATCGAGAGGGCACCATGTGTCCTCTTGGAGCTACAGCGGAGGCGCGGTTTCTTTTCAACCCTTGACCCTTTGAAAATTTGGGGAAAATTTTCATTTTTGCCCCGCCGGCCCGTAGCCAATGAGAAGGTGCCACGTGGCACCTTGGGGTGGCAACGGGGGAGGAGTACCCTTTGTTCCTTTGAGTTTTGGCCTTGGGAAAAAAATTTAAAAATTCCCCATGGCCCTACATCATTGCCCCCACCTCAGGCTTTTCTTCTTTCGTGGGCACGTGCATCCCCTTCTTCCTTTTGTCATCTGTCAGCGTAATTGCACAAAATCCTCCCGCCACTCTGCCCTTCCCTCCCCCTCTCCCGCTTTGTGCCAGGACTTGACACGTGTCCACCAGGGACCCGCGGAGGCATGAAAGAACTTATGCCTTTATGTTGCATGATGGGAAAATTTTTCCAAACCACCCCGCGACCCGCCAACCCGCCAAAGGGGATTTCACCCCGCATGACATGTGTCCCCCTAGGGGAAAATTTGACCTAAAAACTCCACCCACTCATATATGGAGTTCTGTAAGGAGTTAGGAGGACTTATTTATATCACCGGAAAGGTGAGAAAATTTCCTATCTAATGGGAATGGTTTAGGGAAATTTTGGAAGCATTAAGTATGAGAAAAATCTTGTTGAAACTCTGAGGCTGCATGAGAGCAGACATGGGGGTAAATTACTCCCTGAACCTAACTAAAACATCTAACCCTAAAATTGGAACCTTGTGAACTTGATATTAGTTAATAAAGGAAATGTGTGATTTGGTAAAATTGGTTTTGTTCTAGAACCTGCCAGTGGCAATGGTTGTCTTGCAACTTGGTTGTGGACACTTCTAATCAAAAAAAATTATTCCATAATTTTTGGCTAACCTTAGGTTATTTCTTTGGTGTCAAGTGGTTGTTTAATTGGGAACTATAGGGATCACTTTGTTTGCTCAAGTTTACAATGAGCTTTCAATGTACATAGCAGGGAATATTTTAGGATTATATATGAGTTTCTTATTGTACTACTAGGTGTATGAGCATATAGCGTGATTTGGCCACCGTGGGCTTTATGGATTGCATGAGACCACATTCGGTTAGAGGTAGGATTTTTGAGATGAAGTGTTGGGTAGACCACATTCTTTTTGTTGATCGTGCCTTCAAAGTGAAAAGAGTGAGAGGAGGGTGGGTTGGTATATGGATCGACTTATAAAGTTGGATGTCAAGCGGATTACGTGGTAGTCAGATCGGGATTTCCTGCATGGCATGTTGTATACGTGGAGTTAGTGGGGATGAGGAGGATGAGGTGGGTGTAGGGGAGATGGTCGAAGTTGATCAAGGACATTCGGTTTGAAAGAGTGTGACAATAGTTTGGGGCTGTCCAGACTATACCATATGGTCCTATCTTGTACAGGAGGGAGGATTTAGATAGGAGCAACTAAGTCTCCTCATGGCTGATCCAGGTGGAGGAGGAGGAAGTGTCATGGGATGATGATGATGATGATGGAGTTTAGGTTGGGTTTTTTTATTAGATGGCTTTTATTTAGGTAGTTAGAGTGGCTATAGAGAGAGGATATGAGGAGGAGAAGATGGATATTGAGGTAGAGGCAGCTCCTGAGGAGGCAAAGATGGTGGAGTAGGAAATTCTAAAATTGTGTCACACTTGCATGCTTTGAGTTAGTTTAGATGAGAGTGGAGAGAGACACAAGTCTACAATAACGGGAAGTAATCACTCGGAGAGGGACCGAGTTATTCAAGAGAGAGACCACTGTTCACAATAGAGGGAGGACTACAAGACTTGTTTTGGTAATTTGATTACTATTTTCGTGATGAAGTCAATTAGTGGTGTACAGAAGCTCCACAAGGTTCGAGTATAGGTAGCACCTCCCGGCATGATTTCCATAGATAGATACGGGGTTATAAGCAGAGGCTATAATTATGAGGGGATATTGTTCAAGAAGTTACCAAAGGAACTATGTTACTATGAATACTTACAAAGGATAGTAGGAGTGGTAGGGTTTTTAGGAGCATGGCGAGTGTGGTACGTCCACATCGAGTAGAGGAGGCCACGAGGGTGGCGGGATGCACAAGGATATAGTGGTGTACCTACCCTAGAGGGAGAGGACTTGAGAGCCTCAAATATACACTTCACATTTTTATAGCATCTCTACTTTGAGAGAGCCCCATTAGAGGGCAGTGATGTATTGATACACATTTTGATTTATATATGATATATGGTTTTATCATGGATTATTATGTGTTCATTATGTGATATGATGAATTTAATTCGATGTGATGATGATTTTAGATTACATGTCATGATTATGGCTTTTATATTATATGTGATGGTGATTTTAGATTATATGTTTGTTTTATATTTTATGATGATGATGATGATGAAATAAATGTATGATTAGATGGTTAATTTTGGATGTGCACATGTATGAATAGAATGATGATATAAATGTGTGATGTGTTAATGAGGATTATGACCATATGTTTTATGTTTGAATTTTATCATGATGATTAGGATGTATATGGATAAGATGTGATGAAAAAAAAATGATAATGGATTTTATTAATGATGAATATGAGTAACAAGATAAATGTGTTTTATGATAGATAGATAACATATAGACAATTGAGATAAATAAAGATATGATAAAAGAAAAATGTGATAGGATTAGGATGAAATGAAACAAAATGGTGGTGACCTACACCAAATTATATCAAGGAACGTAAAAGGAAAATATTCCTCTAACTATATTGGAGGTAAACAAAAAGGGGATCCATGTAACACAAGGCACATGCAACCAAAACAACTGCTAGTATATAACTAGTGATAGTTATTCATATAAAATATCATGAGGAGTATGGATGAATTGAACTCATACACCAAATATTGACATGACAAAGGAATTTTAGATGTACTTGTAAAGGAGAAGAGGGTTCTCCAAAAGTGGTATTCCTTAAAACTATGCCCCAACTTTGGGAAGGGAAAGAGCAAACCGATCAATACAAGAAGTTTGCTAGAAGAAAACTAATGAATGTGGAAAGCTTTCTTAGGATGCTAATAAAATTAAATTCGATCAATGTAGAAAGCCTTCAAATTTCATAAGGAGTATCCATCCTACGAGGGTATGGTATACATTATACAATATATAGATGGAATAAATAATATGATAGTCATCCTTTAAGGGATTGGTCTATTTATTTTGATTTTCTTTTGACTTTGATTTTGATTTACATTTTATTTTTCTTTTACATGAACAACTGTCTTTCGATGGATTAGATTGTTTTTATAACTTTGATCTTTTTATAAGAGCATACATGATGTTTTTTTTTAATTTCGATGGGGAGAGTTGGGACGAGTTAAGTATACCACTTACAAGGGGATAAATAATGTACAAGAGACACCCCTAGATCCTTTATATGGTTCCAATAGGTGAATAAGAGGGTGATGGATGTGATGATCATGGAGTTCTCACCAAAAAGGAGAACCTATCCATAAGGAATATGTTATGGGTAGAGTCATGGTGCCCATATTTAAGGTCACATCTAGGAAGTGACGAAAGACAACATAATTCCAAATCATCACACAAAGAAATGGAAGAGGCTAAGATGGAATAATGATCTAAGGATAAGACTAAGGGCACATTGGTATATTTGCTAATAATATAATGGTCACAAGTGTAGTGCATTAAGAGGTTCCACTTCTGGTATACTATCAAGGGAGGCCAAATGATAGGCTCCCGACCCATACTTATGCGTGATAAGATATGGTCCAATCTAGCTAGGGGAAAACTTCCCATGTTTTCTCCTTTCTAGAGTAGTGACATTATGATTTAGTTGTGAGGTTTCCAACATTAATGTTGCATCGAAAATATGGGGCGAGATGAACAAGAAAAAGTACGAGCAAGTGTTTCCCATTAAAGAATCAAATGGTCCCCTAGAGAGAGACAAGATAAACTAGAAACAGATGAGATGAGTTAAATAAATATCATGAAATAAGCACCACCATGGTGTATTTTAGAAAAATCCATGGTGCTTCAAGGGAAGCACAAATATGGCCACAAAAGTGGTCATAGGAAGAGGAGATGAAAGTATGATCAAATAAACTAATATGGATGAGATAAGATGATGTTAAATGTGGAAGGGAACTAATCCATGAATAGTCAGATCCTAGAAAGAAGTCCCTCGAGTGTAGGAGGATGGATTGATGAAGACAAGAAGAAGGATGCAAGGATGTCAATAAGGAGAAGAATCTGTTCCTCCAAAATGGCTGGATAGGATGTCAATTAATAATGGATCATAGAGGTGGTGCAGTGAGGTGAACAGTATCGATGAACAAGGGAGGACCCTCATCAAGAAGAGTGATAGGAGATGATGTAGATGGGTGAAGAGACCCAAGAATTTGAATGGATGGAGATGCGGTAAAAGGATTTAGATGGGCTATGGATGAAGTAGTAGATGGAGAAGGAGACTTGTCAAGGAGGTCCTTTCTCTCAATAAGATCGTGAATGATAGTCTAAAGGGCCTTACAATGCTCAGTGTCATGACCCAGAGTACGATGATAGGCATAAATGTAGTATGGATCAAACCATGAGGATTGTGGATGGTTCAAGTAAAAGGCCCTAATAGGTGGGAGTGTGATGGTAGAAGTCTAAAGTAGATGTTGGAGGACCTCTACATATGATTCTATGTATGCACCAGGATAGGTTTTGTGAGATGGTGTGGATGGCAAGGATGAAGGTGGATTACTCCAAGGTCTGAATGGTCTAAAAGAGGACACAATGGTGGATGATTTAGGCTTGGATGGTTGGATAGGTGGAGGTTTTTTTATTAAGGAGTTTTTCCTAAGAAAGAATTAGATGGTTTGGACTTAGATTGATTGATTGATCATGATGGAGGAGGTGGCCCTAAGATAGAGGGATGTGGCCCTAGAATGGATGATGTTAATTTTGTCTTGGTTGGGGGAATGTCGATCTTTCTATGGGGATGCACAAGAGATTGTTATGGAAGAGTGATAATGTTTTTGGATTTGGATTGTTAAATATTTTCCTTGGCAAGGATGATAATGATTTCCACTAGCAGATCCAAAGATGGGGTTATGGCTAATGGAGGAAGTAATTTTTGCATGATTTTTTTAAAGAAATCAGGGATTGGCTTAGTATAAGAGGATTAATAGTTTCAATAAGACATGAGGGTAACCTATAGCTATGGAAAGTTTAAGTTCTCTCCAACATTCTTCGAATGATGAAGGCGGGGTGGAAGAAGAGGTGGATAATGGAGATGTGATCACGATGGTCAATGCAATAGGTGCGAAAGAGCATGGAAAGAGGAACTGATATGGATTCCAAGGATGGTATGATAAGAAAGGTTTGAATTGATGTGGATAGGGAATGGAGTTTAATGAAGTAAATAGGGTAGATATGGATGTGGAATTAATAATGGAGTAACATTTCCATTTTAAGACTTTAGAAATAAGGGGAAAAATTGTTTTTATTTTTTACCTAATTTTCTTTGTTCTAAATTAACTTAATTTAAAACACACATTCCAATGCCAATCCATATGCAGCTATAAATGAGTCAATGAACACTGATCTCTAATTTCATGACTTGCTATTAAACTAATCTCTTATGTTAAATTAGTAATGTGTATACAACGTATACTTGGTTTCTTTACCTTTTTAGGGTACCCAAGTGTTATGCTTAAGAGGCCTATCTAAATATTTGTTTTTGATATTCATATGAAATCCCACTTCTTAAACTAGGTGACATAGGACAATGCAACCAGTAGCTTGTGATACTTTGGCCAAAGTTTTTAAACATGTTTATCATGTTTACATTCCTTGATGGCATACTCATCAAATGGAATTAAGTCTCTCACCACACTTTTTATGTTATCTAGAGTTGTCTTTCTTGACTCTGTTAGTCCCATTTAATTCAATATTTCATACTATACAAGGGTAGCAACATACACTAGTGTGGAAGAATACTCATGGTGACTAAATACGGTAGTGTGGAAGAATACTCATGGTGACTAAGGGTACATAGACATACTCAATTGACGTAAGTCGATTGGGTGTGTCTAGTTATCCTAAGTCAATAGGAGTTGACCTCGACACTAGATCATGTTCCTATCCCTATATAGGATAGAACTGTGATCCAGTCTTACTTTTATGTCAATCAAGTTAAAAAAGCAGTGGGGTGTTGAGACATATCAACTACATCATAGTATCCTATAATGACCCATGTCATTACAAAGGTACTACACTACAGTTGATGTGTACCAACATCCAACTAATTTTCCTCAACTAGACTAACACATCTTAGGTTATAATTTATTAACCCAATAATCACTTCATTAAATATTAATTACAGCAACACCTAAAGATTTAACTAGGTCATTTAACCTATAAGGTTGCAAGTTGAAGTTACATGTGAGGTAGGTATGCAGGTAAAATCTGATTCCTAACCACTCAGTTACATGTTTAAGTTTATCATTAAATGAAACAAATTGCATCATGTACTGTCATAATAGATCTTATAGGTAAGAAAATGTGTTAATTAGTTCCTTACTTATTTCAGCCCTAGCTTAAATAAGTTCCACATAACCCTTTTATTTTAGAATTCATGGAGATGAAGTCTAAATTACATTTAAATCCTTTCAAAACATTCCAGTTTATGATTAAGGAAATCTTCCTAAAGAAGTACATGCAGCCATTTACTTACAACATTCATAACACTTTAAACAAGTTCTTAAATTATGTCACAATGATTGATCTCAAGGGAATTATCCTTTTTCCCTATATTAGGGACTAATGTACATTTATGAAAACTGATTTCATATGTTCCAAATACATCCATAATTCATACATATATGTAACTATAAAAATCAATCATAGCTCTTTCATATTGTTTATAAATCTACTTAAGAGTGTTAACTTATTAGTTGTATCTCTTTATGTGGCAATTAAACCAACTAATTTCAGATTCACAAACTCATAGTTTTACAAATATAAGAACTATTAAGTTCTAATTCCTTAACTCTAAACATACATATACTTCCCTCCTTCATTTATGATATTACTTAATAGTACCCCACAATCTATGCCAAAGAAGGTATTTCTATAAGGTAGAAATCAACAATCATCACAAGATTTCGTAGATTATAAAGAGTCATAATAGCAGTACAAAACTAGTTTTATTATGAATCTCTTTTCCAACAAGTACATCTCAAGTAATGACGCCACGTATCATCATAATAAAGATACAATTTCTTTAGTAAAATAGATGTAACTTTCTATATGTCTTTCTCCTTTCATCTTTTACGAAATCCATCTACAAAATTGTTAGCACATGTTAGTTCATTTGAACTAAGCATGATAAGCACTATAGCATTAAAATGTTGTGCTTTTAACTAATTGTTTCATAAAAAGAACCATGTTGTTTATGAAACAATCCTAAAAATGCAACCATAAAAAAAAAGAATTTTCCATGATATGTAGAGTTAATCAATCAACATAGCAACCCCATCTTTCCATCATAAAACTCTTTCAACATACAGAAATAATACAACAGAGTTTAAGAAGAAGAAAACTCATTTCATGTATCCAAATTAAACTCCTTCAATCAGCCAGTTCTAATTTTCAAGAAGAATACAAGATACATAAACTATCTTTCAGATTAAATCTATTATTTGTACAATAATTAATATTGCATTCCAGCTAAATGTCATACCATCTCAGACTCATCCTATAGCCTAGGAAGTACATTTATCATAAATAATTCCATACAAATAGTTAAGGATGACTTAATCACTATAAACAATCAAAGTAATTCTTGGTTGAAGCATCCTAAGGGTCCCGAGTTCCTTTTTTGTATTTAATTCAAGGTAGTAGTCAAAACTAACATCATACAAACCTTATCAACCATATTTTTATTGCTTCTAATAGTCTAAGAGAACAATCTATCTTTCAGTTCACTCACTAGTTTAATCTAATCATTATTATTCCAGAAAATATCAGATTAGTTGAAGTTCAGAACTTACACAAGGCTCAATACTTTCTCACGGCATAACATAACTCTAAAAAATTGCATTAAGGTCCATAACAATGCAAATACCTTTCACAAAGTTAAAAAGTGATAAAATTTGAGCAACTTTGAAGAAGGGACAGTAATGAAACTCGTTATCCAAAATGTGCCCCTGCTCATTTTTTGTGGCTAACTCCTCTAATTTTTTCCTCTCTTGTGCCTCAGTCATAATATTTTGCTTTTCAAGCACTCAAAACCTTCTAGAAATGACACCATTGGATAGAGCTCTTTCTCAGCTTTCCAGAAAGGTAAAGTTTTCCTCCTAACTCCATGTATTTTTGAAGTTATGGCTCGACGAAGTTTTTTTCAAACATTTTCCCCAAAAGGCCCGACAATGAGATGCCACCATGTGGCACCTAGAGTGGTGGAGCGTGGGAAAATTTTGGAAAATTTTCCAAATGACCAAAAAGGTCCAAAATTTAAATTTTTGGCTGCCAACCCGATTTGGCCTCTGTTTTGCCCTAAAACTTCAAATGGCCATATCTTTCGATCCAAAGCTCGATTTTCATGTTCTTTATATCAATGGAAATCGATGAAATTATCTAAAATATTCTGGGGTCATTTTTAAATTTTTATGGAGTTTGGAGAGAGAAAACACAAAAATACCTCACGTGGTCATGGACAGAAATGACATTTCAACCACCATTTTTAATGAAGAATGGCTCGCATTCTCTCCCAGCATGGCTAAAAATGTTAGGGGATGGGTCTGTAAGGATGCCCATGCTATTTTGAATGCATTTTGGTCAATGGTTGAATCCCTTCCACATTTTCCCACGTTTCTCTCTCCTGGGCTCGTCCCTTGCACTGTAAAAGGCAGATTTGGCTCATTTTCAAAGGGTTAAACATTTTTGTGCATTGCAGTCCCCTTTCTCACCTTGGAAGTGATTTTCATGGAATATCAAACCTTTTATAAGAGTCAGTAACTTTATTTTTCCTCTCAGGTGTTGTAATGTAAGTGATTTTGATGATTAAAATAACAATACAACCTCTGTGATTAGTTTTCATCCTCTGCCTGTGTTGTTTGGTTAATTTATGATCCTTCATTACAATTATCAGTTTGTGCATGAGGTTCTTTTTGCATTTTTATGGACTATGTCAATCTACAGAAGTAAAAAATGCTCACCACTCCTTTGGTGCATCACCTATTAGCATTAGTTTTAGCCTTTTTGCATTCTCTATCTATGTCTCCTTTTGAATTTAGGGTAGGGTTAGGAGTATAGACCTCTGTAACTTGTAAGTGATAAATCTGACCAGAGGAACTGAGGAACCAGCCTCTAAATTGGAGATTCCTTTCTCATTTTGTAATTCACACACTTGGGGAAAGGATTCAATGTTGTGCAATCACACTGGATGCTAGTATGATCAAACTAGAAATTTGATCAACATCCAGGGGGTGCTGCTGATTTGCAACAATAGTTTTGGCACACTCGGTGGGACCTTAGAGGTCTTCATCTTCATTGCAACAAAATTGATGTGCATTTTTTACAAGTTTCTTGCTTTAAAAGAGCTATAAATTTCACATCTGGCGACTCCAAGGAAGAAGAATCAGCTGGTTTTAGCAGTGCAGACCTAAAAACTCATGAGAAGAATCAACACAAGGTCAAGAGCTGGAGAGGAAGAGGTTTTGTTTGAATATCTACAGTTATCTCCAAGAATAAGGCAAAGGGAGGTGAATCCAAAGGTCCCCATCTCCACCAAACAGAATTATCTCAACTCCTGCACCTAGTAGGCCTTTCATTCAATCAACAAGGGTTCTAAGGCCAATCATAATGGCACAAAACAACCCCTATGTCAATTTCACCGGCAAAGAACCCACTTGCTCTCAATGCATAAAATCCAATCTCAAACAGTAGCATCAAGAACATTCCATACTTCACCGGAGAAAATCAAACCTCACCGGTGATCATGTTAAGGATATTGCTAACATTTGTGCAATCCATGAGATCAATGAGATATAAGTTGTTGTCAAACTCTGGCATCTTCATTCAAAGGGAAAGCTTTGCAATGGTTCGAGTCTTGTCTCAGGTTCTATTTAAAATTGGAATCAGCTATGTATAGCCCTCCATGAGCAGTTTGGGGAAAAGGGAGACAACTTGTCCCTTTTGGAGCAGTTGACAACTATCAAAAGAGCTCCCAATGAGCAGCTGACTGATTTTAATTTCATATTTCAAAGGACTTGGGAGAGAATTCCAATAGCAGTCAAGCCAACAATAGAAGGTGCTTTTCTTTATTACCTTAAAGCTTTAAATTCTGATATTTCTATGTTAATTCAGTCCATGGGAGGCACAACTATCCCCATTGCTTATAGCATTGCCATTAGAGCTGAAAATTGTTTGATTCAAGCTGGAAAGCTAGCTCCTAGGCCTCCAATGCCATTATTTCCAAGTTTAGAGAGCCCAAGTACTAGCCAAGTGCCTAATTTAGCTTCTATTCCCACTCCTAGAAATCAGAATTCAAGTGAAGCTTCCACTTCATCTTCTAGTGCCTCAAATGAACTTCAAGAAGTCATGAAGCAATTGCAAAATCTAGGTAATGAGCTGGTTACACTCAAAAGGCAGCAAGCTCAAGGTTTTAGACCTTCCTTCTAGCCTCAAGCTCAGCCTAACAGGCAGCCATATCAACCCCAAAGACCACCCAATCTAGCTACAAACCTAAATCAAGCAAGGCCTCCTGCCAACAGACCATTTCAGCCCTATAATCCCAATGCTACATCTGCCTCTAAAGCATTAGTGCCAGTACAAAACAATATGGCTCAAGAGTATGATTGGTGTTTCCCATGCAATGAACCTCATAACCAGTCCATGTGCTTCAACGGTGCCTTGAATCAAGCATTAATGGTGAAAACAACTGGTGTGGAGGGTGAAGGTAGTCAAAGAAATGACCAGCAATAAGAAACATTCCAGCAGCAATCAGCTCCAAATGATACCACACTTGTAAACTGGCAGGCAGAAGATTTTTGTGGCATGAACCAGACAGTTTCCCAAAGTGTTGCAGCCAACACAAGGTCAAAGAGGAGAAATTTGGGTGAAGAACAGCCATTGGCCCCAAGTAATTCACGACCTTCTGTCACTCCACAAACTATTGGCAAACAAAATGCAATCCCAAGCACGCAAGGATTGCCTAAAACAACCCCTAGGCCAACCCAAATGTCAGTTGTTTCTGCCCATGTGCAAGGAATGAATGTGTAGGCCAAGGGACAGCAAAAGGATACTTCATCCCCATTCAATATCATTGATCAGATGAAGAAGACAAATGTAAACATATCAATGTGGGAATCACTATCTATCCCAGGCCAAAGAGATTTGCTACAAGCTGCCATGAAGGACTAGTCAACTTCAAATCAGCAAGTCCAAATGCAAGAGAAGGTGCTCACAAATGTTGCCCAGCCTAAGGGGAATCATGGAGGATAGAAAGGTAAAATATTGAAGCCCCCTACATTCTATGTTTCATTGATCATTGGGAACCAATTAGTACACAATTGCATGATTGATTTCGGGGCAAGTAGTTCAGTAATGTCCAAGCAAATAGCTGATCAGTTGGGAATTCAGTATGAAACCATATCTAAAGGGGTGGTGTAGTTGGATGGGACAGCAGTAACAATAGTCGGGGTGATTAAAAACTTGAGTCTTACTTTTCATGCCTATCCCAACGTGGTTGTTTTGCAAGATGTCTCAGTAATAGACCTTCCACTACTCTTTGCCCTATGTTTGTCAAGGGATTTCATAGCTAGGATTGGAGGTTACTTGTCTACTAGTTGGTCACACATGCCGCTTTTAGAACAAGATATGGAACCAAAGCCACAATTAGGTCTGAACCTATTACAAACTTTCACATTGAGCCTTACACTCCAAGTCAGATCAATACCAATTGTTCAACATTTGATCAAGAAGATTATCCAAGCACTGATGAAGCTAACACCAAGGTAGGAAGCATCCCAGATTTGACTCTTGATGAATGGGCAAGAAAGGTGCATGATTTTGATCCTTATCAAGAAATAGAAGAATCTAAGTTAGGAGTCTATTGCATGCATGAAGAAAATCAGCCTATTCCTAGCCTCACCAAGCCGGACACAAGGATGACAATGAGGTATGGAAGTTGTTTTTTGATGGATCAAGGAGTAGACAAGGTGCAGGAGGGGGATCCATGCTAGTTTCACCTCAAGGAGTTAAGTATTATTCAGCTTTTAGATTTCAGTTTGCATGCTCTAATAAAATTGCTGAATATGAAGCCTTGGTGCAAGGACTCGCATTAGGCAATCAAGAGAGGAATAAAGAACTTGCAAGTCTTTGGTGACAAAGTGAGTTGATTGTCAACCAAGTCAAGGGGCAGCATCTCACAAGATCGATCTACTCAAGTGCTACAAGAACAGGTGTGGGGACCTCATTGAAGATTTTGAGGGTTCTCGGCATCAAATCCATTCCTAGGAAAGAGAACCAAGCCACTAACAGCTTACGAAGTTGGGCAGCCTTTGACGTTGTGGAGAGCATTCAAAAAGAAAAGGTATAGCCAAACATCCATGTGATTGTGAGGCCTTCAATGCCGATAACAATGTAAGTTGGCGGTGTTTGAAAATGATCAGCAAATCATCTATTCCTTGAAAGAAGAGGCCGAATTCTTAGCCAAAAATCAGGAAAAGTTAGAGCAGCAGTATGGTGACCAAGTGGTGCAGCTGAGAACCAACAAACTACCAAAGGGACTTATTACTTTGGAGTCCATTTTCAATCCTAATGATTAGTTTAGGAATGAGAAAGAAAACATCCAAGTGAAGGGAGAAGATTCAGTGTCCATCTTAGTAGAAAGAGGCAAATCACTCCAAATTGGTAAGATGACAACTGAGCAAGAAAGGTATGAGTTCATACAACTTTGTCAAGAATTCCCTGATGTGTTTTCTTGGAGCTATGAAGATTTGAAAGGTTTCAATCCCGAGTTATCTCAACACACCATTGAATTAGATCCAAATACTAAGCCCATCAGGCAGAAACAAAGGCCAGTCAACCCCCACATGGAGCCTCTCATGAGAAAAGAATTGAATAAGTTGATAGAATCAAGAATCATATTCCCTATCAAGCATTCTAGTTGGGTTGCCAACTTGGTTCCAGTTAGAAAGAAGAGTGGGGAAATCAGATTGTGTGTTGACTTCAGAGATTTGAATAGAGCATCTCTCAAGGATCATTATCCACTTCCTTCCATGGAGCAGATTTTACAAGTTGTTGCTAGCTCCAAGAGGTTTTCACTACTTGATGGATATTTAGGGTATAATCAGATTATGGTGAAGGAAGAAGATCAGTTCAAGACAGCCTTTACAACTAAATGGGGAACTTATGCATACAGGAAAATGCCATTTGGGCTGTCCAATGCTGGAGCTACCTTCCAAAGAGCAATGGACATGGCATTCAAAGGTTTGATTAACAACATTGTACTGATATATCTTGATGATATCACTGTTTTTTCAAAAAATATAGCAGACCACCTCTTTCATTTGAGACAAGTGTTCCAAAGGTGTAGAAGATTTGGAGTCTCCTTGAATCCTAAAAAGTGTGTTTTTCTAGCCCATGAAGGAAAGCTCCTTGGCCACATTGTCTCCAAAGAAGGATTAGCAATTGATCTAGAAAGAGTCAAAGCCATAAGAGCACTGCCATTTCCAAGCCACAAGAAGGCCCTTCAAAGTTTCTTGGGAAGAATAAATTTTGTTTGGAGGTTTGTCCCAAATTTTGCAGCCCTTGTCAGACCTATCACCAAGATGCTAAAGAAAAGCATGGCTTTCAAATGGATAGCAGAAGGAAAGGAAATTTTTGAAGCAATCAAAGAAGCCATCTCTCAAGCCCCAACTCTCATCAACCTGGATTTCTCCAAGGATTTCATCCTCTATGCGTTTGGAGGTGATGATACTATTTCTGCAATTTTGGTACAGCAGAATAAAGACAATGATGAGTAGCCAATTACTTTCTTCAGCCAAATCCTGGAGGACTATGAGGTGAGATATTCTTTCATTGAGAAGCATGTTCTTGCAGAATCAAGATCTTGAATAAATTCAAGCATCTAGTTTCAAACAATAAGGTCCAATTGTTGGTTTCTCATGCGGGGGTTAAAGACTTCCTCCTCAACAAAGACTTGAATGAAAAAAGGGTAGGTTGGATTACTCGTGTCATGGAGTATGACATTGAGATCAAAGTCACCAAGTTGGTAAGAGGAAAAGGATTGTGTGAGCAGCTGATCTTGAGCAAACAAGAGGAATCATGCAACGAGAAGGAGGCTGTTTTGGCATTGCAAGACAGCCATGAGCAAGGAAGCACTCAAGAGGAGAATGATGGTGTCCCCACTCCTTGCTAGACCCAAGGTATAATGCACTTCCTAAGCATAGGTCTATGTCCTCCAGAGATGAACAAGACCCAAAGAAGACACTTCAGGTTGCAAGCTGTCCCATATGCCCTTGTTGATGGTGTTTTATTCAAAAGAGATGTGAATGGAGTACTGCTGAGATGCATTGGTACAAATCACATTCATTAGGTGCTGGATAAGTTCCATGGTGGACCAGCTGGTGGCCATTTTGCACCAAGAGTGATAGGTCTAAAGATCATGAGGGCTGGTTATTATTGGCCCAAGATTTTCAATGATTGTTATGCATGGATCAAGAGGTGCAAGAATTGTGCATTTTTCACAAGTAAAGAGAGGCTAGCTGCCCTCCCATTGCATCCAATTTCAATTGACCAGCCATTCATGCAATGGGGTTTAGAATTCATTGGAGTTATTAATCCCAATTCAAGCCAAGGGCACAAGTGGATTTTAACAGCCACAGATTACTTCACCAAATGGACTGAAGCAGTAGCACTCAAGGAAGCAAATGAATCTAGCATCCTAGACTTCTATGAGGGAATAGTAACCAGATTTGGCATACCAGCTATAATAATATCAGATAATGCATTGGCATTCATTGGATCCAAGGTGACTGAATGGGCTGTCAAGAACGGGATCTACCTAAGTACTTCATCAAACTATTACCCCTAGGTAATGGCCAGGCTGAATCTACAAACAAGAACTTGTTGAGGATCATTAGGACTCTTGATGAGAATCAGAGGTCTTGGCATACCAAATTGAAATCATCCTTATGGGCTGATAGGATAACTCCTAAAAGATCTACATGTAACTCTCCACTCAATCTTGTTTATGGAAGAGAGACAATTTTGCCCATATCACTTGAGTTTCCAACATTGGAACTCATGAAATAGTTGGAGTTGTTGGAGTTTGAGCCCATGGAAGTCAGATATGTAGAATTGATGGAGCTCCAAGAAATCAGAAATCAGGCATCCCAAGCAATGGAGAAGGATCAAGCTTTGATAAAGAAGACCTTTGATAGAAAGGCCAAGAATAGATCCTTCCAAGTTGGAGATCTAGTGTTAAAATGGGATGCGGATAGAGAAAAACCAGGAAGGCATTCAAAATTTGATGCCATTTGGAGTGGCCCATACATGGTCACAAAGTGTAAGGACAACAATGCTTTCCAGTTGTCTTCATTGGATGGTGAAGAACTGCAGATTCCAGTCAATGGAATCCATCTGAAGCATTGCTACTGAAGGAAATGCTTCACCCTGTACATATTAGTTTAGGTTTTTCATTCCTCCAAGTGCTTGTGCACATTGTTTTGTTGTAGATTAGTTTTTCTTTCCCTAAGTGCTTTGGCACAAGCTTGCTATTCCTGGAGATGTGTTTGCAGGCCTTGCTCCATCAGGTGATATTCCATCTTCCTCCTTGCAGTGTTCTAGTCAGTTGGGGTATCAAACAGAGAATTCAATGACTCCATACCCAATGGATTGCTTCAGGCAACTGGTAACTTCATCCAGCAGGTAGATGACCCCTCTGAGTCGCCAAAATTGTTATCCAAAATGTGCCCCTGCTCATTTTTTGTGGCTAACTCCTCTCATTTTTTCCTCTCTTGTGCCTTAGTCATAATATTTTGCTTTTTAGGCACTCAAAACCTTCTAGAAATGACACCATTGGATAGAGCTCTTTCTCAACTTTCTAGAAAGGTAAAGTTTTCCTCCTAACTCCATGTATTTTTGAAGTTATGGCTCAGCGGAAGTTTTTTTGAAAAAATTTCCCTGAAAGGCCCTGTGGCCAATGAGATGCAGCCATGTGGCACCTAGATTGGTGGAGCATGGGAAAAGTTTGGAAAATTTTCCAAATGACCAAAAGGGTGCAAAATTTCAATTTTTGCTCGCCAACCCGATTTGGCCCTGTTTTGCCCTAAAACTTCAAATGGCCATATCTTTCGATCCAGAGCTTAGTTTTTCACGTTCTTTATATCAATGGAAAGCTGGTGAAATTCTCTATAATATTACAGGGTCATTTTTTCATTTTTATGGAGTTTGCAGAGGTAAAATTGAAAAATACTGCTAGCACACTGATGGACAGAAATGACATTTCAACCACCATTTTTAATGAAGAATGGCTTGCATTCTCTCCCAGCATGGCTAAAAATGTCAAGGGATGGGTCTATAAGGATGCCCATGCTGTTTTGAATGCATTTTGTTCAATGGTTGAATCCCTTCCATGTTTTCCCATGTTTCTCTCTCTTGGGCTTGTCCCTTGCACTGTAAAAGCCAGATTTGGCTCATTTTCAAAGGGTTGAACATTTTTTGTGTATTGCAGGTCCCCTTTCTCACCTTGGAAGTGATTTTGGTGGAATATCAGACCTTTTCTAAGAGCTGTAACTTTATTTTTCCTCTCAGGTGTTGTAATGCAAGTGATTTTGATGATTAAAATAACAATACAGCCTCTGTGATTAGTTTTCATCCTCTTCCTGTGTTGTTTGGTTAATTTATGATCCTTCATTACAATTATCAGTTTGTGCATGAGGTTATTTGTTGCATTTTTATGGACTGTGTCAATCTGCAGAAGTAAAAAATGCTCACCACTCCTTTGGTGCATCACCTATTAGCATTAGTTTTAGCTTTTTTGCATTCTCTATCTCTGTCTCCTTTGGAATTTAGGGTAGGGTTAGGAATATAGACCTCTGCAACTTGTAAGTGATAAATCTGACCAGAGGAACTGAGGAACCAGCCTCTAAACTGGAGATTCCTTTCTCATTTTGCAAGTCCCACACTTGGGGAAAGGATTCAATGTTGTGCAATCACACTGGATGCTAGTATGATCAAACTAGAAATATGATCAACATCCAGGGGGTGCTGCTGATTTGCAACAACAAAAGCTAAGTAAACAATTTCCCAACCTATGATTAATGAGGAAATGAGTGAGATTGTAGTCTCCTCATCTATCCAAACTCAACTGAAGAAGAGTTATCATTTATTTATGTAAATAATAACAAAAGGATACAAAACATATTTTTGTATGATCAACACACATCAAGTGTTGAAACAAATAAGGAGAAATCACTTACGACCAACAACATCTTAATAGAGATTCAACATAGTCCGAATTGGATGAATATAAAAGAACCGGAAAAGGAATAGAAACCAAAACATCCAACCTTTACATGTCATATTTTCAAGAAAGACAAGTCCTAAAGCATGATTCTATCAAAGGTTAAAGAATTGATTCATTTCCTAACAACCCAGTGAAGGAAGGAAAAAGAGAACAATAGGTCTAATCTGAAACATACCTCCAAATGAACTCAAAACCATTTAACAAGAAGATAGATAAGCATTCAAGCATCCTCCAAAATAAGAGTTAAACATTCATCAACAATTCAGAAAATCTACCTCAGATCCAAAAGACCTGTTACGGAGCTCAAAATCCCAAAGTGGGTTTAAGAGAACATGAAAAAATATACAACAGACAAAAATGAATTTCTCATATATACTTTCATGTATACTTTCAACAAAATGAGAAAATACAACAATACAATACCCAAAATGGGTTTTCGATTTAAACACGAAGTGGGTATTCCTCTAATAACCTATAGTCTCGAAGCAAGTTGAAATAGAATAATGGTTCCCATTATCATTATCAATCAACTAAACTCAACATTAAACATGTTATACTTCCCAAAACGATGGCATAATGTCTACACAAATAATCCTTCAAAATTCATTTAATGACAACAAAAAGAGGACATACAAGTTGAAATCTAAGGATTTCTACATAGCCATGCTAATGTTTAATACATACAACTATTAGCATAAGTTTTTCCTCAATCAAGAACAAATGATGGTCTTCAAAGTCTATAACAGCAAGAACATCAAACGAAAACACCAGATCATCAAGGTCCCTGACCTAAGTCTCGATACTTAACAAGGTTTCCTATATTTAAGACTTCCCACAATGATAAAAAGGGAAAACATTCAAGCAAGATTCTTCAGATTCTAACAAACCAAGATACATACATTGCAAGAACAACCTGCAGTCAAAAGATCACTTAACAGAGCACAACTCTGTTTCACCATTGTTATAAGGATTCAAGTAGAAGAAAGATTACCCAGAAGTATGAAAACGATACTCCCAGATCTCATTTTCCAACTATCATACCAAAATCAATAATGCATCTAAAGCAACAAAACAAAAACACCATTGAAGAAAAAACTTAAACAATCATAGAATCAAAACCAAAATATTTCCATAAAGAGCAGAGTTGTTTTTGAAGCACTTAAGTAAAAGCATAAGACTTAATGGATAGGGCCTATCATGCCTAATAAAGCTCCTATCTTCACTTTTTTCGCATAAAATCACCAAGAAGAGCTTCGATTCTTTCCCATGAAACATCAAAAACCCTCAAAACCTTCTTCTTCTTCTTCTTATAGTTTTCACAGTGCTAACTTTATCATTCCAATGCCATGCAAGGAAAAAACATTCATGCAAGGATTCAAACTATGGTTCTATTATTTTAAAATCCATAGATCAAAATATTCCTTCATTTTTGAATCCTATTCAGAGCCGCATCTTCACCAAGAAGAAAATACTTGATCAAAACATGAAAAGATACGAGAAGCTGCAGACGTTGCCAAGGGTCAAGTAGGCACAACTTTAGAAGTCAAAGAAGGTGACGACCATAGGACGACACGTAGAGCCAATGAAGGAGTAGGATAGTGAGCCCATGAATGGTGCCAAATGTCCACCCAGCACTTTCCAGGGGATCCTTAAAGGAAAGTAGAGTCTTAAGGATGCGCTGGCCTTCCATGTGGATCTTACAACAAATGGACTCTGTCTTCAAAGTAGGCCATAAAGATGATAAGCCACCCACCACATATAAGTGATTTTTAGTCTGATCTATAAGATTTAATGCTCGATGACTTTTTAAAAGATCGGAGGAAAAGGGTCATTTCATTACAAAATACGTGCCAAGGCTAGGAACCAATGCATAAAGGGTCAAAATATCTAGTTATGTAATAAATAGCTGAAAGAGTTTCTCCTCAAAAGGTGAGTCCATCTCAAGGGAGTCGGTTCTGAGGATAATTAAGATGCATTAAATGGGCATGGATCTCACTTTTCTGAAGGGGGAAAATTGTGAGAAATATTTGAGGAAATATGTTTTTTTCACTTCATATCATTTATCATAATTAAGGGCAGTTGGAAAGTAGTTTAAAAGTTATTTCTTACCTCCTGCTCACCCTATAAATTGTAATCAAAGTTCAAAAAAGAATATGGAGACTTTTAGTTAGGTGCTAGGAGAGTAAAATATTTTCTTCTCTATCGCAACTTTCTCTTTTGTGAAAGGCAGAGATCTTGGAACTCTATCCTTCTGACTAGGTTTTGTAATAGAAATATTGCATCTTTCTAATGTAATATTGTGCACAACTATTGGAGTGATATTTATTCGTGTGGTGATTTTTTTTTCATCATTTCACATAGCTTTATTGTCTCTGATCACCTTTATTTTCATGTAGAAACTGTGCATCTCTCAATACTATTACTATCCTTGAAGTTGTGCTTAAGTAGTTTGAGGTAGTGTTCTATGTGAAATTTTCTAACCTGTGGTGCATATTTTCTACCCTTCTTCAGTTACTCAACATTTCCCTTCTCGGAAGTTACTGGACTTGATTAAATTTCCTAGCGAGCTTGTTTGGCGCATCGCCATAGCTTGTTTTACTTTTTTTTAATTCTTCTCACCCCTATCTCCCTAGCAGAGAAGACACAACTTCTTTAAAATTTGAAGGTCTCCTTAGGATGAAAATCCCACTAACCTAAGGATTCCCATTACTCTTATGGCTCTATCCATCAAGGATAGTTGTCACAAGCAGTTCAAAGAGAAAAAACCACATGCAGAGCTTAAGCTCAAAAATACCAAATGACCAAAACAAAACTGAAACCCCTCTTCTTTCCATCTTCCTCTTTCCTAGGTAGTTTTTTACCATTTCCAAAAATATTAAATGCCCAACAGACTAACATTCCTTCCATTTCTCCTACCACTGCCATCTTATGTTTGGAAATGACTAAATTAAAAAATGCATGCAACTAATACTTGGCAGAGGTGCCAACTCAACCCCCTAACTTTCCTCATGCATTTGCCAAATTTGGCAACATAAAAGAGATAAGACCATATTAATTCCTCATAAATTTCTAAAGGTTGGTGCCACTAACCTTCCCCCTCTCTATGTTGTCCCATAGGCCCTTTTAGGTTATCCAAACATTAGTTTAGGAACTAACATAGGTCCTTAGGTCTAAGTCTAAAGTTTTAGTCTTAGGTCCTTTAGTTATTAACATCACACATTAACAAAAGAACATAGTAACTTAGGTTAGGTTACACCTTTAGGATAGAGTTTCTTTAGTCTATAGTAAGAATTACATCCCAACTTATCAAAGAAGAACCAAATTACCATTTAAGTTCCGATACAAAGTAGGGATCCATGGAGATCACTCATGACTTCAAAATAGTCAGAGTTCTAAGATCCTTTGACCTATCCAGCTTGGTCAATATGACCACAAGGTCATGAATTAGAAGCATACCTTGGATCAATGAAATTGATCCAAGGTAATGTTGTTCTACATCCAAAAATTATGAAAACTGAAGCACAATTTCAAGTGCAACAAAGACTCATGGATTAATTTAACTGAATCAATTTCTCATTTCCCAAGTAGTGAATTATTCAGCATAAGAAGAGATGAATTACTTCATTTTCTATTCAACGCATAAACATGGTAGAATTGTACCTATTTCAACAGATAACATATTATCTATAGCAAACATGATTTCATAGATCATAAGAGTACACCATCTTAAGACAAGAATCACAAGTCAACGTTTGCAACTTCTAAAACAAAATTCATCATAGATATCAGCCATGTTATAGGTGTTACAAATGGGAGTAGGTGTGGCTATAGAAATAGAAAGGGTGGTTCGGATGAATAGATTGATGAGGTCTATGTGAGAAGGAGGTGATATAGGAGGTCGATGAATCGGTGTAGAAATGGTGGATTGCATGGTAGAAGTATGAATTCCTTTTGTGTTTTTCTCAAGAGGTATCATGGATGTGGATGTAGATTGAGAATATGTCATGGGGATGTAGATGTATGGAAAGTTGGTGTAGAATATTGGGATGAAATGGATGATATAGGCATGGTCAAGGAAATATGTGATAAGGATGTCAAGGTATACATGGGTGGATTTATGGGTGTAGCAGATATAAAGGTAGTGATGGGTGTGCTCGAAGAGATGTGGTCAATGGTTTAGGCATGATATATTTGGATAGAGAGCAATACGGTCAAGGCGGATGTAGATTTGGTAAGAGTAGGACTAGACATAGATTAAAGAGAGGCTATGTAAGTTAAGGAGGTAGGTAAGGAGATCATAGGCATAGTGGATGTGAGGATGGCCCTTGAAGGGATGGAAGGCACAATATCTAAGAGATGGGTGGATGATGAAGGCAGTAAAATATATGTGGGGGAAGATGTTTGATGTATGGTGTTGATTGAAAATGGGTTAAATTGATATAGTGTAGAGGGTGAAGATGAATTTTCTGGTGGGATTAGGAAAGGGGTATCTCAAGATTTCGATGATGAAGATTGGATTGGTTGGGGAGATATATGATGGGGAGAAGCAATATCATGATAAGATGATGGGGATTAGATGGGAAGATCTGATGTGGGAGAGACTCAAGTTCAACAGTTGGATAGGCATAGTCATGCTAGGTGAAGTAGATATGATAGAGGATGGAGTGAAATCTACTGTCGGTGTAGTCAAGAAGTAGAGGGTCTACGATAAAGGTAATAATAGATGGGGCTGAAAGAATGTCTAGAAGCAACCAAGGGTTTAGATGGGATCATGGTGGATTGTTGAGAACTAGCTCGAGGAGAAGTTTGATTTCATTTTAAACATACAAGTCAAACAAACAATTCATTTTTGTTGTAATTAAGAATGTGAAAATGAAAAGGGAGATGGATAATGAAGGACCTAGGAGAAAGCAAATTGTGTCTAGTTTTAGGTAAGTTATGGCTAGGGAATGTATGAGGTGGCTTCCTATTGGGTGATCAAATCCCAATCAGTCTACTGGGAGAGGAAGTGTTTTGATGTATGATTTGATTTGTGAGTTTTAGGTTGTGTGTGATAAAATATGTGATGTTGAAGGTTAAACCCCTATTTATAATATGTGATCAAGCAGGATGCAAAAAGAATGTTCTTTTTGAACCTAAAATGAAATGTGATATTAGATGAGGACATAGATAAGAACAAAAATTATGATACAAAAAATCAACAAATAGGGAAAAAAAAGTTAAGAATACCTAGATAACGCTTGTCCTATTTAATTGAAAAAATTGTGTCTTGTTTTAAGTAATTTATGGCTAGGGAATGTCTGAGGTGGCTTCTGTTGGGTGATCAAATCCCAATTAGTCTACCAGGAGAGGAAGTGTTTTGATGTATGATTTGATTTGTGATTTTTAGGTCATGTGTGATAAAATGTGTGATGTAGAAGGTTGAACCCCTATTTATACTATGTGATCAAGCAAGATGCAAAAAGAATGTTCTTTTTAAACCCAAAATGAAGTGTGATATTTGATGAGGACATAGATAAGAATGGAAAATTATGATGCAAAAAGGATAAAATAGGGAAAAAGTTCGTAAATACCTAGATAATATTTTTCCTATTTATCTACACTCTTGAGTAATGAGTGACCTAGGACACAAACCCAACTTGAGCAAGCAATAAAACAAAGCCTCACGTTGTAGTGTTAGTGGAAGATTTGTAGGTAACCATACCAAAATTTTGTTTGGTCCCCACCAAGGTCCCTCAGCGTTCGAAATGGCATAATATCCCTTTCTAGAAAATCTAGTTTTTGAACTTAGTCATTTCGGTCCTTTTTTGGTTGGGCACAAATTTTGTTCATGCAACACCAAATGAATTTTGCACCCCCTTCTATTCCTTTGGTGCATCCTTTGGAGTGTTGACATCAAAATTGTTGTGCCCCTTCCCATGTTGCCCCTTCTATGCCAGGCGCATGCGCCAACCTATCGACACTAAAAATTTCCCTTAAGCGGTGCGCCAAGCACTAAAAACCCCATGTTGATAGTCCTGAATTTGTGCCAAAGGCGTAAATAATTTCATGCTGACAGACGCATATCACCGTGCTAAAGGCGTAAATAAATTCATGTTGGCATTCATTTTTGTGCGCCCTTTGAAAAATTTGGTGGCACATTTATTACACCTTTTTCTATATATAGGTGCATCTGACCTGTCATTTTCACAATTGAAAACATGTGAAAATCTTTTTCCTCTGCACCTGTCAGCGCTCTGTCATCCCCATGTCGCTTTACGTCACATTCATGGACCCCACATCATTTTTTCTAGTCTATATATTCTAGTAAGTGGTCCTTGCTTTTCTTATGGTTTTTGTTTTGGTTTGGTTGTCTGTGGGGTTGATTTTGTTTAAAAAAAAAAGAAATGAATCTAAAGAAACAATATGCACCCTCCAGCCCGTTTTGCAATCTTCTCTCCCCCAAACTAGTTTTACCCTCCTTCCAAATCTGCTGGCAGAGGGCTTTGTCTCAGAAATGAACCCAAGATCCTCTTCACTCTGTTCCCCTTACTATCAAAATCCATGTTGAAAGAGGCCAAAAACCACAAACTTATCCAAAAGGGAGAAAATGTAAAGTTATTACATATCCAAAGCCACGGCCTTTTCTTGGCACAAACAGACTCACTGTTGCACAAAATACAGTCATGCCAAGGGGCACACTATCCCTATCTACAGCACATTTCTCCCCGCACCTTATAAAACCCTCAAAACCCAAAACAAGGCATAGCGCAACTCCAGCTACACCAACATGTATGTCATGTAAACTTTTCTGCGCGCGCCAAAGCTAAAAACAAGGCACACCTTAACTCAATGATGCATCATTAAAACTTGTGCCCCTTTGGCACATAAAAAAGTTCTGCAACATGTTCAATACCTATGCCAATGGCGCATCCTGCAGCCTTGTTACATCACACCAAATTATCTGTGCCCTTTTCAAAAGCCTTTATCTTGGCGCAGGCACATCCTTTGACACCAACACTAAATGTTGTGTGTAATTTTCTTGCGCCCTGCACCCTTTGCATTGTTTTCTTCCATGTAACACTCTCCCTCAGTGTGCCTTGCTTTTCTCATCTCATAGCCTGCAGTATATACCTGCGCCCTGCACCTAGAGGCTTCTAAATTGCTAACTCTTCTTTCTATAAAGCTTTGATGGATAATCTAACAACTAACATGGCTCTTCTGCGTTGGACTTCACTCCTTCTTCTTGCAGATCAGCAACTAAACTTCAGATTCACACATGTCTTCATCAAGTAAGAGGCCAACCAAGTCAAAGGGTAAGGCCAAACTCACAGAGGAAGAAATGAAGTATAAGTATCAAAGGGTCAGGATGCCCGAGTCCCATGCAGAATGTGACTTAGACATCAGGGATGCTTGAACTTGGCCACATTGACATGGAAGATTTTTGGGCCAGAACCAGAAGGGTCACAGGTAGTCCTGGATGGAAAAATTGGTTGGTAGTGGTCTACACTTCACTGGGGGAATTCCCGTGAGTGCGGTGAATAATGAATTCATGATGGTGGTGGCCCGCTGCTATAATAAAGACACAAGGTGTGTCGAGAATGAGAAGGGTGAGGTTATAATCAACCTCACTCGACACTTTTGAAATCATGTTGGGTATCCCCACCACCAAAATTTTGTGGCTATAAGCCAAGAAGACTGCATAAAAGCATGGGATGAGAATGAGGACAAATGTATGCAGCTCATGAATGAAGTATATCTAAAAATAAGAAGGTAATAACTAGGTGGCCCCAGGTTATTCATCGCAGTGACTTTTTGGAGGAGCTGAGTGACACCATTACCTTCCTGAGTAGGGTGTTTGGGCTTCCTGATGCCCATTACTTCCATAAATGGATGCTCAGGTATCTGGAGACAATGAACAAAAACGTGCCTGATCAGCATTTTGAGTGGGCAGAAATCATCAACAGCACCATCTCTGAGCAACTCCAACAACTCTCAACAATGGGGAGGTTCTACATGAACTCCTATGTGGTCTATGTTGCTGCCTCTGAGAGAGATTATCCGGCACTGAGCCGATGCGGGGTATGGCCCCAGGTGAAAATATATGAATATTATCTAGAGTTGAGACTGGAAAAATCCCATAGTTCACCAAGATCAACGATGCCTTCTTCTATGGCATCATCTACCTATTGAGGCCCAATATGACTCACGGTCGGAATGACCAAGAGCATAGTGACTGCAACAGAGAAGTGGGGGCGTTATTTATGTAATTCCCCACTTTTACTTATCTTAGAGCCACCAACTTCTTGGGGAGCCCACCAAGTTACCAAGATATGCGGGGCCCTAAGTTGATCCTATTGGAGTTGTCCAGATAGCTCATCACATATCATGAGAAGTGCCTAAAAAGAAAGAAGGGTGGAACTCCATTCCCCCTCACGGTGGGCAGGTACACTTGCACTTCTCACACCAAGGCCGGGAAATGTTTGCAGAACTGGAGTTGCTCAACCTAAAACACAATTTCCCGTGAGGCCGACCTTTGATCCACGCAATTTCCTCCCAAAGGAAAAGCTCGATCCGATCCACATCCCACAGATCGAGGATATCTACATCGACCTGTATCACGAGGTCGAGCTCAGGAGAAAGGATCACTCCCGCCTGGCCTTAGTAGAAATCATCCAATATGGCGTGGCCATTGTCCCAAAAGGTTTCCAAATGACTGATCAAGAAGTTGATCAGGTCTATCTAGATACGGATGGGGACAACTGGCCATTTGCTTGAGATAGATAGAGACAAAGGGCACCTCAAACTATTGAGGAAAGGGTCAAAGGCACTTTGCAACGACACAAAACATTGGTGCAGGTTTAATGGTCTCATCTACCTTGGGGTAGACTTCACTACGTCTCCCTTAGGTAATGCACCTGCCAGGCCAAAGCATTTGCCAAAGGGCAAAGGGAAAGACAAGGAAGGGGAGTCAAGTGCTACTCAAGAGCAAGCTCCCGAGAGTCCTCCTTCCACCACCCAGGAATAGGTTGTAACCCTGGTATCTCTAGAGAAAAGAAGTGGTGGTAAGTGTTCCAACGGGCACATCCACTCAGGATGTTGCCACTGTATTGTAACCACTATGAAGTTCCCACCATCCCTCTCCCACTCCTCCTTCCCCTCCTCATGTCACTCAAGCAACCATTCCTTTGGTTGTGTCTTCTCCCCCATCTTCTATTGTTCCCCCTTCCTCTTCCTCCATCTTCTCTTCCCTCATGCAGAGTTGTCCCCTAGTATTTCTTCCCTCATCTCTCAGATCCCTTCCACCCCACGGTTTCCTCTCCTACAGTGACTCCTACCCCTATGAGCATTGGAGATTCGATTCTTTATCAATGCCGCCACCAAGCGTCTCGACACATTTCCCCTTGTTCACTGTAGCTGCCCCTTCTTCTTCCATCATTCCCTCTTCTCCCTCTGGTCCCACTCCCTTAAGTCCAGCATGGATCTCCCAACACCTGAGCCAACACAAGAGGAAAGTCCCCATTGCACCTATGGACTTCTCCATCATCCCAACAAAAGGAGCTAAGAAGCAAAAGCCAATAACCCACTTCTCTCAGAGTGCCTCAGGTGAAAGAGTAATGGAGATCGCGTATCCCGATCCCACAAAGGATAAAAAGGATCTGTCTCCTACAGATTACACAGTGACACAGGTCACAATGGGAACATCCTCGAGAGCCTGCAAGGAGAGGCCCTATCTGCAGTGGATGCCCTTTGCAAGAAGCTTCAGGAAGCAAAGGAAGAGAAGAGGATACTAAAAGAGCAAAATAAACATCTTCTCCAAGCCCTATAGAAAATGGGCAGTGCACCTCCTACAACTGCCACTGAAACTCCTGAGGCCCTTAGTCAGGAAAAGATAAATGAATACGCCAAGATTGGTGAACAAGGCATGGCAGTATCCGCCTGGAGAGACCAAATCCTCAAAGATAGTGAGGAAGTAATCGTGAAGTTCACGAGCTATATCAGAATATTGATCAGGCTAACAAGGAACTCCAGGTGATTGCAAGACCTATCTCTGAAGAGTTGGACCATGCTAGGTTACAACATGAGACTTTCAAAGATGCTCGATTGCTCGTCGATGACTTAGTGAAATTCGGCATCTTTGATCACCCAGGCACCCAACAAAGTCCTTGCTGCTTTGGATTATCGGGTTGATCAAATGGAATTTGTCTTGGAGAAGATAGACAAAGTCAAGGAGGAAGCCTTGGATGCAATGCATCAAATGGAGAAAATTGTCCTAAGGATGTCTCCGGGCTTGCTCACTCCATCATACACCTTGAGGAAGGAGATGAAACCATTCGGCTCTTGAAGAGATCGTCTCATGAGGGTTAGGGCTAGAAGCTACTTTTGACGCTGAATCCATCAACAACCTTCTAGCCTGCCACGACTTTGTGGGATACCTGATGGAGGTAGGTAATGAATACTTCAAGCTCCCAGAAAAACTCAGAGATGAATGGGAGACTTGTGAAGTCATCGGCGATCACACCAAGGGTCTGCTCGGGATCAACTCCAACCGATGATTAGCAAATTCATGGAGTACTGGGCCCCGATTCCACATTTCCTCTCTGAGCGAGCGCGAGAGGATACTCCTTTCCAGCCATGGGATGACACGACGAATAGCCTTCCTCCTCTTGGCTTTCTTTCCATTTTTGTAATATTTAAAAGTATGTTGACACAAATGATGACATCATCCATGTTGCACCATGGGATGTTGTTATCCACCAAGTTGCCCCAAAGTCAACAGTTGACTTTTAGATATTTTGTAAATATTTTGTAATTAGTTGTTGGTTTCTTTTTGCCTTCTCTCTCCTTCTCCTTCTATATATACTTGAATACTTGTTGTATTCAGGGGTGGACACTTTTTAGATGAAAAATAGAAGTGAGAAGAAAAGGCTTTGTACTTTTTGTAACAGAAGAAAACATTAATACAAATATTAAGACTTTGTGTTGAATACATGTGTTATGTGCATCTGATCTTTCTTATGTCAGATCTGTGTGTTTATTCTGTTAGATCTATCTCTACTTTTTTTGTCATTTTTTCATCAGTATTGCTTTGTTCATTTATGCAAGTAGGTTTGGCTCTGTTTACTACCAGCCCAAAACATAAACCCTCTGACCTTTCTGCTTTGGAATTCATTTCTTTTCTCCCTTCAGATCTATCCTATCTCCTCTCCTTGCTTCATTCCCTTCTTTTCACAGTCGAAATACCCCAACTGGGATGAGATCCCAAACCCCTGAAGGTAGAATACTGTAGGACTTGCAGATTCCTGCTGGTAGAATAGCAATAAACCAGTTTCACTTTGTTGTCTCAAAGAGGGGCTATGCCCTGCACACTGTTGGCTCGTCTATCCATAGATCTACCCTCCCGACAGATTTTTGGACCAACAGTTTTTGGTGACTCTACTGGGGATCGAACCAGATCTATGTGAGTGTTGTGTCGGTTAAAAGGACACTAACAGACTTGTTAAAGTTGCTAAAGTAACTAAGAAAATCAATAAAACTGTAAAAATCACTACCTGTTTGCAAATCTTAACTTTTTGCTTAAAATCCAAATTTTTTGCAAAAGTGATCCAAACTGAAAATTTTCTTCAGAGATCCATAGATCTGGGCTAGTTAGAGATCTTTAGTTCGCTGAGTTTTTACAAAAACCCATATTTTTCCGTAGATCGAGATTTTTGATAGTTTTACAAAAATTTCAAACCCTTGCAAAAAGTCAACTCTAAGATCCAAAATCAGCTTGCTAAGTTTAACCATCATTTTATCCTCGTTGATCTTTGTCATTAAACCATAATCGGTTTTCAAAAGAGGATAAAATTAAATATTTAGAAAAGTACATGCTGCTGATTTTTGTCAGAAAAAATCAGAAAATCAGCAAGTACAACCAAAAGAGTTTTTAAATCTGCTCTAAAAACATTGCAGATCTGAAAGATACACTGGCGGGTGAACCATTTACTCATAGCAGGAGAGCTCATGGGGAAGTCGATCCTATTTTTGATCTACTTCAAAGGCACAACTTTAGTATTACACCAGCATGCTTCTCATCATTGAGTTCAGCTGATCGGTCAGCTAGAAGTGTCTCGCCTCCACGAAAGAACCATTTTTCAGGGAGCATCCACATCCCTTTGCAGTGCTTTGTTGCTCAGTGGAACCCACTTCGGCTCGCGTCCTTTTTCCAGCTTTTCAAATGGTAGTACCATGGGGAAATGCTATGGGCCCTCTTGCTTTGCCACATCCTGTTCACGCACTCCCTCATGGAAACCAAAAGAATTTCCCCAAATTTGATGGGAGTGGAAACCAAAGCATGGATTCACATATATCTGCATTCATCATGTCATGCAGCATCCTGGATGTGACCCATGAAGATGTGTCGGTACGCCTCTTTCTAGAGACCTTGCAAGGGACCCATGCAGCAGAATGGTTCCAACATTTGCGGCCGGATCTATCACTAGTTGGGCCACATTACGAACTGCATTTGAAGAAAGGTATAAGCCTTCAGAAGATGCGTTTGCATTACTATCCAAGATCACTCACCTAAAGAAGGAAGTCAATGAAACCATGCATGATTTTATCACTCGTTTCAATTCACTCATTAACCATGTGTGCCCTTGCCATCTTGCTACTCGCCAGAAAATCAAAAGTGTTTCTTTATGAATGCCATGAGCTCAAGAGTAAGTTTCTTACTCTTACAAGAACAAATTACCACCCTAGTTCTCACTCAAGCTGCTTTGCCATTCGGATAGAAGACAACTTTGCTTATATCTGGTGAATTAAAATGAGAGCCATCCAAGCCCAAAGTTTCAACCCCTTCTCAAGCCACTTCATCAGATCGGCATTCCAGAAGATGGCGAATGACTTGCTCGCGTTAAAGAAGCAGTTAGCTCAAGCTTCTCCTAGCACTTCATACGGGATATCCCATGGAGAAATTTCACTTCCAACAACACCCCACAAAGGCCACGTTTACCTTGTACTCCATGGTTGGCACTTGAGGCTCCTCGGTCAATGCCCTAGTTGAGATTGAAGAAGAGGAGAAAAATTATGAAGAACCTTCATCCCAGGTGAAGATGATCAAGATGTCGGTGAACCGACTGGTGACTCTACAATCGGGTATATGGAATTTGAAGATGAGGAATCTGATGAAGAAGAGGGTACCCAAGGGTATGCAAGTGGGCAGTCATATGTTGTTTTCACCCTCTCGAGGAAAAAAAGCGAAGTTCTTTGCCGGATACAAAAAGAGAAGGTTGTGTCAAACACGCCTCCAACCATTGCTAAAAGAGGTAATCCTCTTCCTGCTCAACCTCCTATTAAGTCTTTTACAAAAAATATTTTCCCCCATCTCTCCTCCAAATCAGCCTTCTTCTATTCCCATAAAGACCAGTAATCCTACCCCTCCACCACGTGAAGTGAGGACTCATTCCTTCATCAACGCAACCCTTGGTCGCATTCGACATAATCGATCATGCTAAAAAGACCAAGATTCAAATGTTTGAGGCTGAATATCTTCAGTCAAACCCTGAGCAACTTGTAAGATTGACCGAATATATCCAAAGCCAAGCTGTCCATAACTTCCCATGTCTCCCCGAAAAGGAATCCTTTCCACTCCTCCTGCATCTCGCATAAATGTGGCCTCGACTTCCATGTCAGGAAAAATTGAACCTTTTTATCTTTCCCTCCTAATCAATGGTCACAAGCTAAGCAATTGCATAATTGATTCTGGGGCTTCCGATAATGTCATGCCGGAAAAGGTCACCCATGCTTTGGGCCTCACTCTTACCAAGCCTTTTGGCAGATGTTACTCCATGGAAACCAAACAAGTTCCATTGATTGGTCAAATCAAAGACACACAGTTCACCTTTGCGGCATTCCCAGAGAAAAGAGTAAAGATGACCATCCTCGTTGCTGATATCCCTGCAGCATATGGAATTCTACTAGGAAGGAGCTTTTGCAAGAGAAGTTGGTGGAGAGATTTATATGGACTGGTCCAAGGCTAGAATCCCCTGTCAAGGGTGTAATGCAGACATTGGAGCCTGAATCACAAAAGAAGTACTTGGTCACCAATTCTGACGACCCCAAAGCCCAAATTCTCTTCGAATCATCAGGGATGGGGAACTACTTCTTATCTACTGAGTCTAACAAAATGGACGTTCTCATCCAGGAAGAGGACCTTAACAAGGTTTGGACATTGCAGTTTGATGGCAGTTGTGCAACTAGTGGATGCGGTGCTGGAGCTGTGTTAATATCTCCTGAGGAGGAGATTTTTCCTCTCTCTTTCAAGTTGTAGTTTTTCAACATGAATAATACTATGCTGAATATGAATCTTTGCTACTTGGCATGCAAGCTGCAAAAGAAAGGGGAATCAAGAACCTAAAAGTACAAGGCGATGTTGAGCTAGTCGTGAATCAAGTAAAAGGATATACCAAGTAAAGAATGAAAGGCTCAGGCATTACCACAATGCAGTGTGGGACAACATTGAGGAATTTGATGCCTTCTCAATAAAATCCATTCCAAGAGCTCAAAATGACATGGCCGATTCACTGGCCATCTCAGCTCTCTCATGCTCCCTCACCCAGGGTTAAAAATAGACACATATACTATTGAGGTAGTCTTCCGCCCAAGCGTGCCAGACAATTCTCAGCACTGGCAGGTATTCAACGATGACAATCAACTTATTGCCTTTCTGGAGAAGGTAGAAAATTTTAGTGAGCTTCATTTTGAAGGATCTACTTCTGCATGCCGTGAATCTATCACTAATCAAGCAAATGAATCAAAAGGAGGTGATGGCATATGTCAGCTCAAAGGAAATAAAATCCCAAAAGGTTTAGTTTCTCTGGAATGATTGTTTGACAAACATGATCATTTTGTCAAGAAGAAGTGGCAAGATGATCCTAACTCCTCTCCAGAGACCGAATCGGTTAATCTGGTACTATGGAACACCCATAACTTGTGAACATTGGGAAATGTTGCACACCCGAAGAAAAGTGGAAGTTTGTCAAATTGTTGAAGAAATATATGGACGTATTGGCATGGTCTTATGCCGATCTAAAGTCTTTCAAGCTGAAGGACGTTCAGCATGACATCCCATTAAAAGAAGATGTCAAACCTTTTCACCAAAAATAGAGGCACTACAATCCCAAGATCTCAGGTACCATCCAGGCTGAAATACAGAAGATGTTGGATGCAAGGATCATTTTCCTATCCATCATGTACACAGGGTAGCAAACATTGTGCCAGTGTGAAAAAAAAAAATGGTGAGATACGCATATGCGTAGATTTTCACAACTTGAATCAAGCGTCCTTGAAGGACAACTACCCACTTCCCATAATGGATCAGGTTCTGCAGGTAGTAACTGGTTCAAAAATGTTGTCCATGCTTGATGGTTTTTGGCTATAATCAAATTGAAGTCTCACTGAAGATCGATTCAAAACAACATTCACTACTCCCTGGGGCACATTCACCTATAGCAGGATGCCTTTTGGCTTGACCAATGCTGGTGCCACCTTTCAGTGGGCGATGGACTTCACATTCAAAGGTATGATGGGAAAGGTTATCATGGTTTATCTTAGATGACTTAACTATGTTCTCTAAATAGTGAAGTGATCATTGTGATCATTTGGAGCAAGTATTGATTAGATGCCGAGAACACGGGATCTCCTAAATCCAAAAAAGTCTATTTTCGGGGTCACTGAAGGAAAGTTGTTGGGACACGTTGTAAGCAAGGAAGGGACAAAGATAGATGTCGAAAGGGTTAAGGCTATTCAGAGCCTTACTTTACCCACAAGCAAGACCGGTGTTCACTCCTTGGAAAAGTGAATTTTCTCAGGCGCTTTGTTCCCGACTTTGCTGAAAAGACTCACCACATATCAAATATGATGAAAGGGTCACAAAATTTCGATGGAGTGAAGAAGGAAAGACATCATTTGAGGATATAAAAGCCTCTTGTTGCCCATGCACCAGTTCTGGTATGTCCCGACTTCTCCAAGGATTTTATCATGTATAGTTATGCATCTGAGCATATTGTATCGGCCATCTTAATGCAAAAGAATTATGAGGATGTTGAATCTCCAATCACGTTCATGAGTTCTCCTCTCAAGCCTCATGAATTGAAGATGTCTCAATTGGAAAAACACGCCTTCCATTGTCAAAGCAGTCAAGAATTTCGGTATTACATCCTAAACTCTCATACGGTAGTGTTGGTTCCCGACACGGCAGTCAAGTCAATCTAACTCAACAGAGTTAGGAAGCTTACGAGGGAATTGGATCGCAAAGGTCCAAGAGTATGATCTAGACATAAAACCAACCAAGCTGGTAAGAGGCAAGGGCCTATGTCAGCTTATGGCTGAAAACAAAGATTCAGAGGTCCCTAAAGAAAAAGATGATTGCATCGATGGAATGCAAGGCCAACTGGAGAAAGTTGATTCTCTACCTATGGTTCTATTTGTTGCAACTAGCGATGAATGGTATTCTGATATCACTTTCTTTCTCACTTACGGTGAGTGTCCAACTCATCTAACTTCAAAGGAGAAGCGTATTGTAAAGCTCAGGGCAGCCAGATATGTCATATGGGATGATGGTTTATACAAGCGTGGGATTGATGGCATCTTCTTGCGATGTGTTGACAAGCCACAACAGGTAAAATTGCTAGAAATTTTCATGATTCAGCTTGTGGTGGTCACTTTTCCTCTTCCATCACAGCACACAAGATCATCCGGGCCAGGTACTATTGGCCAATGCTATTTTAGGATACAGACCACCTAGGTAGCAAAATGTGAGCTCTGCCAATAGTTTGTTGGCAAACCAAAATTGGTTGCTTTTCCCCTCAGGCCCGTCATTATTGACAAACCATTCAAGCAATGGGAATTGACTTTATCGAGAGCACTACATCCCCAATCAAGTGTTGGACATAGTTATGTCCTAACAACAACAGACTACTTCACCAAATGGGTGGAGGCCATACCGGTTAAGAATGCCACCTCTGAAATTGTTTGTAACTTCATCAAAGAAAGTATCATTGTAAGGTTTGGCATTCCACACAAAATCATTGCTTGATAATGCTTCCAACTTCTCCTCATGGGAAGTTATCGGTTTTTGCTATGAATATGGGATAACCTTGGCCCACGCCTCAGGATTATTACCCCCAGGAAATGGTCGGGCAGAATCCAGTAATAAGAACTTAGTGACCATCATACGGAAGCTAGTTGATGAGAATCAGCGGTCATGGCACAAGTCATTATATGATGCTTTGTGGGTAGACCATATTACTCCAAAGAGGTCCTCGGTATGTCACCTTTTCAAGTATTATATGGAATCGATGCTGAACTTCCCATTTCTGGAACTTCCTGCTCTGCGCTTGGCATGAGCGATCGAAGATGAAACTTTCCAGAATTCTCTTGAAAAGAGGGTCATGTATCTAAGAGCTTGAAGAAAAGAGAGTAAGAGTGGTCGACAGGATCACCGAACATCAGAATCAAGTCAAGAGACTGTTCGATAAAAAGGCCAAGCAAAGAGATTTTCAGGTGGGAGATCTCATCCTTTTATGGGACAAGCGAAGAGAGCCAAAGGGCATGCACGGAAAATTTGATTCTCTATGGAGAGGACCTTTCAAGATCAAGCAGCTCAATGGAGAGAATAGCTTCTATCTCTCGTATCTAGATGGAACTGAGCTCCCGCTTCCCTATAGCGGGCAACATCTCAAAATATTCAGGAAGTAGAGCTTGCTCTCTTCTTTGTATAGTTTTCTTTATGTTGTGTGTTTGTTTTTGTCATGTGTTTTCTTTTGTTGGTTGTGTGTTTTCCTTTTTTCATCACCCTTGTTTTTGACTCTGTAACCCAATGGATAGGCACATGTTGATCTGGGATTCTCTACCCTTAAGCTTTGCTCAAAGATAGTCCCCAGAAAGAGCCAGTTGTTATCCTGTAAAATTGACAAGGGAAATTTTGCAGGTAACCATACCAAAATTTTTTTGGTTCCCCACCAAGGTCCCTTAGCATTCGAAATGGCATAATATCCCTTTCCAGGAAAATCTAGTTTTTGAACTTAGTCATTTGGTCCTTTTTGGTTGGCACAGATTTTGTTCATGCAACATCAAATGAATTTGTGCCCCCTTTCTATTCCTTTGGCACATCCTTTGGAGTGTTGACATCAAAATTGTTGTGCCTCCCATGTTGCACCCTTCTAACCTGCGCCAGGCGCATGCACCACCTGTCGACACTAAAAATGTTGCGCCCTTAAGCGGTGTGCCAAAGCGCTAAAAACCCCATGTTGACAGTCCTGAATTCACGCAAAGGCGCAAATAATTTCATGTTGATAGATGCATAACCATGCCAAAGGCACAAATAAATTTCATGTTGGCATTCATTTTTGTGCACCCATTTGAAAAATTTGGTGGCACATTTATTACACCTTTTTCTATATAATAGGCGCATCGACTGTCATTTTCACGATTGAAAACACGTGAAAATTTTTTCCTCTGCACCTGTCAGTCGCTCTGTCATCCCCATGTGTCACTTTACATCACATTCATGGACCCCACATCATTTTTTCCATTCTATATATTCTGGTAAGTGGTCCTTGCTTTTCTTATGGTTTTTGTTTTGGTTTGGTTGTTTGTGGGGTTGATTTTGTTTAAAAAAAAAGAAATGAATCTAAAGAAACAATATGCACCCTCCAACCCATTTTGCAATCTTCTCTCCCCCAAACCAGTTTTACCCTCCTTCCAGATCTGCTGGCCTGGAGGGCTTTGTCTCAAAAATGAACCCAAGATCCTCTTTGCTCTGTTCCCCTTACTGTCAAAATCCATGTTGAAAGAGGCCAAAAACCACAAAACCTATCAAAACGGAGAAAAATCTAAAGTTATTACATATCCAAACCATGGTTTTCCTTTGGCGCAAATGCCATCATTGTTGCATAAAAAACAGTCGCACCAAAGGGCGCACTATCCTATGCTGCATGCACATGCATCCCCCTGCCTTATAAAAATCCTAAAACCTAAAAACAAGGCAAGCGCAACTCCACCTACACTACACACATGACATGTATGTGTAAAAACTTTTCTGCTGCCCATGCAAAAGCTAAAAACAAGGCACACCTTAACTCAATGATGCATCATTTAAAACTTGTGCCCCTTTGGCACATAAAAAATCTTGCAACATGTTCAATACCTGCACCAATGGCGCATCCTGCGCACAGCCTTGCAACACTAGAATTATCTGTGCCCTTTTCAAAAGCCTTTATATTGGCGCAGGCGCACATCCTTTGACACCAACACTGAATGTTGTGTGTAATTTTCTTGCGCCCTGCGCCCTTTTTGCATTTTTTCTTCCATTAACACTCTCCCTCAGTGTGCCTTTGCTTTTCATCCTTGCCTGCACTGCGTATACTGCGCCTTGCGCCCAGAGCTTCTAAATTGCTAACTCTTCTTTCTATAAAGCTTTGATGGATAATCTAACAGCTAACATGGCTCTTCTGTTGGACTTCGCTCCTTCTTCTTGCAGATCAGCAACTAAACTCAGATTCACACATGTCTTCATCAAGTAAGAGGCCACCAAGTCAAAGGGTAAGGCCAAACTCACAAAAGAAGAAATGAAGTACAAGTATCAAAGGGTCAGGATGCCCGAGTCCCATGCAGAATGTGACTTAGACATCAGGGATGTTGAACTTGGCCACATTGACATGGAAGATTTTTGGGCCAGAACCAGAGAGGGTCACAGGTAGTCCTTGGATGGAAAAATTGGTTGGTAGTGGTCTACACTTCACTGGGGGAATTCCCATGAGCGCAGTGAATAATGAATTCATGATGGTGGTGGCCCACTGCTATAATAAAGACACAAGGTGTGTCGAGAATGAGAAGGGTGAGGTTATAATCAACCTCACTGCCCGACACTTTGAAATCATGTTGGGTATCCCCCACCACCAGCATTTGTGGCTATAAGCCAAGAAGACTGCATAAAAGGCATGGGATGAGAATGAGGACAAATGTATGCAGCTCATGAATGAAGTATATCTAAAAAATAAGAAGGTAATAACCAGGTGGCCCCAGGTTATTCATCGCAGTGACTTTTCGGAGGAGTTGAGCGACACCATTACCTTCCTAAGTAGGGTGTTTGGGCTTCCTGATGCCCATTACTTCCACAAATGGATGCTCGGTATCTAGAGACAATGAACAAAAACGTGCCTGATCAGCGCATTTTGAGTGGGTAGAAATCATCAGTAGCACCATCTCTGAGCAACTCCAACAACTCTCAACAATGGGGAGGTTCTACATGAACTCCTACGTGGTCTACGTTGCTTGCCTCTGAGAGAGATTATCCGGCATTGAGCCGATGCGGGGTGTGGCCCCAGTGAAAATATATGAATATTATCCAGAGTTGAGACTGGAAAACAACATCCCATAGTTCAGCAAGATCAATGATGCCTTCTTCTATGGCATCATCTACCTATTGAGGCCCAATATGACTCACGGTCGGATGACCAAGAGCATAGTGACTACAACAGAGAAGTGGGGGCGTTATTTACGCAATTCCCCACTTTCACTTATCTTAGAGCCATGCCAACTTCTTGGGGGAGCCCACCAAGTTACCAAGATATGCGGGCCCTAAAGTTGATCCTATTGGAGCTGTCCAGATAGCTCATCACATATCATGAGAAGTGCCTAAAAAGAAAGAAGGGTGGAACTCCATTCCCCCTCACAGTGGGTAGGTACACTTGCACTTCTCACACCAAGGCCGGGAAATGTTTGCAGAACTAGAGCTGCTTAACCTAAAGCACAATTTCCCAGCAAGGCCAACCTTTGATCCATGAAATTACCTCCCAAAGGCAAAGCTCGATCTGATCCACATCCCAGATCGAGGATATCTACATCGACTCTGTATCACGAGGTCGAGCTCAGGAGAAAGGATCACTCCCACCTGGCCTTGCCAGAGATCATCCAATATGGTGTGGCCATTGTCCCGAAAGGTTTCCAAATGACTGATCAAGAAGTTGATCAGGTCTATCTAGATACGAGATGGGGACAACTGGCCATTTTCCAAGATAGATAGAACAAAGGCACCTCAGACTATTGAGGAAAGGTTAAAGGCACTTTACAGCACACAGAACATTGGTGCAGATTTAATGGTCTCATCTACCTTGGGGTAGACTTCACTACGTCTCCCTTAGGTAATGCACCTGCTAGGCCAAAGCATTTTCCAAAGGGAAAAGGAAAAGAAAAGGAAGGGGAATCAAGTGCTACTCAGAGAAAGCTCCCGAGAGTCCTCCTTCCACCACCCCCGGGAACAGTTTGTAACCTGGTATCTCTAGAGAAAGGAGTGGCGGTAAGTGTTCCAATGGGCACATCCACTCAGGATGTTGCCACTTTGCTTAACCACTGAAGTTCCCACCATCCCTTCTCCGCTCCTCCTTCCCCTCCTCAGGTCACTCAAGCAACCATTCCTTTGGTTGTGTCTTCTCCCCATCTTCTATTGTTCCCCCTTCCTCTTCCTCCATCTTCTCTTCCCTCATGAGTTGTCCCCAGTATTTCTTCCCTCATCTCTCAAATCCCTTCCACCCCCATGGTTTCCTCTCCTACAGTGACTCCTACCCCTGTGAGCATTGGAGATTTGGCTTCTTTATCAATGCCGCCACCAAGCGTCTCGACCCATTTCCCTTGTTCACTTCTTGTAGTTGCTCCTTCTTCTTCATCGTTCCCTCTTCTCCTCTCTGGTCCCACTCCCTTAAGTCCAGCATGGATCTCCCAACACCTGAGCCAACACAAGAGGAAAGTCCCCATTGCACCTATGGACTTCTCTATCATTCCAACAAAAGGAGCTAAGAAGCAAAATCCAATAACCCACTTCTCTCGAGTGCCTCAGGTGAAAGAGTAATGGAGATCATGTATCCCGATCCCACAAAGGATAAAAAGGATCTGTCTCCTACAGATTACATAGTGACACAGGTCACAATGGGAACATCCTCTGAGAGCCTACAAGGAGAGGCCCTATCTGCAGTGGATGCCCTTTGCAAGAAGCTTCAGGAAGCAAAGGAAGAGAAGAGGATACTAAAAGAACAAAACAAACATCTTCTCCAAGCCCTGCAGAAAATGGGCAGTGCACCTCCTACAAGCCCACTTTAAAACTCCTGAGGCCCTTAGTCAGGAAAAGATAAATGAATACGCCAAGATTGGTGAAACAAGGCATGGCAGTATCTTCCTGGAGAGACCAAATCCTCAAAGATAGTGAGGAAGTAATCGTGAAGTTCACAGAGCTATATCAGAATATTGATCAGGCTAACAAGGAACTCCAGGTGATTGCAGGACCTATCTCCGAAGAGTTGGACCATGCTAGGTTACAACATGAGACTTTCCAAAAGATGCTCGACTACTCGATCGATGACTTAGTGAAATTTGGCATCTTTGATCACCCACAGACACCCAACAAAGTCCTTGCTGCTTTGGATTATCGGGTCGATCAAATGGAGTTTGTCTTGGAGAAGATAGACAAAGTTCAAGGAGGAAGCCTTGGATGCAATGCATCAAATGGAGAAAATTGTCCTAAGGATGTCTCCGGGCTTTCTCACTCCATCATACGCCTTGAGGAAGGCAGATGAAACCATTCGGCTCTTCAAAGAGATCTTCTCACAAGGGTTAGGGCTCAAAGCTACTTTTGACATGGAATCCATCAACAACCTTCGGCTTTCATGACTTTTGTGGGATACCTGATGGAGGTAGGTAATGAATACTTCAAACTCCCAGAAAAAATCAGAGATGAATGGGAGACTTGTGAAGTCATCGGTGATCACACCAAGGGTCCTGCTCGGATCAACTTCAACCGATGATTAGCAAATTCATGGAGTACTGGGCCCAATTCCACATTTCCTCTCTGAGCAGAAGCAGGATACTCCTTTCCAGCCATGGGATGACGATGAATAGCCTTCCTCCTCTTGGCTTTCTTTCCATTTTTGTAATATTTAAAAGTATGTTGACACAAATGATGACATCATCCATGTTGCACCATGGGATGTTGTTATCCACCAAGTTGCCCCAAAGTCAACAGTTGACTTTTAGATATTTTGTAAATATTTTGTAATTAGTTGTTGGTTTCTTTTTGCCTTCTCTCTCCTTCTCCTTCTATATATACTTGAATACTTTTTGTATTCAAGTGTGGACACTTTTAGATGAAAAATAGAAGTGAGAAGAAAAGGCTTTGTACTTTTTATATGAGAAAAAACATTAATACAAATATTAAGACTTTGTGCTTGAATACATGTGTTATGTGCATCGATCTTTCTTATGTCGAGATCTGTGTTTATTATTGTTAGATCTATCTCTACTTTTTGTCATTTGTTCATCGGTATTGCTTTGTTCATTTATGCAAGTAGTAGGTTTGGCTCTGTTTACTACCAGCCCAAAACATAAACCCTCGACCTTTCTACTTTTTGGAATTCATTTCTTTTCTCCCTTCAATCTATCCTATCTCTGACTTAGGAGGATGGATCTTAACCTATAGATAGAATATGCAAACAATTCCAACTCAAGAAGATTTTGTCTTGCTTTCATATGTTAACCCTCGTTGTTTAAAAAGAATGAAATAAAGCAAGATTAGTAGATAATATGCGAAATAGCAACAACCTAGAAAATTATTAAAATTGGTTTAAATTTGATTCAATATAAATAACTATAAAATAAAGGCTTTTGTAAACCTAGACTATGTGTGTCGACGATGACTTAGGAGGATGGATCTGAACCTATAGATAGAATATGCAAACTGCAGAGAAGTTTATAAAGGTCTGGTTTTGTAAGAGGATTTGTAGAGACCAGAGGAGAGAAGTAGGAAAAGGGTAGAAAAGGATAGGTTGGATAGATTAGTGGATGAATAGTGCCCGATGGTGACCGGGAGGGATCATTGGTCATTGTATCGAGAAAGTACAAAGCCAAGGATAGAAGGATGGATTTGGCAACCCGTAATCAAAGGAGTTGTATGAGAAGGATGTTGAGTATTCCCTTGATGTTGTAGAAGTTACTTTGTACCTATAAAAGGTTATGAACAAAATATATGCAATAATATGATAGATACACTAAAATCCCGATAAAAATGATGTAAAATCTCACAAAGGATGATCATGAGCGATGCAAGCATGTCAAACAGATGTTCATAATATTTGAAACATCTCAAGAATGCTCAAACGTGGGGAAGGATGTTTAGGTCGTAAGAAGGCTTGAATTTACATGCATATAATTTAAGAATAGAAATAAAGCACTTGTTTTTATAGGGTTGATGACAACTAGGGTGGGTCTCTACCAACTATGGGGTAAGTTTCCCTAATGGGAGGATTTTTGCTTTTAGAGTGATTTTAGATTTTTAAAGAGTTGGTCGGATGCTTTAAAATATGTATGCGGGAAGAGGATGAGATATGGGTAGTTAGGGCATAAAATAGATGGGAGAAAAGATTATAAAATCAAGGGGATGTATTTATGATACAAGAAACCTAAATAGAAGGTAGGTAGGTTAGGGCAAGATAAAGGGTATTAATTAATTAATAGGAATTAATTAATTAATAAGAATAAAGATTTATATGGATGGGATAATTGGGCATGTGAGATATTTAAATAATTAATTAATTAATTAATGTGGATTGATTAATTAATGTGAATTAGATGGGCATTTAATTAAATAAAGGGGATGAAATAAATAAAATTACACACGTGCACAATCAAGGGTATAGATACCAAATTTTGGTTTCTATAGGGTCAAAGGGTTTGATAGGGGGAAGAGTAATTATGGGTATTTGAAGGAGATGCCAAAGGATGTTGGTATAGGACCCAATAAAGGTCTTTTAAAAATGGGTATGATTGATGATGGATAATTCGGGTATAGGAGAGGTAGGTGAATGCAAGAGGGGGTCTTTCCCTTGTGAGGATTGATAGGGTCCCTATATGCTAACTTAAATTTAGGGAGACTGGTCATAAGATTTGGATTGAGGGTGAGAAGGAGGAATAGATGAGTCAAGTGTAATTTTAGAAGGATTCTTATATGAATTAGATGATTTTGATGGAGTAATGAGAGGCGCCTTGGGTAAATGGTGTGGTCTTAGAATAGACGAGGGAGACCCTAAGATAAAAGATGAGGTGTTGGATTATTGAGAAGGTTTGGATTGTTGAGGCTTCTAAAAAGGGGGGCCTAATATCTTATGTGGGTGAGTGAGGGATTTCTAAGTGGGATTGTCGGAGTTCCTATATTTCCTAGGTGTATATTTTGTGGATGTGAGAATGGAAAATGGAAGCGGTTTACGGAGAATACAATTAATAAGGTCAAAAGTGGTTGCACATTGTGTGGATTTTATTTGTGTTTATTTAGGTATTAGTGTACTCATTGGTAGTAAGGATGAAATGGGAACATTATTCATGGATGAACCCAAGGAAGATGTTTTTATAGTATAATTTTTAAGGGATGGCATAGATGTGAACAAGATTTCAATGTAGATGTGGATCTGATTGTAGATGTGGAGAAGGAAGGAAATGTAGAGATAGGCATATATAGAGAAATAGATGGGGTAAATGAAGGGATGGATGGAGAAGAGGATATGGTTGTAGTTGGTGGAGGTAGGGGTATAGAAGGAGGTGTAGATATAGGGATGGGTGTAGAGATAGGTGTGGATGTATACATGGATAAGGAAATAGGGGTGGGTAAGATAGATGTGAATGGAATGGGTATAGGTGAAGTGGATGCAATAGATGTGGATGTAGGTATAACAGATGTGGATAGAGAAGTAGACATGGGTATGGATGTGGATGGTTTTGTGGAGGTAAAGGTGGACTTGAAATAGATGTGGGTTTAATAGATGTATGTGGAGTAGAGGAGGTAATAGACATGGGTAGTGTAGACACTAAATTTGAGTCACACTTCCCTTGGTCCCCTTTTATCGATTAACATAACATGCTCACCTAATCATGACCCCTTTACCCCACATTCATATTAATTTAATTACTTACAATTGAATCAATGCTCATCCTCACATTATTTAGTAATTTAATTAATTTAATTTACACCTCACCATGGACTTATTCTTAGCCTATTAATTAACTAAGACTCAGTCTCTACTTATCTTAACTAATTGGGACTTAGTCTAACCCTAACATTAAATTCATATTCCTTCTCCAACAACATTCCCACTTATCTAAGCACTAACCATCACTTGAGACCCGGGATAACAAGTAGAGCATGCCAAAAATAGCCAAGATCTGCTATTTTTGGTAAACCTAGGATATCCCGCCTTAAACGATGTCGGTTAACCCTCAACCGATGTTGGTCACTCTAACTATCATCGATTACCATATATACAGTTTGGAAACCTTTTTCCCAGGTTGGTCACTTTTATTTTTGGAGAGATCTATCTATGTTCAAGTAAGACTCAGATTTTTCTCAAGCATCAAGATGACGAAATCCATCTAGCCAGAGGCCCAAGTAAGTACCTAAGATATATCCGAAGGTATTGGAACTCACAACCGCACTCAGGGAAGCATTGTTGTGGCAATCGACTATCGTTTTCACATATCAACCATCACCTTCCTTCACCAACTAGGCTTACAAATACAAGTAAGTGCATTTGGCTTTACATCATTTATGTACTTACTTAATAGGTTATTTATCCTTTTTTATTAGATCTAGTTATTCCCTGCATTCCTCCATCCCCACTTCCCTTACCATTTACTTATCTAGCCACCCCAACCTTCTAGCTCTCCATACCTATCCTTTATACCTTCCTAAGTTTTACTCACCTTATCACGAACCCAACCAGTCCTCCTTCACTCTTTTTATGGTCATAGAGAACCTAAAACCATCGATTAACTAACTTTCACCAATTTTTCCCTACCGACGTCGATTACCTTAACCATCAATGATTTTCCCTTCACCGGCATCAATCACTAGATCGACATCGATTCACTATACCTCCTATCATACTTCACCAATCTTTCCCTTACATCCCTAAAACCTCACAAAAACCTCACTACTGAGACCTTCCCATCTTTTTGTGCAAACACAAATAGAACCTAGACCCTTATTTCGACATTCTACCATTCCCACGAAAACCAATATTTGTCATCTCAAACCGACGTTGGTCATAGCTAAATTTTCATTGGTCATACCCTAACCGATGTTAGTCTCATGCCAGTAAATCCAATCGGACCAGCAAGCAAGCTTTCCAGTTATCCAAGACCAACCCAAACTCCAAGAAGTCTTACCTAGACCCTACCTGTGACCTCCATACCACCTACCTAGCCTATAACCTAACCTGGGACCTTCATGAATTTAATTATTAAATAATTTAATTAGATCAACATTGATATTAATCTGAGATACCTAAATCAGAACACTAGTGTTAGGTTCTTTTATTTACATGTTCATTTGTTTTATATTGAATTATACATATCAGTGGATTAACAGTCGTCAAGGAAGTATCACACTTCCTGGATCTACTTCACAATGGGAAATTCACTAACCTTTTACTATTAACAATGTTTCGTGGTCTTGCTTTACATTTCGTAGTTCCTCCTAGTAAAAAAGAATCTCACACAATCAATTTGGATCAAGAAATTTGATTCACATGCACAACCTTTAACCAACATTACAACAGGTATTCCTCCTTATCCTTCTACCCTTATCTGTTTCATTAATCTACTAAGAATCTGGTGAAACATGTAGAGATGTTGCATTTTGATCGATAGTATGAATCATATGAGCATTGGGTGTTTGGGATGGTGTAGGATCAATGTGCTTGTTAGATGCATGGTTAGGTAAGGGTTGTCTAAAGATATCCAAAGGTTGGTTGGGAGGATCGGTAGGATTTTTACATGGAGTTCCCCACGGTCGATAAGGTGTTGAACAAGGTCTTTAAAGGTACAACACTTTTCAATATCATGGCCTTAGACTTGGTGTCATTTACAATAAGCATCCTCACAAAACCATGTGGGTTTGGGATGTGAATTGTTAACAAGATGGATAAGAGGAAGTTGGATGAGGCACATGACCATAAGTTTATTGAAGATAGAACTATAGGACTCCCCTAGGGGAGTATATGTAGGAGGGTGAGGATCCCTTTGTGGGGATTTTAAAGATGATTTGATGATGATGGTGCTTGCCATGCACTTGGATTTGTCACTAAGAGGGAAGGATGATTTGGCAAACTCATCTTTAGTTTTTTTATATCTGATTTTAATATGGCCTTTCTCAAGGGCATGGAGTTAAATTTTATGAACCATGGTAAAGGCTTCTTAAAATCTCTAGAAGGATTGGATCTTGAGGGTGGAAGAAATGTTCTTAGTGCAAGAAGATAGAAAAGAGCTCAATAAGCTTAGGCGAGGAAGGGAAACAGATAGTTGGTTAATCATGTCATGCCATCTTGTGATGAAATTTGAGATATATTTTTCCTCAAATTGTTTAATGGCATATAGATCTGTGATGGTAATTTTACAAGAAATTTTGATGGAGAAGTTCTCTAGAAAGAGTTGGGCAAGTTATGTGAAGGAGAAGAGGGATTATTGGGGATGTCATTATACCAATCTAATGTGGGGCCAAATAATGACATGGGGAAGGTCCTAAGCATGATTTCCTAATTGTATCCTATGAGGTAGCATACATGTCTAAAATCTTAAAGATTTTTTTAAGGATCCTCTTTTTGGTTCATTTATAGAACTTAGGAAGTTCCCAATGAGGAGGATAATGTTTAACAAGGTCCAAAAGGATGGATGGGCCCATTACAATTTTTTTCATATGTAAATGAGCTCTTAGGACCTGAGGTAGCAGCTTCTAAGGTAGCCAACCTACTCAACAATATTTACATCGTGTCATTAGAAGTGGGTGGAAGAGAGGTCGAAGGATGAGGTTGTTGGACGTAAGAAGTGGAAGAGTTAGATTGAGGATGAGGTTGATAATGTTGAGGATAGGTAAAAGTTTGAGGAGGTGGCTGATAAAGGGGAATTTAAGTAATAAGTTGTGATTAGATAGGTTCTTTGAGAGATGTGATTATATGGGTAGGTCAACGATGGTGATTGTTGAGATATGGGGACATTAGATTGGGTTTGGATGGGATGAGACAGGATACACATGTGAGGGGGTTGAGATGTTTGGATAGGGTGATTGGTAGATACATGTTGAAAAACACTTCAGGATGAAGGTTGTTGAGTTTGAGTAGATCCTAAAGGGTGGGGTTATGAGGTAGCAACATTTGCATGGTTTTGGGAGGTAGATATGGGGAGATAGATGGAACTACGGGTGAGATAATCATGGAGAGAAAAATGATTATCATCTAGGAGTTCTTGAAACTCCACACATTCACTTAGGATAACAAGAGGCCCGAGGGCCTCTAAGGGAGAAGGATATGGATTTTTATTTGGCCTAAAGGGAACATGATGATGAGGGATAGAAGGATTTGTTTCAACATGGGAGTCATTTTTGATGACATGGGTTTCATGAAAAGACACCATAGAAATGGTGGGTTGGGAAACCAAAGGTATGGTAACCATAGGTGTAGAAGAAACTGAGGCAGATGTGGAAGTTTGTTGAGAAATCTCTTTGGGAGTGGGGATGTTATCAGATGAGGTAGGTTTCTTGATTCTCTTGTCCTAAGAATGAGTGATAACATGCATGAAGTAGATAAACATTTGTTTATGTAGTTTATTAACAAACAAATCAAACAACAATTTTTTATCATCATGATTATTAGAAGAGTGTGAGAAAAGAAAAGAAAAAGGCTCAAAGGGGAACCTAGGAAATGGTTGATCTAAGGCTGGTTTCAGGATGTTTAGGGATGGATTCCTTGATATACCCAAAGGAACGTGAGGCCTAATTCTATGATAAATTTTATAACACATTATGGTGGCTTTCCTATTTGGTGATGAAATATCGATAGTTTCACTGGGAGGAAGTTTTTAGATGTGTGAATTTATGCGTGGATTTGGATGTGTGTGAAAAAAGAGTGGATGCAAAGGATTAACCCCTATTTATACTATGTGAGCAAGAAAACAATGAGGGTGTTCTTTTTAAGATCCAAAAACAAAGTGTGGAGATTCGATGAGGAAAAACAAACAAGATATGCAATGCAATAAAAGAAAATGATGGGAGAAAAAACAAGTAATACCTATAATACGCTTTTCCTTTTTATCTAATCTTCAAAGAAATAAAATGACCAAAAAGGAAATCCAAGAAATCCACACTCCAATGTAAGCAAGAAAAATTAAACTCCTACCTACAAGGTTAGTAGAAAAGAGATATGGAAGAAAATATGAAATGAAAGAAATGAAAATGAAAGAGACCTCACCAAAGAAGGGTGGGTCCTACCAGTGTGCCAAGATGTTTGTCAATATTTTTGTTCTTCATATTAGTGAAAAACCAAACAAGAAATCAAGAAAACCTCAAAATATGGGAGGGTTTAGGGACCTCTTGATGTGGATGATGATGGAGATGGTATGGGTGCACAAGAATGGATCCTCCTCCATATGAGTTAGTAACTTGCACAACAACGAGAAATAAACATGGAAAATATTAGTGATAGATATGGTGAGCTACCTAAAGAAGTCAATTTTGAGAAATGAAAGCTTCCTAGGATGGATATTTGTCCATGTGATAACAAAGATATGGATAATCAATACCAGATGAAAATGGAAATGATTACAGAAATAGAGATCTGATAAGATAAGATCTAATGAATTGAAAGATAATAAGATGATAACTAATAAATGAAATTTCTAAAAATAAACCCAAACTAGAGTGGGTTGATGGCGACCCAGTAGGAATGGTATGGTAGACGGAAACTAGAGCGAGGATGTCTAGAAATGTGCAGAATGGGCCCGATATGTTGATGCGGAACTACGAGACACATATCAAAACACATATTAGGTAAAAGGATGTGGTAAGCATTAGATATGAAGGGGGTAAGGATTAGATCTATGGTGATCTCAAGCAAATAAGCACAATCGACGTTGACCTATGTAGGCTTGACAAAGTATGTAGAAATGGGGACATATGTTGGTTCTAAGGTGCTAAAATGGATGACAAAATGTTGATAAGATAGAGAGGATGAAAACTATGGTGGAAAGATGCAAGGTAAGGTAAATAAGATGCATGATATAGCATATTTTACAAAGATAGGATGTGGGTCGACAAAGTGACCGGACCTAATTGATGGTGATTGGAACAGATTTGGTATCTTGAGTGAAGAACATAATGGAAAAAATGATTTGGGGTTGATGATGGATAAATATAAGGCTATGTAGAACTCCGAGAAGACCTATAAACCTACAAAACAAAATGATATTCCCGAGTAACGTTCACTATATTCTAAGCTTCAACAATGGCATGCAAAAGGATGACAAGATGTTTCATTGATAAACAGATCTCTAAGGATGGTGTCGAGAGATAGTACTCACCGAGAACACAAAATATTTGAAATTTTCTAGCCCTTTGAGAGGAGGGGTGAGTTTGTTTAAATAGAGCATGGTAGGGTTGACGGTGACCCATTTCAATCATTGGCAACTAGGAAAGACAAGATGACAAGAAACATTAGGACTATAATGGATAGGCGAGAATATGATGATAAATGGCTAGCGAGACATTTTTAGCCCTACATACATGTTGAGGGGTGTTAATGGGTTATGGTATGATGAGGGGAGAGTAAATAGGTGTAAGGAATTTTAGGAAGGGTTTAAATGAGGGATAATGTAAGGGGCATTAGAATCTAATAGGGGTATTAAATGAGGGTGATTAGGATAAGATTAGGATAAGTAAAATAATAAGGATTAAAATATGGTAATAATGGGAGTAATGGGAATAATGATAAATTTATGGGATAAGGGGGAGAATATGATTTTAGGAGGAAAATGAACGCATTAGGTGAGGATGAAAGGTGAACTCTAGGTAAAGGCATGTGAGTGAAAAAAATAAGTGTCTATAAGAAGGAAATTCCAATACAATATCCTAATTGGATATCCTTGGATTTGACAAATGTGTTACATCCCTTCCTCCTTACACGATGATGCCTAAGATACGAACATGAAGAGAAAGTTCATACTATTCCATCTGATATTATTCCATTCAAAACCTACAACTTAAATTACTAACCTAATTATGTCTTGATACCCTTAAAGGTACCACCTCCTCCAAAGTGAGGTTTTTCTAGCACTTCAAAGCATCGACATCTAAACTCCCCTGTCGGTGAGTCTTATGATTCAAAGATTCTAATGACTCTCGTTAGGTGAATACCAATTATTATCCCTGAATAAACTCCACACACCACAAGAACACGATAATCCCAAAAGAAAACCCGTATACCATTCTAAAGTTGGGAATTTCATCCTCTTTTCCCCTCCTCACTTGAAAACCAATCTCATATATGGGGGATTGGCTGACCATCCTCGTAGCAAGACAACAAATAACACATAATCCCCTTCTCTTCTAACTTCTCCTTCTTATACAAACCATAATTCATCCAAGTTTACCTTTATCATTGTGTATGGAAAGGATTTAGTATGGGTAAATATGACTAAGGCTCTCATGACTTTTATTTGTCGGGATTCATATTATTTCACAAGAAATAAGGTTTGGGATTCATAAATCCTCCTACAACCATTCCTACCCCCGAGCTTGAACTAGATCGTGTCACATCACCCATCGAGACATCCACATACACAAACGATGACATTTCCATCCTCCAAAATTTATTTTTAGTCAAAACCATTTCTCTAGGACCTCTCACTTACCAAGTTGGGGATCAAATTAAAACACTTCCTTTAATTTTTTTTGACATGATAGAAGAAGACTCTCTTGTTATCAACATTTTACAATGCCAATATGATGAATCCATCTTGACCTACATGGGACCATAAGAGATGCACCTACACAAATATTTTCCCCAATACCTCTACTCTTTTAAACAAATCTAACACTAATATTAACATTGAAACTCTCTAAAACAATCACTTTGGAGGAACTGCAAAGAGCTGTTTTTACTCTTGAAGGGGATAAGGCACCAGGCCCTGATGGTTTTTCTGCTAATTTTTTTCAAAAGTTTTGGGAAATATGCTCAGATGACTTACTAAGGGAAGTGAATGAGTTCTATAGAACTGGTAATCTCTTAAAAGAGCTGAATAACACCCACATTGTGCTTGCTCCAAAAAAATGGATGCTAAAGATTTCAAGGACTTCCGCCCCATTAGTCTGGTTAATGTTATTTATAGAATTTTTACTAAGATTATTGCTACAAGATTCCAGACTATTCTAAATGATATGATCTCAAAGAAATAGAGTGGATTCATAAAAGGTAGGATAATTCAAGACGGATGATCATGGTGCATGAGATCATTCACTCTATGGATAATAATAAAAGAGCTAGCATGGTTATGAAACTTGATATGAATAAGGCATTTGACAAAGTCTCTTGGTATTTCCTTGACAATGTTATGGCTAAATTTGGTTTTCCTAATAAATTTAGAAGAATCATTAAGGCATGCATTTCTACTACTAGATTTTCTAGTGGTGGTGAATGGTGAGCTGTGGGCTTCTTTTCCAGTAGCAGGGGATTAAGATAGGGTGATCCTATATCCCCTTTTCTCTTCATACTAATGGTAGACAGTCTCAGCTAGATCCATTACCAAAGCCATTAATGAAGGTCTTCTAAAAGGAATTAGGCCTACTTCTACAAACCAAACAGCTTCACATCAGCAATTTGTGGATGATACAATTCTTCTATTGATGGCCTCTATCCTTGAAGCTAAGGCTATTAAGTCTATTCTAAAATTTTATGAGGTTGCCTCAGGGAAAGAGATAAATTTTGATAAGAGTTCCATATTATTTTTAATACTCCTCTGGAAAGACAAAAATAATTTCTCAAATTCTGGGATGCAAAATTAATTCCTTGCCCACTACTTATTTGGGTCTTCCTCTTAGAACCAAAAAAAATCTACCACAGTTTGGAATGGTTTACTTGAAAGATTTCAAAAGAAAATGGTTGGTTGGAAAGGGGCCATACTTTCTAATGCTAGAAAATGTCTGCTAATCAAAAGCACTCTTCAAAATCTACCTATTTACATTATGTCTCTATACAACATTCCTGTTGTCTTTAGGGATAAAATTGAAAGGATTCAGAAGCATTTCTTATGGTAGGGAATAGAGGAAAGATTCAGATACCACTTGGTGGCTTGGGATCAAGTATGTACTCCTAAAAGAATTAGTGGGCTAGGCATAAAGGATATTAGAAAAATGAATATGGCCTTAATTGCAAAAATGGGTTGGAGAATGCTTACTAAGGAGAAACCTTGGATTGATCTAATTAAGGCTAAGTATCTAGCTCAACAAACTGTAACTTTTTTCCTTCATGATGACCAGCTACCTCAAGGGTCTATTTTTTGGAACAATTTGATACAAATCAAGAATTTTATCAAACAAGGCTGTAAATGGAAGGTGGGAAATGGCAGAGATATTCAATTCTAGTGTGATAACTGGACTAGCCTTAGTTTAAATGATAAATTTGGTTCTATCAAATATATTCTAGAGAAAATTATGGAACTAAAGTCAAATACTACATTGAAATGGAGGGTAATAGAAAAATATGGAAGCAACTTAAGGTGGAAAGCGATGAGATAAATCTCACAATATCCTTATTACAAGTACAGTTGGATAGCATACCCCTGAGTCAAATTGAAGTTAAGGATGAACTTGTTTGGAACAACTCAAGTGATGGGGAATACACTGTCAAAGTTGGATACAATTCCTATTTTGAAAACATCCAGTGTGATTTCAAATGGAGCAAGATTTGGATGCCAGAGCTAACTCCTAAAATCAATTTCTTCTTTTGGCTTGTTCTCAGAGGAAGAATACTCACAAATGACAACCTTATCAAGAGAGGCTTTATAATGCCAAATATGTGTTTCCTATGTAAAAAAGAGGCTGAGGACATCAAGCATCTTTTTTTGCATTGTGAGTACGCTTCAAAGATATGGAGTTATGTTTTTCAAAATTCAATGTTTGTTGGACAATGCCAAAGGAATTTCTTCAATATTGGATTTAGTGGGATCCTCCTTTTAAACACTTTGTATTTTTGAAGACTTTGGAAATTGGTGATGCCCCATATTATATGGAGAGTTTGGAAAGACAAAAATGACATAATTTTTAGAAATAATAGACAACCTTGCAAGAAAAGATTTACTAAGATTGGTAATGTAATTAAAGACAATATTGAAATATTTAAACCTCCCAAGAATAAGAAATATCCTGAAGATGAAGAATTTATTCTCTCAAATTGGAAGATGGATATTGAAAATGTTCATAAACGAAGAACTTCAAATATTGACAGGTCTCTAATTCATTGGATCCCTCCTCCAAACTCTTGGTATAAACTTAATTTTGATGGAGCCTCTAAGGGAAACCCAGGGGCAACTGCTGGTGGAGGAATAATTTGGGATCATAAAGGTTGTTTAGTTGTTGCTTATGCTAGCAGAATGGGCAATCAGACCAATCACTATGTAGAAGCTCTATCAGCTTTATGGGGTCTAAGAATTGTTAGGGATTACAACATTCAAAACATCATTGTTGAAGGTGATTCCTTGAATATTATAAATCATCTTAATTAGATACACCCTCCAAGTTGGACTATTAAAGATTTCATTCAGGAATCTATTAATATATGCCATACCTTCAAAAATATTAAAATTGGTCATACTTATAGAGAGGGAAACAAGGTGGCGGATACCTTAGCTAACTATGGTACCAATAATAATTTCACCACTTGGGATAGTGAAAAAAAAACCCCCATGGAAGTACAGAATGGTATTACCAAGGATAATTATGAGCATTCACATCCTAGATAGAATCTCTAATGAGATTGTGTGGGATTCGATGGATAAGAAAGATGGCACATGCGAGAGGATTTATTCTAATTACCACCATAAATGTTTGCATGCTTCTCATATTTCCAACTAGATTCTTAAAAACTGGTATAGGAAAAACAAAAACAACCTTTTCATGGGTGGTTTGTAGCAAAGTAATCATGGAAATAGTAGAGGAAGAAATATGGGGAAGCTTCGTGCCAGTTAGAACCCAACTGCGATCCTTCTTAGAAGGATAACATTGAGCTATGGAATTATCTTCAAATGGGGGTGTCTCCAAATTTATTGAGAAAATCCAAGGGAATGATCAGCACATTTCAGTGTGTTTTACCATAGATTAGAAGGAAAGGAAGGTTAAATATGGAGGGCAAAGGGTGTTGATGAATGAGGAGCTAATAGGTTATAGGGTTGGCTTTGGATGGCATCCGGTTCTTCAGCAAAAGGGTTGAAAAAAATGCTAAAGAAAAGAAGTTTACTTGATGTAGGGGAGGAGATCATCTTTGTTACGGCTAGCATTTAGGTAAGCTCCATTCTAGAACCTTTCAATGAAATTACTAAAATGATGGTGCGGTTTATATCCCTTGAAGGTTGCTACATTACTATTCCCACCAAACACTTGGTTTTCCTTAATCACTTCAGGAGAAATCTTTTTGTTTTCTTCCCGCACTATCTCTTGAATTCTTTGGAACGATCCATTCTTGATTTTCAAAAACATACTAGGGCCATCCCCTTCACCAGGGGCTCATCTTTCTCCTTCACAAGCATTTCCTCATCAATTTCCCCACCATTCTTGTTTCCCCAGCATTCAGCCCACTCCCTCTCATAGCACACCCACTCCCAACCCAACCAACTCTTCCAATTTTAGGAATGTCAAGGCTAAGAACCCTGCACCCCACAATGACCCCACCTACCTCTAGTCATGTCCTCCGAAGTAACAAGGATATGGAAATGGTTCACAATCTCTTGCATATCAGTAATGCAGGGTAGGACAAAGCTTCCCAGCAGGAGAGGGATAATATTCTCCTTAGAATGGAAATGCTAGAAAATGAGGTAGAAAATATCAAGAAAGAGATACATCAGCTAAACAAGAAAAAGGGAAAAAGAAAGATAAATGATGATGCGGGTTTTGGCACAGATCAGACTGAAGAAATTTACAGAAAATTGAACTCACTGGATAATAGACTAGGGAGAAATAAGGATAGACATGACCACAATATGGCCATCTTTAAAGCAATAAGTGAGTTTCTTGAACAACATGTCAGAAGCATCACATTGTTGAGTGGAGTCCTTGAGGATATTTGGGGTACTGAAAAGGAGAGAAATCAGGTCATCTCATAGCTAAACGTTAATGACCCAACACATGTCACCACTCTGGCACTTTTTACCTCCCTGTAGATGATCAAATCAAGGATTGAAAGGGCCTCAAGAAATAATACCTTCTAGGTAGGCTGGAGGAGTTCAAGTTGTTGTTTTGTTTATGATAGTTTGTTGTTTTTGTTGTTTAGTCGTTGTTATGTCCTTGTTTTTATTTTTATTAGTAGCTTCTTTTTTACTATTGTTGGACTTATCATAATATTTGGATTCAGATCCTATTTTGATGCTTTTTCATGTTGATCTGTTGTTGATCCTTTGTTGTAACAAGGTATATTCCCTTCAAAACTATTTTCCTTTAATAAAAACATTGAAACTCTCGAATATCCACGCATTGTCAAAATTGTAGAATCCTTAAGCCCTTAAGATCAACAAGACTTCAATTCCTTTTATCTAAATAAATCCAATCCTTTACTTGGTCTCTGAATGACACGTTAGGTATCAATCCTAACGTAGTCATACACAATATTTTCACCATCCCCAACACCAAGTCTCGTGAAGAAAAGCTTTGGAAAATGCATATTCATGTAGCCCTCTTGATCAAAGAAGAGTTATAACACCTTTTATTCCTCATTTTTATCCAAACTATTGACTACCTACTATGGATATCTAACATTGTTCTCATTACCAAATCCTATGGGAAACTTTGCATCTATATCGATTTTTGAGACCTTAATATTTCCTATCCCAAAGATGATTTTCCCCTTCCTAATATCGATCAACTTGTAGATCTCACAAGGTGAGGCCATCGGATGGTATCTCTCATGGATTTTTTTCAAGGTATAAACAAATCTTCATCACCCCTTAAGATCAACATAAAACATCCTTTATTACCCCATGGGGGACCCTTGTCTATAGGGTCATGCCTTTCGGTTTGAAAAATGTAGGCGCAACCTACCAATGAGCCATGACTTATATCTTCCATGACATAATCCATAAGATTGTTGAAGAATACTTATATGACCTCCTCATCAAGTCCAAAACCCGTAAAGAAAAATTACTTGTCCTAGACAAAGTATTTGACCTCCCGATATAGTTGTATATCTATCTCAATCCCGATAAATGTGTCTTGAGTCTTGACTAGTAACCTATTGGGCTTCATCATATCCATTAGAGGAATTGAAGTTGATCCAACCAAAATAAAGGTCATCTTAGAGATTCCTCCTCTGTCTTAACTTATAAAAAGTACGTAGCTTGCAAGGTAAACTACAATACATTCATCATTTTATTGTGTAACTATATGACCACTACCAACCAAAGACACAAAATTACAAACACATTACTATTTTACTATACCACCAAGTATGTAGTTATATGCATGGATCTTTAGTAAGAAAATTATTTACTTTGGTGACACACTCCTAGTCCATTTACTTGCTTTGGTTGTTTTTATCGTCTTTTAATCTCACATTTATCACTTTTGTACCTAGTTTTGGTCGAGTCACAAGGATATATGTCTCAAATCTTCTCACACTTGTCATAAGTTATCCTAGGAAACACATGCCCAGTCCTAGACACTAGTGCCCAGGTTCTCCTATCCACCCTGGGTGCTCCTATCCTCTTTGTTTTGTTCACATTTTTAAAATTTGTGGTCAACCTTTTCAACTTTCTTGCTCCTATCTTGAGGTCCTAGTTGGCATGTCATGTCACTAGTGTCGAAATTCAAACAAGGGATCCCTATATATACACAACATACATAACATTATAAGGGTGAGTATTTCTAAAGGGTAAACATATCTACATACTATCAAAGGGATGCATTTTTGGCTTATTACTCTATATACACTACATAAGAAAGGGAAGTGTTGAATTACATCTCACACATTTGCATTTTATCTAGCCTTAGCCCACTATCTTAACATCATTGGCATGAGGGAAGCATAAGGACACTATTTCACACACAAACACAGAGAACTACATGAAGTCTAGAATGTAGTGTAACGCTCGGTCATAAGTTCATACTTTGGATGACCGTTGAGGTCACCAAACTTCACATATTGAATTTTTCATTTTGAATTGATTTATTTGTGAGTTTGTGCTTGTAGCTAGGGTTTTTGTTGTAAGTTACAAGTACCTCGATGATCCAAGTGTGAATATCAGGAGATCAACATGAAGTGACATTGAAACCCTAGCGACATATGAAAAAATCAAATTCTAACCCTTTGCACAATCATAGGAACCTATAGGAGGTATCTAGCACCCAAGTTCCCTCACCCTTGCCCAAGAACCCATATCCATCTCTATCTCGCATGATCTATAATTTTTATCAAGAATTTCCAACATTCTTCCCAACCTATTCATCCATTTCTCTAGTTCATATCTGCGTCAAGATAAGTGTAAAGTAGATCTCGAACTTCAGCAACTACTTATTTTTCATGAACACACTATTCCTACTAGTTTTTACAACTCTAGCGTGAGCATAGTTTCACCTGAAAAAAATTTACTGCATGCTCTCCTTGTTCTTCCATAGTCACCGAGGCTGCTCCACCTTCTTCTATTCTTGTTACAACACATGATGATGCTCTTATAGATTATATGCTTGGTCTTGATTGTGCCACTTTGTAGATGCAAATAATGTTACTTCCAATGTTGAAAATGTACATGTGCATGATGATGTTTCTAATACTAGTCAAGATGAAAATTAAGATGTATTTTTCATCTCTCTACTATTTCTTAAAATTTTCCAATGATTTTAAAGATACATATTATGATATTTATCTTACTACTTCTCTATATGTTTATGACTCTCTTGATGAATTACTTGCATGTCAAAATCATCTAATAGTGATTCCAATTATATTTATGATTAAGAAAAATGTTACTTGAGGATGTTACTTCTCTTAAGACTATTAAATGTGAATTTTCCACTCCAATTTATACCACTTTTGAGGTTGTTTCCAATGGCATTCATGATGATTCTACCACTCCTACTAGTTCACCTCTTATCATTTCTTCTGAATCTACTCCTAGCATTTATGTCAATATTCCATGTTCCTCTCCTCTTCCACCTCTTTATTCTTCTTCTCTAGATGTTATTCATGTTGATTCTACCATTCCTACTAGTACACCTCCTCTTATTTCTTTTACATCTACATCTAGCATTCCCATAAATCCTTCATCTTCCACTTCTTCTCACATTCCCATGATCACTCATAATGGAAAACTTCAACCTCTTCATGTGCCTCTCACTTCTTCTACAATTCCTTCACATGATATTTTATCACTCATGCATGTTTTTGGCCATTTAAAATCTCAATTTTAATCTCTTAATATCTAAAACAAAGCCTATTATGCTTCCATTGACAATAACTCTCTTCATGGAAATCCTATTCTAAAGAAAATTCACAATTCAACTTTCCTAAGGATTTTATCATGCCTACCTTTTCATGTTTTAATGGCACTAGAAATCCATATTTACATCTTAAGAATTATCATTTAGCTATGGCTTCTTATTCTAATGATTGATTGTTACTAAAATATTTCAACATAGTCTTGTTGATGATGCTCTTTAATGGTATACTCATTTTCCTTATGGATCTATTAGTACATATTGTGAAATGGAAGATGTTTTTCTTAGATGATTTATACTTAACAATGGTCCTAGAGTTACACATGATCACTTACCTAGCTTACATCAAGGAAATAAAGAACCCATTCTAGATTACATTTTACGCTTCAATTCTTACATGCATTAGTTATTATTTCAGCCTATTGATCTAGAAAAGAAATTTATCTTTTGTTATGGCTTGATTCCTGCATTGAAAGAAAGATTACAATATGATACATGTGAATCGTGTTGGTGCCATTTTTGAGCCTCGCAAGCTTTTACCTTAATTTTCCTTCATTCTGCGTGCTCAAACATATTTCTCTTAATTGTGGTCTACAAATTTTCCCATCTTGCTTGAATACTTGAAGTGCTCACAAACTTGTTATTTTTCCCTAATTTGAAATAAATCTACACGTGTGCCCTCTTTTGTGCCCTAATTTTTCCAAAATCATGGGCTCTACCTTTTCTCCTTTTTCCCGATCGTGGAGGTCTAAAATTGATCGATTTTCACTTGTATGCCATTAAAAATCCAATTCCATGATCAAAAATGCTTTGAAAACATGTTTCAGTTGGTTCAATTTTGAGAAATTTGTTGTCCTTAGTGAAAAAATTGAATTCTAGGGCATCCCTAGCATTTTCTATGTTTTTATGGTCAGACGGGTGTCATTTTCCCATCAATTTCATCTTCAACACTCTAGGGCATCATTGGTAATTTCTGTGTTGTTTGGCGGTCATACGGGCATCCTTTTCCCATCAAATTTTAGCTCAAAAACTTCTCCTACGTGGTCATTTCTGATTAGACAAGGTTCGGTGATTCTCTGCTCAAAAAAATTAACATTTTTTGTGTTTTGGAAAAAATTGCAAGTTACCCACGCAACTCCATGCAGGCCCTGGGGTGGTACACATGTCATAGGTAGAGTGAAGGCGGATGGGTGGGTCATTTTGTGCCTTAAGGTAATTTGGAAGAAAGAGTTAAAGTATAAAGAAAATGCCTATGGCCCACAACGAGTCAAGAGTGGACACATGGTGGATTCAGAGTGCGGGATCGCAATGAAATAGAATGGAACACATGGTGGCTTCAAAGTGTAGGACCTCAGTGAATCAGAGGTGGAAATGTGTCGTTTTTTCATCAAAATCAAGATAGAAGGATGGTAAAGGAATTATAAAAATATTGCTATTTGGTGAAAGGGAGTAAAAGTTGTGAAAAAGGCCGCGGGTCTGTCATCACCAACTGGAACTATGATAATTCTCCGCCAGAACTCCTCGCACTATGATTATTTACTAATGTACAGCTTTAAGTTTGGCGGATGTAATCTAGAAACACACCAACACACATAACACAAGAATACCATAGACTATGATATGAAGGAAAGATGACAAATCTGAAATATAAGTGTAAATTATAATATCAACATGAAATTGTTACAATCTCACCCATGAGGTACTTCAAGTGTTACTAACTTTACTTGCCTTCCAACAATAACTATGGGAGAAACTTCACAATTACACCTCTTAATGGCTTCTTTAACACACTCATACAATATTTCTCACTACTTCCTTCTATGCTAAATGAGGGGGGTGGCCTCTCTATTTATAGAACTTTCAGGCTTATCCACCTTATCTCTAAGATAGGATAAGAAATCTACTCTGACGAATCATATTCCAGACCTTAACTCTCATCTTTACATGTAAGCTTATCTTTTAAGATAAGATAAACCTTATCATATCACATGGGTTCCACATTTTTAGACTTTTTACAAAGAAAATACACAAAATATTTATGACCTCACTCCTTGTCCTTATTACCAATATAATATTCCTAATTCCTAATCATGTAGACCCTACTTCTCTACTTACCCTAACTTTGACATTTTAACATTACCAAACTACTTACAACAAATATTTACTTTTACCACAACATTTATATTGTACTTTTTGATCATTACCATACTATACATTATTAGTGGTGTCATATCGATAGTGTCGTTATCTTCTATCGGACAATACTACTAATTATACTTAACAACATCCTATTCCTAATACATACATTAATGACATAGAAATTACTGAGGAAAATTTTAGTGTCGACATCTTCCCCCTTCCTCGCTTCTACTCCATCCTCAGAGTAAACTATTCTAGTGCTTTGAAAATATTTAACTTGTCGTGGTTGACCCATTTCGTAATGGGAGTCCCATCCAATTCCTCCAGTCGATATGTACCATTTTCATGCACAGCAGTTGTTTTGTAGGGTCCCATCCATTTGGGAAGAAATTTTCTCTACCTTCTTTTTTTGTATCTGGAATCATATATTAGAACCAAGTCATTCACATGAAATGGAGACCAACGGATCTTTTGATCAAAGTATTCCTTCTTCTTCATTTTCTTCTTATAGCTTGTATCCTTTGCTATTTCCCTCATTTCCTCTAACAAATGAAGATGCACCAACCTTTCTTTTATTGAATCACTTTCATCCATCCTTTCATTTTTCATAACTTTCACAAAGGGGGAATATCAAACTCAATAGGAAGAACTGGATCAATGTCATAAGCCAACTAAAATGGGGATTATCCTATTGCTGACTTTGATGTTGCCCTATATGCCCACAATGCTGCATGAATATTTTTATCCCACTTATGTACCTGCAAGGCTACATCTTTTGCTAGAATTTGACACAACAAAAAATTTGTTCGTTCCACCTGTCCATTTGTGCTTGGCTTGTATGTTGTTGCCTTCCTGTGCTTAATAGAAAACTTGTTGACTAGGGCTTCTACCACCTCATTAATGAAGTGGCTTCCTTGATCTGTTACAATTTCTAATGGAAAACCAAATTTGGTGACAATGCATTCATATATGAACCTTGCCACTTCATCCATGGAAGTTGTTTTTAATGGCCTAACTTCAACCCACTTGGTTAAATAATATGTGGCAACTACAATATACTTATTTTGGCATGTGGTAGTTAAAAGTGGACCTACAATATTTATTCCCACTTTTCAAAGGGACTAAGTGGAAGAATAGGGCATAATGGAGCTGATGAAGTCTTACAGTTACCATGTGTTTGACAAATATCACATGTCTTACAATAAGTATAACAATCTCTAAAAAGAGTGGGCCAGTGATAACCTTCATTCAAGATCCTTCTTATTGTAAGTTGTCCGGAGAAGTGTCCTCCACATGTACCATTGTGTGATTCTTCTATTAGCTCCTTCCCTTGATCACATCAAACTACCCTCTTGTACTGTCCATTAGGTCATATTCAAAATAATACTCCATGTAGAATAGAATATGGATGACTGGATTGAGTAATTTTCCTCTTAGTCTTTGTATTGGCACCATCAGAAACTTGAATTCATTCGGATAATTCTAAATATCTATGTATTCAAAAGGGATTGTGTCAAGAGATAACAATGCTACATCCGGGAAATCATCATCATCACAAGATGAACCTACACCATCATGGGCTCGAGAGAGTGCATCTACATTGACATGCTTCTTTCCTAGCCTATCTATAATATATAATTCAAATTCTTGTAGCAAAATTATCCATCTTGCTATCCTCTCTCGATGGGTTAGGCTTATTTACAATATATTTTAGAGCTTTCGATGATCTACTGACTATAAATTTCTGCCCTAGCAAGTAATTTTTAAACTTCTTTACAACAAAAATGATAGTTAGAGCCTCTTTTTCAATTACAGTATAATTTACCTCAGCATTGCTCATTTGTCTTCTCCCAAAGTAAACTGGATGATCATTCTCATTTTCATCCTTTTAGCTCGTAATACTTCCTAGTGCTACATGTGAGGCATCAGTATACACAATTAATGGCTTGCTCCAATCTGGATTCTTTAAAATAGGTGAAGACACTAGGGCTTCCTTCAGTTGTTCAAAAGCTTCATGCACCTTATTTCATGGTTCATAAGTAACATCCTTCTTCAATAACTGGGTTAGTGGCTATGAAATCTTTGATAAATTCTTGATGAACCTTCTATAGTAACCCATATGGCCTAAAAATGATCTCAACTTACTTCTATTCATAGGAAATGGTAACTCTTTGATTTTGAAACTTTATCGGGATCGTACCAATATCATATATGGATACAACATGCCCTAACAAAACACCTTTAAAACATCCAAAGACACACTTTGTAGGGTTTAGTGAGGCTTGTGCTTCATCTAACCTTTGAAATGTTATCTCCATCTGGCGCAGGTGGTCCATCTTGCTCCCATAGATGCAAAAATCATCCAGAAATACTCTAATGAAGTTCCCAATGTAGGGTTCAAACACCCTATTCATCAAATGCTGGAACATTGTCAAAGCATTACACAACCCAAAAGGCATAACTCTATAAGAAAACATTCCCCAAGGAGTGGTGAACATGGTCTTCAGCTGATCTTTCTCCACTATACAAACTTGGTTGTATCTGCTATATCCATTAGCAAAACTATAGCACTCCTGACCAGCTACTTCATCTAAGATCTGATATGAGAATGGAAGAGGGTAATGATCCTTCTTTGTTGCCTTGTTGAGCTTCATATAATCAACACAAATGTGTAGCTTCCCATTCTTTTTTATTGATATCACAATGGAAGAAACCCATTCTGAATTCTCCACAACAAATATGAATCCTACATCAAGCAACTTATTTATTTCTTCTTTTACAGTCTTGGAAAAATTAGGATTCATTCTATATGGCATTTGCTTTATGGGCTTATCACCATTGTTATCCAAAATTTTCCCCTCAAGGTAAATTTGATAACATGCATCAAATTCTCAAGTCCCAGGCAAATAGATTGAGTCAGGGCAAAAATTTCATGTTTCTAGGGTCCCCTCATATTTTTCTAACTCCCCTGTCCAAGTAGAAGAGAGCAAGTTCTGAGGAAAGGTAAGAAAAATTGCAAAAAAAAACAGCTCGGGCCAGAAAAAATCATGAAAAATGGCTAAGTCCTAGTCCTTGCAACAATTCGGGACGCGCGGGACAAAAGTACGCGAACCGGCCGAACCGGGTGAAATGAGTCAAGGCAGCCCGAAATAGTCTGGGACGCGCGGGACAAAAGTACGCGAACCGGCCGAACCGGGCGAAATGAGTCAAGGCAGCCGCAAGCTTGATCAGGGCGCGCGGGACAAAAGTATGCGAACCGACCAAACTGGGTGAAATGAGTCAAGGAAGCCCGAAATTGAGCTTAGGACGACGGGGACAAAAGTACATGAACCGGACGAACCGGGAAAAATGAGTCAAGGCAGCCCGAAATAGTCTGGGACGTGCGAGACAAAAGCACGCGAACCGCCGAACCGGCCATAAATGAGTCAAGGTAACTGAAACTTGATTTGGGACGCGGGACAAGAGTACGTGAACCGGGCGGTTCGGTTGAAATGGGAAATTTCAGCACTGTGCCAAGTGGGATAGAGGGACGCGTGGGACGCGAAAAGCTGAAGCGGCTGAAGGCGAGAAGAAAAGTCAACGTTTGGCCCGTGAAACTTCAAACAACCATAACTTTTGACTCCGAGCTCCGATTTTCACAAAATTAGATTTTCTCCTTTCAACGAGCACAACGTCTTTTACGCCACAAAAACTATATTTCTTATTTTTAATGAGGGTAGATATATTTAAATAAAAGAAACATATTCAGCTTTAGTCAGTCAATGCTCATTCCCGTCAAATGACAGAAAACCCGCCAGACCCAAACTAGCTGCCCGCACTCAGAAGGCCATAACTTTTGCATTTCTCAACGAAATCACACAAAATTGGTACCATTGGAATCGTGGTTCCAAGCCCGATGCATGAAAATCAAGAAATTCTAGATTTTATCAGAAATTGATTGATATTTTTAAGAAAACGTGGCCGGGTTCGAATGTGTTTTATTTGGTAGGTTGGGAGTGCAATTAAGAGGCATGGTCATCATTGTTTCTCTCTTTCACACATGGGGGAAAGTATGGGGATCCTTTTTCAAGTAATGTATAACCATTTCATTCAATTTAATGCATCTTACAGTGTGGTTGAAGGACATATTTCGGGATTTCCATTTTTCCCTTCTCTTCTCCTTCTCATTTTTTCTATAAATTGGAGTGTTGGGCTCATTGTAAAGAGAGAGTTTTTGGGTAGCAAAGCTCTACCAAAATTGCTTTGTGAATCTAGTGTGTTGCAGGCCCTTGTAGTGGACTCCTTGCATGGTGATCCAGGCCCTTATCTTGTAATAGATTGAACTGTGCATATCATGAAGCAATAAAATACCAGTTTGTGGATGTATCTTCCCCTGCTGTGTTTTCTTGCATTCTTCTTGCCCCTTTGATCTTTTTATAATAATATTGTGTCTATTTATTATGTTCTTGCAGGGATTCATTATCATTGTGTATGCTTGGAATATTGTTGTGAATGCATTTTGCTAGATTATGGTGAACTATCATCACCTCTTCTAGTGTGCACTTTCCCTCTGTATTTCACACATTTGGAGACTACTCTCACACCCTCCTTTTCTGGTGTATCACCGCTTTAGTGTAGGCTTTCATTTTATGCATTCTCTTTCCCTGGTCCCTTGGAAATTTAGATTAAAACAGTTAGCTTATCCTACATTAAAGTAGATTGTGGCAGGTAGTTTAGGAGCAAGAACCAGCTTTCTCTGGAGGTCTATCTCAAGTAGCAAGTCCCACAACTTGGAGATAGTACCCATGTTATCCAATCACACCGTGAGTTCAAGTATATGCACTTGTACAAACATAAGGGTGCTGTGATTCGGTGATAACAATCACCATCTACCAACTCAATAGAATGTCCTAGCCAACTTACTTGACGGAGTTCCTTGTAATCAAAACTGAATAGGTGTATGTACATTTGAAAGAGTTGGAGGTAGGATTCCTTCTCACTCTCCATCACAGCATCACCAATCTTTATTTATTGGAGACGATCATTAATTTCTTCTTTAGATAATTTTATGGGTTCATCAGTCGGTGTGATTGGAAGGATATCCATGACCGAAACATCAACCTCACTTTCTTCATCTTTTGTTTCCACTTCACTGATACTAGAGTAATCAAAGGATGTCCAATCATTAGTTTCATCACTTGAATCCACAAGTTCTACCTTATGATGTCGAGGGATCATGTTTATCTTCACCCTCTCTCTACCACATCCAAGTGTCATGAATCCTTCATTCCATTAGTTTCTTGCATGAAATCTCCTTAACCATGGCCTTCCTAACAAAATTGGAGTACTGCAAAAGTACCATTTTTCATCACCTAAAATTCTACCATGCATACAACACCCATAAAAGATATTGCCACATTTGAAACAACACCTTGTGGTTTAGTTTTTCCCTTATTTAATGACCTTAACATAACTATTGAGGGGTGATCAATTTTAAACCCAACATATTCATTATAGACTTGGTCATTACATTAATTACATACCTCCATATACTAAGACATAATGAATTGAAATACCATTACATAATACCTCATCTTATGGAGCGTAGGGATCCGCCTTTGTTTCTAAAACAGGGACTTCAACCTCCTTCCTTCATCGAGTATTGAGTCCACTTCGCAGCTCTCACCTCTTCTCAGAAGACAGCCAAAATTTGACCATATGTAATATTTGCAGGCCTTTTGGATAGATCTTCTAAGATGGAGTATGGTCCTTGCCCTGTGAAATCAGAAAATCCTGCACACCCAACTTTCTTCTCCTATGTTTCTTACTAGTTTCTCCTTTCATCTTCTTAGGATCATTTCCATCTTGGTTATCTTTTTTCTTTCTTTCTTTTTGTTACAAACACATCTACTTCATTATTTATGCTCCTATCTACTACATCAAAATAATTCACAGTGTGTTTTCCTTTATCATAATCTCTTGTACCAGGATGTAGAAGCTCTATCTGCAAAATTATACTTATAATGACCCTTTTTATGACAAACCATAACATACAACTTCAGAAATATTTCTTTTTGGACTTCTATCTCGTCCCCGAGAACTAAATTATTTTCCTTGAAGAAGATTAATAGTTATTTGGCCCATCTCGCCTTAGCAGATCTTCATACTCAATAGATGTACTAGGAGAAAGATTTGTGCTCTCTGAGAGTGGTTATAGATTTTGGACCAAAGGTGTTAGTGTAGGCTCTACTTTAGCAACAATTTCTTTGGGCTCTTCTTCCATTCTTTCTTCTTTCCTTCTTACAATCTCCTTTGCTTATTCGATGGTCACTAGGTGGTCATACTTCAGTCATTTTCTAATTTCTGGCTTCATCCCAAGAATGAAGTGCTTATAGAGGAGATTATCCATGCCATTCATCAACCCATCTGCTAATCCTTCCTTCGAATCTGGGCAGCGAGCTTCCTCCTTAGCTCTAGAACACGAGTATGATAATCCCTTATCTTCTCCTTCTCTCCTTGGGATAACTTTGTGATATCAATCATGAGATTTGCATATTTACATTGTTCACCAAATTCTTCAAGAAAACTTTCAGTTAATAAATCCCATGATTTTTTCACATTATCACCTAGTGTTTCAAACCACCTAAGGGTTGAACCATCCAAAAAGGTAGGAAAAAATCCAGTCCATTGTTCCCTTCTTATGAGGCCATTACAAATACAAGATCGTTTAAACTCTTGAATAAAAGAGGAAGTATCTTCATTAGATTGGGCTGAAAAAATAGGAATCTTCCCCATTTTCAAAAGTAACCACAATGAAATACCAACCCACAAGTACAATCAACAAGACTTATGTGCACAAATAATTGGAATCACTATAAAAGAAATGACCATGGTAAACTATGGTAAAACTTGACTTATCGTGGTAAAAACTGTCTTTACTATTGTAAACACTATTCACAAGAAAAAGTTAAGTTCTTCATGGTAAATACTCTTTTACGGTAAAAAGTGACTTTACCATGGTAACTACTATGCACAGTAAAACAAGGTTACCCTCCAAATAATTTCTAACTAAGTGGGAATATCTCTCCGAAAATCCACCAACGAGGAATGGTCCCGTGATGGAACCAAAATGTCATCACCAATCGGCACTATGATAATTCTCCACTGGGAACTCCTCGTGCTATTATTATTTACTAATGCACAGCTTTTAGTTTAGTGGATGTAATATGGAAACACAACAACAAACATAACACAAGAATACCATAGACTATGATACGAAGGAAATATGACAAATATGAAATATAAGTGTAAATTATAATATCAACATGAAATTGTTACAATCTCACCCATGAGGTACTTCAAGTGTTACTAACTTCACTTTCCTTCCAACAATAACTATGGGAGAAACTTCACAATTACACCTCTTAATGGCTTCTTTAACACACTTACTCATACAATATTTCTCACTACTTCCTTCTATGCTAAATGAGGGGGTGGCCTCTCTATTTATATAACTTTCAGGCTTATCCACCTTATCTCTAAGATAGGATAAGAAATATACTCTCACTACTTCTTTCTATACTAAATGAGGGGGTGTCCTCTCTATTTATAGAACTTTTAGGCTTATCCACCTTATCTCTAAGATAGGATAAGAAATCTACTCTGACAAATCATATTCCAGACCTTAACTCTCATCTTTACATGTAAGCTTATCTTTTAAGATAAGATAAACCTTATCATATCACATGGGTTCCACATTTTTAGACTTTTTACAAAGAAAATACACAAAATATTTATGACCTCACTCCTTGTCCTTATTACCAATATAATATTCCTAATTCCTAATCATGTAGACCCTACTTCTCTACTTACCCTAACTTTGACATTTTAACATTACCAAACCACTTACGACAAATATTTACTTTTTACCACAACATTCCTATTGTACTTTAACCATATCGTACTATACATTATTGGTGGCATCGTACCACAGCGTCATTATCTTCTATTGGATGCTACTACTAATTATACTTAACAACATCCTATTCCTAATACATACATTAATGAAATAGAAATTACAAAAGAAAATTTTAGTGTCAATAAAGTCCATCGGGCCACTCAAGAGAGAACACGTGGCAGGATCAGGGATAGAATCAGAGGTGCGGGAGTGTGGAGGAACAGTTGAAAAATTTCCTTTGGTGAAAAGGAATTAAAGTATGAAATCAGAGTGCTTCCCCTCAGCCAATTATATGCGAACATGTGTCTTCATGGGAGGGCGAGCGGCGAAGGAAAATTGAAAATTTTCCTTTTTCCCAAAAGAGGAAAAATGTGTAAAACTAAGCCATGACTCCAAATCCAAGCATATTGTGCCACGTGTCATTACCAAATCTCAAGGGTGGAGTGGCAGAGATTTTTTAGAAAAATTTCATTTTTCCAAAAAGGTAGAAATATGAAGAATCGAGCCATGATTCCAATGGGACCCACCTTGTGCCACGTGTCAGCGCCAAATCTCAAGGGCGGAGGGGCAGAGAAAAATGTCAAATTTTGTACATTTTTTCAAAAGTGTTAAAATGTCAAAAAGTGATCCCAAACCCATTTCTAATCGCATTGTGACATGTGGAGGGCCCAGATTGAAGGGAGAAAGGAAGATCAACCAGAATCTGTGTATTTTCGAGTTTGGCCGCCATTTTTGCTCCAGAAGTGTGGAAATACATTTTTGCATCGATTTTGATCAAATTTTTGGAAAATTCATGTCATTTGTGCCTGCAAGGACCAATGCAATTGGTTTTGAGGATCAATTTGAAGATCGAGATGTTTTTGGAATAAATTTTTTCCCTAACCCGTCTAAAAACGTGAAATATCAAATCCAAAAGTTGTAGAGTCAAATTTTGGAGGGATAAGGATGAAATAATGAAAGGAAGGGGGTCTACATGCTTTGAAGATGAAAAATGTGCCTCCATAATGGATAATGATGTGAATTTTGCAATGATTCACCTTTTTTTGAAACACCTAGCAACTTTTTTTTTTGTAAACATTTTAAACATCCATGTCTATGAATCATGATGAATTTTTAACAAACTAAGATGCCATAGGATATTCTTTTCTTGGGAAAGAAGGATCAAATGTAACAAATGATATATAATGCATGTTTTTTGACATGCAAAGGGTCAAGAAATTGAAAATCATGAGAAAATTTTGAGAGAATCTCATCTTCTGAGAAACCCTCCAAAAACTCGGTTAATGTCTTTTGTGTTAGATCTTCATTCATGTTGAGTTGGTTACAAGTGTATAGCCATCACATAGCTCTGAGATTGTTCCTAAAACTCTCCCCTATTAATGAATCTAACAAGCTTTTGAATTAATCTATGTTATTTTGGGTAATATGATGTCTGTTATCATTTTTAAATTTCTGCAAACAGTTTTCCTTGTTCTTGTTGTAATCTTGCATTGAAATATTTAGGAATCACATAGATATCATCCTTATTGATAGTTTAGTGGCATTTATAATTTCATTTTTTAGAAGAGATTTCATCTAGCATTGAAAATAAGTAGTTTAAAATCACTTCACCTTCATTTGTTGACAGAGATTGCTTGTAATCCTTTGGGGGTACCTTAGGCGTGATTTGATTAGAGATTTTGATGTTTAATTGGGTCCTTTAATTCAAGATTTTGTGTTGAGGTCTCAAATATTGTGTGAAGACTGTAAACTTGGGCCTCCATTTGTGTATCTCTTCTAGTTAAAAGAACATCATAACTGTTTTGAAGCATTTTATATGATAGTTGTTCAAATGTTGTAGAGGTTGTCAAAGATCTAGCGTAGTCAAGTTTGTCTTGTCAATCTCCCACCAAAATTCATTTTAAATAGCTAATCCTACCCCATACTACCTTTGTTTTGACATGTATACCCACGAGAAGATCAAAATCCATTTGCTAAAGGATGTAGAATAGATCGGGATTTCAAGTGCGTCTTCATAACCCTTGCCTTGCATTGAAATTATCTCCATAATCTGGGAGTGACAACTTGTGAAAGTCAGATTTAGAGTTTTGATCATATTTTCCCAAGGCCCCTTCATATTATTTCCACAAATTGAGTGATATATTCATCTCCTTCACCATTTGAGGGTTACAAAATAGGTCCTCTTACCTTGGTTGAAAGGCACAACCTAAAACAGTTAGGACAAGATCAAGTCCTATTTGAGTTCTATCCATCTCTCCACAAATCTGAGTTCCAGTTAGATCACATCCCCAGCTACAAAACGACATACATCATGATCTATCTATCTTCAAGCTTCATGCCATATCTCTTATGCTGCTCAGACTTGAAAAGGAGAACAAATTTGGGTACCAACACCAAAGGGCACCATTTCTGGGACATTCTTGGTTCAACCTTATCCATGTGCATATGTATTCGAGACATTTTAATGCATGTCAAACCCTGTAATGTCTCTTGTAAGTTATTTCTACAAGTACATTATTGAAGCATCATTTTATAATCAAATTTGTAAGGATTAAGTGAAGATATAAGTTCTACCTGTAATTTTATTAGTTTCCAATAGTAGTTGCACTTCATTTGCATTTGTGGTTGATAGATTCAAGAAAAGGAAGATCTTATCTATAAAATCTAGCAAGATTTTTGGTGTTGATAAGTATTTGATAGAGTATTTTAGTGCATTTGCACAACTAGGGTGAAAGTCCTTAGTGGCGACTCCATGTTGTTTTGATCTTGATAAATACTAGTGTCTTAGCTTTCTATCATTTATTTTTGTATTGCTAATCTCTGCAAAACTAGAAGGAAGAAGATCTCTCTTCAGGAGGGACCTAAGTAGAAAGTTATTTCAAGAATTGGGAAAGATAGTTTTAGAGGAAAGAAAAGTTTGGAAGGTTGTTGAAGGTCAGACATCAAGTAAAGGAATATCCATTGGTGAGAGAGATCAACCTTTAGTAGAGGATTATCACTCTTCTTCCAGTGGTTCTGATTCAAGCAATCCTCTCATAAACTTGTTTACTTCAACTAGTGAAGGTCCTTCTACCACACAGTAAGTTCTTTTCTCAATTTGCACCTGTATGCTTCAATTCAAGTAAAAATTTCCAAGAAAATCAACACCTATAGAATACCAATCTTGTGAACCACATTCTTGAGCCCTAAAGACCTCTCACTCCTCATCATTATGTTTCTCCTCTAAGATCACCACCTCAAAATAGAATGGCTCAGCCTAGACCTCCATTTGTTGTTAACACCTTTGGTCCTATAAACTTTAGAGGAATGGATGGTTACCCAAATGTTGTCCCACAAGATGTTAGAGGTAGATTGCCAAAGTTCCAAGGGAACAATGCCATAACAAGTGATCAGCATCTCAAACTTTTTGTTAACATGATGGAGGACTTTGAGATTGAGCATGAAGATGTGTATATTAAATTTTTCATTCATACACTAGAAGAGGATGCAAGGGATTGGTACAAGGCTCTTCCTGATAATTCTATTGACTCATGGAATGAAATGTAGAATGCATTTAGATTACAATATGGTGACAAAACTGATCCTAGGTTTCTATTGTCTAAATTTGAAAATATCAAGAAGAACCCCAATGAATCAGTTCATGACTTCAACACAAGGTTTAACAAAACTTTGAGAAGGCTTCCAATTAATTTGAGGCCATGTGATCAGTCATGCTTGATCAAATATGTAGATGCATTTGATAAGAAGGTAGCCTATTACCTAAGAGACAAGAACCCTACCAATTTAAGGTAGGCCTTTACCATGGCACTGTAGATTGAAAATAACATTAAATAAATTGGGAAACCTCTCAAGAGATAGATGGTGTAAATTTGATAAACCCTGAAAAACCTCAAGAAAGAAAGAGTGTAGACTTGGAGGAAGTGGTGAAAACTTTGGCAGGGGCTGTCAAAGAGATTTCCTACAAGTTGGCAAGAGTTGAGAAGGGAATTGGGCACACTTCACAAGGTCAGAAAAAAGCACAAAACCATGACAAATTTTCCAATCATCCTAGAGGTGATCAAAGCGCAGATGATAGAGGGAAAGGACCCATAGGGTCTATAAATAGACATCCTCAAGCACGTGAAGGAAGATTGTTACCTGATCCCCTAACTGCTAGGGTTTTTACTATTGAGGAAGTTACTGATATTGATTGGTGTGATAGGTGTTTTCTACCCCATCCTCCATATGAAGTGGACCAGCAAGATGGTGAAGCTAATAATGATGATGATACTTATGATGATATTTGCATGGTGGGCTATTCTTTAAGCTCACAAGAAGTGGCAACATCAAATGAGGTAATAAGTGCAAGGATAGTTGCGACCTTTTGGGATTACATCAAATGGGTACAAGTATTTCTTTCCCCTCATACTCTTGAGTTGATGTAGTGCAAGTTTTTGAAATTCCTAACAATGACTTTGAATACTTAATATCTTTGATGATTAATAATTATGATGGTGGTATCCCTTCGAGGAAGATAGACAATTGTTAATGAATGTTGTTGTGGCTCAAGAGAAAGAGTATAACACTAGGAGCAAATTTGTTAAGGGAGTTGGGCCTCAAGCCAAACCTAAAACACCCTTTCTTATAAGTATTCCCAAAGAATCTCCTAGAAGAGAAGCACCTACCAAAATATCTGATGTCACAAGAAAAATTACAGTCCTCCTCATGCCCATGCTACCAAGAATTCCATGCCATCTAATGAATCTATTTATCTCCCTTCCAATGTTGCCTTGCCTAAGAATGTTACCTATGACATAGCCTAGGTATTGATCCAAATCAAAGTGAGTGTTCCAATCATTGAGTTGCTTAGGATTCCTGAGCACAAGAAGAGAGCATTTGAGTACCTAGGTTTGAAAGAGGAGAAGAGTACCCCAAGCAAAAATGTAAACATTGTTGAAACTCCTCCTCAAATCATTGCAGACCTTGAAACACCACCCACAGTAGAGGATCTTGGAGAAACACCTGAGGTATACTTGGGGACATCCTTGGTTGATTCCTAATTAAATGTTTATCCATTCTTTACAACTTTGAGCATAAAGGATAGACTACTTCACAATTATATGTTTGATTCCGGTGCATCATGTAATGTCATGCCTCTAGAAGTCATGAATGAGTTGGATATCAAAGTGACAACAGCCTATGGAAATTTTATTGTCATGGACTCAAGAGAAGTGCCGGTAGTTGGTTATGTGAAGGGTCTGGTGGTGCAAATTGCATCTTATCATGGGAGAAATTTAAAATTGGATGTTTTGATTGTTGATTTCCTTGCCAAATGGGGTATGATATTTTCAATAAAGTGGGCTGCAAGTGTTGGAGGGAGTGTCCAAATGGATATGTATTTTTCCACCATTCCCATTGAAGGAAGCCTTGTCAAGCTCTATGGAGAAAAGAAGATGTTACATCTAATTGAGGATCCAAACAATGCTTCCTATGAGGTGTTGTTTACTGATGTAGATGTTGATAATTTTATTAGGTTTGCTGATTATAAGGAGCACAAGATGGATCATTCAAAGTGCCTTAAATAGGTAGGTTCTCCTTGGACCTTGCTATTTGATGGAGCTTGCTCCAAATTTGGAAATGGTGCTGGTATAATTATGATTTCTCCTAGCTTGGAAGAGTTTGTTTTTTCCTTCAAGCTTAATTTTGAATGTACTAACAACATTGCTAAGTATGAAGCCTTATTGTTGGGTCTAATAATTTCATGGAAGTATGGTGTCAAGGACATAATTGTAAAAGGATATTCAGAGCTAGTTGTCAAACAAATAAGAAAAATGTATGCTACAAAAATCAGCGGATGAAACAGTATAAACATGCAGTTTGGGATCTAATTGAGATGTGTGATTCCTTTAACATTGTGCATCATGACAGAAGTTTCAATGCTGCTGCTAAAAATTTGGTAGTGTTGGGGTCAATATTTGTAAATTGCACCATTTTACCGTATTGTGAGTACAATATTAAAGTGTTAACTAGGCCAGTTTTCCCTGACAACATCAAGCATTGACAAGTGTTTAATGATGATGCTCAAGTGCAAAGGTTCTTACAAAATCAAGGTGAGTTTACAGATCAAAATATTTATTGGGAACCAATGGTGTGTGTGACTGAAGGAAGAGAGACTTTGTTTGGAAAGGATATCATCCAATTGAAAACTAACACCATTCCTAGAGGGTTGGTTGCTCTTGAGTCAAATTTTAACAATGTTGATTACATCATCAATAGAAACATGTCTGCCTCAAGGGATGTGGAAGAGCATAACTTGGGCACTAATGATAAACCAAGAAAATTTTGGTTGGGAAGCAATCTAAACAAAGAGGAAAAACAGTCCTATGTCCAACTATTGAAGAAATATCAAGACTGTCTTGCTTGGTCTTATTCAGAGCTGAAAGCATATAGAGAAGACTTGTTTCAGCATGAGATTCCTCTTGAAACAAATGCCAAACCATTTAGACAAAATCATAGGCAAATTAATCCACTCCTCTCCATGAAGATGCAAGATGAATTGAAGAAATTGAAGGAGGGAGGAATCATTCAACCCATAAGGTATTCATCTTGGGTTGCAAACCTTGTGCCAGTCAAAAAGAAAAATGGAGATATCAAACTTTGTGTAGACTTTAGAAATCTGAATAGAGCTTCATTGAAGGAAAATTATCCTTTACCAAACATGGAAAACATGCTACGCTTTAGTGACTGGATATAAATTGTTTTCCACCTTGGATGGTTTCTCTAGCTACAATCAAGTTATTGTCAAGGAGTTAGAAATATTTAAAACTACCTTTACCACTCCTTAGGGAACATATGTTTATGTAAGAATGACTTTTAGTATTATGAATGCTAGAGATACCTTCCAAAGAGCAATGGATGTTGCTTTTTTGGTTACATAAATGACTTCATTGTAGTTTATCAAGATGATGTGACTATGTTTTCAAGGAGTAGAAAAGATCACTTGCAGCACTTGGAAAGAATGTTGATCAGATGTAGAGAATTTGGAATCTCTTTGAATCCAAAGAAGTGCCATTTTGGGGTACAAAAGGCCAAACTACTTGGTCATATTGTTTCAAAGGCTAGTGTCATGATTGACCCTGAGAGGGTAGAAGTAATCAACAAGGTTCCAATTCTAAGAACAAAGAAGGGCATCCAATCCTTCTTTGGGCAGATCAATTTCATTAGAAGGTTTGTGTCTAATTTTTTTGAATTGACTCTTCCTATTACATGCATGTTAAAGAAAGACCAAGTTATCAAATGGGAGGAGGCTACTATTCAATATTTTAAAGGAATCAAAGAAGCACTTAAACATGCACCTATCTTAGCAGCTCCAAATTACAAGAAGCCTTTCCAAATATTCTCCTTTGCTTCTGAAAATACCATTGCATCTATTTTGATGCAAAAGGATGAAGATGGGGCTGAGAGGCCTATTTCCTTCTTTATCAAGGCTTTACAAGCTTCTGAGTTAAAGTACACAATCATGGAAAAACAAGCATTTTCCTTGGTGAAAGCAACAAAGGTTTTCAAGCCTTATATCTTAAGTTCAAAAGTTGTTGCTTATGTTCCCCACACCATGGTAAAAGACATCTTATCAGAGATGGATATCTCAAGAAAAATATGTAGATGGGTGAAAAACAACAAGATTATGACATGAACATCCAAACCACAAGGTTGGTAAGAGGCTTAGGCTTGGCTAAGCTTATGGTGAGAGAAACCCATGCAGACAATTGAAGTGAATGAAGTAGAGGAAGAAAGGACATATGTTCTTGAGAATTTGGTGAGTTCTAAGTGGTACAAGCATGTAATATTTTACCTCAGACACCAATTCTACCCTAATCATTTAAATAAAAATCAGAAAATAGCCCTCAAGTTGGCTTCTCAAAAATACATCATCATTGACTTTGGGTTGGCTTAGAAGAGCCCTAAAGGTGTCCTCTTGAAATGTGTAACTAAAGATGAAGCTCCCAAATAGTTTTTGATTTCCATGGGGATTTTGTGGAGGACACTTTGCTGGAAGGGTTAGAGCAAAAAAATTCAGAGCTAGTTATTGGTGTCCTACTCTCTTCAAAGATGCAACTTGCTAGTTAGAAGATGTGAAAGTTGCTAGCATTTCTCCTGAAGAATGAAATCTTCGGATCCCTTCCTTTACAACATGTATCAATTAAATCTCCTTTCAAAAAATGGGGGATGGACTTCATTGGTGATATTTTATACCCTTCTAGTGTTGGACATAAGTGGATCCTTGTAACCATAGATTACTTCACCAAGTGGGTAGAAGAAATCCCCACCAAGAAAGTAACACACCAAGTTGTTATGGACTTCTTGTTGAATCATATCATTTTCATATTTGGTGTGCCGGTCCAAGATTGTTTCGACAATGCCATGTGTTTTAGAGCTAAACCCTTGATGGTAATGTGCAAGGAGTATGGAACCAATCTGACTTATGCTTCAAACTATAATCCTCAAGGAACCAATAAGAACTTATTGAAAATCATTAGGATAACCTTGGAGTTGAATAAGAGAAAATGGGGTAAACAACTAAAATTTACAGCTTGGGCTAATAGAATGACCGCCAAAAGAGCTACTGGTAAGAGCCCATTTGAGTTGGTGTATGGAACTCAAGCTCTACTACCCTTACATCTACAATTATCTTCATTTCAATTTGTTCAACAACTTGAAGATCAAGAGGTCATCCCATATGAAGCAAGGATTAATTAGATTGTTGAGCTGGATGAAGAAAGAAGAGCATCACACCAAAGGCATGTCAGATTTAGAGAGAAGTTGAAGAGGTTGTTTGACAAGAAGGTCACTCCTAGGGCTTTCAATGTTGGAGATCTAGTTTTGTTGTGGGATAGCAGACATGAAGATAAGAGAAAACATGGTAAATTTGATGCATTGTGGATGGGACCTTACTCCATTAATATCGAATTAGTGAGAATACATTTTTTCTCAAATACTTAGATGGGGAATTACTTGAACTACCTATTAATAGCAAGCATCTGAAGCATTTCTTGCATTAATCCCCAAATTTTAGGTATGCAACTTATATAGAGTATAGTCTTTATTTTTGGCTCTGTTTTTTCCTTTTGTCGATTTATGGTTTTCCTATTCTTGGCAGCCATTTTTTTGTCGATTAGGTCTTTTTTTCAACTCGTAATTTTGACTTCGTTGCCCAATGGTTATTTTTGGCACATGGTCTACCTACTTTTTTCTTGTGGCACTCACCGGGAGTGCTCATCCCTAAACAGAGCCGATGTTGGTGCCATTTTTGAGCCTACAAGATTTTGCCCTAATTTTCCTTCATTTTGCATGCTCTAAACATTTTTCTCTCAAATTTGTGGTCTACAACTTTTCCCCTCTTGCTTGGATGCTTTGAAGTGCTCACAAACTTGTTATTTTTCCCTAATTTGAAATAAATCTACATGTGTGCCCTCTTTTGTGCCCTAATTTTTCCAAAATCTGTGGGCTCTACCTTTTTCCTTTTGCCTCGATCATGGAGGTCTAAAATTGATCGATTTACACTTGTATGCCATTAAAAATCCAATTCCATGATCAAAAATGCTTTGAAAACATGTTTCAGTTGGTTCAATTTCAAGAAATTTGTCATCCTTAGCAAAAAAATTGAATTCTAGGGCATCCTGGCATTTTCTGTGTTTTGATCGAAATGATGAGCGTCATTTTCCCATCAATTTCATCTTCAAAGACTCTAAGTCATCACTCGGAAATTTCTATGTTTTTGATGGTCAAACGGGCATCCTTTTCCCGTCAAATTTTAGCTCAAAAAATTCTCCTACATGGTTATTTGTGATTAGACAAGGTTTGGTGGGTCTACTCAAAAACTTAACATTTTTTATTTTTGGAAAAAGTGCAAGTTGTGCCGCAACTCCACAAGCCCCAAGGGTGGTACACGTGTCGCAGTAGAGTGAAGGTGGACGGGCGGGTTGTTTTGTGCCTTAAGGAAATTTGGAAGAAAGAGTTAAAGTACAAAGAAAATGCCTAGGGCCCACAACGAATCAGGAGTGGACATGTGGCGGCTTTAGAGTGCAGGCTTGCAATGAAATAGAATGGAACACATGGCGGCTTTAGAGCACAAGACCTCAGCAAATCATAGGTGAACACGTGTTGTGTTTTCATCAAAATTGGGATGGAAGGTTGGGGAAGGACTTATAAAAATGTTTCTTTTTGGTGAAAGGGAGAAAAAGTTGTGAAAAAGGTCGCAGGTCCATCAAGCCACTTAGAGAGGACACATGGCAGGGATCGGGGATAGAATCGGAGGTGCAGGAGTGTGGAGGAAATGTTAAAAAATTTCCTTTGGTGAAAAGGAATTAAAGTATGAAATGAGAGTGCTTCCTCAGCCCAATCATATACAGACATGTGTCTTGCAGGAGGGTGGAGCAAAGAGAGGAAAATTGAAAAATTTTCCTTTTTCCCAAAAGAGGCAAAATGTGTAAAACTGAGCCACGACCCTAGATCCAATCATATTGTGCCACGTGTCAGCACCAAATCTCAAGGGTGTAGCAAAGAGAGATTTTTTGGAAAAATTTCCTTTTTCCAAAAAAGGTAGAAATATGAAGAATCAAGTCGCGATTCTAATGGGGCCCACCTTGTGCCACGTGTCAGCGCCAAATCTCAAGGGCAGAGGGGCGGAGAAAAATGTCAAATTTTTACATTTTTTCAAAAAGTGTTAAAATGTCAAAAATTTATCCCAAGCCCATTTCTAATCGCATTGTGACACATGGAGGGCCCAGATTTACAGGAGAAAGGTAGATCAACGAATCGTGCATTTTGCACACGCATTTTGTAGTTTGGCCACCATTTCTACTCCAGAAGTGTGGAAATGCATTTTTGCATCGATTTTGATCAAGCTTTTGAAAAATTTGTGTTTTTGTGCCTAAAAGGACCAATACAATTGGTTTTGAGGATCAATTTGAAGATCATAGATGTTTTTGAAATAAATTTTTGTGTTAACCCGTCCAAAAACATGAAATATCAAATCCAAAAGTTTCATAGTCAAATTTTGGAGGGATAAGGATGAAATAATGAAAGGAAGGGGTAATGCATGCTTTGAAGATGAAAAATGTGCCTCCATAATGGATAATGATGTAAATTTTGCCATAATTCACCTTTTTTGAAACGCCTAGAAACTTTTGTTGCAAATATGTTAAACGTCCCTGTCTGTGAATCATGATGAATTTGTAACAAACTAAGATGTCATAAGATATTCTTTTCTTGGGAAAGAAGGATAAAATGTAACAAATGATATATAATGCATGTTTTTTGACATGCAAAGGGTTAGGAAATTGAAAATCATGAGAAAATTTTGAGAGAAGCTCATCTTCTAAGAAACCCTCTAAAAACCTCGGTTAATGTCTTCTGTGTTAGATCTTCATTCATGTTGAGTTAGTTACAAGTGTATAGCCATCACACAGCTCTGAGATTGTTCTTGAAAATCTCCCCTGTTGATGAATCTAACAAGCTTTTGAATTAATCTATGTTATTTTTGGCAATATGATGTTTGTTATCATTTTTAAATGTCTGCAAATAGTTTTCCTTGTTCTTGTTGCAATCTTGCATTGAAATCTTTAGGAATCACATATATCTCATCCTTATTGATAGTTTAGTGGCATTTGTAATTTCATTTTTCAGAAGAGCTTTCATTTGGCATTGAAAATAAGCAGTTTAAAATCACATCACCTTCATTTGTTAATAGAGATTGCTTATAAGCCTTTGGGGGTACCTTAGGCGTGATTTGATCAAAGATTTTTATGTTTAATTGGGTCCTTTAATTCAAGCTTATGTGTTGAGGTCTCAAATATTATGTGAAGAGTGAAAACCTGGGCCTCCATTTGTGTATCTCTTCTAGTTGAAAGAAAATCCTGACTATTTTGAAGCATTTTATCTTATAGTTGTTCAAATGTTGTAGAGGTTGTCAAAGATTTGGCGTAGTCAATTTTGTCTTGTCAATATCACATGAAAAATCATTTTAAACAGCTAATCATACCCCATACTACCCCTATTTTAACTCGTATACCCATAGAATATCAAAATCCATTTGCTAAAGTATGCGTAAAAGATCGGATTTCAAAATGTCTTCAAGAAACCCTTGCCTTGCATTGAAATTATCTCCATAACTGGGAGTGACAACTTGTGAAAGTCGATTTGGAGTGTTGGTCATATTTTCCCAAGTCCCTTCATACTATTTGCACAAATTGAGGGATATATTCATCTCCTTCACCATTTTAGGGTTACAAAATAGGTCCTCTTACCTTGGTTGAAAGGCACAACCTAAAACAGTTAGGACAAGATCAAGTCCTATTTGAGTTCTATCCATCTCTCCACAAATCTAAGTGCCAATTAGATGACATCCTTGGCTACAAAATGACATACATCATGATCCATCCGTCTTCAAGCTTCATCCCATATCTTTGATGCTTCTCGATCGAAAAGGAGAAAAAATTGGGTACCAACAAATCGCTTACGTTTTTATCCTATAAAGTCATATATCTAGAACAAAATTTAATTGTTGCACATGTTCTAGAACCCCCTTCTATTCCTTTTACTATTACATCATCTTCTACTTCTTCTCATCCTCCATTTGTTAAGTTTCCTCCAAGGTCTTTATCTCCTCCACCTCGTAAGTGTGTTCCATCCCCTCCACCACATAAGCATTCTCCATCTCATCTAATGTGTCTCTCTCTACCTAATACTTTTCCATCTCCTACTCGAGAACAATTACATTTATCACATGTTGCTAAGCCTCATGATTTTTTGTGTGCTTTACTTGATAAGTGCATAATTTGATTACCCATTAATCAGCATCATTATCTTCATCACTTACATTACCAGCGTGATCAACCTTATTGTGATTTCCATCACATCAATTGCCACCATGACAATGACTATTTTTCCCTTCATGAAAAGTTACAACAATTAGAAGACAAAGGTGTCATTTCCTTTTTCTCTCACTCTCGTGAGCAGTCTCTTTCAACAATTTTACATAAGCATGCTTCTAATTTTGTTCACTTGTCTCCTCCACCCACTTCTAAGGTCATCATTCATCCATATCCTAAGATCATTATCCATCCGTATCCTCCACCTAGCTCATCCATCACAGCATCATCTCACCCACCTCACAGTTCTACTACTTCCCATTGGCTTCCTAATCCATTGGCATATGTTCTTCCTACCACTACATCTCCCATCATTGGCACCATTTTATCTGACATTTAGTTTGGATCTTACACTCATGCTACTACCACTTCACATGCCTCTCCATCTTTGGTAGGTGATTTCTATATGATCACCTCATTACCCGATGATGCACTCATGTTCTTAAGGTTCTTACATGACTATTGAGGGATCTATTACAATAAGAACCTCACTCATTCTTCATGCTCTATCTTTCTAGAAATACACTCTCAAACCATTCTTTGATGACACACTCTTGTTTTATGGTTCATTCTTGATTGATGAGGAGTCTTATATAAATGGACCTATTTTTCCTACACATATGCTTAGGGAAGAATAACCTACACATACATTTGGGCATCGTTATTCTTCCCCCTCTTCATCATACTCACATGTAATTACATACATCATTTTCATCCTACAACTAGCAAGGAATCAATCTTCTACTATTACATATCATCTCATTCACATTGTTATTATTCATTACATACATATATTACTATTTATCACATACTATCCATCTTCATTCATACATACAATCCAATTTTCAAGCATTACTTATCTATTTCCTATCTACATCATCATCTATTTCAAATCAACATAATCATTTACATAATGCAAATCAAACATCACAAACCAACATATGAACAACAATCATCACATCACATATCAATGAACATCAACACAATGCAATAATACCAATCATATATATATATATATATATATATATATATATATATATATGTATGTATATGTATATGTATATATATATGTATATGTATATGTATATGTATATATATATGTATGTATGTATATATATATATATACATATATATGTATGTATGTATGTATGTATACATATGTATACATACATACATACATACATACATACATACATATATATATATACACACATATACATATATACATATATATATATATATATATATATATATATATATATATATATGTATACATATGTATATACATGTATACATATGTATATATATGTATATACATATGTATATATATGTATAGACATATGTATATGTATGTATATATATGTGTAGGTGTGTGTGTGTGTGTGTGTGTGTATATATATATATGTATGTATGTATTCATACATGTATATATATATACATATGTGTGTGTGTGTGTGTGTGTGTGTGTGTGTGTGTGTCAACAAAATCTTAGTTTCAAAATACAACCGCTGGGGAAAGCCCCAATCCATCAATACAATTATGTTGACTAGATGAAATCTGACTAAAGTATCAAAGGCACATGTGTTGGGGTTAGCAGATCCGTTGTACAAATAATATATCGATCTAAGCATACATGCAAATAAAAGTGGATATTCCACTAGAAGAATTATACAAAACAAGAGACATAAATCAACATCGATTTAACATGGTTCACCCAAAGGTGGGCTACGCCCACCAAAAAACAAGCCAATCTATTATCCAAAGCTTTGACAAGATATATAATGAATATTTACAATCTTCCACACCTCTCGATGTTCCAGACTTTCTTTCCTCAAGCTTTTGCTTCATCACCAAGAATTCTCTCTCTCACCAACTTTTGCAAATTCTTTCTAATTATTATTAATCATTCTTACTTCTAAACCCTATATTTTATGCTTATATAGTTGTTTATAGACTTAGGGCACTTAGCCATGTAAATACAATCAATAGATATACTTTAATGCTAAAAATAGATCTAATTCCCGGGAGTTAATTAAAACATCCTCTCACAGGTAACTAACGCTGGTTAGACCTAACCACTATCGGTTCCTCCCTTGCCTAACCGATTCCGGTCCCGGGTGACCCGATGTCGGTTCCCCCTTATTAACCGCCGATAGTTATTATATTTTCCAGCAAGTTTCCATTGCATGCTAAACTGAAGTAATTGAGCTCCACAACTCAACAATCTCCCACTTGGAGATTAATTACTACACCATACCTGTACTGACATCATTCTTGGATCCTTCCTTAGCTTTTTTCTTCCTCTTATGTCTCAAACTTGAAAGACCAATGAAGTGGAGTGTAGCTCCAACTTCTCCTTTGCTAATGGCTTCATTAGCATATCCATAGGGTTCTTGCTCGTATGAAACTTTTTCAGATTCATTTGTCCATCCTCCAATACCTACCATATGAAGTGATACATCAACTAAATGTGTTTCATTCTCGAATGAAATGTTGAGTTCTTTGCCAAATGAATTACACTTTGACTATCACTGAATAATTTAAAATTAGTTTTCTCCTTTCCCAACTCTTCCATGAACCTACTCATCCATATCATCTCCTTTTTATCCTCTCGTAGCTACAACATACTCGCCTCTATAGTATATAAAGCCACAACCTTATACAATCTCAAAATCTAGCTAACTATTGTTCGACCTACTATGAAAATATATCCAAAAGAGTGCTCCTTCTACCATCCAGATCTCCAACCATATATGAATCAACATAGTGACATATTAAATATTTGAACCTCCATATCATATTTACATGCTATATGTCCCTTTTAAATACCTAAGTATCCATTGGACTACTTTCTAATGCTCTTTACCTAGATTGGCCATATATCTACTCACAACTCCCACTTCATGTGTAATGTCTAGTCTAGTACAAACCATAGCATACATGAGACTTCCAACTGTTGAATCATATGGTACTCATGTCATGTATTTGACCTCCTCATGTGATGATGGACACTGATATTTTCTCAATTTGAAGTGTCCAGCCATAGGTGTGCTAACATGTTTTACATTCTGCATGTTGAACCTTTCTAACACCTTGTAGATATAATCCTCTTGAGACAAATAAAATTTCTTTTTTCCTATCTCTGTGTATTTGCATGCCAAGGATTATTTTTCATCTCTTAAATCCTTCATAGAAAATGTGTGAGCTAGCTTTCCCTTAAGCTCACCAATGTACTGCATACTAGATCCTGCAATAAGAATATCATCCACATACAGTAACAAAATAATATAGCTCCCATTTTCAAGCTTCTTGAAATAAACACAATGGTCAGATTCACATCTCAAGTAACCATGCTCTTGCATAAAACTATCAAACCTCATGTACCATTTCCTTGGAGCTTGTTTGAGCCCATATAGACTCTTTTTCAACCTACACACTAATTTCTCCTTACCTTTGACTTCATACCCAAGCAGGTTGTTGCATATAAATCTCTTCATCCAAATCACCATGAATAAAATTCGTCTTCACATCTAGTTTCTATAAATGCAAATCTTCTACTGCAACTAAGATCAATACAATACGAATAGAAGTCATCTTAACAACAAGAGAAAATATTTCACCAAAATCAATACTTGCTTTCTATGTAAATCCCTTTACTACAATTCTTTCCTTGTATCTTTTTTGTCCACCCTCTTATTCCTTGATCCTATAAACCGACTTGTTATACAATGTTCTCTTACCTTCTAGCAACTTAACCAAATCTCAAGTTTGGTTATGTTCCAAGGATTCCATCTCCTCATCCATGCACTACTCCCACTGGATGTGGGTTTTATCCTGCATTACTTCTTCAAATCTCTCTGGTTCACCATTATCATTCAATAATAAATAAAATAGAGGTGTAAATCTTTCTAGAGATTTACTTACCCTTTATGACCTTCTCACAGGAGTTTGGGGTACCAGAGGCTCAATCTGGAACTCCTAGAAATTTGTGTCTAAATCTGTCAGTGATCGACATCATTCACCTGTAACCAATGTCAGTTCTGCTAACCGGTTCCAATTTGGATCTTACAGTAACCGATATCAGTTCTCTCTGACCGGTGTCGGTCAAGGGTCAATGACATCGGTTTCATGTATAACCTATCGGTAATTCTTTTGAATGTGAGAGTTCATTTTCATTCACAAACTTCTCAACCAGTTCATCCTTGGGTACCAAAATTTGATCCCTGTACATTCTCTTTTCATTCCATTCAACATCACAACTCCTAATAATTTTAGAATTCTCTAAATCCCAAAAACAGAAACCGAAATCACTATATCCATAACCAATGAAAGTGCATCTCTTGGATTTTACATCTAAATATTTTCTATTTTCCTTATCAACATGCACAAAAGCTTCTGAACCAAAAACTTTAAGAAAAGAAATATCGACCTCTTTTCCGATCTAAGCTTCCTCTAGTATTCCTCCATCTAGTGAACTTGAAGGCCCACGGTTAATCAAATAAACCATTTTATCAACTGCTTCCACACAAAACTTTAAGGGAAATCCAAAATATATTCTCATACTTCTAAAGCATGCTCCATGATTGTCATGTTCACTCTTTCTCGCAACACCATTCTCCTATGGTGTTCTTGGAATCATTCTTTCTCTATATATCCCATTCACTGAACAATAATCATTAAAATTCTTTCTATAGTATTCACCACCATTGTCATATCTAAGGCACTTTAAATTAGAATTTGATTCATTCTCAACAAGGGCTTTCCATATTTTAAAAGTCTCAAAAACATTAGATTTACATTTAATACAATAAACCCATACCTTTCTTGTAGCATCATCAATGAAAGTAACATAATATTGGGATCCTCCATGAGAAGCTACCTAAGCTAGTCCCCACACATCTGAGTGTACAAGATCTAATTTTTACTCCTTAGTTGCCCCAACTTTGAGAAATATCACTCTCTTTTTCTTTCCAAAGATACAATGCTCACAAAAATCAAGATCTAAATCTTTCAAATCTGATAACTTACCCTTAGCCTTTAAGATTTGCATTCCTTTTTGACTCATATGACCTAACCAATTATGCCACATACATGCATCTAAATCTGAAGTAGATAATGCAGAAAAGGAATCAATAATATAGGTAGATAAATATAATGTTCCTACCTTCTTACCTCTTGCCACAACAAAATCACCCTTGGTGACTTTCCAAGAGTCTCCTGTAAAAGTAACCATGCAACCAGATTCACCTAGTTTCCCTACAGAAATAAGATTCCTCCTGAGGCTTGGCACATGCCTCACATCTTTCAATACCCATGTATTTCCATTCTGTAATTTTAGATGAACTTCCCTTTACCAATAATACTACAAGGTTCATCATCACCCAAATAAACATGCCCAAAATTTCCTGGACATAATTTCTAAAATAACCCTTATTAGGGGTTGCATGGAAAGAAGCTCCTGAATCTAAAACCCATGATTCAATTCTATTATATAAATAAATAATAAGAGCATCTTGCATTACCTATTATGAAGAAATATTTACTTCTTTACCTTTTTCTGGTTGATGGTTCTCTTTATCCTTTGACCAACAATCTTTCTTTGCATGTCCTTTCTTTCCACATTTCCAACAAGTAATTCCCTTACTTCTTTATTTAGATCTGATATCCCTTGACTTTGATTTTCCATTACTCTTACTCTTGATCTCTCTTTCTACCTCGCCACTTTGCTTTCTACATTCAAAGCATTTCCAAATGATGATTCCTTTGTACTCTTCCCGTGAATTTATTCATTCAAGATTATACTAACCACATCATCGACTTCAAAATATTATTACAATATGTCGTATTACTAACAGTCATTACCAAGTTATCCCAACTATTAGGAAAAGAACATAAGAATAAAAGTGCTCTTACTTCATCATCAAATGGTATTGAACCGATTTTTAACTAATTTACAATAGATCGTAAATCATTCAAATGACTATATGCAAATCCACCTTCATGCATCTTAGAACTAAATATTTTCTTAATCAAATAAAATTTATTTGAAGCACTAGGTTTTTCATATAAATTAGCAAGAGATTTCATTATCTCTTTGGTATAGATAATCCTCAATCTACATCTTCCATAATTTATCATTTCGTCCATCAAATCTCTCTACTTACCTTGTATTTGTTTTCTTCTTCTCGCCATTGTTGTAGCTCCCACTCAATCAAAAACCCTTTGTGAGTAAATATGTTAACACAAACAATCCTCAAATAAAGCTCGATACTATTTGATGGGGTTAGCACACTGGTTGTATAGATAATATATCATATCTAAGCATACATGCAAATAAAATCAGATATTATACTAGAATAATTATACAAAACAAGAGACATAAATCAACACCAAATTTAATGTGGTTCACCTAGTGTGGGCTATGTCCACCAAGAAACAATCCAATATATTATCCAAATCTTTGACAAGATATACAATGAAGATTTACAATCTTCCACACCTCTCAGATGTTCAGTACTTTCTTTCCTCAAGCTTTTGCTTCATCACCAAGAATTCTCTCTCTCACCAACTTTTGCAAGTTCTTTCTAATTCTTGTTAATCATTCTTACTTCTAAACCCTAGCTTTTATGCTTATATAATCATTTATAGACTTAGGGAACTTAGCCATGCAATTACAATCAATAGATATACTTTAATGCTAAAATTTTACCTAATTCCCGAGAGTTAATTAAAACATCCTCGCATAGGTAACCGACGCCGCTTAGACCTAGCTGTTTTCAGTTCCTCCTTGCATGACCAATTTCGGTCTTGGGTGACCGATGCCAATTCCCCCTTAACCGATGACGGTTACTGTATTTTCTAGAAAGTTTCCATTGCATTCTAAACTAAAGTAATTGAGCTCCACAACTCAACAACATGAGAATAGGGCACGTAGGAAGGGTTCACATGGGCATGTGCGGAATTTTGGTGAAAGAAAGGAATTCTTGGGTAAGAAAAATTTCGAGAATTATTCATTTTGCATATTACATGATAAAGATGGGATGGAGTACGAAGCACGCTTTGGATAAATACATGAAGACTTCAAGAAAATGTGAAGGCTATTTTGGGAACAAGAGAAAGATGAAGAGTCATGTAGAGTTCAAGCTAATAATAGGATTAGATCTTGCTTTAATTATAGATAATCTATTATTAGGCAAATCTTGCATGATTCTTTAATTATCTTTATAAACAGTGCATGGCTCTTTTGAACATGTGGCCTATTGTGAAAGTGCATGGGAGGTGAAGGGAAATTCCCCACCCCTTATATATATATATATATATATATATATATATATATATATATATATATATATATATATGTATGTATGTATGTATGTATGTATGTATGTATGTATGTATGTATGTATGTATGTATGTATGTATGTATGTATGTATGTATATGTATATGTATGTATATATGTATATATGTATATATGTATTAATTTGCACTATTTTGAGGACCAAGATCATGATCTAGATTGCAACATAGTTATGCTGCTAGTATCAATTTACACACATGACTTTGTGATGGTATTTATGATGTGTTCAACTATCTATTTTTCATGAGTTAGTATAATGAATCGTTATGGATGGATATTGATTTTTGATGTCTCTATTGATGGTTATTATATGGTGAATCTGGTATTAATCCTTATGTGATCTATATGTTTACTTATTATGTGTGTTTCCAAATTGAGCTCATGGATCTAATTGTTATAATGGAATATGCACTTTGAGTATGGTTATTATGAACATGCATGCTAGCACCCTGGTAAGACAATAACAAAGAGGGACTTAGTATCTTTGCGCACTTTGGGTGAGCACTCAAATCTGTCGATTGATGTGTTACCATGTCTAGAATTATTGAGTGGGAAAATAAGACTACATTTTGGTTCCATTTCCAAGACCTTTGTTTGAATTGTTTAGCACAATGGTGCATGATGATGGCTATCGGTTGACTCTTGTAGATCTTGAAGATTGGTTTATTAACAAACAAGATCAATTTGCGTGAAGATATGGTTATGGACCTGATTTCAATGTGTGTGTGTGGGTTGAAGAGCATATTTATCATGTGCTTTATGAGATGTTATTTTTTTTCCTATAGAGTTTTACAAGTGGTTTTCAATGTATGTATCAAAGAAAAGATATATTTACAAACCAAGGACTTGGATGCGGGAAGAGTATCATGTTTTTTTTTATGTAGATGAACCTTAGACACTGTAGTAGATCATTGGTGGGCTAGTGTTGTGCATAGTAATAATTTGGAGTATGATGTGTCTATGTATTATTATCCGAAAGTTGTTGAGTTTTAATTTTTACATGAGCTCAAGGATCTTACATCAACTTTATTCATTTGGCTATTAAGATCTTGATGGTGGTACTGATTTTAGAGAACCTCCCTATGGCTAGCTAAATACCCCACCATGTGTAGGGGCATAAGCGGTGTGGTGAAATATGGTTGACCTTACGGAAGAAAGGCAGAGAGAAGAAAGGTAGCTTAAGTATAATGAAGCATAGGAGAGGGAATTAGCAAAGAAACATGGTATTGAGGATTCTCATGAGTTGCGGAGGATGATGTCTCATGAAATATTTGAATCTCACATGGAAGACATGGAGCTAAGGCATTAAGATATACCCCACTTAGGAAAGCGCAATAGATAATCCCCTCCAGATTCTTATGAGAGCATATCTAATGAGGAAAGACTAAGGACCGCGGTGTGCATCTAATCCCACCTAAAGAACCTAGTCCTTGCATTTTTGTTCAAGTTCCATAAGTAACTATTGATAAATAGGTGAGTGTAGGTAATCTAGTGGTTTCAGGTAGATATAATTTTCCTTTGAGTATAGAAGTGCATTATAAAACATCTATAGCATGACATGTGACAAAGATCTTTGTTGTTTGGAGGACCGATTAGAAGAATATTTTCTAGCACGTCATTAGGACAAAGTGTGGACATGCAAAATATTGGGAACACGTCTAGAAGTACTACAACTTCACATACTATTAGAGTTTAGTTTAATATTATTTTTGGGATGCAGGAATACATCCACTATTCCAAAGCCAGCCAGCAGGGAGGTGGTTCAAGAGGATCAGGAGGCTTAGGATCAAGTGGATCATGTGGTTCTGGTGGTGGAGGAAATACTAGTGGTGGTTCTGGATATGGATCTGGGATGACAAGTCCCACATCCCTAGTAACCCCCACATCAACCTTAGGAAGTTTATTATGATATATCCCTCCACTTTCTAGAATATAGAGTTATTGAGGATGTTACGAGCATGTACACAATTTTGAGTTTCTATGGCAAGCTAAAGGAATCACTTTGCTCAGATAGAAAGGAAAGTTAGTTTGTTACTACTCTTCAAGGGTGCATGCATAAATGATACGTAAATTATGACCCGCATGAGACCATGGTAGATTATGATGTTTTTCACTCTATGTTTCTAGTCAAGTTCCATATCCCTAAGTTTGAATAGAAAATTATCAAGTGTGCTTAAGAAAATTAAGCAAGGCTTATCTAAAATAATTCAAGAGTATAACGCGCATTTTAAAACTTTTCTATCAAAGTTGTCTTATGACATGCAACCTATTCATCATGCACATTGGTTTTTGGTGATCTATTGACTCCATTTAGAAGGGAATTATCTCATAAGAATTTTTAGATCTACATGATGCTTTAGACCGAGCTCTATGTGTTGAGGTAGTTGGGAGTGTGGACACCGGTGTGAGCCCATTCTTAGAGGTGTAGATTGTAGCTATGGAAAAATAGTTGGAAAATCTCTCGCTAATTCAGCTCATGAGACGCATAGTGGGATATGGTGTATAGATTGCAAGGTTAAATGGAACAATAAGGATAATTTTCCTCGTAAGTCAAGATGTGTCATGTTATTGGATTGTAATATTTGTCCTCTAGACCATGATGTGATTAGATGTCCTCTTTTGTAGTGCGTGATCTAGAAGAATGTATCTATGTATTGTAAAATTTACAAAACTCGTACTCATGAAACTCAAGTGCACAAAACTAGTGTAGCAGGTGGTTCTAAGGAATAAGGAAAACAACATAATGAAGGGTGCAATAATGGGGATAAAAGAATTAGAGGATTTCATGGGGGATATAGAGGTTGAGGTCATGGTGATGGAAGAGGAGGATTTCCTAGAGGAACTTATGGATCTCCTTATCATTTTCACCATGAATTCCCTTAGAATTTAGTTTGTTCATGGTGTGGAAAATAGCATAAGTTTGAATAATTCCCTAAATTTCATGAGTATATGAGAAAGCAACACAAGCAAGATAAGGGAACAACTATGATTAAGATACAACGTGCGAATGGAGATCAATGGATGCCAAAAATTGGGCTTAATTCTAAATTATAACTAGTGTTAGTTACCCCATGCACCGAGGCTATGCACTCGTGAACCTCTGAAGTATAAGCTGACTATAACAAAGCAAGAAGTGATTAATGCAAAGTAACATGATGTTGAACATCAGAAAGAAAATTACTTGGAAACTATGGATGTTATTAGGAATTTACAGGGAGATATTTAGAGCTTAAAGGAAAAGGTGCACATGATGGAATGAGAAAAGAAATTTGAACTCTCGTAGAAGGACATAGATGATTTAAAGGAGGTATGTCTAATGTTGCACCAAGAGAATATAATCCCCTTATTGGGAGAGTGGTCGGGAGAAAAATAAATGTGCATGGACAATGAGTGTGAAAGGTAGATACTTCATGTAAATCTACCTCCCCATAATCATGAGTATGACAAGGGATTACACTTAATGTGGTCATAGATGGATATCTTCTTAGAAATATTCGATTAATACAGTGCAAAAGTTAATTTACTCATGTTGGATGCTTGGAATCAGATGGGTAAACCACCATTATATCCTTATTTGAATGTGTTGTATATGTAAAATAGAACTAGGTATAATCCTATTGGGGTATTAAAATATGTGACAATTATGATTCAGGGAGCCCAATTTATTAGGGACTTTGAAGTAATGGAGCTTGTTGAAGCATATAGTTTCCTTGCATTACTTGGGTGCCCCTAGTGTTATGTGAATAATGCAGATTTGTGCTTCAATAAGGGGTACATTAGCTTTGAAAACAAATAAGAGCATGTCATTATACCTTTGATAGATACAAAGGTTGCCCCATATGTTGAACCTTTAAGTGAAGAAGACTTGAATAGGATATACATGTGCATAATCAGAGACCCTGAGGTAGCTGATCCATATAAGGAAGGAGTGATACAAGAGGATAATTCCAATTCAGTTAATGATACTACAAGTATTTCTTATGAAAATTGGGTGCATGGAACGTATGAAGTAGTTAGGTGAGAGATCAAAAATATTGTTACTCGCATGATCAGGTTGTGCACCATTCGGCACTTAATTCATAAATACGTACCTCGACACTAATGAAGGGAATCTTGATGTATTTTTTCACTCCATGGAATCCCAATGGAAGGATGAGGTTGATAGAAGAAATATGTTGGTTTATACCCTACACAAGTTGGTGGAGTGCACACACAGACATCCTATTGGAATGGTGAGATGTGCGATTCACCTTTTCTACTAGGTTTCTAAGGAGAAATATACCTTCACATTTATGTGAATTCCATGGGAAGTCCCCTACTTTACACCATGTTCGGGAATGTGAGAGACTTTGGACAAAGGGGTAGGAGGCCTTATGACCATCACTCTAGGTACTTAAGTTCTATGCCACCTTAAGTGGTTGCGCACATGTGTGGTATGTCCATGCAAATTTGACATGAGAGATAGATAATTGGCAGGAGATGACCTTAGGTATGATCCATAATTTTGATTACTTTTCTATTAAACCTTCGGTCAATGAAGCACTGCAGATTATGAAGTGCCTTACTTTGGGAGATAATATGAAGGATGAGGAACTTCTTTTAGACATGTTTGGAGAGTTGGATTTAGAGGCATGCCTTGACCTTGAAGAGACTAAAGAAGAAGAAATGGTCTACACCTAGTAAGAAAAGGAAAGGGGTAAAATAGTATGCTTGATAAATGATGATGATGATGAGGATAATAATTTGGATACTAATCCCACTGAAGGTATGCATGAGGTAATGGACACAACAGATGAGAAGGTGCACGTGTATCATGACGATGCTATGAAAACAAATAAGGTTAATATTGGGACAGATACAGAGCCTTAAGAGGACATTATTGGAGATTACTAGTTGGAGAAGGAAGTGGATAAGATTATTGAGTTGTTTCACGACTTCCGGACTTATTTTCATGAGGCTATCATTATTTAAAAGAAGTGCATCACTCCTTAGGTGAAATGAGGATTAAAGTAAAAGAAGGTGCATGCCCGAGTTAGGAAGAGACCTTAAAGGATGAATCTTAATTTGTGCGTTAAGGTGAAAGAAGAAATAGATAAGATATTGAAATCTAGAATCATTGAACCTATTGAGGAATTTGATTAGGTGTCCCATATTCATTAGTATTAAAAATGATGGGAGGATAAGGATCTATGTAGATTATAGGGATCCAAATGCTTCATTTTTTATTGATCATTTCTCTACCCCATTTATTAAGGATATCTTGGAAGGAGTTGCAGGGCTCGAGATCTACTCTTTTACCGATGAATTTTTCAGATAACATTAAGTGCACATAGCAAAGGAATATCAAGAAAATATAACTTTCACCATTGAGTGGGGAAGTTTTGCATACACAGCTTATGCCCTTTGGATCAAGAATGTTCTTGCAGTCTTTTCACACATTGTTTTTACAAGCAGTTTGGGACTTCATTCATAAGTTATTACAGTGTATCTCGATGATTGGACCATGTATGGTTTGGTTAAGGATCATTATGATAATTTGAGGCTTATTTTTTAGAGGTGCGGGCGCTGAGAATCTCTCTAACTATTAAGAAATGTATCTTTACGATACCTTTTGGAAATTTTCTAAGGCGTATTATTTGTAAGGAAGGGTTGTTGGTAGATCCAGCCAATGTCGTTGTGATCTTAGGATTGGAAGAACCTAAAAATCAAAGTGAAGTGTGTGGATTTCTTAGACATACCGGTATTACAATAAATTCATTAAGAGCTATGCAAACATTTTCATTCCCCAAGAAACTTTTGAAGGCTAAAGGAAAATTCTATTAGGGTGAGGCACAACAATAAGCATTTGAAACACTAAAGGAAAGGCTAACCACTACACCTATTTTTCACTTTCGTTCATGGGAAAAACCCTTCAATGTTCATGTGGATGCTTATAGGATGGTGATTGGTGTTGTGTTAACACAACTAAGCGAAGGAATTGTATACCATCCTTTTTGTTTTGCAAGTAGGAATTTGACACCAGGTGAAAATAAGTATACAACTACTAAGCACGAAGATTTTTCCATGATTTATGTGCTCCATAATTTCATAAAATACTTATTGGTGACACCATTTATATTTTTCATAAATCATGTGGCACTTAAGTATTTTGTCAAAAATCCTATTTTACAAGGGTGCATTTACAGATGGATACTACTATTTTAGGAGTTTCATTTGTTAGTGATTGTGAAACTAGGAAAAAAAACTCAAGGCCTGATCATTTGTCAAGAATCAATTCTGGTGAGAACATGAAGAGCATTGAGGACACCATACTAGATTCACATCTCTTTAGATTGAATCACATGCCCATTGAGTTGGAATATATTGTCATCTTATGCGCACTAGATAGGCGCTGAGGAATGAAGACCTTGGAAAAGAAACAAATTACAATACGCACCGAACCTTTCCAGTTGATAGGTGGAGATTTATATAAGCTATGTCATGATGAATTTTTGTACCTGTATGTTTTGGAGCATGAGCACGAGGGTATTATGGAAGAATCTCATGGTGGAATTACAGGTGGTTATTATGTAGGAAATTCCACCGCACGCAAGATTCTAATGGCTAGATTATGGTGGGAAACTTTATATAAGGATGTCAAAGAATATGTCAAGGCGTGTGATCATTGTCAGTGCATTGGGAAGCCTAGAACCAAAGATGAGATGCCTTTAAGGCCTATTGTAAGTGTTGAACCTTTTGAGAAATGGGTGATTGACTTTGTAGGTCATATTTCCCCACCCACGTGTAGGACTTGTGTGTGCTACATTATAAATTTTATAGACTATCTTACAATATGGGAAGAAGTAGCACCTACAAAGGATTGCATGGTAGCTAGAGCAGCAAGATTTCTATGGGAAAACATTATCAACATGTATGGATGTCCATTGAGCTTCAAAAGAAATAGGGGCACTTATTTTCTTAATGAGACCATCAGAATTATTTTGGCTGAGTTTATGGTGGCGCACCACAAGATAACCCCCTATCATCCATTGACCAATGGTACTACTAAGGCTTTTAACAAGATTCTGGGACACCCACTGACAAAAATATGTGATGTTGGAAGGAAATACTAAGATGATAAGGTATATGTTGTACTTTGGGCATACAGGACCAGTTATAAATGATTGAATAAAGCCATACCCTTTTAGTTAGTGTTTGGCATGGAATTTGTATTGCCTATATAATTTTATTGTCATCCTTGTGTATTGCACACACATAAGGATTGGATGATGAAAAAGTGATTGAAGAGTGCATAGAAAAATTGATGTAGTTGGATGAGTGGTGTGTTATTACCCGGTGGATTTAGAAGACAAAAAAAGTGAGACATAAGGCATGACATGATAGACATGTCTAGAATAAGGAATCTGAGGTTAGAAAGATGTTTCTTCTATATGATTCAAATTTTACTAGTTGGGACCCTTTCTCGTAACGAATATACCGGATTCAGTGTGCTTGTTAGTCATAAGTGTTGGATGGTAATAAGTTTCCCAACTACTTCAATGGGAGTAGTCTATAGCCCTACTATAAATAAATCTTCTTGGTGTTTGTAATAATATAGTATTGTCACGTAGATTATATTTCCATTTAATGTATTTCCTTTAGTGTGTTTCTTTCCATCATTGTTATAATTTTTCAGTTTAGTTTAGTGTTGTGTTGTAATAAGTGTGCTTCGTGCCAAGAACTAATTGTTATCTATTAGATTCATGTGCAAAGGACCACACATACTTTTAGTATGGGGTGGAACTGAGACAATTTTTTTACAAGTATTGGAATATGAATGTCTTGTGAAAATTGGTGCGCGTAGAAGAAAGGTGTTACAGATGTTTGGATTAAAGGTTTTTAAGGAAATTTTCTCATTTTGAAGACCACACATGGATGGATAGATGCATAGTGTAATGTGAGGTAGGAATTAGCATTGGAAACTACTTGATATGAGGCACAATGGTTGATGTACTTCGGCACATGAAGGTGTGTGTAAGGAGTTATGTGGTCGAAAAGTAGTGGGAATGTCGAAGGTTATGACTAGGGTGTGGAAAATCAGTGAAAAACATGGAAAAAGATAAGAAATGTAATTAATGTTGGGTACAGTGGTAGGTGAATAAAAATCAATGAGAAAAATTTGGAAAAATATATAAAAAGAGGTGCTTACGATTTTATTTTTACCTTACATGTTGAAGAGTTCAAGTTGTGAAGTGCATAAAAAGAGCGTTTGAGTACAAAAGTGCATGAAACACATTTATAGGTGTCAAACCAGTGTTATTTATACATGACCATTGAAGGAGCTCTATCAGAAGGGTGTTTGAGTGAGGGAAAGGTGTGTGGGAAATATATTTATGGAGCTAGGGTTTGAGGAAACAAAGTTACAGCTAGGGCATGCAAATTTTAAGTTCCAGTGATTGAACAAGTGCAGAAGACATTTTTATCATCACAATGGCACCCAAAAAAGCACCTGGAGTAGCTACCCGAGGTAGGAGGTAGAAGGAAGCATAAGTAGAGGTTGAGGAGATTCTTGAGTCTTGTTTTTCAAATATTTAATATCCTAAAGGCATCATAATGGGATTGGATTGGGATTCACATATCAGATGAAGCAAAGTAAGCGACTACAATCATCACACTAAGGATAACAAGGATGAGTTGGACAAGACCCTAGTGGTAAAAAAAAATTGCAAAAAATGACATGGTCGTCTATGACGATGTAGGATAGAATTTTTTGGAGAATGTTGGAGTCATGCAACTATACAATGTGCCATATTTTGGAAAACCAAAAAATATATATCGGTGGTTGATGTCCCGAGTCCACAAGGACATTTCCTATTCTACAGGGCAGAAAATGTGACTTACTACGCCCCTTATTGGAAGGTTAACAAGGTTGTGGAGCTTAGGCACTGAGATTGGAAATGACCTTAACAATGAAAAAGGAATATAAACAACTTTTGTTGCATCAGCTTATGTGAAAGGATGGCGTGCTATGGATATTGTTAGGCTAGAAAATCACCCCGTGATCTCAGGTTGTTGCACAAATCCTCACCAAATTGAATAACCGTGAGTCTTTGGAGCCGTAAATAAAAGGTAACTTTATATTGCCAAGAATATGTCTAAGGGAGTGATGTATAACTTGTCTACTTTCATTGTTGATACTATAATTGAATAAGTGCACCATGGAGACAAGATAAGTTTTAGTGTTATTTTATTATCTATTGTATCTGTAAAGGTTATAGTTCTAGTACAAGTGCTTGTATGAAGATTTTGAGTACAAATGGAGAATACCCAATGACCTTCCTTTAGTAATGGATAAGCAGGACCAATTCATGGTCTATCAAAGATTTTTGCATAGGCAGGTTTGGAATGAAGGATAGAAAGTGGAGCCCTTGGTATAAGATCCCATATGCCTTCACCATGTGCTATTTCCAAGCCTCAGTGCACATTTTTAAAACACTTGCAAATTATGTTTTGATGCAAACAAGGTGGACTATGATCATCATACACTATAGAAGACATATGTGCATCCAGGTAAGTCTTCTTATATATAAAATTTGATCTCTAATGATGTAAATATCAATTCAATGATTTTTGTAGTTAGGAAACATGGCATGACTAAGGGATATATCTACCTTAAGCCCCAATTGGTGAATGGGAGGTATGATGAAAATGAGTTCAACCTCCCTAAGTTACCAAAAGGAAATCATATGATGTGCACTTTGTATGATGAATATCCCAATCCTCCCCACACAGATGAAGAAGAGGAGGAGGAAGAACTAAAGGAAGACAATGGTAGCCTAGATCATGGCTCAAGTAGATAGTGAATTGTGGGGGAAAAGAGAACATGTGAGGAAATACCTCCCGAGAAATGAATAAGGTGGAGAAGTGAGAGTGGAAATAGGCATCGTGGAAAAAGAGAAAAGTGAGGGTGCTAAAGACCAAGGTTTTAGAAGAGATTTAAGGAGAACAAGAACATAGATTGTAGGAGCATGACCCTCACAAATACACAGGAGATCACCTAGAACCTCTCCCATCAAAATTGAACCAATAAGGAAGAGGTGTAAGTATCTACCCACTAAGGAGAGTAAGGAGCAATCAAATGAAAGTGAACACGTAATAGGGTAGACTCGTGTTATTGATGTGGATGTAGAGGAGCCTCAGCATGAAGAGATGTGGTATGACACAAAGGTTTATGAAGAGTTTGAAGAGGTAGGTGGTGCTATAGTAGAAGAGCAAGAAAAATATAAGGGTGAACCATCTAATGTGTAACATCCCCATTTTAAGATACTAGAACAAGGGAAAAATTTTATTTTTATTTTTTATAAATAACGTTCTCTGTTATGAATTATAAAATTCAAACACACGTTCAAGTTTTAATAATTGTTCTCTGCCCAAACAACACAGTTTGGAACACACAATTTCCTTTTAAAACTAATGTTCCCTGTTCACATATTTACAATATGGAACACACATTCAATGCCATTCAATCTTATAACAGATTCTATATGTTGTTGTAAATGACTCGAAGAACTGCCGATCTCCCATTTTCATGGCTCGAAGTTTCAACGATCCTTCATTTCATGACTCGGAAACAACCAATCCTTCATGTTCATTCATGCATAGTATATTATATATACAAGTTCTCTTAACCATTTCCGGTTATCGAAGTGATCCATTTAAGAAGCCTATCTGAATATTTGTTACTGATATTCATCTGACATCCTGCATCTTAAATTAAGTGATTAGGACAATGCAACCAGCACTTGCGATACTTTGGCCAAATATTTTCACATGCTTTGCATGATCATATTCCTGGATGTGATACACATCAATGGAATACGTCCTTCACTTCACTTCACCTGTTATCTAGAATGGTCTTTCCTGGTTCCTACCAGTCCTCTCAATTTAAGGTCAGATTTAAACTTCCAATTTCCAACTAGCAATATGAACGAATATAGGAAGGCACTCCTGGTAACTAAAGATACGCAGACATACGATGTTGTTCCCCATGACTTCATGTGTCTAGTTATTTGTAGTCCTCCTGAGTCACCGTTGTTGTTGCAGACTCACAGCACCCCTGGATGCAAATCAGGCTTCTAGGTTGATGTTCAGGCATCTAGTGTGATTGCACAACATGGAATCCTTTCTCCAAGCATGGGACTTGTAAAGATGAGAAAAGATTCTCCAGAGAAGGCTAGTTCCTATTCCTCTGTTCAGATGCACACAAAAAAATGCAGAGGGTTTACTAAAACCTAATCTAACTTGCCAAGGAGATAGGGTAAGAAAATGCATAGAATAAAACCTAAACTACAAAGGTGATGCACCGAGGAATGTTAGACACTCATTTTGCAAATTTAACACAGACCACATAGATGCAATACAAACACCATGCACAGGTAACCAAACTGTAATAAGAGATTAAAATGACAACATAATGAATACATGAGAGGGTCGAGAGTCAATCACAACACATATATTATTGCTCAAGAGTCGATACAGTACATTGCAGTGGCCAAGAGGCAAAAAGACTGGCATTACAACCCATATGGGAGGTTTGAAAATCTCCACAAATTCTCCGCAAGCGAGGAATAAGGGAGGATGCAAAACAAAAATGTCTCGACCTATTAAAGGAGCTCCTCTTTACAATATATATGAAGAAATGAGAGGGGAGAGAGAGGAAATCTAGAATCTGCCCCAACCACTTCTTGGTAGCATTTAAAATCATCTCATTATGGCAGAAGTGGTAGATTCTAGCAAAACAGAGGGCTATCTAACAGGAGCGGCGAGTTGTGTACTGCATTAAAGTTGGTAGTTGAAGCATTACTTCTATCATCACCACGCGTCGAGACGTTTTCTTAATTTTCTCCTCCAAACTACACCAAAATGCAAGATTGACACTTTAACAATATAGAGAACTTCAACAGCTTTCGTCGATATAAAGAATGTGTAAATATGAGCTCTAGATCAAAAGATATGATGATCTCAAGATTTAGGGCACAAAACAGTGAAAACGGATTTTTAAATCTCTTTTCCCGTGCTCATCATCCTGGACGACACGTGGCGTGCTCTGCAGTTCATTTGAGTAATTTTCTCTATCCACCTTTTCTCGGAGCTTTTCTTGTGGGCCCCTTAAACTTGGACACATGGCACTATTTCATTGGTTCGGATCAGTGCTCGAAAACTTGCCCCTTTGACTTTTTGACCTTTTTCCTTGGCGACACGTGTCATGCCGTGATTTGTCCACGGGCTTGCTGATTTTCACGTCCATCGCGTCTCTTTGTCCCACTTGTCCTTGTCTTGTGCTGAGTTTTCTGTTTTGGCTGATTCGACTGGTTCGCGTCCTTTGCGTCCATTTGTCCCAAATGTCCCAAAGGTCTTTTCATGGGACAAATTCTTCCGATTCACCCGATTCGGCAGGTTCGTCGTCCTCGCACTCTTGTCCCGCTTGCTCCCGGTAAAGGACTTGGACAAATTTTCTTTCTTTCGGCCGATTCGGGCATTTCGCGTCCATTTGTCCCAGATGTCCCTTTTCTGTTTGGGCCACCTGGAGGCTTTTCGGCCGATCCGCACCTTCCACGTATAATTGTTCCAACTGTCCCAAAGGTGGCCTTGAGCAGGACTTAGCCAATTTTATGATTTTCCCCTGAATCAATCTACTTGCTTGGAACTAAAAACTCTAATGCATGTTATCAAATTAACTCTGGGGGGTGAAATTTGGATAACAATTTGGTGACTTTTCGGGGTCACCTGCCTACTAGGTAGAAGATCAGTGGCCTTTTAGCGATCCGTTGGGCATGGAGTCATAAGCAATAACCTGAAATGAACTCGATCTTTGTAACTCCTCTACGAGAGCACGTTGAACTCAAAAACTCAATTTAGGAGTGACAAAACCTGTGCCAAAGCACTTAGGGAAACTGAAACCTAACTACAACAAGAAAATGTGCATACGCACTTAGAGGAATTGAAATCTAGGCTAATATTTACAAGGGTGAACCTTTTATTTTTAGTAGCAATGTTTGAGATAGATTCCATTTACTGGAATCTGCAGTTCTTCACCATCCAATGAGGCCAATTGGAAAGCATTGCTGCTCTTGCACTTCGTGACCATGTATGGGCCACTCCAAATGGCATCAAATTTTGAATGCCTTCCCGGTTTTTCCCTGTCCACATCCCATTTCAACACTAGATCTCCAACTTGAAAAGATCTATCTTTGGCCTTCCTATCAAAGGTCTTCTTGATCAAAGCTTGATCCTTTTCCATTGCTTGGGATGCCTAATTTCTGATCTCCTGCAGCTCCATCAACTCTACATACCTCACCTCCATGGGCTCAAATTCAAGTAACTCCAGCTGCTTCATGAGTTCCAATGTTGGCAACTCAAGTGACATGGGCAAGATTGCCTCTCTTCCATAGACAAGCCTGAATGGAGAGTTACCTGTGGATCTTTTGGGAGTGATCCTATCAGCCCATAAGGCTGATTTTAGCTTGGTATGCCAAGACCTCTGATTCTCATCAAGAGTTCTCCTAATGATCCTCAACAAGTTCTTGTTTGTAGACTCGGCCTGGCCATTACCCTAAGGGTAATAGTTCGATGAAGTGCTTAGGTAAATACCATTCTTGACAGCCCACTCAGTCACCTTAGATCCAATGAATGCCAATGCATTATCAGAGATTATTGTGGTAGGTACACCAAATCTGGTTGTTATTCCCTCATAAAAGTCTAAGATGCTAGACTCATTTGCCTCTTTGAGTGCTACTGCTTCTGTCCATTTGGTGAAGTAGTCTGTGGCTGTCAAAATCCATTTATGCCCTTGGCTTGAATTGGGATTAATGACTCCAATGAAGTCCAAACCCCATTGCATGAATGGCTGGTCAACTGAGATTGGATGCAATGGAAGGGCAGCAAACTTCTCTTTTCCTGTGAAGAATGCACAATTCTTACACCTCTTGATCCATGCGTAGCAATCGCTGAAGATTTTAGGCCAATAATAATTAGAGTCATCACTCTTGGCACAAAATGGCCACCAGCTGGTCCACCATGAAACTCTTCCAATACCCTTTGAATCTGACCTGTGCTAATGCATCTCAACAGCACTCCATTTACATCTTTCTTGAACAAAACTCCATCAACAATGGCATACGGGACAGCCTATAATCTGAAGTGTCTCCTTTGGGTCTTGTTCATCTCTGGGGGGCACTGGCCTGTACCTAGGAAGTGCATAATACCTTGGGTCCAGCAAGGAATGGGGGAAGCATTATTTTCTTCATGATTGCCGCTTGGTTCATGGCTGTCCTGGACTGTCAAAATAGCCTCTTCTTCATTGCATACTTCCTTTTGCTTCCCTAAAACCAGCTGCTCACACAGTCCTTTCCCTCTTACCAGCTTGGTGATCTTGATCTCAATGTCATACTCCATGACACGGGTGATCCAACCTGCCCTTTTCTCATTCAAATCCTTGTTGAGGAGGAAGTTCTTAACTCCGACATGTGAAACCAGCAAGCTGGACCTTGTTGTTTGAGACTAAATGTTTGAATTTCTTCAAGCTTCTGATTACTGCAAGTACATGCTTTTCAATAAAAGAGTACCTCACCTCACAGTCATCTAGGCTCTGGCTAAAAAAGGCAATCGGCTGCTCATCATTATCTTTGTTCTGCTGTACCAGAATGGTAGAAATAGTGTCATCACCTCCAAATGCATAGAGGATGAAATCCTTGGAGAAGTCTGGGTTGATGAGAGTTGGTGCTTGAGAGATAGCTTCTTTGATTGCTTCAAAACTCTTCTTGCCTTCTGCTGTCCACTTAAAAGCCATGCTCTTCTTTAACATTTTGGTGATGGGCTTGACAAGGGTTGTAAAATCTGGGATAAACCTGCGGAAACAAAATTGATCCTTCCCAAGAAACTTTGAAGAGCCTTCTTATGACTTGGAAATGGCAAGGCTCTTATGGCTTCAACCCTCTCTCGGATCAATTGTCACCCTCTTTCGAGACAACATGGCCAAGGAGCTTTCCTTCATGTGCAAGAAAGATGCACTTCTTGGGGTTCAAAGATACTCCAAACTTTATACACCTCTGAAACACTTGCCTGAGGTGAAAGAGATGGTCTGCATCCTTTGAGAAGAAGACAAAGATATCATCTAGATATATCAGCACTATCTTGTTGATCAAGCCTTTGAATGCCATGTCCATTGCCCTTTGAAAGGTAGCACCAGCGTTGGACAACCCAAATGGCATCTTCTTGTAAGCATATGTGCCCCATTTAGTTGTGAAGGCTGTCTTGAATTGGTCTTCTTCTTTCACCATCACCTGATTATACCCTGAGTAGCCATCTAGGAGAGAGAATCTCTCTGAACCGGATACTACTTGCAATATTTGTTCCATTGAAGGAAGCGGGTAATGATCTTTGAGAGATGCCCTATTGAGGTCTTGGAAGTCCACACACAACTTGATTTCTCCGCTCTTCTTCCTGACCGAACCAAGTTAGAAACCCAGCTTGAGTGCTTGATCGGGAATATAATGCTTGCCTCTATTAGCTTATTTAGCTCTTTCTTCATTAGAGGCTCAATGTGAGGGTTAACAGGTCTCTGCTTCTTCCTGATGGGCTTAGCATCTGGATCCAATTCTATGGTATGTTGTGCCAAATTCGGATTGAATCCTCTCAAGTCTTCATAGCTCCAAGCGAAGACATCTGGAAATTCTTGACAAAGCTGTATGAAATCTAATTTCTCCTGCTCAGTGGCCACTTTACCAATTTGAAGTGTTTTGCCTTCCCCAACCGGAATTGGCTCTGAATCTTCTCTCTTGACCTGTATGTTAGCCTTTTCCTTACGGAACTGGTCGTTAGGGTTGAAGATAGACTCCAACGTTACCAAACCCTTGGGAAGCTTGTTTGTCCATAGTTGCACTACTTGATCCCCATACTGCTGCTCTAGTCTGTCCTGATTCCTAGCTAATAATTCAGCTTCTTCTTGTAAGAAATTGACGATCTGTTGGCCTCACAATCACATGGATATGTGGCTGTGTTTTTTCCCTTTTGATGTTGTCAACCACATCAAATGTTGCTCCAACTGCTGCGAGCCTATCCGCGGCTTCATTTTTCTTCCTGGGTATGGACACAATGTTGAAAGCTTCGAAATCCTCAATGAGGTCCCATACCCTATTCTTGTAGCTCCTCAGCAAGTCGTTCTTCGTAGCATGTTGTCCTCTAACTTGGTTGACGATTAGCTCGCTATCCCCGAACACCTGCAAGTTATTTATCCCTTTTTCCTAGCCCAATGAAGTCCATGAATCAAGGCCTCATATTCAGCTGTGTTGTTTGAACAAGAAAACTGGAAATGAAAAGCTGAATAATATTTGATGCCTTGAGGTGAAACAAGCATGGCTCCACCTCCTGCACCTTGCCTACTCCTTGATCCGTCAAAAAATAGCTGCCATACCTCATTGTCATCATTATGGCTTGGCTTGGTGATGCTAGGAACAGGTTGATTTTCTTCGTGTATACAATAGACTCCCAGCTTAGATTCTTCTACTTCTTGATAGGGATCAAAAGCATGTATCTTGTTTGCCCATTCATCAAGAGTTAGGTCCGGATACTTCCAACCTTGGTGTCAGCCTCATCAGTACTAGGGTGATTTTCTTGATCAAATGTCAACAGCAGGTTGGCATTGATTTGGCTTGGAGTGTAAGGCTCAATATGGAAGTTTGCAATAGGTTCAGACCTAATTGTAGCCTTAGTTCCATACCTTGTTCTAAACAGCATGTGGGACCAATCAGCAGACAAATACCCCCCAATCTTGGCTGTGAAGTCCCTTGACAAGCAAAGGGCAAAGAGTGGTGGAAGGTCTATGATTGATATATCTTGTAAGACAACAACATTTGGACATGCATGCAAGGTAAGACTCAAGTTTTTAATCACTCCAACTGTTGCTATTGCTGTCCCATCCAATTGCACTACCCCTTTAGATATTACTTCATATTGGAGACCCAGCTGATCAGCTATTTGCTTGGGCATCACTGAGCTACTTGCCCCGAATCAATCATGCAATTGTGTACTAGTTTATCCCCAATGATTAATGAAACATAGAAAGGAGGGGGCTTCAACATTTTACATTGTTTCCCTCCATGGCTTCCTTCAGCTAGAGACCATTTGTAAGCACTTTGTCTTGCATCTCGAACTCGCTGATTCGAAGTTGTCAAATCCTTCATGGCAGCTTGCAGCAGATCTCTTTGTCCTGGGATGGATAGGGATTCCCACATTGATATATTGATGTTAGTCTTCTTCATCTATTCAATGATACTGAATGGGGATGAAGTATCCTTTTGTTTTCCCTTGGTTTGCACATTCACCCCTTGCACATGGGCAGCAACAACTGGCATTTGAGTTGGCCTAGGGGCTGTTCTTGGTTGTCCTTATGCACTTGAAACTAGACTTTGCTTGCCAATCATTTGTGGAGCCGTGGAAGGTTTTGGATTGGCTGGGGCTAATGGCTGTTCTTCACCCAAATTTCTCCTCTTTGACCTTGTGTTGGCTACAACACCTTGAGAGACTACCTTATTCATGCCATAGAAATCTGCCGCTTGCCAGTTCACCAATGTGGTGTCATTTGGGGCTGATTGCTGTTGGAATGTTTCTGGTTGTTGGCTATTTCCTTGACTACCCTCACCCTCCACACCAGTAGTTGTCACCATTAGTGCTTGATTGAGAGCACCATTGAAACACATGGATTGGTTATGAGGCTTGTTGCATGGAAAGCACCAATCATATTCCTGAGCAATGTTGTTCTGTGTTGGCACTAATGCCTTAGAGGTAGATATGGCATTTGGATTTTAGGGCTGGAATGGTCTATTGGCAGGAGGCCTTGTTTGATTCATATTTGCAACTGGATTAGGTGGTCTTTGTGGTTGGTATGGCTGCCTATTAGGCTAAGCTTGGGGTTGATAAGAAGGTCTGAAACCTTGGGCTTGTTGCCTCTTGATAGTAACCAACTCATTTCCCAAATTTTGCAACTGTTTCATGACCTCTTGGAGTTCATTTGAAGCACTTGGAGATGAAGTGGAAGCTTCATTTGAACTCTAATTTCTAGGAGTGGGAACAGGAGCCAAAGTGGGTGCTTGACTAGTGCTTGGATTTTCTAAGTTTGGATACAAGGGCATGGGAGGCCTAGGAGCTAGTTTACCAGCTTGAATAAGACAGTTTTCGGCTCTAATGGCAATGCTATAAGCCATAGGGATTGTTGTGCCTCCCATGGATTGAATTAACATAGAAATATCAGAATTCAAAGCTTTAAGGTAATATAGAAAAGCACCTTCTACTGTTGGCCTGACTGCCACTGGAATCCTATCCCAAGACCTTTGAAATCTGAAGTTAAAGTCAGTCAACTGCTCGTTGGAGGTTCTCTTGATAGTTGTCAGCTGCTCCAAAAGAAACAAGTTGTCTCCTTCTCTCCAAATTACTCGTGAAGTGTAATACACAGCTGATTCCAGTTTGTGATAGAACCAGCTCCAAGGCTCCTAAACCATTGTAATGCTTTACCCTTGAAGGAAGATGCCAGTAACTTGACAGCCACTTGCATTTCATTGATTTCATGGATTGCGCAAAGGTTAGCAATATCTTTAACATGATCACCTGGAGTAGTCTGATTTTCTCCGGTGAAGTAGGGAATGTTCTTCAAGGCTGCAATAGGAACTGGATGTTGTGCATTGAGAGCAAGTGGGCTGCTACCTATGAAGTTGACGTAGGGATTGTTCTGAGCCATTCTAATCGGTCTTAAAACCCTTGTATACTAAATGAAAGGCCATCAGGTGGAGGAGTTGAGAGAGTTCTATTTGGTGGAGATGGAGACCTTTGAATCCTTCTTCCTCTTTTCCTTCTTCTTGGAGATAATTGCAGGTATTCAAATAGCACTTCTTCTTCTCCAACTCTTGACCTTGTGGTGATTCTTCTCATGAGTTTTCAGGCCTACACTGCTGAAACCAGTTGATTCTTCCCTTGGAGTCACTAGATATGCAAATAATAGCTCTTATAAGCAAGAAAACTGCAGCAGATGCATATCAACTTTGCTACAATAAAATGAGACCTCTAGTGTCCCACCGGGCGTGCCAAAACTGTTGTTGTAGACTCACAACACCCCTGGATGCAAATCAGGCTTCTAGGTTGATGTTCAGGCATCCAATGTGATTGCACAACATGGAATCCTTTCTCCAAGCATGGGACTTGTAAAGATGAGAAAAGATTCTCCAGAGAAGGCTAGTTCCTATTCCTCTGTTCAGATGCACACAAAAAATGCAGAGGGTTTGCTAAAACCTAATCTAACTTGCCAAGGAGACAGGGTAAGAAAATGCATAGAATAAAACCTAAACTACAAAGGTGATGCACCGAGGAATGTTAGACACTCATTTTGAAAATTTAACACAGACCACATAGATGCAATACAAACACCATGCACAGGTAACCAAACTGCAATAAGAGATTAAAATGACAGTAATGAATACATGAGAGGGTCGAGAGTCAATCACAACACATATATTATTGCTCAAGAGTCGATACAGTACATTGCAGTGGCCAAGAGGCAAAAAGACTGGCATTACAACCCATATGGGAGGTTTGAAAGCTCCACAAATTCTCTGGCAAGCGAGGGAATAAGGGAGGATGCAAAACAAAAATGTCTGACCTGTTAAAGGAGCTCCTCTTTACAATATATATGAAGAAATGAGAGGGGAGAGAGAGGAAATCCAGAATCTGCCCCAACCACTTCTTGGTAGCATTTAAAATCATCTCATTATGGCAGAAGTGGCGGATTCTAGCAAAACGGAGGGCTATCTAACAGGAGCGGCGAGCTGTCTGCTGCATTAAAGTTGGTAGTTGAAGCATTACTTCTGTCTATCACCACGCGTCAGAGACATTTTCTTAATTTTCTCCCTCTAAACTACACCAAAATGCAAGATTGACCCCAAAATCATGTAGAGAAGTTCAACAACTTTCCGTTGATATAAATAACGTGAAAATCTGAGCTCTGGATCGAAAGATATGATGATCTGAAGATTTAGGGCACAAAAGCAGTGAAAACAGATTTTTAAATCTCTTTTCCCACGCTCTGCCATCTGGACGACACGTGGTAGGCTCACAGTTCACCGAGCAATTTTCTCTATCCACCTTTTCGCAGCTTTTCTTTTGGGCCCCTTAAACTTGGACATGTGGCACTATTTCATTGGTTCGGATCGGTGCTCGAAAACTCACCCCTTTGAATTTTTGGACCTTTTTCCTTGGCGACACGTGTCATGTTGTGATTTTTCCACGGGCCTGCCCGATTTTTACGTCCATCGCGTCTCTTTGTCCCACTTTTCCTTGTCTTGAGTTTTCTTGTTTGGTCGATCCGGCCGTGGTTCGCATCCATTTGTCCCAAATGTCCCAGTGCTTTCGGGACAAATTCTTAGTTTGCCCGATTCGGCCGGTTCGCATCCTCCGCACACTCTTGTCCCGCTTGTTCCCGATAAAGGACTTGGACAAATTTTCTTTCTTTCGGCCGATTCGGGCATTTCGTGTCCATTTGTCCCATATGTCCCTTTTCTGTTTGGGCCACCTGGAGGCTTTTTGGCCGATCCGCACCTTCCGCGTATAATTGTTCCAACTGTCCCAAAGGTGGCCTTGAGCAGGACTTAGCCAATTTTACGATTTTCTCCTGAATCAATCTACTTGCTTGGAACTAAAAACTCTGATGCATGTTATCAAATTAACTTTGGGGGGTGAAATTTGGATAACAATCACTCCGCATACGTGATCATACTCCCATCCCTAATCAAGAACTTCACATTCAGCCTATGTATGTATTCTTGATTTTTAATTCGAGAGGGCATTGTAATATGTCAGCTATAACATTGTGTCGTCATGAAGATCCCATCTTCATGAAGACACCTTGTTGTAGCCGGCGTATGTCAATGTCCTGGCGTAATCCTCCCATCAAGAGTACACATCTTGCTCAAGTGATTTGGATATGATCTTAATATTTAAGATCAACTTTCAGCAACCATGCTGATCCTTTATCCTCGTTCCCGTTACAGTTGTACATAGCTAAGAGGGACTAATTCCGTCTTCTAGCTTGCTTTGCATCTTCTCCTTCTTACCGAAGGGTTGCGTTTTTCCTACTTGGTTCTCTTCTCAATCATTGGATTAAGCAACCGGTTACCGACGGACGTGATAAGTTTAACCTATTAAACTTAACCAAGATTTTTACAACTGTAACTAAATTCAGAATTCCAGCTTACTAGACGTCATTTAAATGAGGTCTAATTCCCAATAAATGTATTCATTTATTCTCCTTAACATTACATAGTTAAGGTCCATTAGTTATGGATATACTTATCCCATATCCTTTCTTTCTGAATTTAACATACGAGGTCATTAATGGAGTTTGAAAGCGAAGTTCGATTACTCCTAAGTTAATTGATATTCCTTAGCTTCCAAGCTAATCCTGAATACCTATCAGTTATGGAATCATATTCTTCCTAATCCTTTTTAATGTCAATTAAAAATTCATCTTTACCCAAGTATGAACTAATTGCACATTTCAACTTAAAAGTTGCATTAAGGTAAGAATAGATATCAATTCCTTTTTAGCATCCATCCAAGGACAATTAAATAAACCCAAATCAAGAAATAACATTATATTTCCAATTAATCAACAATATCAAACTGATATAGTATTTAAAATATCACACTTGTATTTGTATTCATCATCCATCTCATAATCCGTACATCTGCCAATCCAACTGACTGGACTTTGTTTATATAAAACATCATTACAACTCATAGATAGAAGAATGTACTTTCTTCTTTTCACAATTCCTCGAAGAGGAATAATAGTAAACAAATACAATTCATCTTCAGACAATCAAAGAAGCATCAGAAAACAGCCATGTCTTCGTTCTAATCAATTCCATCTGCAAAATTTCTTGCACGGGTCAGTTCAATGAACTGAGCATATTAAGCACTTATCATTAAAATGAGGTGCTTCAATTAACTGTCTCAATAAAAGAACCCTACTTTTATGAAACGACAGTAAGAACATCAATCAAAAATCAAGCATCAAAGAATGGACAACATAACAACTGAACCATCAAATACCATCCCAATCAGCCAAAGAACTACTGTCCTATTTTCCACATAACCGTTACAAGTTCCAAATTACAATATTTGTAAAGTTTAGGAATACAAGTAGCATACTGCTGATATAACATAATTGTTATCCTTTCCACCCTTTCATTAATAATAAATGCAAAGGGTAAAACTAACTGAAACGTAAACCAATTACTTTCCTTTCAGTTCATGCATCACATTAGATTCCAAGCAATCTAGCACAGACGAGAAAGCAAACAACAATGCATATAGTTGCTCATATCTAAGCACTACAAGATTCGTTATTAACGATTACAGATTTCCAACTGAATGAAAGAAGAAAAGATCATTTTTCCAAGTTATCCATCCACATTCCTATCTCTTTCCTCATGACTGTTCTAAAAATTGAATCCAACCGAGACACAAATCAAGATAACAGTTCAGAGTGAAACTTACAAAATCCATTCGGAATTCACTTTCCAGCAGCAAGAATAATTTCATTCATAATCAGCTTTAAATGAAAACAAGGAAGAATTTATCATCCTCATCAATACTTCATTTAAATCAAGCTCATATGAATACCCAAAAACAGGTTAGTACAACATCGTATTTATCATAGATCAAATAGTATAAGGATGCATACTTTGTACTTACGGTACTAGAAGGATCCATATTTCTTTCACTGTATTTTTAACCAAATAACAGTTATACAATCACGAAATCAATTATTCACATGACTTTCTATTTCCATGAACGCATACAGTTCAAAATACAATTTACTCATTGTTGTTACCTACAGCAAGACCAATCATAAAGCACAGTAAGGCTTCCAATGCTATTTCCAGAATTCAAACAACAAAAAGAGAAAATTTCATTCCTTTAACCTTTCACTAAGAAAACAACCATTTTCTTCAGACTCAACAAGAATTGTTCAAGCTGATTTCAATTCTTCTAAATGACAGAGCAAGATCAGAAGACCACACGAAACAATTAAGTATTTCATTTGTACAGAAAGCACAACACTTAGAAAATTAATCTAAATACCACTGTCACTTCCAACAATCCGAACTTATAAGGTTCAATAAACCCAGTTACTATTTCTTTCGAAATCTAAACAAGAGAAAAGGAAGAACTAATTTCCCATAATTTCAGTAAGAAACAATCATTTGCTCAGAATGAAATAAAACACCCAAATCGAGCTCACTGCCAACAAACATTTCTACCCGAAATCCATTTCTCAAGTTCATGATAATGTGCAGAACTTCAGAATGCAATAATCAGTTATCATTACCTCAATCAAAGTAAACCCGTATAGGGTGTTAAATGCATAAGTCTGGTACAGTCAAGACAACCCACACAACAAGACAACATTTCCATGCATTTATTCTTTTGCACAGCAATCCAAAGCTAAGTCGTATTCACAAAGACAGTCCGAACTAGAAGATCGAACAACATCAATAAACACAACAATTCATCCAACCCCCACAGCAAGAATCAACATAATTTATTTAATGCACAGAAATACAAGCCAAGCTCATTTTCACGACTACTGTCCGAGCTGTAAGATCAAGTCGATTCCATAAAACACAATAAAATCAACCTTTCATCACAGCAAGAAGAATGTAATCATCTATAAGTGCAAAAGAAAAACAATTTCTTTTCCAACTCCCACGAATACCCAAATCGTATTCGTCTATTTCTTAAGCAAGAAAAAGGAACAACAAAAACGTATTACCATTTCTTCCTTCAAATCGAATTCATATGCTCATACAAAACCCAAATGCCATTTCCATCAAAATCCAAAACAGCAGAAGGAAAAAGGATCTTATTTCCTTTAAAAATTTCAGTAAAGAATACGACTTCAAACAACTCGCACAGCCTGTAGAGATTTCATTCCATAAAATCATTTAAAAAGAATTATCCAGTTCGAATTATTATTAACAACCATCTCGAAATTGATTTACTCTTAGCTGAGTATTTATAAGCATAATTTCTTATAGTTTCAGTAAAGAACATCCTCAATACTGTCAAACAAACCTTCACAACACGACTGTATTTCAAACTCATTTATACATGCAAAGACAGTTCCAAACACAACAGCAAGAAAATGATTTTACCCATCATTTCCAAAAATGACAGCAAGAATCGACTAAAGCCAAATCATCTCAACACGACAACAATCAAATAATCCAAAAACCCAAGAGCAGGGTTGTTTTAATGAGATGCTTAAACAAAGCAAGTATTTTTAAAGAGAAGGGCTTAACATGCCTGTAAATTCTTCCTCGAAACTCGAAGAAAACCGCGTCTACCGAAGGTATTTCCTTCCACGGCGACAGCACGAGCTTCCAAAATCACCTTTCCTCTTACAGGCTCAGCAACAGCCTCCAAATTTCCAAGGAACAGTGATAAAAACCAAATGAAACTGGTTCGACTGAACCAAAAAAAACAAATGCAGAGCAACTTCCCAAAAATCCGAACAACACAATAAACAATCAAAATTTCCCTCATACACCTTCCAAGGCGAGCTGGTCGCGAAGACCAAAAAAATTTAAATGCATTAAAGGCTCTGCCTTTTCCTAATTTTCCACGCCACCGCCGACTTGGGTTGGCGAACCATCAAATTTAAATTTTGCATGCAAAACCAAATTTAGCCTCATAACCAACTAACTACCTCCATCTTTCTCCCCTCGTCCCATGCCAAATCAGCGCTATCCACATAAGGTCTCGCATTAACTACCATTAATTCCCTTTCATCCTTATCCTCTTCCCCCAAGGGTCTGCGCGTCCCCTTTAGGTTAGGATTAGTTTAAGGTTCATTAGTGTTCGACCTAGGTCATAGCCTAGTCTTTAGGTTAATAGGACTTAGGTCTATGTTAATCATTTTAGAATTTAAAAATCCACTTAGGATAGTAGTTTAGGATGTTACAGGTAGAACTTAGGATTAGCTTAGGATCTAATTCCCACTAAAATCTAACACTAATCAACCTCCAATCCAGTCTTCCTATTGACATTCAAGTCAATGCAGTGTAGGACGTTTCGTCCTTTGTTTCACATGCCAGAGCCACTCGTGTCCAGACATTTCCTACCTCACGAGGTCTTAAGTTACGACAGTGCATGGTTCGAGAATCAAACCCATTTCCATTGGCATCTACGTGCCAACTGTTCATACATGTAATCAGGTGCTGCACATTTATATTAACCTTCAATTCAGTTCATGAGTAAATCGACAAAGCGATTACAAGAAGGCCACAGCATAAAGAGTTCAGCAAGCATACGACAATTTTTCGTCACATCAGTAACATACAGGCAACAATAACTGCTGTCCCATGCAAATAAATTACAGCATGCAAGAATCCAGATTAGCAACACATTCCCTTAAGATCAAAATATATCTTAACATGTTTGCCTTCATTTCAGCAGTTATAACAGTATGAAAAATAATCACCAAGATAACTTACAAAATCAGGGTGTTACATTCTTCCCTCCTTAAAGAATCATCGTCCCGATGATCAGATTAAACAAATCAAGGAGTTCCTAGGACAAAGTTCAGTTATTGTCCTTCCATTCATAAGTTCATACCAAAAACAGATTCACTCTTAAAAACAGCGTTTTAAGACAACTGTACAATAGACTAATAATTGTCTAAATTTGGTAGAATTATCAGTTCCTCGAATTTCAAATTCGATTAAACAAATGTGGAAAAGTAGATCTCATTTCTTCGAGATTTTCCCAAGTTGCACTTTCTTCACTGAACTGGTCCCACTGGACCTTACATTGGTTCACTTCGCGATTTCTCAAGTACAACTGGCGAGTTCCCAGCACTCGAATGGGCTTAACCACGATTATTCCTGGGTCTTGGACCTGCAAGGAATTCCAATTCAGCACATGTGATAAATCTGTCACGTATTTCTTAAGCAAAGAAATATGAAAAACATCATGCATTTGAGACAAAGCAGGAGGTAATGCTAGACGATAAGCTACAGGGTTGATTATTTCAATAATTTCAAAAGGTCCCACGTATCGTGGCGACAACTTGGCAGCCTTGCCAAAAGTTATTGAGCTCTTTTTCAGCTTCACCCGAAGAAAGACCTTCTCTCCCAGTTTATAATTCCTGTCAACCCACTTTAAGTCTGCATAACTCTTTTTCCTATTGGCAGCCTCCTTTAGATGTTCCCTAATCATTTTGATTTGTTGTTCCATTTCCGTAAGGATTTCTGGCCCAATTACCTCTCTGTCCTCAATGCTATCCCAGCTGACAGGGGTTCTGCATTTTCTTCCATACAATGCTTCAAAGGGTGCCATTTTTAAAGAGGCATGATAGGTGTTATTGTAAGAAAATTCTACCAGCGGAAGGTATTCCTCCCATTTATACTGTTGGTCCATGCAATACATCCTTAACATGTCCTCTAAAACCTGATTAACTCTCTCAGTCTGTCCATCCGTTTCCGGATGATATGCGTAATCAAGTTTAATTTAGTTCCCAAGGCCGCATTAAGCGTTTGCCAAACCCTTGATGTCATCCTTAGATCTCTGTCTGATATGATTAATTCCGGTATTCCATGCAATCTGAAGATTTCATGTACAAATCTTCTTGCTAGCACTGGTGCATCGTCCTTCAAATTACTAGCAATAAAGTGTGCCACTTTGGTCAATTTGTCGACTACAACCAAGATAATTTCATGCTTATTTCTTGACATAGGGAATCCTTGAACAAAATCCATCGTTATCACTTGCCATTTATACTGCATAATACTGTGGGGATACAATAATCCAGTGGGATGCATATGTTCCGCTTTAACACGCTGACATTCCAAGCAGTGTGTTACAAATTCCGCTGCATCATTTTTCATTCCCTTCCAAAAGTATTGCTGCTTAAGATCAGCAAACATTTTTGTAATGCCAGGGTGTCCAGAAAAAGGTGAATTATGAAATTCAGTTAACAATTTCCCTCTTAAGTCATTCGCCAAAGGTATATATACCCTATTTTCAAACCTCAGAATTCCTTCATTATCAAAACGGAATCCTTTATACCTGACATCCTTCGGGTCTGCAGCAAGTGCTGTTTTGACTTGCTGGAAATAAGGATCTGATTCCAAGGCATCTTTCACCTCATCCTTAAACTGAGTTCTTAACGTTATAAGAGCAGAGATATGCTTCCTTCGACTCAGAGCATCTGCTACTCTATTTTCCTTGCCCTTGATGTAGCTTATATCAAAATCATACTGAGACAGAAATTCTAACCATCTTCGCTGCCTTGCATTCAGATTTGGCTGAGTAAAAATATACTTCAGCCCCAGATGGTCTGTTTTTAACTCGAAAGGCTTGCCTAAAAGGTAATGCCTCCACATTTGAAGTGCATGAACAATGGCAGCGAGCTCTAGGTCGTGTGGAGCATAATTCTGTTCATGTAACTTAAGCTTTCTACTTTCATAAGCTATAACATGGTTATTCTGTAACAGAATACCTCCAAGGCCTTCTCTTGAGGTGTCCGTTACAACCATAAAATTTCCATTTGGATCAGGTACAGTCAAGATAGGTGCTGAAGTTAACTGTTCCTTTAAATTCTTAAAGGCAAATTCACACTTGTCCGTCCAAAGTGATTGGGGCAGCAATTTTTGAAAAGTCCTTAACGAACTTTCGATAATATCCAGCCAAGCCCATGAAGCTCCTCACTTCGTGCATGTTCTTAGGCGCAGGCCACTCAGTTATAGCTGTAATCTTTGAAGGGTCAACAGCTATTCCATTCTTGCTTATAACGTGTCCCAAATAATGCACCTCTGCATCATAAAAGGAACATTTGGACAGTTTTCCATACAATTTCCTCTTTCTTAAAATTTCCAGCACTATTCTTAGATGTTCTGGTGCTCTTCGACATTTTTAGAGTATATAAGAATGTCATCTAAGAATACAAGTACAAACTTGTCTAAGTATTCTTGAAAAATATTGTTCATCAGATTCATGAAGGCGGCAGGTGCATTAGTCAACCCAAAAGGTAACACCGTAAACTCATAATGCCCGTACCTCGTTCTAAAAGTTGTTTTATGAATATCTTCTTCCTTTATTCTCAGCTGATGATACCCAGATCGAAGATCTATTTTTGAATAAACTGATGCTCCTCGCATCTGATCGAACAGATCATCAATCCTAGGAAGTGGGTATCGATTTTTAATAGTTGCTTTGTTCAGCATTCTGTAATCAATGCACAGCCTCAATGTGCCATCCTTTTTCTTTACAAAAATTACCGGCACTCCCCAAGGTGAGACGCTCGGTCTTATCAGCCCCTTAGTCAAAAGTTCTTGTAACTGAGCCTTTAGCTCTACCAACTCAATGGTAGTCATTCTATAAGGTGCTTTAGATATGGGTTCAGTTCCCGGTTTGATTTCTATTGCAAAGTCAAACTCACGTTTGGGTGGAAGACCTGGCAATTCCTCCGGAAACACATCACGGAAACCCCTTAACAATGGATATCTTTCCATGAAATCATTATCTTCCTCAACATTTTCTATCATTTTTACTGCATACAAGGTGCAGCCTCTATTTTTAGCCCTTTTTAGTTGCATAGCAGTTATCAGGTTTCCTAACTAACTTCTGTTTTACACCTTGAATGACTGCTGCTTTCTGTAGGTCATCGAAGCAACAGATTTGTTTTTCATAACAGTCAACCTTTTCCTTATGTTCAGCCAACCAGTTAACTCCAATAATGATATCATATGATCCTAGAGGAGTGACATACAAGTCAACTTCAGTGGAGAAACTAGGCAAATCAAGAATTGCCCCAAAAAGGCACATTTCGACTGTATGGACAGCATTATTCCCATAATGCACTGTCCATGTTTTATCCATTCTTTCAGCCCTTCTTTTTAATTTCATTGCAAGTTTAGTAGAAATAAAGCATTCAGTAGCTCCAGTATCAAAAAGTATGACTACAGGTGTACCGAATAACTTACCCGAAACTTCTATGGGCGTAACTTGCTTTTCAGCTTGTCTATTAGCCACTGCAAAGGTGTGTATCATATCCAAATTTCAATAGTATGTTGTGCCAACTTTGGGTTGAAACCTATTAGATCTTTGTAAGTCCAAGCAAAGACATTTGGGAACTCTTGACAAAGCTGAACAAAATCAGATTTCTCTTGTGAGGTACTTACTTTGCCAATCTGCAATGTTTTGCCTTCTCCCACTAAAATAGGCTCTGAATCTTCACCCTTTACTTGAATGTTTGCTTTCTCCTTCCGGAACTGATCATTTGGGTTGAATATTGACTCCAAGGTTACGAGGCCTTTTGGTAACTTGTTAGTTCTCAGCTGTACCACTTGGTCACCATACTGCTAATGCAGCTTGTCTTGATTCCTAGCGGAGAACTCAGCTTCTTCTTGTAGGAAATTAACAATTTGCTGATCATTCTCGAAGACTTGTCAACTTGTGTTGTTATCTAGAACAGCTCGTCTCACAACCAATTTGATATGAGGCTGATATTTTTCACTTTTGATACTTTCCACAGCATCAAATGCAGCCCCAATTGCTGCTAGCCTGTCAGCGGCTTCATTCTTTTTTCTTGGGATGGAATTGATGCTAAAAGCTTCAAAATCCTCAATGAGGTCCCATACCCTATTCTTGTAGTTCTTTAGCAGGTCATTCTTTGTAGCATGTTGTCCCCTGACTTGATTGATGATCAGCTCACTATCCCCGAACACCTGCAAGTTGTTTATGCCCTTTTCCCTAGCCCAATGAAGTCCGTGAATTAAGGCCTCATATTCATCTGTGTTGTTTGAACAAGAAAACTGGAAATGAAAAGATGAATAATATTTGATGCCTTGAGGTGAAACAAGCATAGCTCCTCCTCCTGCGCCTTGCCTACTCCTTGATCCATCGAAAAATAATTGCCATACTTCATTTTTTTCTTTATGATCTCGGCTTGGTGATGCTAGGGAGAGGTTGATCCTTTTCATGTAAACAATAAACCCCTAGCTCATATTCTTCTACTTCTTGGTAGGGATCAAAAGAATGTACCTTGCTCGCCCATTCGTCAAGAGTTAAATCTGGGATGCTTCCAACTTTGGTGTCAACTTCATCTATGCTTTGATAATCTTCTTGATCAAATGTTGAACAGTTGGCATTGATTTGGCTTGGAGTATGAGGCTCAATATGAAAGTTTGCAATTGGTTCGGATCTGATTGTGGCCTTAGTTCCATATCTTGTTCTGAATAGCATGTGTGACCAATCAGCAGACAAATACCCTCCAATCTTGGCTATGAAGTCCCTTGACAAACATAGGGCAAAGAGTGGTGGAAGGTCTATGACTGATACATCTTGTAAGACAACAACATTTGGACATGCATGCAAGGTAAGACTCAAGTTTTTAATCACTCCAACTGTTGCTATTGCTGTCCCATCTAGCTGCACTACCCCTTTGGATGTTGTTTCATACTGGAGCCCTAGTTGATCAGCTATTTGTTTAGGCATGACAGAACTACTTGCCCCGGAATCAATCATGCAATTGTGTACTAGCTGATTTCCAATGATCAACGAAACATAGAAAGGAGGGGGCTTCAACATCTTACCTTGCTGTCCTCCATGATTTCCCCCAGGCTGGGCAGCGTTTGTAAGCACTTTTTCTTGCATCTGAACCCGCTGATTTGAAATTGGCCAGTCCTTCATGGCAGCTTGCAGCAGATCTCTTTGTCCTGGGATGGATAGGGATTCCCACATTGATATATTGACGTTAGTCTTCTTCATTTGTTCAATGATACTGAACGGGGATGAAGTATCCTTTTGTTGTCCCTTGGTTTGCACATTTACTCCTTGCACGTGGGTAGCAACAGCTGGCATTTGAGTTGGCCTAGGGGCTGTTCTTGGCTGCCCTTGTGCATTTGAAACTGGACTTTGCTTGCCAATCATTTGTGGAGCCGTGGAAGGTTGTGGATTGGTTGGGGCTAATAGCTGTTCTTCACCCAATTCCTCCTTTTTGACCTTGTGTTGGCTGCAACACCTTGAGAAACTGCTTGATTCATGCCACAGAAATCTTCTACTTGCCAGTTCACCAATGTGGTGTCATTTGGGGCTGATTGTTTCCTTGTCGCCTCACCCTCTACACCGCAGGTTGTCACCATCAATGCTTGATTGAGATCACCATTGAAACACGTGGATTGGTTATGAGGCTCGTTGCATGGAAAGCACCAATCATATTCTTGGGCCATGTTATTTTGGACTGGCACTAATGTTTTAGAAGCAGATACGACATTGGGGTTATAGGGCTGAAATGGTCTATTAGCGGGAGGCCTTACTTGGCTTTGATTTTAATTTGCAGCCTGGTTTGGTGACCTATTTTGTTGGTATGGCTGCCTATTAGGCTGAGCTTGGGGTTGATAAGAAGGTCTGAAACCTTGGGCTTGTTGCCTCTTGAGAGTAACTAGCTCATTGCCTAAGTTTTGTAATTGCTTCATGACCTCTTGAAGCTCATTTGGGGTACTTGGAGATGAAGTGGAAGCTTCATTTGAACTATGATTTCTAGGAGTGGGAGAGGTAGCCAAATTAGGTGCTTGACTAGTGTTTGGACTCTCTAAACTTGGAAACAATGGCATGGGAGGTCTAGGGGCAAGTTTGCCAGCTTGGATTAAACAATTTTCAGCCCTAATGGCAATGCTATAAGCCATAGGGATAGTTATGCCTCCTATGGACTGAATCAACATAGAAATATCAGAATTTAAAGATTTGAGATAGTAGAGAAAAGCACCTTCTCACATTGGCTTTGTTTGTCATTGGAATTCTCTCCCAAGTCTTTTGAAATCTGAAGTTGAAATCGGTCAGCTGCTCATTGGGAGCTCTCTTGATGGTTGTCAGCTGCTCCAAAAGAGACAAGTTGTCTCCCTTCTCTCCAAATTGCTCATGAAGTGCAATACACAAATGATTCCAGGTTTGTGATAGAACCAGCTCCAAGGCTCCTAAACCACTGTAATGCTTTACCCTTGAAGGAAGATGCCAGTAACTTGACAGCCACTTGCATTTCATTGATTTCATGAATTACACAAAGGTTAGCAATATCTTTAACATGATCACCTGGAGTAGTATGATTTTCTCTAGTGAAGTAGGGAATGTTCTTCAAAGCTGCAATAGGAACTAGATGTTGTGCATTGAGAGCAAGTGGGCTGCTGCCTGTGAATTTGACATAGGGATTTTTCTCGAGCCATTCTAATCGGTCTTAAAGCCCTTGTATACTTGAATGAAAGAACTTTAAGGTGGAGGAGTTGAGAGAGTTCTGTTTGGTGGAGATGGAGACCTTTGAATCCTTCTTCCTCTTTGCCTTCTTCTTGGAGATAATTGTAGGTATTCAAACAAGACTTCCTCTTCTCCAACTCTTGACCTTGTGGTGATTCTTCTCATGAGTTTTTAGGCCTGCACTTGGAACTAGTGGTTCTTTCCTTGAGTCGCCAGATATGCAAATAATAGCTCTAATTAGCAAGAAAATTGCAGCAGATGCACATCAACTTTGCTGCAATAAAAATGAGACCTCTCGCTTGTCCCACTCAAGGCGTGCAAAACTATTGTTGCATACTCACAGCACCCCTAGATGCAGATCAGGATTCTAGGTTGATTACTCTAGCATCCAGTTTGATTGCACAACATGGAAACCTCTCTCCAAGTGTGGGGACTTGTGAAACTGAGAGAGGAATCTCCATATTAGAGGCTTGGTTCCTCAAACTCCTCGATTTAGATCTATATTTTGCAAAACTACGAGAGGTTCGGATCCTAATCCTACTCTAAATTGCACAAAGGGGGATGGATAGAAATGCAAAAATTGAAACTAACGAAGATGGTGATGCACCAAAAGGAGTGGTGAAACATTTCACAAGCAAATAGACACAAACCAGAGACTTGCAACATGAAACATACACAGATCGATAAGATATAACTTAGGATCTAAAATGAAGCAAATAATACAAACAAAGGACTCAAAACCATTCACAAAGCTTGCATTATCATTTCCAGCACTCCAAATCATCGCATTACAACCTCAAAGAGGTAAAAACTATTACAATCTTTTGGAGAGGTCTAATTCTTGCATCAACCACCTACTGGAGGTGAAAGAAGAAGTTGTTATGTCAAAAATTGTTCCCCCTTTAGAAATGAGCCAAATCTGGCTTTTTCAGTGCAAGGGTCGAGCCCAGGGGACAGAAAACGTACAAAAACATGAGAGCCCATCCCTCCTCAACTACAAATGCATTAAAATAGCATGGGGGACCTTACAAACCCATACCCTATCACTTTGACTAAATTACAGGAGAATGCGACCCATTCTGCATTAAATCTGGTCGCTGAAATGTCACTTCTAGCCATGAACATGTGTCAGAGCTGTTTCTCAATTTTCTCTCTCTAGACTACACCAAAATTCAAGATTAACCCTAAAATCACGTAGAGAATTTCATAATCTTTCCGTTGATATAAAGAACGTGCAAATCTGAGCTCTGGATCGAAAGATATGTTGATCTGAAGATTTAGGGCACAAAACAGGTGAAAACGTGTTTTGAAAATCTTTCCCGCTCTGCCACCTGGATGACACGTGTCAAGCGCTGATTGGATGTGTAATTCTCTCTCCTTCCTTGCTTCATGGGACACATGTCTTCTTTTTATTGGCTTGGGTCAGTGCTTGAAAACTTACCCTTTGACTTTTGGACTTTCTCCCTTGTGACACGTGTCGTGATTTGATTGGTCCACAGGTCTGCCGCTTTTCACGCCTTCGCATCCCTCTGTCCCGGATGTCCCAAACTGTTTGGGACAAAAACTCCCGATCCACCTGAAATGGGCTTCCTTGTCCCTCATTCAGCCGATGACACGTGGCGTTGCTTGATTGGCTTTCGGCTCCTTCGGCTATCCGCATCCCACGCGTCCCTTTGTCCCAACTGTCCCGATCTTGAAGTTCCCGTTTGGTGAACCAAATTGTTCGCATCCTTCACGTCCATTTGTTCCAACTGTCCCAGACTGTCTGGGACAAATTCTTCTGAACCGCCTGAAATGGGCTTCCTTTGCTCTTGGCCACTTCACCTTTTCACGTCCTTCGCGTCCTCGCAGCCTAGATGTCCCAACTGCTTAGTGCGAAAGTTCTCCTTTTCGGCCAAACCAGGCGGTTCGGTTCGTGCCCTTCGCGTCCATTTGTTCCAACTGTCCCGAGAAGTTAGTCGATTTTCTTCTCCTTCGGCCGAACCGGCTTTCCGCGTCCCACGCGTCCCGACGGCCTGGATGTTCCTTTGCCCTGCAGACTGCCTGGCGGCCTTTCGGCCGATTCGCGCCCAGACGTCCCTCATGTCCCGACTGCTGCGAGGACTAGGACTTAGCCAATTTTCACAATTTTTTCTGGCCCAAGCTTGTTTTTTGCAGCCTTTTCACCTTTTCTCAGAACTTGCTCTTTTCAACCTAGATAGGAGAGTTAGAAAAAATTCTGAGGGGACCCTAGAAACATGATTTTTTCCCTGAATCCATCCATTTGCCTGGGACTTGAGAATTCTGATGTATGTTATCAAATCAACCCTGGGGGTGAATTTGGATAACAATAACAAGAGTCTAAAGGAATAAGTTGAGCAACCGATAGAAGCACGCAAGAAGGACATGGAGAAGAGGCAATGATTTTATATTTTACAAAGGATCTTGGAAAGGAGATTATAGACATGCATCCAAATATAGATGAACAAACAAAGTAGACATATCAATCCTCCTTGCGCTTCTTACAGGATTGTGTCCATCATTTGATCATAGGCACACTAGAGGAAATTGTAGATATGGATGCACAAAGTGAGAAGTAAGTTGTGGCAGAGAAGGAGAGGAAAAAGAAGTAGGTCATGCAAAAGATAGTTGAATATGATGCCTTACTGCAAACAATTAATTGAGAATTGAAAAAGGTAGACTTTGTGCTTTGAATATATGTGCATATCTAGAGCTGATCATTAAAACAAGGACATTGGTTGAAGAGAATGAGGTCCTTATCACCAATAATAATGAGACTTTAGGATGTGAGGAGAGGCTGACATTACTACCAGAGAAGCATGATGTGCTCATAGCATCCCAGGATCCTCACAAGGAGAAATTAAAATAACTTGGGAAACTAATAGCATGAAGAATGGATGTGATGGATAGTATGACTTTAGGTTTGGTGAATGTTCTCAGAGTATTGAAGAACAAGGGTGAAGATATGACTTTAGATGAAATAGATGTTTTTTTTTGGAAATATTTTTGCTAAAGAAAAGAAGGAACTCGATGACTAGAATGAACTAGAAGTAGATATCAAGAATGAGTACCCTAAAATTTTGTTTCTACAGAAGAATAGTGGATGAATTATTGAAGTATTTCTACATTATTTCATTTATCCTTTGATCTTTTATTCTTTATTATTGAAGAGATAAGGTATGATTACCCATTGTTGGGGGTGGAAATGACCTTAGTGTGGGGTAATGTTTACTAGATGAAATATGACCAAGTATCAAAGGTGCATGAGAATAGGGCACGTAGGAAGGGGGTGAGTGGGTACGCATATAATTTTGGTGAAAGAAAGGTACACCTAGGTAAGACAAATTTTAGGACTTAGTCATTTTTCATATTACAGAATAAAAATATGATGGAGTGTGAAGCATGATTTGGATAAAGACATGAAGACTTCAAGAATATGTGAAGGCTATTTTGGGAACAAGAGGAAGATCAAGAGTCATGCAAAGTTTGAGCTAATAATAGGATTAGATCTAGATTTAATTATAGATAATCTATTATTAGGTAAATCTTACATGCTTCTTTAGTTATCTTTGTAAATAGTGCATGGCTATTTTTAGCATGTGGCCTATTTTTAGAGTGCTTGGGTGATGAAGGTCAAATCTCCACCCCTTATGTATATGTATTGATTTTCACTATTTTGAGGACCGAGACCGTGATCTGGATTGTAATAGAGTTATGTTGTTGGTATGAATTTTCACACATGACTTCATGATGTTATTTAAGATGTGTTCAGCTATTGGTTTGTTATGAATTAGTATAATGGATCATTATGGATGGATATTGAATCTTGATGTCTCTACTGATGGTTATTGTATGGTGAATTTGGTAATAATCTTTATGTGATATGTATGTTTATTTATTATGTGTGTTTCCAAATTGAGCTCATAGATCTGATTATTAGAATGGAATATGTACTTTTGGATGGCTATTATGAACATGCTTGTTAGCACCACTCAAGACAAGAATAAAGAGGGACTTAGTACCTTTACATGCTTCGGGTGAGTGCTCAAATCTATTTAATGATGTGCCTGTGAGTCTAGGGTTATTGAGTGGGAAAATAAGACTACAAACTATATCCATCATATGTCATTATCACTATCACTATCTACAACCGCAAGATCTCTAAAACTATATGCTTCACCGCTCAATCTACATTTTTGGTCGGGGCCTCAATATCTCTCCACCTCGCCTCCGTAATAAGGCCACCTCAACCGAGTGCTCCATGAATCTAGCCTACAACTCCATATAATTTGTGAATAAATCCTCAGCTAGGTGTCTAACATGGGTTTTACCTTTGGTTTCTTCATGGTTTCAAGGGGTAGTAACCAAGTTTGACCTCAGTATGGTAGGGTTTCTGGGATACCCATGGATTTTGATTATGTTTTTGTTGTGCACCATCGAGAAATCAATGGATCAAGTATTTCCCATGAATAAGACTCATGTAGTCAAAGTTGTAAGATCATATTAAGACAAAATAACTAATTAAGAACAACACTTTGACTTTTATTTAATACATATAGTTGCATATACAAGGTTGTTAATCAAACATGTGCTTATCACTTATTTAGTTACATATATGATTGATAATAATCATGATTTAAATCCACAAGTCGAGATTCTTGATCGGTATAGAGGTTGTCGAGAGAAGGGAATCAAAGCCAGAGTTAATAGTTTCCTCCTCTTCTTTAGTCATATCTCGAGTCGGGAATGGAGATATAATATTTAGTGAATAAGTCTGAATCTTCTTCATGGGTGTCATGTTAGTGGTTGAAGATAGAGTCTAGATTGGATATGTTGGTATGGCTAGTGGCATTGAAGCGATGACGGTAATCCTCCTCCAACCGCTCGAGGTAAATTTTGTATTGATGTTCATACTTGAATGAGGTCTTATTGGAGTCTTAGTGTTTCATCATATGCATTCCAAAAATCATTGATGGCTTCCCAGGATACATTGTGTGGAGGTAAATATAACCTTTAGGCGATCAAACAAAGCTACCTAGATCACACGAGCTCAAGATCATGGATCAGATTATATTGTTCTGTGTATAATAGATGGTGAATGATGGGAAAGGAATCAGTTGTGGGAAATTTAGAACCTCCTAATGCCATCTAAGATCATAAAACTTGAGAAAACATTAACAGATAACAAGAAATATATATCCATTTTGATCAAATTTAACAAAAATAGTGAAAAAGTGGGGAACATAGGAATCGCTAGTGATTTAGTCAAATCGTAAGAGATTCAAGTAATCGCTAGTGATTACTATGAAAATTTACAATTTTCCTAATTAGAGTTAAAATCAATGTTTTACACTATTCATTTTATCAAAAAAATAGAGTTGGTGATGTGCAAATGATCTAAAAACAAAATGTAACTAATTTTGGTGCATGGAATGAACAAAATGAAAGATTTACCTTGCAATGGTTGATGAGCAGAAGAAGGTGATTGGAAAATGAAAAAAATCAATTTTTTGATAAACTAGACATTCTTTGGATAGAGTGATGTTATTTTGTGTTGATGTAGAAGGCTTGGATGCTTGACGAGCTGAAAATGTAACAGAGTATCCCTGTAAAACTTGTGGATTCATGTTTTGAAATGAGGTCTGTAATCAAATATTTATAGATCACTGGTGATTGGGAAAATTGCTAGCAATTTCGGGAAATATTTTTAGTTAGAAAACTGAATGATTCCCTTCCATTTTGACCTCAAAATTATGGATTTCAAAGTGATTAAGATAAGTTATGGTTGAAAAAACATGGACTAGGTTTGTTAGAATAAGAGGATTTGTTTTTTCAGAATTTTATTTAGAGGAGGTTAGTGATTTTTAGAAGGTTAGCTAGTTAGAGATAAGTTTTTCATTTTAGAATGTAGTTAAGTGGTTGATGAAGTGTTCTAGCTAACAAAATGAGGTGTGAGGGTGAGGTGTGAGGTGATAATAACTAATTTATTATTTTAATTAATTAAATAATTCTTTTAGATTTTAGAGATGTGATGTATCATAACCATATTAATTAAAAAGGGGTGATATAGTGAGGCATCATAAATGTGTCATCTTTGGTTTGGACATGGGGGATGTAAATTTTTGGTGTCTACATTTTCCCCTTTTTTTCTTGTGATTTTTGGTAAATTGGTAGACAAAAACAATGAAGAAAAAATTTTTGCTGGTATGGGTGAACCCACCGTAGCACAATACAACAAGCACCAGCGTGTTTTTGTTTCATAACTCTTTCCCTAATTGAAGAGGGTGTGAAGCACAATTCTAGGGAATCAATTGTTAGGGTGGCCAAAGGGCTCAATGCCTGTAGACATATGATTCTTACTAGGTAAAGTTGTTGAGTGGAAAACCAAGTGATGGGGGCCAAAGGGATTGTCTCCCATAGATGTATGGCAAGTCCTGATGTTGTGAATATGTTGTTGTGAAAGATCTAAGGGATAATTCCCCTTTTCTAGAAGTATGGCACATTTTTGCAAAGGGAAAAATGACATATTCTAAAGCAATGTAGGCATACGAGGACAAAAACAAGGCAATCGTCGGCGATTAGAAAAATCACTATTGATTTCCTTAATCGCTAGTGATTGCGGTCATGAAAACTTTTGGGGGTATAAAGACCCAAATGGATTGTTTATTTATCACTTTGCACTTTGTGTAATGACAATGACCTTGTCGAGAATGGAAAAAATGTGTTTTTCAAGCAAATATGTGTCAAATGGCCTCCTACACCACACAAACGGAAGCTGGTCCTTGCTAAGGTAAGCTCTAATCATGTTTTTGTTTAGTTTTTGTGGTTTTTAAGGATTTTTTCAATTTTAGAAGGATTTAGGGTCATATCAAGTCACACGGATGCCCTAGGGAAAGTTTACAGACGAATTTTTAGCGATTCACCTACAAATCAAATGTTTTGTGTTTTGAATGGGAAAATGTGGTTTTTTATCAATGTGTTTAAATTTATTGGATGTTTAAGTCATGTTTTCTTATTAGGCTTCTATTTTATGAGGATATTTTATGGTTTGTAAGAGATTATTTTTCAATATTTTTACATCATTATTAATGTTCACTTTTGTGTTTGTGTTTTATAGGTGGATACTCAATTGACTATATAAGACCGCATCCCCTTGATGTTGGATGAGATTAGAGAGGATTTTTCTAATGATGACTGGGATCATTTGGAGGTTGTGGGATTTGGTGGGATGAGATTTTATAGGTGGATTCATAAGTGTCATAGCTTGATACTTGCATTGTTAGAGAGGTGGAATCCTTCCACCAACATATTTTGGCTATCTACAGGGAGATAACCATCACCCTAGAGGATGTTCATCGTATTACCAGACTTTCAGTTAAGGGGGAGCTTGTTTACTATATTTCAAATGTGTAGAGAGGAGATACTATGCAACATTTGTATGGAGATGAGGCTTGGGGTGTGAGATACTCCTCAAGAGATTTTGATTATCATGCCTTATATGAGTCTGAGAGAGAGGGGTGCCCATAGATGACTATGATGATGTTGGGCATCTCATGTTTTACACTACCAAATTCAGGAGGTGGGAGATTCCCATGGATGATGACGGGGGTAGTTGTGGAGATGATGGAGAATCACACAATCTTCGCATGGGCTCCTACCTTATTAGCACACACATATAGAGAGTTATGGGTTTAGATAGCCCACAAGCATTATGGGATTAATGTTGCCTTCTTATTTTAGTGTTGGAACCATGAGTAGCCCATTTGGATTACCTAGTGTTATAGATGTGTGGCACCCATGCTTCATGAGATGGAGTACGAGTCTTGGCAGAGTGAGGAAGGCCAAGGGGCCTACTTATTACAGGGACATGATTTCAAGAGTACAAGTGGGGGATGTGATTTGGTGGCCATATGTAGATTATCATGATTAGTTAGTATCTTCGAGGATTTATTGTATTTACGGTAGGATTCCTGAGTACAGGTCACAGGGCCAGTGAGGATGAGTTGATACATTTTAGTCAGGTTGTGATCTAGTTTAGTTTGATTCGGACATAACTGAGGATCTAATTTTATATAGATAGGATGATGGGGATACAAAAACCCCACGGAAGTTGTGTGAGGGCTATTACCTATTTTTGAGCGGCTCGAGTGATCGGTCTAGATGAGGATGGTCATTTGGTGTCGATCAATGATTCGGGGTCACCCCATTTTTTACTATTTGGTGGTCACATTCATTGAGGGGTTTTGAGAGGATGAGGGCAGCAGAGTGGGAAACCCAATTAGTTAGATGAGTGTAAGCTTGAGCACATGTAGGAGGTGAGGAGGGTGATGAAGCTAATGAGAAGAAGGTTGAGCCTAATGCATCTCTAGCCCCAAATGCTGCTATAGTGATGGACGAGAAGGCCGTAGTGGAGGTCGAGAGAGATGTCACTCATAGAGAGCGAGATGACTTAGTAGGAGTGTGGGATTATCTTATCAAAGAGAGATATATGGATTGATCATAGAGCATGATGGGCTCCATGCATGGCTTGTATAGGTCTCTTCCAATAGAGATTGGTACAAGAATTAGAGAGATATTTTCAAGAAGGCCTTGGGGATCATGAGGCCTTTTGTTTCTTGCACAGAGTTATCAATGTTGGTTAGATAGAGAGGGACATCTACATGATCTTCTAGCATGATTACGGTGCCCCATTATGATTTTATGAATGTAAAGTAGGATTATTATGTAGACATGATCATTAGGAACTACCTTGATTTTATTTTGTATGTTGATCACATAGTTTCCCAAGGGGCACCACAAAGTAGTAGCTAGGATCGGTGATAGTGCGGTAAGTATGGGAAAGCTACCTTAGAGACCACCGAGAGGAGATGACAGTGTAGGAGGAGATGGTGGTGTTGTATTGGGAGGCACTCCTGATCCTTTTTAGTGGATGAAAGTGGAATACTTAACAGAAGGCACACATAAGGTTCACACAAGAGAATAGAGCGCAGCTAAAGGTGCGAGATGGATAGGGAGAACACGCGCATAAAATATAAGGGTGGATTTGGGACTTAGCCATTTTCACATGAACGGGCTATTTTGGAGAGAGCGTGTAGAACACACAAACTAGGTAAAGGCTTATGTGATACGCATCAGCTATTTTTGGAAGAGTGGCTACTAAGCACTTTGCATGGGTGTGGGCTAAGAATAGAATTACTACTACCAGTTAACTAGAAGAGGTCTATTATTAGTGCACTTACATGTGTGGCTATGATTGTAAAGGCACATGGCTATTTTCAGCATGCAACCTATTTTTGGAGTTATGCAAGTGTGAAGGGAAAGTCCCCACCCTTATAAGTATGTAATGCTCTGCGTAATAGAGAGAGTGTGTGAGAACTGAATTATTGTGAGGTTATAGTGCCAAATTTAATGTGTGTATAAGCTATGGTATTATCTATTGTAATGAGCTTATGTGTATTTATCATGTTTAATGGAGTGTATTGGTTGAATCAAAGTATTAATCCTGAGTATAATTGGTTCTTGCATGCTTGACTTCATTATGGTTATCATTTAAATTTGTTACTCTTTAGATCTAGATTTGAACATGCATTGTAGAATGATATATTAATTATGGATCTGAATGCATTAAGTCTTCATCATGCTAACATCCTATAACAAAAACCCTAAATAGGGGCCTGGTACCTTTGCATGCTTTGGGTGAGCACTCAATCTAGGTTGAGTGATGTGTCGATGATCCCGGATTTTATTAGTAAATTCTAGGCTACATCATTGGTTTTATTATCTAGACCTCTTTTCAATTATTTTCAGGATGGTTCACAATGAAGACATACCGGTTGACCCTAGTAAGTGTTGAGGAGTGGATACATGATCTAGAAGAAGAATATGCATGGAGGTTCAGCACCAAATCTAAGTTTAGCATACGCACATGGGTGGAACAGAATTTGTATGATAGTTTGTATGAGAGCTTCTTCACCATTTTTCCAGTAGAGTTGTATGAGTGGCTGATTTCTTATGTGTCTAAGAGGAATTAGAGGTATTGTGCACTTGTCTAGATGTAAGAAGAATTTCAGGCCCTCTATGATGCTGATCTAATCTAGACACACACTATGGATACTTGGTTTCATGGTGTTCTGAACAGCTATATTTTGGAGTACTCAATTTCCACTTATTCTTGCCCAGAGGTAGTAGAATTCCAATTTTTACGATATCCCAGGGGAACTTACCTACAAGGCATTCCACTGGCAATCAAAATATTGATGGTAACCTTGAACTTGGAGAGAAAACCAATGGCTAACTAAACCCCACCACGCATGGGGGTAGGAGTAGGTTTGGTGAAAGATGGCAGACCTAGCGATAGAAAGGTAGAGAGAGGAAAGGTGGCTTAAGTATAATGAGGCACGTGAGAGGGAGATAGAGAAGTAGCGGGATGTTGTAGAGTGAATGGCATTGTGGAGAGAGATGGCTCACGAAGGATTTGAAGTTCACATAGAATACATGGAACTAGAGCATCGGGAACTCCCCATTTGAGAAATCGTGATAGGGAACCCCTTTCGGCCTCACATAAAAGCACGCCATCGAGAGAGACTTGGACCATGGGCATGCATCTAAGTCTATCTAGCAACCTTTTCATTACACTTGGTCTTCCAGTATCTAGTATGATAAACAGTCAATAAGATAATTTAGGCAGTGGGAGAGCAGGAGTAAGTCATATAACAAGCACATCGATGGCGGTGCAAATGTCTTCATTGTTGTTTGGGGTACCTTTTTAGGTGTATCTTCCACACAGAATTTATGCGTGTAGAATTTTGGACTCACTTTTGGAAGTAGTAACACTTCACGGATGGTGGGGGTGTAGTTCAAGATACTACTATTGGGACACGGGAAAGTACATATTTTGGTCTAACTCGGCTATAGGTTTAGGATTAGGAGGTATAAATGGTTCTATTTCTGGTGGTTCTGGAGGTAGAGGAAACACAGGAGGTTTTGGATCATGTGGGCAAGGTCCGCACCAACCCCAAAATATTTACATGGAGATGTCTCTTCATCTTCTAGAGTATAGGGGCATATAAGATGTTTTTGAACATGTGCACGTGTGAAATATTATGGTGCACAAAAGGAATAGTAGCTTCTAAGCACAGGGATAGTCAATTCACCACTATGTTACAAGGGCGTACACACAACTGGTACATAAATTTTGACCCTGATCAGACTTGCATAGATTATGTAGCTTTAAAAGATGCTTTCCTTAAAGAGTTTCACATCCTTGAGTTTGAGCAAAAGATTATAAGTGCACTCAAGGATATTAATCTTGGCACTACTCGAGAGTGTCGAGAGAGCATGATGTTTGTTTCAAAACATTTTTATCTAAACTTTCTTATGATATTCATGCAAGCCAGCATGTGCAATGGTTTATTAGAGGTCTGATTACACCTTTTAGAAGGGTGATATCACATAACCCGTGTGAAGCACTTAAATCATATTTACGCGTTGAGGTAGATGGAAGTATAGATACTAGGATGAGCCCATTTCTAGAAGCACGAGATCGCAACTATGGTGACATAGTTGGAGAAGCTATTAGAAAATTCAGCACATGAGACATGCACAGGATTTGGTGCATAGATTGTGAAGTGGAAGGTCACACAAAGGATAGTTGTCCCCACAGATCAGTACACTCATTGTTGTTGGATTGTGAGATATTTCATTTAAACCATGATGCTAGCCATTTCATATTATTACAACGTGCAATAAGGAAGAATGTCTCTTATTACTGTAAGATTTTTATGTCCACAACTCATGACACGGAAGACTGTCGGCTGATTGGTTAGATCCATGATATATATATATATATATATATATTGGTGTACAACAGACAGAGTATCGAGATAGCTCTAAAGGAAAGAATGAGCATTAGGATTAGAATCACAATCAAGTGTGCTATGATCGAGAATAAAGGTCATTTTTAAGGATGTTGTGGTAGAGGTTGAGGATACCGGGGTGGATTCGGAGGATGTGGCCTTCGTGGTGGATGAGGTGATTTTCCTCGCGGAACATGTTATACATGCGGATCTCTTGACCACTACAGGTGTAAATGTCCTCAAAATATTACATGTTCTTTCTATGGAAAGAATCATAGTTATGAGGAATTCTCGAGTTTGTATGAGCATCTTAGTAAGTAGCATAAAAAATAAAACAAAGGTACATGGATGGTTAGGATACAGTGCGTTGTGGAAAATCAGTGGATTCCCAAGTTGGAACTAGAATCTAAGGCATTGTAGTTAAAGATCACTACCCATGAAGAAGTAGCAGGCACCACAAAAGCATTACAGTAGAAGCCTACCATCACTAAGGAGGAGGTTCTACATGCATGGTACCTAGATCATGTCCATCAGAAGGAGGTTTATTAGGAAACCATGGAGGTACTTAGAAATCTTCAGGGTGAAATACAATATTTAAAGGAAAAATCACGTAAGATGGAGAAAAAGAAAGTAAAAGAGACAGTCCAATCTGATATGGATGACTTGAAAGAAGTGTGCAAAATGTTGCGCTAAGAGAATATCATTCCACTGTTAGGGAATTGGTTAAAGGGAAACACTCCACGCACAAGTATTGAGACTGGATGGTAGATCCTGCATGTAAATATTCCCCCTCATAGCTTAGATTATGACAAGGAAATCACTCTAAATACTATTGTGGATGGGTGGATTTTGAGTAATATATTGATTGATACAGCACACGGAAGTTAATGTTCTTACTTTAGATGCATGGGTACAAATGGGGATACCTCCATTACAACCCTCTTTGAATGTATTGTTCATGGATAACTAAGGCCACTCCCATCGGAGTTTTAAAAGATGCATCCATTACCATACAAGGAGCCAAGTTCACTAGAGATTTTGAGGTTTTAGCACTTGCAGAGGTAGATAGCTTCCCATCTCTACTGGGGTGTCCTTGGTGCTATGCAAATAATGTTGATCTTCGATTCAACAAGGGTTATATCAACTTTGAAAACAAGGAGGAAAGAGTTATTATTAGTTTAACAAATGGAAAATATGTACCCTATGTTGAGCCTTTAAGTGAGATAGACTGAATAGGATTTATGAACGCACCGTTTGGGACCCAAAGGTGCTTGAGCCATCTAAAGAAGGAATCCTTCAGTGGGAAGATGCACAGTCTATTAGCGATACTACAAGTGTTGCTTGTGATAATTGGGCTCATAGTACTTATGATTTGGTAGGGCACAAAGTCAAGAGCACATTTGTGTGGGACAGCAGACCTCATTGTATCAGGAGAATAGGTAACAACTCAGTACCTCATTACACTGGAGAAGGAGATCCTACGGTATTTTTACACACCATGGAGGAATAATAGATAGACCAGTTGGAAAGATGGAATATGCTAGCATATACCCTATGCATGACATGGCACGCTAGTGGGTGGTTCACAAGGATAATCTTGTAGAATGGAATGAAATTAGGATTTCTCTTGCTACTAGGTTCTTTAGGAACAATGCACCTACTTAGATCTGCACTTATTGTGGTAATCAACTTGTTCAAAGCACCACGTTTAGTTGTGTGAGAGACTCGGATATAGGGGAAGGAAGCTTTGCCACCTTCACTCTAGGTGCACAAATTATATTCCACTTTACAAGGTTACGCGCGTGCTTGGTATGTATATGCGGAACTCCATAGAGAGACTAGAAATTGGAAAAATTTAATTGTAGGAATGACCCAGACGTTTGAATTTTTCTAATAAACCCCTGGTAGAAGAGGCATTAAAGGTTATAAAGTTCTTTACTATGGGGGATAGTGCCAAGGTGGAAGAACTCATTGAGGAGTTATTTGATGAAGGATACTCAAGGGTGCATTTTGCTAAATAAATAGAGACTGGTGCCACACTACTTCAATGTGTTTTCCTTGAGAAAGAACAAGGAAAAATGGTCTACTTAGTGGATGATGAAGAAGTAGAAAATCTAGATGTAGACCATTCAACAGGTAGGCATGAGGTGTTGGACAATATAGATAAGACCACACGTGCCTATCATGAACCTATGAAGACAAAGAAAGTGAATATTAGATTAGATGCTAAGCCTAAGGAGGCCATAATTGGGGACTATTGGTCTGACTCTGAAGTGGCAAAAATCATTGAGTTACTATAGGATTATCAGGACTTATTCCCTCGGGGATACCATGAACTCAAAGGCATGCATGAATCATTATGAGAGATGAAGATAAAGTTTAAGGAGGGTGTATTCCTAGTCAAAAAGAGACCCTACAGGATGAACCCCAACTTGTGCAAAAATGTCAAAGAAGAAATTGAAAAAATGTTGAAGTTTGGGATCATCAAGCCCCTGGACAAGTCAGAATGGGTTAGCCCAATGGTGATAAGTATCAAGAAGGATGGTTAGATTAGGATTTGTGGATTACAAGGATCTCAATGTTGCATGTTTGACTGACCCCTTTCCTACGCCATTCACTAAGGAAATACTAGAAGGCGTTGTAGGGCATGAAATCTATTTGTTTATAGATGGATCCTCCATATATCATCAGGTTAGGATTGCACGGAGGATCAGGAAAATACTACTTTTACTACTGAATGGGGTAGCTTTTCCTATACTATGATGCCTTTTGGTCTGAAAATGTGTATGTTGTATTTTCGCGCATAATTGTTCAAGCGTTCAAAGATTTTATTCACAACTTTTTGCAGGTTTATTTAGATGATTAGACAGTGTATGGACTTGTTAAGGATCATTGTGAAAATTTGTGCTTGATGTTTGAAATATGTAGAAAGTTGAGTATTTCTTTGAACATCAAGAAGTCTGTATTTTCTACAAGGCATTTGGAATACTATTATGACACATCATCTACAAAGAAGGGTTGTTGGTTAATCTAGTTAAGGTTGCAGTCATTATTAGCTGAAAGAACCTACCAGTCAAAGTGAGGTGCATGGATTCTTGGGTCACACTGGGTATTATAGAAAATTTATAAAGGGGTATGCTAAGGTTTCCACACCTTTGGAGGAGTTACTAAAAGGAAAAGAGACATTCTACTAGGGAGAACCGTAGCAGCGCGCGTTCGAGACATTGAAGGAGAAACTTACTACCGCACCTATTATGTGCTTTCCTTCATCATAATTGCCATTCCATGAACATGTGGACATCTCTAGCATGCCCATTGGTGTAGTGTTGGCTTAGTATGTAGAAGGTATTAGAGATCATCCTATCTATTTTTCTAGTAGAAATTTGACTCTTGCAGAGTATAATTATACAACTACAAAATGTGAAGCTTTGTCAATGATCTATGCACTACATAAATTTAGACAATACCTACTAGCAACACCATTTGTATTTTATATCGATCATATGGAATTGAAGTATTTTGTCAACAAGTTCGTTCTACAAGGTCGCATATGCAGATGGGTACTATTATTCCAAGAATTTGATTTCACAATTGTGGTAAAACCTAGGAAAAGTAATTCTAGACCGAATCATCTATCTAGAATATAGTTGGGAGAATAAGCACAAGCAATTGAAGTTACCATGCTCGATGCACAGTTATATAGGTTACAACGTGTGCCATTAGAATTAATGGAAATTATTGTGTTTCTACAAACAAGTATGGCACCAAAAGGGATGAAATCCTTAGAAAATAAATAACTCACTATTCGTGCAACACCCTTTATGTTGATTAGCGGTGACCTGTACAAGTTAGGATGGGATGAAGTATTGTGTCATTATGTACTAGAACATGAGTGCACAGATATCATGGAGGAGGCTCATGGTGGTATTACAGGTGGGCACTATGTAGGTGATGCCACTATATGCAAGATTCTACTCACTAGATTATGGTGGGAGACCCTGTATAAAGATTGTAAGGCATATTTGCAAGGCTTTTGATCACTGTCAGCACCTTGGGAAACTAGGTCAAAGAGATGAAATGCCTCTTATGACCTTTTACTAGTGTAGAACCATTTGAAAAATGGCCAATATATTTTGTGGGTTCTATTCACCAGCTACATGCAGGAGTGGATCGTGCTATATCATTACTTGCACAAACTACCTAACAAGGTGGGCAGAAATATCTCCTATAAAGGATTGTACAGAAACTATTGTAGCTAAGTTCCTATGGGAAAATATTCTTACAAGGTATGGATGCCCTTTGAGTTTGATTAATGATAGGGGCACACATTTTTTGAATGAGATAATCAGAATTTTATTAAATGAATTCATGCTTGCACACCATAATACTACACCATATCATCCTCTCGGAAAATGGGATTGCTGAGGCTTTCAACAAGATTTTGAGCCAGCCATTGACAAAAATTGTGATATTGGAAGAAAGGATTGGGATGATAATGTTTCGTAGTACTTTAGGCATATAGAACAACATACAAGTGGTTAACCAAGGCCACACATTTTCAATTGGTGTTTGGCGCGACGAGTTCTTCCTATGGAATTTATGTTACCTTCTTTATGTATTATGCACACTAGAGGTCTAGCTGATGAGAAATTATTAGAAGAATGGATTGACAAGTTGATTAATTTGGATGAGCGATGAGAAATAGCATCTTGGAGTCAGAAGCAAGAAAAATCCAGGTAGAAAGCATGGCATGATAGGCACATTAGGGACAAAAATCTTGTGATAGGAAAAATGGTGCTCCTTTATGATTCTAAGTTTTTACACCATCCAAGAAAACTCAAAGTACATTGGTTAGGACCATATGTTATTGCTCACATACTTGAAATAGAATCTTGTCGCTTAGAAACACTTGATGGAATATGGTTACCCAGTTACTTTAACAGGAGTAGGCTAAGGCCCTACTATAAATAAGTCTTCTTGGTGTTTGTAATAAGGTAGTATTACCATTTAGATTAGGTTTTCAATTATGTATTTCCTTCTTTGTCACTATGCTTTGTCAATTTAGTTGTTGTTTTGTGAAATAAGTGTGTTTGCGTGCTAGAAGTTGATTACCATTTTCAGTATTTTTATGCATAGAGGACTGTACATACCATTTGTGTGGGGTGGTTGTTGAGAAATGGGTACACATAAAGGAACAAACTGCTACATGTGCTATTCAAAGTTTGAAGAGTTGGTGAATAGAAGATTGCTTCTAAATGAGGACCATGGATGGAGATAAATGAAGGAATAGTATAACATGAGGTAAGTGGCGATCGTGGAGACTACCAGGAGAAGGTGCATTGATGAGGTATGCAGCCACATGGAAGTGTGCTAAAGAGAAGCTTGTAGCCAGAAGGTAGGAAGGTGCGCTAAAATGTTATGACTAAGGCACGAAGATGTACCACGTAGAAAAATGTGAAAAGGGTCACTTAATGAGGATTATTAGTAGGTGAAGGAGTAATAAATGCACCAAATTTTTGAAAATCTATATAAGGAATGGATACGAGTTCATTCTTAACATTGTAAATCACAAAAATTGAAAGAGCTAAGTGTGATCAAGATGAGTGAACAGTATTGAGGTACGAAGAGTGTGAAACCAAATGTGAGGAGTAGATTTGTGTGTAGGAGAAGCTTACGTCCCCATTGGTGAAGGGTTTGAGTGAAGTAGATTGTTTGAAAGAGTTAGGGCATGTGATTTCAACTAGGGCACACGAATTCGAGCTAGGGTTTAAGTTTTCACGTTGCAGAAGATAAAAGGTGAGCATTAGAGGAGAGGAAGTTATGGTTTACGAGATGTCACCAAATAAAGCACATGTCATAGGAGAGATGGACCTGGAGTAGAAGAAGAATGAGGTTCTTATCAGCATAGTATAGGAGATCGGGGATCATGTCCTCTAAGCAAGACCACACTTAGATCCCAAGGTACCTAAAATTTCCCTTCGGCTATGCACTATATGTGCACATTAGTCGATTTGGTGCTTGAGGAGGGACTAGTTTGGAGGTAGAGAGGGAAAAGGCTATAGTAATTAGAAAAATTTCATCATACGAGGCACTGCTTCAAACCTTGTGGGAGGAGCTAAAGAAAGTGGATCAAGCATTGAATATTTGTACAACTCTAGAGGCAATCATCAAAATAAGGACAATGGTAGAGGAAAATGAAGTCCTAAAATCAACGAAGGATGAAACATTAGGGCATGTAGAGAAACTAGAATTGGTAAAGAAAAATTGTGAGGCCCTTGCGCCTAGGAGCCCCATAATAATAGGTTAGATGAACTTGGAAAACTTATAGAGTAGACGATGGATCTTCTGGAGGGGATAATGTCTTCAATGGCTAACACGATGTTAGTATTACAAAATGAAAAGGGAGAAATTACCCAGATGAATCAAAGTTTATTGTTGTGAATATTCCAGAAAAGGTAGAGGTTGCACTAAGTGAGTGGAAAACATTAGAGGTATAAATAAAATAAGTATATTGAGAACCGATTCCTCCAAATTGAAGTAGAGGGTGATGTAGATTAAATCCTTATTCTTTATATAGAAATTATTTTACATTATTTTCATTACTTTATTCTTTATTGTTCAAGGAGTAGCCATTGTCGGGTAGAAATGTAATTTAGTGTGGGGTAATGTTGAGCGGATGAAAGTTGAATACTTAGAAAAAGCTACAGAAGGTTCGCACAAGAGAACAAGGTGCGATTAAAGGTGTGGAAGGATAGGGAGAACACGTGCACAAAATATAAGGGTAGATTTAGGACTTAGCCATTTTTACATGTATGGGATATTTTTGGAGATAGTGTGTTGAGCACACAAACCAAGTAAAGGCTTGCGTGAAACACATCAGCTATTTTTAGAAGAGCAACTACTAGGCACTTTGCATGGGTGCATGCTAAGAATAGAATTACTACTGCATAAACTAGAAGAGGTATATTTTTAGTAAAATTGCATGTGTGGATATGGTTATAAATGTGTATGGCTATTTTCATCATGTGACCTATTTTAGGAGTTATGCAAGTGGTGAAGGGAAAGTCCCCACCCTTATAAATATGTAATGATCTGCGTAGTACGTAGAGTGTGTGAGAACTAAATTATTGTGAGGTTATGCTTTGCCAAATCTGATGCACACATAAGCTATGGTATTATCTATTGTAATGAGCTTTTATGTATTTATCATGTTTAATATAATGGAGTGTATTGGCTAAATAAGAGTATTAATCCTGATTTTAATTGGTTCTTGCATGCTTGACTTCATTATGGTTATCATTTAAATTTGTTACTCTTTAGATCTAGATCTGAACATGCATTGTGGAATGATATATTAATTATTGATCTAAATTCATTAAGTCTTCATCGTGCTAACATCCTACAATAGTAACCCTAAAGAGGGGCCTAGTACCTTTGGCTCTTTGGGTGAGTGCTTAGTCTAGGCCGAGTGATGTGTTAGCATGCACGGATTTTATAGATAAATTCTAGGCTACATCAATCCTCTTTTGATGGATTTTATCATTTTATTGTAGCCTCATAGAAGCCCTTTTTCCTATGTATGACATTATATTGATTATGTGGACATTTGGACTTTGATATATATGTATGATGATCATGTTGATTTCATAGACTCTTGATATTACATGGATGATGTGGTTATATGTTTTTCATATATGATTATGATGGTGATGATGATTATGATGTTTGTGGATGTTGTGATGTTTATTATGTTTTATATGGTGTATGAATTATGTGTTGGACATATTGATGTTTATGTTTTGATTATGAACCTTGATATGATTAACTTCTTAGGCGGTGTGACTTAACCATAATACATCATTTTAAAATGTGATTAAAATGAAGTAAAAGTGGAAAGAATGCCCCATTGAATAATATATGTGTAATGGGTTTTGATAATGCTTGCACTTGTAACCATTTAAAATGTTAAATGAGACTATCAATAGATAATTCATACTGATTATGGTGGACTTAGAAGAAATGGACGAAGGATTATATGTGTACATGCCTTTACAGGAAGAAGGGTTTACCTTTTTGACAATTTTAGATGGAATCAATGCCCTAACTCTTTATGATAAGAAATTTTATGAAGCAAACTGATCAATGTGGGAAGTTTTCTTATGGGAAACTTGATCAATGTGGGAAGCTTTCCAAGATGTTCTTTGATTTTTGCAAAGGCTAATCAAAATAGGAAGACTTTTTCTTGGGTAGCCATCCTTCGAGGGTATGGTCTATATTTCATTTTTTTATTGGATGGTCATCCTTCTAGGGATTGGTCCATGACTTTAAAATGGTAGCCATCCTTCGAGGGATTAGTCTGCTTTTATTTTGACAAGAATATATTTGAATATCTATCCTTTAGTGGATTAGCCTAGTTTATTTTTTTATTTTAGCAAGAAGCATCCGTATGTATGTTTTTTTTTTTTTTTTTGCCTTATTTTGTGCTAAGGGAAAGACCCCAAAAATCATCCTTTAAGGAGGGGATAGATGTATAGGTGACACATATCCATATTCCCCATGTATAAATGTAGAGGTTTTGAAGATTTTTGTAAAATGGTGTTTGTTGTTTATGATGGAATGATAAGATTTGACCAAAACTGTCGTCATGATAATCAATCATTTAACAATAGAAAGGCCACAAGTGCAAAGCATTTAGAGGCTCTTGTTCAGGTTCCTATTAAGAGAAGTGAGACAATACACTCTTGACCCATATTTGTGAGTAATAATGTAGGGACCAATCCAATTAGGGGCAAACTTCTCACATTTACTTTGCTCTAATTTAGTCACATTTTGATTTTCCTTAAACTCACCGATTTTGAAGTCACATTATTTGATATGCTTATTATATTCTCTACTAACATGTTGTTGATAAACTTGGTGATGTTCAAGGGTTGTTAAATGCTTTTCATCCAATAATTCTAGTTGTGCAAGATGATTTTGGTGATATTCTTCATCAAGGATGAAATCCTTTAAAGATACACGGAGTGATGGATTTGAATTTCTATGGGTACAAGGGCTTCAAAGCCATAAAAAATTAAATAAGGCATGAAGTTAATAGGTGTATGGATACTGATTAGATAATCCCAAAGGGTGAATGGAATTTGAATGTGTTGATTCCTTCTTACATCATTTACAGTTTTCATAAGGATTTTGTTAAGTGTTTTGTTGGAAGCCTCAACTTTTCCATTTTCTTGAGGATAATATGGTGATGAGAAGCTTAGTTTGATATTGAAAGTATCACAGATATTTTTAACCTCCTTGTTCTTGAAGAATTTTCCATTGTCTATTAAAATTTTGTATGGAATGCCAAAACAACATATGATGTTCGATATATGAATTTGATGATAGGTTCAAGACTTCATTGAGGTCAAAGGAATAGCTTCAACCCATTTAGTAAAATATTTAGTTGTAGTGATGATTGAATGATGTTGTTGAGATGATTTAGGATTAATCTCACCAATGAGATCTAACCCCCATTGAGAGAAAGGCCATAAGTCATGATTTGGTTGCAATGTTTGACTAGGGATGTGGATGAGATCATAATGAAGTTGACATTTAACACACTTTTTACATACATGTAACATCTTTGTGATCCAAAACGGTGTTTTATTTTTTCCACTTTTAAATGTTTTCAAGGATTGTTATTTTTTTAATCAACTTGAAGTCTTTTATATTCCAAAAATTGATCAAATATTGATTTAAGACTGAATTCAAACTGAAATTAAGTTTGTAATTTTACTCAAAATTTCACTGTTTGATCGAAGCCCCAAAAATCATTGTTTCTTGATTTTAATCGATTTTCCAAAGTTGTCAAATACTGATTACCATTGCATCCACATTATTTTAATGAAATTCAATTATTGCAAATAATCAGAAACTGAAAATAAAATCAGAACACAACACTAGATTGTTTACGGGGTTCGGAATTCCTACGTCCCCGGGTTCGTGATGAACCAATCCATTAATAATGTTAAAAAATGTAAATATAATAACATTTACATTAACCAATAATGAATCAAAAACCTGAAAAATTGTGTTTCAGACCTTCGAAGGATGTTAATGGAGCTCATCCTATGTCCTTCACCTTCCTGATCCACTTGCAGTGGTGTCTCCCTTTGGTTCTACACCTTTATGTGACTTTAACAACAAATAAATCTATCACAAAATCTCTAAATCAGATAAATGATCACACCATCGTGATCGTCTCAAAATTCTGAGCAACTTTCATATATAACTTGAGATCTAGTTTTAAGTGTAAGTGCCTCAAAATTGTATTTTTCTCGCAAGTACCTCTATTCGGTTATACACGGACACAGGTACTATCTTCCTACAATTACAAGTGAACACTATTTATATCACTTCTAAGAGGTTGGTAGGTTGGTAAGGCCACTTAGATTTTTAGCAGAGGTGTTGGGTTCGAATCCCCCCATATGAGGCGCTTTGTATGGTTTAATCCCACATTTGTAGCATGAGAGGTTATTGAGGCGTTAAAATAGGGAGGTTTGGCATAGGTCTAGAGTCTTAAGAGCCATCTTATCCCCAAGAATAGGGTGCTCAATCCAACTATAGTTGGAATAGGTTAAATTTTGGTGCATTATTTGGAGGAAAGGTGTTGGAGATGGATATATTGTGTGGCAAGTTAGGATTTAGTGGCAAATTTAATATAGTTTGAGTTTATAAAAATGCACTGGAATTTAAATGTAAAATAATGTGCCAAATAATTACAAAGTAATATGAAATTCCACACTGGAATTTTTCTCCTTTTTCCACTTATCTCGATGCTTACTGAGCCACTTGGCCAATTTTGCATGTGCCCACATCACCATGGAAATGTTGACCAATGTTGACCTTCCAGTTGACCAAACTTTGACTGGACATATCTTGAGCTCAAAGTGTATTTTTCACGTTCTTACAATCATCGAAAAGCTATCTGAAGGCTCTACTACACTAGCATGGTTTAGGGAAGTTTAGGGAACTTTTGACACTAAAAAATATCCCCTGATCACTTTGTAATAGTGGGCCAATAATATCTTAGTCGTATGATATGATTGGCGATGGTGTTACCATTGAAATGGCCCCCAAAATGCCATTGTGGACCTCTTTGATTGTGTTGGTTGATTCATGTGATTTGAGACAATGTAGTAATACACCATCAAAACTACATTTGTAAAGGATGCCCCTTATGACCACGAAGTGAGTGACACGTTGAAGGAAGGATCGTCTAGTACATTGTGACAAATTTACTTGGAAATTTGGATCCGGTAAGATAATCAAATATTTGGGTGTACCATAAATCCAATGGATTTTTGTCAATAATGTTTATGGAAGGTAGCTCATTTTGATGTGAAGGATGGTCTAATTATTGAATTACTATGAACATTTTAGTTTTATCCTTTGATTTCTCCATTTTGAAGGGCACAAGAGATCCTAGGGAAGCCATAGTGTCTGCGAACCTATTGGAAGATCGTGGAATAGCTTGAATGGTGTAATGATTGAATGCACCAAGGAGGAATTCGAAAATGGCCTTATAATTTTGAAGGACCTCATTTTTACATTGATACTCTCCTTTGACTTGACTGATGACGAGTTGAGAATCTCCATAGATTTCTAGATCATGGACACCTAAGAGAATAACAGTAGTTAAACCCATGATTAAGGCCTCATATTCTGCCATGTTATTGGTACACTCAAAATTGATTTTGAATGATAATGGAATGGGAATGTTCTAGGGTGTTATCATAACTACACCTGCTCCATCTCCTTCTTGACATTTAGCATCGTTGAAGAAAAGGATCATGTTAACGGGAAAAAATTTGTTTCATAATCATTGGATTCAATGATGTTGTTAATGGACTCATCGAGGAAGCATTCATGAGGTGGTTGATTATCTAGAAGAGGTTATTTAGCGAGTTAATCAGAAATGGCTTGACCTTTAATGGATTTTTGTGGTATGATTTTGATATTAAACTCGACATTAACATGATTAGTCGAGTTATGTGGTCATTATGATAAGGTTTGGCATGCATGGCCTTAAGCGAGGTAAAAATACTAATGACGTATGTTTTATGATTAAGAATATAGTGTTGTAGTTTGGAAGTGGTAAAATATAATGCACAACACAGCTTTTTAGCTTCATATTAGCATGTTTCATATTCATGGAGCGTGTGACTAATGTAATACACAGCATTTTCATGACCTTGATTATCATGGTGAGCGAGCATGGCTCTTAGGCATGTTTGGAGGTAGAGATGTAGAGATAAAATGGTTCCCCTTCATGAGGTGGAATGAGTACATGTGGTGACAATAGATATTGTTTGATTTCATCAAAGGACTTACGGAAGTCGAATTCTAATGAAACATTATTTCTTTGTGGAGTAAATGATGAAATGGTTGATAGCGGTCGAGAGCTATGATATGAAACGTCGTATGGACTGTAAATTTCCATAAAAGATGTGTAGTTATTTGAGATTAGTGGGTGGAGGCATTTTGATGATTTCCCTAAATTTTACGGGATTGACTTCAATTCTATAAAGAGATATGATGAATCCTAAAAAAATTCTAGTGAGGACACCGAAAACACACTTTTCCAGATTCAAGTGGAGATAGAATTGAATGAGATGGGTGAAGATTGATTCAAGGACATCAAGATGACCCTTTTTGATTTATACTTTTCAAGGAGGTCATCAACGTAATCCTCAAAAAAATGTGAATAAGATCATGAAAGATGTATGTCATGCAATGTTGATATGTTGCCCCAGCATTTTGAGACCAAATGGCATGACGCGATAACAAAAGGTTCTCCAAGGGGTAATAAAAGTGGTTTTGTGTTGGTTGTCAAGGGTGATAAGAATTTGATTATAGCTAGAAAATATATCCATAAGGGAAAGAATTTCATTGCCGTAGTTAGGTCTACGAGTTGATCTATGTTTGGGAGAGGGAAGTCATCTTTGGGACAAGCAAGATTGAGATCTTTGCAAATGCGAATTTTTCCTGAAGCTTTAGTTACTGGGACAATGTTGGAGACCCATTGTGGATAGTCAATGGGTATGATGAAATTGGCAGATAAGAGATGTTGTAACTCTTCTTTAACAAGGAGAGCTATATGAGGGTGCATTTTACGGAGCTTTTGTTTGACTCGGTTTAACATTGGGATATGTGACAATGTTGTGTACAAAAATGTTGGGATCGATCCCGGGCATATCACTATATGACCAAGCGAAGGCTTGATGATATTTTGTTAAGAATGAGGTGAAGTCATTTAATTCTTGTGGGTCGAGGGAGTGACCAACCTTAACTATGTAGGGATCTTGAGGTGTTCCTAAGTTAATGTCAAGCGTGGATTCATTGAGAAGAGTGGATGTTTCGGCTGGTAGATATTTTTTTAGATAACGATCTTCAGCTCCCATATGGGATAGGATATCTTGATCGTCTTGACATTGAAGGATATCCATGGTAGGTGAATCTTCTTCAATCATTTCTAAAAATAAAGTGACAATGATTTGGTAGAGTGATCTGATTAATAGGTGAGTGGTCCTAAGGATATGGTATTGATTAAAAAAAAATTGGGTGGGATAGGTACATCATGTATATATATATATATATATATATATAATCCTTAGATCTTTTTGGTGATGATGATTTTAATTCAAAAATGGGTACAGGGTTTCTTGTTCAAACAAAATGGTTTCAGTAGTTTCTGGGGTGAATTTTCTATAACCTAGGCCATTTTTCTCATATGGTTTGAGGGTGTGTAAGATGGGTTGATCATGTGTTCCTTGCTCATAATGCCCAAGGCCAAAGCCTTTCCATACGCAATGGTGGAGGTACATACGAGAGAATTTAGGATTATCAAGGGATTTAAAATCTGATTTAAATGGCATGGCATGATGTGAATGAGTCAGATGAGATGATGGATTATCGAGTCCACCATAAATAATATTTTTTTTAAGGTATGATGTTCTCAGTAGGAGATGAAATCTCCTACATCGAGATGTACATGGATTGTCTTTCAAGATGACCATATGCTTTTGGTGATAGGATGGAGTGTAGCATGGGAAAAAAATATTCCCTAAGAGTGAGACATTTTACAACCTCAATAACAGAGGAATCATCTGGAAGTTTAGAGGAGGGTATCGAGGTGTTATTGGATGTTTGATCTAACAATTCAGATGTGGATTTTGGTACCAATACATCATTTGGGTGGTACATCATGTAACAATCGGTGAATGGATTAGGATCTACCGGGACAGTATGGGTCTATCCTTTATGTTCATATTTAAGGCAGTAATGAAGAGTGGAAGGGACACAGTGCATGGTGTGTATCCAAGGTCATCCTAACACATATTATATTGGAATTCACCTTCTATGATGTAGAAGAGTTTAGGTAGGGTTTTAACACCAACTTTGAGTGGTAAGATGATGATACCTAATGTAGGTGTGATTGTTTCATTAGTGCAAAATCACAAAGACACCCACGACGCACATCGCTTCTAGGTTGATGTTCGTGCATCCAAAGTGTGATTACACAACATGGAAACCTCTCTCAAGCGTGGGGACTTGTGAACCGAGAGAGGAATCTCTAGAGAAGGCTGGTTCCTGCTCCTAAACTACCCGCCACAAGCTATTCTAGTGTAGCAAGCTAATCTAATCCTAATCTAACCATGCCAAGGAGACAGAGAGAGAGAGAGAGAGAGAGAGAGAGAAAGGAAAAACAGCAAAAGCCTACACTAAAACAGTGATACACCAGAGAAGGAGAATGTTGGACATCTATCAAAACTGCCATGGGACAAAGAGAGGTGAGCAATGGGAAGGATGGACAGATGCATCACAGGCCCAAGGATAGATTTCACACAGAAAATGTCCCAAAACTCCATGAACACAGCTCCAAACCTGCAATGAACATTCAAACATGCACAAATACCTGCAATGAAGAGAGGCAAGAAGAGGACAAGCAAAAATGAGGAAGGATGGACAGATGCATCACAAAACACGTTTTGTTGCTCCAGAAGTTTGCACAGAACATCATTCCATTAGTAAAAGAAAAACGCCATTACAGAGCAAGGGGAGGAGGTTCGAACTCCATTTTCAACCCTAGAGAAGAAAAGAAGGGAGGGCAGAGCAGAAAGAATGAACAACTTTTCTTTTTTTTTTTTAAATGAGCCAAATCTAGCTTTTACATTGCATGGGTCGAGCCTAGGGGACAGAAAACGTGGGAAAACGTGCAAGCCCATTCCTCATTGATCGCAGATGCATTAAATCAAAGCATGGAGGATCTTACCAACCCATACCCTGTCACTTTGAGTGATTTTGGAGGAGAATGCGACCCATTTGTATTAATTTGGCCACTAAAATGTCACTTCTAGCCGTGCAGAAGAAGAATGCGACCCATTAGCATTAAAACGGGTTGTTGAAAGGTCGCTTCTGGCCATTACCACACGTCAGAGCCGTTTCTTGATTTTCTCTCTTCAAACTGCACCAAAACTCGAGATTGATCCCAGAATCATGTAGAGCATCTCAACAGCTTTCCGTTGATATAAAGAACGTGGAAATCCGAGCTCTGGATCAAAAGATATGGCGATCTGAAGATTTAGGGCACGGAACAGATCAAAACGAATTTTAAAATGTTTTCCCGCTCTTCACCATCTGGACGACACGTGGCACGTGCTGATTGGACGAGCAATTCTCTCTCCTCCATCTTTCGCGGGCTTTCCTTTTGAAATTACTTGTGGGCCCCTTAAACTTGGACACGTGGCGCCATTTCATTGGTTCGGTTCAGCGCTCGATAACTCGCCCCTTTGACCTTTTGACTTTTTCTCCTGTGAGGACATGTGGCAGTTTCTGATTGGTCCTCGGCTCCTTCGCGTACTTCACCTCCATTTGTCCCAGGATGTCCCATTTGATTTTGGGCCCTTTGTGCTCATTTCGGCCGGTTCGGGCATTTCGCGTCCATTTGTCCCGGATGTCCCATTTGATTTTGGGCCCTTTGTGCTCATTTCGGCCGGTTCGGGCATTTCGCGTCCATTTGTCCCAGATGTCCCATTTGATTTTGGACCCTCTGGACTCATTTCGGCCGATTCGGCCGGTTCGGCATTTTTGGCCCGCTTGTCCCACTTTGCTTTGGACTGACTTGACTCTTTTCGGCCGGTTCGCCGGTTTGCGCCTTTTTGGCCCGATTGTCCCATTTGCGTCCCTCTCAGCAGTTAGCCAATTTTTTCTCGGTCGAACCGGCATTTCGCGCCCGCCACGTACTTTTGTCCCAGATGTCCCTGTTGCTTTGTGGGCTGTTTGTGCTTACTTCGGCCGAGCCGGCCGGTTCGGGCCTTTTTGTCCCAAATGTCCCGACTGCCCCTAGGACTAGGACTTAGTCATTTTTATGATTTTTTCCTGGATCAACCTACTTGCCTTCTGCAACCTTTTTCGCATTTTCTCAGAGCTTGCTCTTTTCCTCTCAGACAGGGAACTTAGAAAATATTTGAGGGGACTCTAAAGAACATGATTTTTGGCCCCGAATCAATCAATTTTCCTGGGACTTGAATATTCTGATGCATGTTATCAAAATTACCTAGGGGGGGTGAAATTTTGACAACAGTTTGGCGACTCAGCGGGGTCATCTGCCTGCTAGATGAATGATCGAGCTTCAAGCATCCATTGGGCATGGAGTCATGAGTTACAACCTCGCAATCGATCTCGAACTTTGAAAACCTCCTCTCGAGCCACTTGGAAACCCATTGAACCTGGAGTGTCTTCACCAAGATGCCACCAAATGAACTGCAAGAGCAGAACCAAAGAACACCAAAACTATGTACAAAACTGAAAATCATACATGCCCCAAATGGAACATGCAGAGTGTGCACAAGCACTTCTTCTACCAAAGCAAACCTAGCTACTTACTCTAATCTGGAAGCAAAGGCAAGCTAAACAAACCTCGAATCAAGTTGTGAGAAATAGCTTCCTTTCTTCAAAATTGGCAGCCATGCAATTGATTTGCACTCGATCATGGCTATTTGATGGATGGAAAATCAACAAGAAGCTGGTCTTCTATCCAAATCATCAAGGTATCAACTGAAAAATCCAATACCTCTTTTAGTTGCTCTGCATTTGGATTGGAGAGGTATGGCAGCTGATCCTTGGTACTTTGTAGCTCATCCTCATGCTCAGAAGCAAGCATGACTGGTTGTGGCTTCTCCTTTGGCTCCAATGAAGCCAAATACCTGATTGGGCAAGGTCTGATCCATTTGATATGCCCATAGCTCTGATTTTCAACTCCAAGAATGGAGTCTTCTTGTAGACCCTCTTGAATGGATGGTGTGGAAGAAATGGTGAAATTCTTCTGTCCTTTCTCTTCCTCCAATGAATAACATGGAAGATAAAAATCTTCCAATCTTGATCCCAAAGAGCTGCTGTAAGATGCAGGCTGCTGCAAATGAAAGCTCTCCTTCATGGCAGCAGGCTCTTGTGTTTGGAATGTGGATGATGAAAGAGAGAAAGGTGAAAGCTCAACCGGCTCTTCTCCATCAAAACAGTCCTTCAAATCTGACAGGTAAACTGCCTCATTGCTGTCCTGCTGCTCGTGTTCAACTTCCTCCATGGTGTCCTCTTGATCTGCAACTTGACCACCATGGTTTCCTTCACTTTCCAATATTGAGTTTGAGAGATCAAACTCCTTTTCAGTAATAGAACTTGAGAGAGATGAAGTGGAAAGAAGAACTGAAGGTTCTCCTGTAGCCTGCTTTGTGCTCGAAGCCCTTGGATCTGCACTTTTCTCCTCCACAGCTAGGATGTGCTCCTCTTCTTTTAGATTTGGAGCAGCTTCTCCTTCCTCTAATGTTTGAAGGCAATCTTGCTCTTGATTGAACTCCTTCTCCAGCATGAAGTTTGTCAAGTCAAACTCTTCAATTTGCTGCTCTAGAGGACAAGTTGGGACTGCAAGATCTTCTTCTTCTGCTGCAACCAAATCAGTCCTAGACCACCATTTTTTCTCCAACCCTAGCCTCTTCTATAGGTTTAACCATCAAGGGGATCTTTGTCATCCCAAACTTGGCAGCCCAAACCTTCAAGTCGTCTGTTATTTCTTTTCTGTTGGGCTCCTCTTCTTGCTGTCCTTGATGACTGATTTTTTCAATTCCTTCTTCCCCATATGAAATTGGGAATGCAAGAGGAGGAATGGGTTGAAACTCAACCGATTTTACACTTTTTTGTGGTGGTGGAGGCAGTGAAACCTCTTGTTTCTTTGGAGGAGGGGGTATTTCTGTTAGCTCTTGTGGAGGGGATGACTGTTTGGAAGGGAAAAGGAAAGAAGAATCGAGATGAGGTGGAAGACTGGGGGGTGGAGAAATGGATTCAACACTTGGGACAGCAGATGGAGGGTTTGAAACTTGACACTGCTGAAATGAAACAGATTGGGAAAGAGGAAAAGGAAAGGCATGAGATGGTGTGCTTACCCGTTGACAAGGTTGCTGAATACTTCTCTCATACACCTCTATTTCTTCAATCCACTTTGCAAGCAAAGGCAGCATTGCAATCATGAAGTCAAGCTTCTCCTGAGGGCTGTAATGCCTTGGAAAAGGTCCCACCCATGGACAGGGTGCTCCATAACCGATTCCAAAAGCTTTCATCTGTGCCTGAGCCCTGGACTGCACTATGTTTACCTCCATCTTTTGGATTTTCTCCAATGCAGAAAGCATCTTGCATCTGATTGTCTTCATTATATGCATACTCTTGCTCTTGGAAAGCTCCATAGCCAAACTGACTTTGGCACTGCTGTTCATATGAATATGCATGCTGATCTGGAGGATTTGTAAAACCTGTTGGAGGTGGAATATACTGCTGTTGTTGATATGAAATCCATGATGGAAATGAAGTCATGATTGCACAACTTCAAAGAATGAGGAAGAATGAAAGAGATGGAAAGAAGGATGAATGGAAAATGAATGAAAATGAATGGAAAGGAAGGTCTGCAACTTCAGAGATGGTTGTTGACCAGATGGAGTCACCAGATGTGTTTGCAAGTGCCTCCAAAGGCTGAAATCTTCACAGGAACACATCAACCTGCAAAAGATGAAGTGAAAGACCTCTAAGGTCCCACCGGGCGTGCCAAAACTGTTAGTGCAAAATCACAGCACCCCTGGACGCACATCAGGCTTCTAGGTTGATGTTCAGGCATCCAGTGTGATTGCACAACATGGAAACCTCTCTCCAAGCGTGGGACTTGTGAAACCGAGAGAGGAATCTCCAGAGAAGGCTGGTTCCTGCTCCTAAACTACCTACCACAAGCTATTCCAGTGCAGGCAAGCTAATCTAATCCTAATCTAACCATGCCAAGGAGACAGAGAGAGAGAGAGAGAGAAAAAAAGCAAAAAAAGCCTACACTAAAACGGTGATACACCAGAGAAGGAGAATGTTGGACATCTATCAAAACTGCCATGGGACAAAGAGAGGTGAGCAATGGGAAGGATGGACAGATGCATCACAGGCCCAAGGATAGATTTCACACAGAAAATGTCCCAAAACTCCATGAACACAGCTCCAAACCTGCAATGAACATTCAAACATGCACAAATACCTGCAATGAAGAGAGGCAAGAAGAGGACAAGCAAAAATGAGGAAGGATGGATAGATGCATCACAAAACACGTTTTGTTGCTCCAGAAGTTTGCACAGAACATCATTCCATTAGTAAAAGGAAAAAACGCCATTACAGAGCAAGGGAGGAGGTTCGAACTCCATTTTCAACCCTAGAGAAGAAAAGAAGGGAGGGCAGAGCAGAAAGAATGAACAACTTTTTTTTTTTAAATGAGCCAAATCTAGCTTTTACATTGCATGGGTCGAGCCCAGGGGACAAAAACATGGGAAAACGTGCAAGCCCATTCCTCATTGACTGCAGATGCATTAAATCAGCATGGAGGATCTTACCAACCCATACCCTATCACTTTGAGTGATTTTGGAGGAGAATGCGACCCATTTGTATTAATTTGGCCGCTAAAATGTCACTTCTGGCCGTGCAGAAGAAGAATGCGACCCATTAGCATTAAAACGGGTTGTTGAAAGGTCACTTCTGGCCATTACCACATGTCAGATCCGTTTCTTGATTTTCTCTCTTCAAACTACACCAAAACTCGAGATTGATCCTAGAATCATGTAGAGCATCTCAACAGCTTTCCGTTGATATAAAGAACGTGGAAATCTGAGCTCTGGATCAAAAGATATGGCGATCTGAAGATTTAGGGCACGGAACAGATCAAAACGAATTTTAAAATGTTTTCCCGCTCTTCGCCATCTGGACGACACGTGGCACGTGCTGATTGGACGAGAAATTCTCTCTCCTCCATCTTTTGCGGCTTTCCTTTTGAAATTGCTTGTGGGCCCCTTAAACTTGGACACGTGGCACCATTTCATTGGTTCGGTTCAGCGCTCGATAACTCGCCCCTTTGACCTTTTGACTTTTTCTCCTGTGAGGACACGTGGCAGTTTCTGATTGGTCCTCGGCTCCTTCGCGTACTTCACCTCCATTTGTCCCGGATGTCCCATTTGATTTTGGGCCCTTTGTGCTCATTTCGGCCGGTTCGGGCATTTCACGTCCATTTGTCCCAGATGTCCCATTTGATTTTGGGCCCTTTGTGCTCATTTCGCCGGCCGGGCATTTCACGTCCATTTGTCCCGAGATGTCCCATTTGATTTTGGACCCTCTGACTCATTTCGTCGATTCGGCTTGTTCAGGCATTTTTGGCCCGCTTGTCCCACTTTGCTTCGGACTGACTTGACTCTTTTCGGCCGGTTCGGCCGGTTCGCGCCTTTTTGGCCCGATTGTCCCATTTGCGTCCCTCTCAGCAGTTAGCCAATTTTTTCTTGGTCGAACCGGCATTTCGCACCCGCCGCGTACTTTTGTCCCAGATGTCCCTGTTGCTTTGTGGGCTGTTTGTGCTTACTTCGGCCGAGCCGGCCGGTTCGGCCTTTTGTCCCAAATGTCCCGACTGCCCCTAGGACTAGGACTTAGTCATTTTTATGATTTTTTCCTGGATCAACCTACTTGCCTTCTACAACCTTTTTTCACATTTTCTCAGAGCTTGCTCTTTTCCTCTCAGACAGGGAACTTAGAAAATATTTGAGGGGACTCTAGCAACATGATTTTTGGCCCCGAATCAATCAATTTTCTTGGGACTTGAATATTCTGATGCATGTTATCAAAATTACCCAGGGGGGGTGAAATTTTGACAACGCTTTCATTGAAGGAATGTAGAAGGATTGGTGTTTGAGTGATGAGGGTATTAGGGAGTTTAAGTTGTTTAAAAGAAAGAGAAGATATAATGTTAATGGTAGCACCACTATCAATCATAACCCTTTTGATGGAAATATCATTGATTTGAGTGGTGATAAAAAGTGGTAAATCATGATCTTTAGGTCTAAGAGAAGGTATTTTGGATGGCTCAAATGATATGGAGGTAGATGTTTTAAGGTAACGTCAAAGTTTGGAACGATGTTATTTCATTAATACGTATGGTGGTGGATTGAAGAGATTCTATCATAGCTTGCTTGTGACTAGGTGATATTTGGACCAATTCATAGAGTGACATGTGGACTGGGGCTTGCTTTAATCGCTTTTATGATGACCTTTTACATTATCGTGGAAGGTGGTGTGGACGATGATACAAAAATCTTGTCTTTTGGTATTGATGCTTGTTTGGTCCCTTCAGTGGATAAAGAGATAGAGATCCTGGTTTCTTTGGTAGGATATATGATTCTAAAAGTGGGGATGTAGTAATGGTAGTTTCGTCTTGTTGCAGTTCGGATGATGTTTTATCATAATATTGTGCATGAGTGGTAACATGGATAGCATCTACCTATCGTATTAATTCTTCCATGATATGATCATCACATAATGTCGATGTTGATATTGATGTTGTGTTTCATTGGGGGAGGAAAGGAAAACTACCAATATTCTAAATTATTTGGTGAAAAGCTTTGCAATCTTCTATAGAATGACCTCGAGTTCTATGGTACTCGCAAGAAGTATTGAAATCATACCAGATAGGCTTCCACCCATGATAATCTGATGGTTTGGGAGGTGGTAACATAATAATGGATCTCTGAAGGAGATCATGCAAGATGGTGGTGTAATGTCCCTTAGGCACAAATACCAGCATTAAGGATGAGAGAATTTCATTATCAAGAGGTCATTTGGGATAAACAACTTGTTTAATAAGAGGTTACTTATTTTTTGGTTGTAGAGTTTTTCTTATCATTATAGGAGATGGAGGACATAAATTTTGTATGGGTATTTGTTGCGGTGGTGTAGAGTAAGGAATTACTGTTGGAATGTGAAGAATGGTTTGTTCCCCTGTGATGATTGGATGATTAACGAGTAAAAGAGGGAGAACATCACACACTGGATTTGTATTAGGGTTTTGGATGGTGTTTTGTTAGGAGACCTCACGGTCTTAGTTCTAATATAACAGAGGTTCTTCAAATGGATCGGTGATTTTTTTGGGCTATGTTTATGGAGAAATGATCTAAGAATAGTTGCACGAGTTGTGCGAAGGAAAATAGAGAATTTTGTGGAATGTTATTATACCAATGTAAAGCAAGATCGACGAGGGACATGGAGAATGTTCTCAACATTAAGTATTTGTCATGGGATATCAAGTATCATGCGGGGTGAAAAGCTTGAATATGTTATTGGGGGTCTTCTTTACTATAAAACTTAATAAACTTACGAAGTTCCCAATGTGGGGATACAACTTATACGGTATAGAGGGATGAATGGGTTTGTTGCAAAAAAATTTCATGTGAAAGAAAATTTTTTGATGAGGACGAGGTGGATTCTAAACTAGATATATGGTTTAGGAGGGCCTTGAGAGGTTCGGCATGTGCTTGTTGGTTCGAGGATGTGTTAGGTTGATATGAAGTTTGGTGCGAAAATTCTTGATAATGTTGCGAAATTTTTATTAAGGAATATTTTGCTAATAGGAGAGATTATGTTGATAGGGATTATTCAGTTATGGAGTGTTATGTTGTGGGCCATAATATTACAAAAAAATTGTTGAGGAATATGTTGTTAGTGAACATGTTGTTGATGTGGAATGATTTGTTGAGAAAATAAACCTTGTTGTAACATGGAAGACCGCTGTTTTGAATGTATTGGTATTATGACAATATTAACTTTGGTGTAAAAGGGTGTGAATATGCAAGTACTTGTTGGATTGGTACGAAGAAGAAGTAAAGGATAGTCCTTATTTTTACCATAATCAAGTCCCACCGGTGTGCCGAAATGTCAAACATGGTTTTTGCCTTTGGTTTCTTGATGGTTTCAAGGGTAGTAGCCGAGCTTGACCTCGGTATGGAAAGGTTTTGGGATACCCATAGATGTTGATTACATTTTTGTTGTGTGCCATGAATAAATCAATGGATCAAGTATTTCCCGTGAACAAGACTCCTATAATAAAAGTTACAAGATCATATTAAGACAAAATTACTAATTAAGAACAACACTTTGACTTTTATTTAATACATATACTTGTGTATACAAGGTTGTTAATCAAACATGTGATTTTCACTTATTTAGTTATATATATGATTGATAATAATCATGATTTAAATCCACAAGTAAGATTCTTAATCAAGATAGAGGTTTTCAAAGACAAGGGAATCGGTAGAGTTAATAGTTTCTTCCTCTTCTTGATCGAGATCCGATTCAAGAACGAGATATAATCTTCAGCGAAGAATTCTAAATATTCTTCATGGGTATTGTATTGGTGGGTGAAGGTAGATTATGGGATGGATATGTTGATATGGCTAGTGGCATCAAACTCCGAACCAAGATGGTAATCCTCCTCCAACCGCTTAATGTCAATTTCAATGTCTAGCAATTTTTGTAAAATTAGTAGACAAAAACAATGAAGAAAAAAATGTGTTGGTATGGGTGAACCCACCATAGTGCAATACAATGAGCACCAATGTGTTTTTTGTTTCAGAAGGCTTGTCCTAATTTAAGAGGTTGTGAAGCACAATGCTAGGGAATCAATTGTCAGGGTGGCTAAAGGGCTCAATGCCTATAAATGTATGATTCTTACCAAGAAAATTTGTTGAGTGAGAAAACCAAGTGATGGGGGCCAAAGGGCTCATCTCCCATAGACGTATGGCAAATTCTGATGTTGTGAATATGTTGTTGTGAAAGATCTGAGGGCTAAAACCCCTTTTTTAGAAGTATGGCACATTTTTGTAAAGGATAGAATGACACATTCAATAAATGTAGGCATAAAGGACAAAACCAAAGAAATTGTCACCGATTAGAAAAATAGCTAGCAATTATGGTCATGGAAAATTTGGGGTATAAATACCCAAATGGATTGTTTATTCGTCACTTTGCACGTAATGACAAATGACACGACCTTGTCGAAAGGAAAAACAAGTTTTTTCGAGAAAATAGGTGTCAAATGGCCTCCTCTATCCACAAATGAAAGTCGGTCCTTGCTGAGGTAAGTTCTAATCATGTGTTTTTTATGGTTTTTTATGGTTTTTTAAGGATTTTTGGATTTTAGAAGGATTTAGGGTCATATCGGGCGTGCGAGATGCCCTAGGGCAAGTTTACGAGAATTGCTTAGCAATTGAGGTGAATTGTTAGCAATTCACCAACAAATCAAATGTTTTGTGTTTTGAATGGGAAAATGTGGTTTTTGGTCAATGTGTTTAACTTTATTAGATGTTTAAGTCATGTTTGTTTATTATGATTGTGTTTTATGAGGATATTTTATAGTTTCAAGTGATTATTTTTTAGGATTTTAACATTGTTATTAATGTTTTCTTTCGTGTTTGTGTTTTACAGGTGGATGCTCAGTTGACTATCCGAGACCGCATCCCCTTGATGTTGGATGAGATTAGAGAGGATATTTTTGATGATGACTGGGATCATTTAGAGGTTGTGGGATTTGGTGGGATGAGATTTTACAGGTGGATTCATAGGTTTCGTAGCTTGATACTTGCATTGCTAGAGTGGTGGAATCCTTCCACCAACACATTTTGGCTACCTACAGGAGATGACCATCACCTTGGAGGATGTTCATCATATTACCAAACTACCGATTGGGGGGGCTGTTTACTATATTTTAGATGTAGAGAGAGGAGATGTTATTAAATTTTTGTATGGAGATGAGGCTCAAAGAGATACTCCTCGGGAGCTTTTAACTATCATGCCTTATATGAGTCTCGAGAGATGGGTACCCATGGATGACTATGATGATGTTGGGCATCTCATATTTTACACTGCCAAATTTAGGAGGTGGGAGATTCCCATGGATGATGACAAGGGTAGTTGTGGAGATGATGGAGCATCGCACGCCTTCTTGAGTGGGATCCTACCTTATTAGTATGGACATATATAGAGTTGTGGGCATGGACATCCCACAAGTGTTATGGGATTGATGTTGGATTCTTATTGTAGTGTTGGGCCCATAAGCACATTTCCATTGCTCACCCATTTGGATTGCCTAGTGTTATAGATGTGAGGCACCCAGGCTTCATGAGATGGAGTGTAAGTCTTAGAAGAGTAAGGAAGGCCAAGGGGCCTACCTATTATAAGGACTTGGTTTTAGGATTACAAAGTGGGGATGTGATTTGATGTCCATATGTAGATTATCAAGATTGGTTGGTGTCTTCTATAGATTTATTGTATTTATAGAAGGATACTTGGGTATAGGGCCGCAGTCCAAGAAGGATGAGTTGATACATTTTAGTCGGGTTATGAGGTAGTTTAGTTTGGTTCAAGACATACCTGAGGATCTAATTTTATATAGATGGGGGATGGGCATACCAACACCCCACAGTAGTTATGACGGGGCTAGTACCTATTTTTGAGCAACTAGGGGTGATGGGTCCATATGAGGCTAGTCGTGTGGTGCCAATAGATGATACAGGGGTCACCCTAGATTTTACTTGCTTGGTGATCACATTCATTGAAAGGTTTTGAGAGGATGAGGGCAATAAAGATGGAAGCTTGATCGTATATGAGTTCGGGCCCAGAGTAGAGGAGGAGCCGAGGAGGGTGGTGAGGTTGATAAGGAGAGGGTTGATCCCGATGCCGCTATAGCTCCGTATGTTGTTTAGGTGATAGATGAGAAGGTCGTAGTGGAGGCCGAGAGATATGTCACTCACAGAGAGTGAGATGACTTAGTAGGAGTGTGGGATACTCTTATTAGAGAGAGAGATGGCTTGATCATAGAGTGTAACAGGCTCCAGAACAACTTCATGTGTGTCTCTTCTCATAGAGACCGATACAATAGTTAAAGAGATACTTTCAAGAAGGCCTTAGGGATCACGAGGGCTTCTATTTCTGGCACAGAGTTATTGGAATTATTCGGACAGAGAGGGACATCTACAGGATCTTCTGGTATGATTGTGGTGTCCCATTATGAGGTTGTGAAAGCAGAGTGGGATTATTATGTAGACATGATCATCAGGAACTACCCCGACACTACTTTGTACATTGATCACATAGCTTCCCAAGGGGCACCACAGCGGTAGCTAGGCCCAATGACAATGTGGTGAGTGTGGGGTAGCCACCTAGGAGACCATTGAGAGGAGATGATGGTGCACAAGGAGTTAGTGGTTTTGTAGTGGGAGGAACTCCTTATCCTAGTTTTATGGATTTTATGATTTGATTTCAGGCTCATAGAAGCCCTTTTTTCCTATGTATGACATTATATTGATTATGTGGACATTTGGACTTTGATATATATGTATGATGATGATGTTGATTTGATAGACTCTTGATATTACATGGATGACGTGGTTATATGTATTTCATATATGATGATGATTATTATGATGGTGATGATGATTATAATTTTTTTGGTTGCTATGATGTTTATGATGTTTTCTATGTTGTATGAAGTATGCTTTGGACATATTGATGTTCATGTTTTGATTATGAGCCTTGATATGATTATCTTCTTAGGAAGTGTGACTTAACCATAACACATCATTTTAAAATTTGATTAAAATGAAGTAAAAGTGGAAAGAAATCCCCATTGAATAATATGTGCATAATGGGTTTTGATAACACTTGCACTTATAGCCTTTTAAAATGTTAAATAAGACTATCAATGGGCATTCCATACTAATTATGGTGGAATTAGACGAAATGGATGAAGGATGATATGTACATGCCTTTATAGGGAAGAAGGGTTCTCCTTTTGACAAATTTAAAAGGAATCAATGCCCCAACTCTTTATGATAAGAGATTTTATGAAGCAAAATGGTCAATGTGGGAAGATTTCTTATTGGAAATTTGATCAATGTGAGAAGCCTTCTAGGATGCTCTTTGATTTTTACAAAGGTTGGTCAAAATGGGAAGCCTTTTTCATGGGTAGCCATCCTTCGAGGGTATGGTCTATATTTTATATTTTTATTAGATAGCCATCCTTCTCGGGATCACTCCATGACTTTAAAATGGTATTCGTCCTTCGGGGGATTATTCAAATTTTCTTTTGACAATAATATATTTGAATAGTTGTCCTTTAGTAGATCAATCTATTTTATTTTTTATTTAGCAAGAAGCATCTGTATGTGTGTTTTTTATTTTTTGGCTTTATTTTATGTTGAGGGCAAGACCTCAACAAATCATCCATTAAGGAGGGGATAGATGTATAGGCAACACATATCCATATGCCCCATGTATAAATGTAGAGGTTTTGAAGAATGTTTGTAAAATGGCATTTGTCATTTATAATGGAATGATAAGATTTGACCAAAATTGTTGTCATGATAATTGAACATTTAACAATAGAAAGGTCACAAGTCCAAGGCATTTAGAGGCTCTTGTTCAAGTTCCCCATTAAGAAAAGTGAGATGATACACTCCTGACCCATATTTGTGAGTAATAACATAGGGACTAATCCAATTAGGGGCGAACTTCCCACATTTACTTCATTCTAATTTAGTCACATTTTGATTTTCCTTAAGTACTAGGTCACCGATTTTGAAGTCATGTTCTTTGACATGTTTGTTATATGCTCTACTAATGTGTTGTTGATAAACTTGGTGATGTTCAAGGGTTGCTAGACACTTTTCATCCAACAATTTAAGTTGTGGAAGATGATTTTGGTGATTTTCTTCATCAGGGATGAAATCCTTTAAAGATACATGGAGTGATGGGATTTAAATTTCTAGGGGTACAATGGCTTCAGATCCATAAATGAGTGAATAAGGCATGGCACCAAGAGGTGTACGGATACTAGTTCGATAAGCCCAAAGGGCGAACAAGATTTGAATGTGTCAATTCCTTCATACAAAGCATTTACGATTTTCATAAGGATTTGGTTACAAAATTTGAATGTGTCAATTCCTTCCTATATCATTTACGATTTTCATGAGGATTTTGTTAAGTGTTTTGTTGGAAGCCTCAGCTTGTCCATTTTCCTGAGGATAATATGGTGATGAGAAGATTAGTTTGATATTGAAAGTATCACAAAGCTTTTTAACCTCCTTGTTCTTGAAGGATTTCCCATTGTCTATGATAAGCTTGTGTGGATGCCAAAATGACATATGATGTTATGATATATGAAGTTGATAATACGTATAAACTTTAATGAGGTCAAAGGAATAGATTCAACCCATTTAGTAAAATGTTCGATTCACAGTGAATATTAAATGATGTTGTTGAGATGTATTAGGATTAATTTCACTAATGAGATTTAACCCCATTGAGAGAAAGACCATAAGTCCTAAGTTGGTTGCAATGCTTGACTAGGGATATGGATGATATCAGAATGAATTTGATATTTAACGCACTTTTTTACATATGTCCAACAGTCTTTCGTGATAGTGGGCCAATAATATTTGAGTCGTATGATATGTTTAGCAATGGTGTTTCCATTGAAATGGCCTCCAAAAATGCCATTGTGGACCTCTTTGATTGTGTTGGTTGATTCATGTGATTTGAGACAACATAATAATACACCATCAAAACTACATTTGTAAAGGATGCCTCCTATGACCACGAAGTGAGTGACACGTTGAAGGAAGGATCATCTAGTGCCGAAATGTCTAACATGGTTTTTACCTTTGGTTTCTTTATGATTTCAAGGGGTAATAATTGAGCTTGACCTCGGTATGGTAGGGTTTTGGGGATACCCATGGATGTTAATTACGTTTTTATTATGAACCATGAAGAAATCAATGGATCAAGTCTTTCCCATTAACAAGACTCATGTAATCAAAGCTGCAAGATCATAATAAGACAAAATTATTGATTAACAACACTTTGACTTTTATTTAACACATATAGTTACGTATATAAGGTTGTTAATCACACATGGAATCACTTATTTAGTTACATATATTATTGATAATAATCATGATTTAAATCCATAAGTTAGATTCTTGATCGGTAAAAGGTTTTCGAGATAAGGGAATCGGCGAGTTAATAGTTTCCTCCTCTTATTTAGTCGATCCGAGTTAAGAATGGAGATATAATCTTCAAGTGAAAGAAGTCCGAATATTCTTCCTAGGTGTTGTATTGGCGGGCGAAGGTAGATTTTGGATGGATATGTTGATATGGTTGGTGGCATCGAACTCCAAAGCGAAGACGGTAATCCTCCTCCAACCGCTCGATGTTGGCTTCGTATTGACTTTCATATAGAGTGAGGTCTTCTTAGAGTCTCGAGTGTTTCATCATATGTATTGCAAAAATCATCAATGGCTTCCCGGATATGTTGTGTGGAGGTAAAAATAGCCTCTAAAAAATTAAACAAAGCTTCTGGATCGCAAAGAGCTCAAGATCATGGAGCAAATTCTATTGTTCCCAGATATAATGGATGGGGAATGATGGGAAAGGAATCAGCGTGTGGGAAAGTTAGAACATCCTAATGTCATCTGAGATCATAAAACTTGAAAAAAAAATAGTAGATAATAAGAAATATATATCTATTTTGATCGATTTAACAAAAACAAAGTGAAAAATAGAAAACACAGGGAATCACTAACGATTCGGGAAATCACATGTGATTCAAGTAATCACTAGTGATTACTATGAAACTTTACAATTTTTGTAAACAGAGTTAAAATCAATGTTTTACACTATTAATTTTATCAAAAACAAAGAGTTAGTGATGTGCAAATGATCTAAAAACAAAATGTACCGATTTTGGTGCATGGAATGAACAAAATGAAAGTTTTACCTTGCAATGGTTGATGAATGGAAGAAGGTGATTGGAGAGCAAAAATGATCAATTTGTTGAAAAATTGGATTTTTTTTGGATAGAGTGATGTTGTGTTGTGTTGATGTCAAAGGCTTGGATGTTTGATGAGCTGAAAATGTAGCAGAGTGTCCTGCGCAAAACACAGTGGATTTGTGTTTTTAAATGAGGTCTGCAATCAAGTATTTATAGATCGCCGGTGATTTGGAAAATCACCAGCGATTTCAGAGAAATCTAGTTTTGTTAGAAAACTTAATGATTCCCTTCCATTTTGATCTCAAAATGAAAGATTTTGAAGTGATTAGGATGGGGGATGGTTGAAAAAGCATGAACTAGGTTTGTTAGAATAATAGGATTTGCTTTTTTAGAAGTTTATCTAGAGGAGGTTAGTGATTTTTAGAAGGTTAACTAGTTAGAGATAAGTTAGTGATTTTAGAAGGTAGTTAAGCGGTTAATGAGGTGATATAGCTAACACGACGAGGTGTGAGGGTGAGGTGTAAGTTTATAATAACTAATTTATCATTTTTAATTAATTAAATAATTATTTTATATTTTAGAGATGTGATGTATCATAACCATATTAATTGGAAAGGGGTGATATAGTGAGGTGTAGTAAATGTGTCATTTTGGTCTAGACATGGGGGTGTAAATATTTGGTATCTACATTTGCCCCTTTTATCTAATGATTTTTAGCAAATTGTGCACAAAACAATGAAGAAATAATTTGTGTTGGTATGGGTGAACCCATTGTAGCAATACAAATCTGTGAGAACCTATGTGTTTTTATTTCGAAGGCTTGCCCTAATTGAAGAGGGTGCAAAGCATAATGTTGGGGAATCAATTATCAGGGTGGCCAAAGGGCTCAACACCTACGGATGTATGATTCTTACTAGATAAAGTTGTTGAGTGGGAAAACCAAGTGATGGGGGCCAAAGGGCTCATCTCCCATAGATGTATGGAAAGTCTCGATGTTGTGACTATGTTGTTGTGAAAAATCGAGGATAAAACCCCTTTTTAGAATTATGGCACATTTGTACAAGGGGTAGAATGACACGTTCAAGCAATGTAGGCATAGAGGACCAAAACAAGGCAATCATCGGTGATTAGGAAAATCATCAGCGATTGTGGTCAAACAAAATTTTGGGGAATAAATAACCAAATGGATTGTTTATTCATCACTTTTCACTTTGTAACAACAAGAACCTTGTTAGAATAGAAAAAAACATGTTTTTCAAGCAAATAGGTGTCAAATGGCCTCCTCCAGCCACAAACGGAAGCTAATCCTTCCCGAGGTAAGTTCTAATCATGTTTTTGTTTAGTTTTTTTTTTTTTTTTAATAATTTTTGGTTTTTAGAAGGATTTAGGGTCGTATCAAGGCATGCAGATGCCCTAGGGAAAGTTTACAAGAATCGCTAGCTATTTCCCTATATTGATTTCCATCGAGCGTGCTTAATGTCTAACATGGTTTTTGCCTTTGGTTTTTAACGGTTTGAGGGGTAATTACTGAGATTAACCTCGGTATGGTAGGGTTTGTGGGATACCCACAGATGTTGATTAAATTTTTCTTTCACACTATGAAGAAATCAATGGATCAAGTCTTTCCCATGAACAAGAAGACTCTTGTAATCAAAGTTGTAAGATCATATTAAGACAAAATTACTGATTAAGAAAAACACTTTGATTTTTATATAATACATATAGCTACGTATACAAGGTTTTTAATCAAACATGTGTTTATCACTTATTTAGTTACATATATGATTGATAATAATCATTATTTAAATCCATGAGTCATACTCTTGATCGGTATAGAGGTTTACGAGAGATAAGGAATTAGCAGAGTTAATAGTTTCCTCCTCTTCTTGATCAAATGATCCAATGCAGGAATGGAGATATAATCTTCAGCAAATAAGTCTGAATCTTCTTCATAGGTGTCATAATTGTGGGCAAAGGTAGAATCTGGGCTGAATATGCTGATTTGGCTGGTGGCATCAAACTCTAAAGTAGTACGGTAATCTTCCTCTCCATTACTCAAGGCCGGTTTTGTATTGACATTTGTATTGAATGAGGTCTTCTTGGAGCCTCATTGTTTCATCATATGCATTCTAAAAATCATCGGTGGCTTCCCAGATACATTGTTTGGAGGAAAAGGTAGCCTCTAGATGATTGAGCAGAGCTTCCTGGATCGCATAGAGCTCAAGATCATGTAGCAAGCTATATTGTTCCCAATATAACGGATGGCGAACAATGGGAAAGGAATCATTTGTGGGAAAGTTAGAACATCCTAATGTCATCTGAGATCATAAAACTTGACAAAAAAATAGTAGATAACAAGAAATATATATCTATTTTGATCAGATTTAACAAAAAATAGTGAAAAAATAGAAAACACAGGAATCACTAACGATTCAGGGAAATCACATGCGATTCAAGTAATCGCTAGTGATTCTGTGAAACTTTACAATTTTTGTAAATAGAATTAAAATCAATGTTTTACACTATTAATTTTATCAAAAACAAAGAGTTAGTGATGTGCAAATGATCTAAAAACAAAGCATACTTGATTTTGGTGCATGGAATGAACAAAATGAAAGATTTACCTTCTGATGGCTTATGAATGGAAGAAGGTGTTTGGAGATTGAAAAAAATCAATTTGTTGACAAATTGGACACTCTTTAGACAGAGTGACGTTGTGTTGTGTTGATGTAGAAGGCTTGGATGCTTGATAAGATGAAAATGTAGTAGAGTGTCCCCTGTAAAACCTATGGATTTTGGAATAGCTTGAATGGTGTAATGATCAAATTTTACGAGGAATTTGAAAATGACCTTATAATTTTGAAGAACCTTGTTTTTACATTGATACTCTTCTTTGATGTGACGAATGACAAGTGAGAATCTCTGTAGATTTCTAGATTGTGGACACCTAAGAGAATAGTAGTAGTTAAACCCATGATTAAGGCCTCATATTCTGCCATGTTGTTGGTACACTCAAAATTGAGTTTGAATGATAATGGGATGGGAATGTTCCAAGGTGGTATAATAACTACATAAGTTCCTCCTCCTTCTTTACATTTAGAGTCATCAAAGAAAATGATCATTTTAACGAGAATGAAATATGATTCATAATCGTCGGATTCAATGATGTTGTTAATGGACTCATCTAGTAAGCATTCATGTGGTGGCTTATTATCTAGAAGAGGTGCTTCACGAGTTGATCAGCAATGGCTTGATCTTTAATGTATTTTTGTGGTATGATTTTGAGATCAAACTTAGTCATTAACATGAGCCATCGTTATGCGGTCATTATGATAAGGTTTGGCATGCATGGCTTTAAGTGGGTTAAAACTAGTGACGACATATGTTTTATGATTAAGAAGATAGTGTCGTAGTTTGGAAGTGGCAAAATATAATGCACAACACAACTTTTTAGCTTCAAAGTAGGACATTTCATATTCATGGAGCATGTGACAAATGTAATAGATGGCATGTTCATTTCCTTGATTATCATGATGGGAGATCATTGAAATCATACCAGATAGACTTCCATCCATGATAATCTGATGGTTTGGGAGGTAGTAATGTAATAATGGATCTCTGAAGGAGATCATGCAGGATGGTGGTGTAACATCCCTTAGGCCCAAATACCATTGTTAAGGAAGATAGGTTTTCATTATTAGGAGGTGATGGATAAACAAATTTTTTAACAAGAGGTGTCATATTTGTTTGTCGCAGAGGTTTTCTTATCATTATAGGATTTGGAGGACAATTTTTTTACGGGTAGTTGTTGCGGTGGTGCAGAGTAAGGACTTACTATTGGAATGTGATGAATGGTTTTTTCCCTATGATGATTAGATGATCAACGGTATAATAGGGGAATATCACACAATGGATTTTGATTAAGGTTTTGGATGATGTTTTGTTCGGGAGACCTCACGGGTCTCATTTTCATATAACAGGGGTTCTCCAAACAAATGTATGCTCCTTAGATGAAAGGTTATTTGAAGAGATGGGGGCCTCGGAATCGATATGTTTGATCATAATAATGACTTTTAAAGACCTAGACAATGCCTTGTTTGTTAGGTGCTTTTGAAGTCTTGGATGAGCTAGGCATATTTTTTGAAGTTGATGCTAATGAAGGAAGTGGTGTCTAGATAATGCAATTGATATGGTCCACATGATTTGGGTTATTCATTTTTATAGATTGAGGATGTCCTTGATTCTTAGGTGATTTAGGTGGAGAAAGTTGGGCTAAGAATGTTTCGAGTGGTACCATAGTTATGTTTGTGAATTTGGATACAAGTGTGGGTGTAATCATATGAGAGAGTATGTTGATAGGGATTATTTTGTTGTGGAATTCCTCAAGAGCACGTAATTCCAGTTTATGGGATATGGTAAAAGCCTCATCAAAAGTGTGGAATGATTGGATTTTTAGGGTGGATGAAATATTTTTGCACAGAACGATAGAAAATTTTGATCAATTTTGTTGGTGGCAATGTGAAGGATAATTGATTGGTAACACCCCTCCAATGGGTGACAAAATCAGCTATGGATTCATCATCAAATTGTCTAATGGCATATAGATCATTGATGGTGATTTTGTGGGCTATGTTTATGGAGAAATGGTCTAAGAATAGTTGTGCGAGTTGTGCAAAGGAAAATAGAGAATGTTGTGGAATGTTATTATACCAGTCTAAAGCAGGACCGGCGAGGGACATGGGGAATGTTCTCAACATTAATTCTTGGTCATGGGATATCAAGTATCATGTATGGTAAAAAATACTAATATGTTGTTGGGGGTCTTCTTTACTATAAAACTTAGTTCCCAGTGTGAGGGATATGGCTTATATGGTATAGAGGGATGAATGGGTTTGTTGCAAGTTTGTTCATGTGAAAGCACATTTTTTATGAGAATGAGGTGGATTATAAATTGGATATATGGTTTAAGAGATCCCGGAGAGGGTCGGCATGTGCTTGTTCATTCGAGGATAAGTTAGGTTGATATGAAGACCATGTGAATATGCTTGATAATGTTATGAATTGTTTTGTTGAGGAATGTTTTGCTGATATGAGAGATTATGTTGATAGGGATTATTTTTTTGTGGAGTGTTCTATTCAAGGGCATAGTATTACGAATATTTTGTTGAGGATATATTATTGGTGAACATGTTAATGCAGAATTTTTATTTTTAGTAAAGAAACCTTGTTATAACATAGAAGACTGCGGGATTTGAATGTACCAAGTATTACGATGGTATTGATGTTGGTGTAAAAGGGTATGAATACGTGGGTATTTGTTGGATTGGTACGGAAGAAGTAGCAAATTATTGTCCTTGTTGTGAGATTTTTTTGGAATTTTTGTAAGGGAAAATATTGTGGCATAGACATCAATGTTTGCAAGGGTTAGGTTATTATTGGGTTTTAAATGGTACTTTAACAAACCACAGTTAGGGGACAACAAGTCCCTCCTCTTTAATGAGAGAGGTTCCCTTATTGAAAGCAAGCAAAAAAACTTATATACAAATGTACAACTTTCAAAGTGTGGATTCCTGATACTTTGAAACATTTTATGCCCAAAGATCATCAATACGAAAGAATGGAAGAACTAAGGAGATGAGAGAGGAAGAACATAACAATACTTTTAGGAAATATAGATAGCAGAGTATAACCTTATACGTATTGATCAAAGGAGATGCAGAATGGAATCATTCATGTTTATAACGGTATAATTTCATAGACACAAATTTCCTGAAATCATATTAACCAGAACACAAAGTTTCTTATCATGTAAAGATGTATGATTCACAAATTCAAACAAGGAAATAAGGAATAGTAGAGGAAGAAAGGGAAAAAAATTGTATTGATTACTTTCAAATCTATTACATTTATAGAGTACCAGGATCCCACCCACATAACGACATGAAGAAGTCATTAAATAATCCTCAAACATGGTTACATTTGGTTTCTTGGTTCTTGTAGAAGCATTAATGGTGACAAAAAATTATGCTCTGTAATGCAATCATTAAACTTGTTTTGTAACTTCAAATATGAGCCATCCACGTGGAAAAGATCTAAATTGAAGCAAGCCTGAGGGTGCCTTTTGTATTTTGTGACTTTGTAGAGATTTTTCATTTTTTTACATTTTGGCCCACCCATCCACTTTTGATATGGGCTTGACACGTGGCTTTACTTGAGTGGGGACGAAGTCACGAGATCACTTTTACAATTTTAACTCTTTTCAAAGAAAATCTCAAAAACTCAAAGTTCTCCACCGACCCACCTCTCCGCTTTGACTTTTCAATGTGGGCTCAAGAACCCAACGGAGTCATGGATCATTTTATAACTTTTAACTCTCTTTTTGGAAATAAAACCAAAATTCCCAAATCACTCTGACGGCCCACCTTCCTACTTTGACTTTTCAACACAGGCATCAACACGTGGCTTCACTTGGGTGCCAATAGCGAGGTTGTGCTTCACTTTATAACTTTACGCCCTTTTGGAAACAAAGGTAAAATTCCTAAAGTGTCCCGATAACCCACCTCTCCGCTTTTGACTTAAAAATGGCCACGTGTCCCTTTGCGGGCCTTAGGCATTCTTTTTACATTTTATGCCTTTCGCCATAATGCCTCAAAACACAAAAAGGACCCGCCTTTCTACCTTTGACCTTTCAAAGCATCAAAACACAAAAAGGGCCCGCCTTTCCACCACTACTTATTTCAGCCAATCAGGATCCTTTGAGCCATGGGGCCAATTTGACACTTTTGCAAAAAATAACAAAAGTGACAAGTTTAAAAGATAAACCCACCACGTTGCATCCAATCAGAGATTTCCACGTATCCTAGATTTTGAGACAAAATTTGACACCCTTCATTCATGATTGTGGAAAAATAAAAATGAAAGGGAAACCCCACCATTTACACCTAAATTTCAAATTGTTCTCTATGGAATGAGAAATTGCAAACAATACCAAGCTCGACGTGATCCACAACCAAAGAGAAGGATTGACAACAACATTCAAATGAAGGAAAATATTTTCAAGCATCCAGATGGGAAAATAGAAAATACTTCAAACTACGAAGACTAAAGAATTTTCAAGTGAAAGGGAAATATTAAAACCGAGCACCTATGACTTCAAAGCACGAATTTTTCTATCTCTCCAATCTTCTCACTTTGCTTAGACATCTCTCGAAGGCACCAACTCAAAAATTTTGAAACTTGACTTGGAAAATGAGGGGATTTTGAGGGTGACAACAGTTGGCTCTTTCTAGGGATGACTTGACAGAGGAATAAGGAAAGATCAAGAACCATAGAAAAAATCTAGGAAAGTAGACCAGTGCCTTATCCATTGGGAAAATAGAGTCGAAGGAAACACAAAATAGAAGACAACACACACGGAAGGGAAACAAACCAAAATAGGGAAATCCAAAAACAAAACACTTTGTACATAATATACAGAAGGACTGCCTAGTCACCTAGGACTTGAACAACTTCAAATACTTCCCACTATAAGGAAGTGGGAGAGAATATCCATCCATATAATCTAAATAGAAATAATTTTCTCCAGCAAAGTGCCTAATTTTGAAAGGACCAAGCCAAAGAGAATCAAACTTACCATGGCTTCCTCGAGGTTCATGTATTTTGTCCCATAGCAAAACAATGTCTCCCACTTGAAAATCTCTGGGTCTAGCTTTCTTGTCAAACAAATATTTCACCTTCAATTGATGAGCTGAGATTCTATCAAAAACTTGCAACATGTCTTCATCCAGCTTCTGGAGATACATGATCCTCTTATCCAAGGAACTGATAAAGCTTGAATCTTCAATAGCCTTCATTAAGTGCAAGGATGGCAATTCCACTATTACTAGTAGTTGAGCTTCAACACCATACACCACTTGAAATGGAGACATCCTAATTGATCTTTTGGGTGTAATCATATCTACCTAGAGAGCATCATAGAGCTTATTGTGTCAATTCCTCTGAGAGTCATTAACAAGCTTCCGAACGATGGTTACCAAATTCTTATTTTTTGATTCTACTTGTCCATTACCTTGAGGTTAATAATCTAAAGAATGAGCAAGGGAAATTCCATAGCCATAGTAGAAATCCATCATCTCAAAAGAAGAAAAATTGGAAGCATTATCAATCATAATCTTGTTTGGTACCCCAAACCTTATCAAGATGTTCTCTTTGATGAAATTACACACCACCTCAGAAGTAGTGCTTTTGACTGGAATAGCCTCTACCCACTTTGTGAAGTAATCTGTATAGCTTAACACATGATTATGCTTACTACTAGAAGGTTTATTAAGAGTTCCAATGAAATCCAATCCCCACTTTGCTGAAAAGGCTCATCAATCACTACTAGTTTTAGTGGTAAAGCAGCCAACTTAGGTCTCCCAACAAAATTCTGATAGGCTTCACACTTACCTACCCATTTTGATGCATCTCTGAACAATGTAGGCCAATAGTACCCTACACAAAGGATCTTATGGGAAGTGACAATAGAAGATAAATGCCCTCCATAAGCCTGATCATGAAAAGCTGAAAATAACTTCTTATGTTGCTCTTTTTCCACACATTTAAGGAATCTTCCATCTATGCCTCGCTTGAATAAATAATTTTCCCATAATACATATTGTGCATACCTTAGCTTAATATCTCTCTTTTCCTTAGCACTCAAGTGAGATGGACACTCTCCATAAGTAATAAAATGTGCAATACCAGCATATCATTCATCTCTGAAGGCTCGAGGAAGAGGACAACGAAACATCAATTGCTTCTTTGAACAATTATGCATCAACTCCTTCAAAGAATAAGCTCACATAATCCTTTACCCCGGACTAGCTTAGTTGGTTTGATATCAAGGTCATATTCTTGGAATTTTTCTACCCAATTGCCTCTCTTAGTTCTAAACTCCTATTGTGTAAGAATAGACTTAATGGTTGTATCATGTACAAGCACAATAGAGTGAGAATTAAGAATATAAAAATGAAATTGTTTGACAGCTTTGACCACTGCAAAAGCATGTTTCTCCATCATAGTATATTTAAATTCATGAGATTTTAGAACATAGCTCATGAATGCAATTGGAATTTCATGATCCTTAGAATTTCTCTGAGTTAGCACAATAGCCAAGGTACTCTTCGTAGCATAGCAATAGATGATAAAATCCTTGCTGAAATCAGAACATGCTAAGATGGGAGTTTTAGCAATGGCTTTCTTGATACCTTCAAATGATTCTTTACCTTTGGAAGTCCAACCAAATTTTTTCTTTCCTTTCATCATGTAAACAATGCTCATAGTCAATTCTATAAAATCAAGAATGAATCTCCTTCGGAATTTTATCTTACCAAAGAAAGAGTGACCACCCTTTTTTCTTCGGGAAGAGGAATCATTGGATTTCTTGAACTCTTTATGGATCTATCTTGATTCATTCTTTAGAGACAATATGCCCCAAGAACTTCCCTTGATAACATAAAAGACAAAATTCTTAGGATTGAGAGAAACTCCAAGTTCTCTACATTTACGGAGGACTACTTCAAGATGCTAAAAGTGATCTTCCCTTGTTTTGGAGAAAACATTCAAATCATCAAGGTACAAAACAATAAAATTTCCCTTAAGACTACTAAAATCTAAGTCCATTTCCCTCTTAAACGTGGCGCTGCATGGATAAGACCAAAAGGCATTCTCTTATAGGCAAATGTGCCCCAAGGAGTAGTAAAAGTAGTTTTGTGTTGATTTGGGGTACTGACTTCCACTTGATTGTATCCAAAGAATCCATCAAGCATAGACAACATCTCAGATCCTATGACAACTTGCAAAACTTGATCCATCATGGGGAGAGGATAGTTGTCTTTCAGAGAGGCCTGATTCAAATTCCTAAAATCCACACAAATGCGAATCTCACCATTCTTCTTCCTGACAGCACAATGTTGGCAATCCATGTTGAATGATGTATAGGGAAAATAATATTTTCCTTTAGTAACTTCTGGATCTCTTGAAAAATAGTGCTAGCAACCTTGGGATTGTATTTCCTTTGTTTCGCTTGAAAGGTTTGATCCCAGGTTTCAGAGGGATAAAGTGTTGCATTTCCTTTGGCTGGAAAGCCTTGATATTGTCATATGAATAGGAAAGAAGATCAACATACTTTTTTAATAGGTTTACTACTTTCTTATTTTCTTCTTGAGTGTAGAATTTTTGATATTCACCATCTTGGGTTCCTCATGACTTCCAATATTAATATTTTCACATTCAGAAAACTACCGAGCTCCTTGAGGAGCTTTAGATTTGATATACCTATCATGCTTATCAAACAAATCTTCTAAACTCACCAGCCCTTTAGGGATCTTGTTACCTTTCAATTTGATGCAGCCATCTTGATCCATCTCTTCCTTGATATCTCCTTCATTAGAGGATACACACTCTCTAGGTAGAGCTTCACTTCCTTCAAAAACAATTGATGAAAATTACCCTTAAGCTCTAAGAAAGAGAGCACATGTTGATCATCATTGAAAACCTATCGATTGCTTGCATTATCTAGTACACTAGACCTATGAATCATTTTGATGGTAAATTTCTCCCGAGAGAAATCTAGGTGAGGAATTAGTAAAGATCTGAGACAGCCAGAGAGTCATCTCTAGTATTCTTCTCTCTAGGCATAGCTTCAATGGATAAAGCATCAAGAATCTCAATGGAATCTTAGGCAAGGTTTCTACAATGCTTTAATATCCTATTCTTGACTTGAAAAAGATCCCTAACTTGTTTCACAATCAACTTTGCATCACCATGAGCACAAAGATTCTTCACTCCCATTTCTTTTACCATGTTCAATCCAAGTATGATTACCTCATATTTAGTTGTATTGTTTGTATTTTTAAAATAAAGCTTGAATGAAAAAGGATGAATCATCCCTTCTGGAGAGGTTAGCACCACACCAGCCCCATAACTAGTTGAAGAGCAGTTTCCATCAATTTCCAAAGTCCAAATGCTATTGGGATCATGAATCACTCCCTTAGGAAGTTTTACCTCATCTTGTGACATGATCATGTAGTTACCATGCCCTATATCTTCATAGAGTATATGTGTTTTTGGATCATCAATATTTTGCACAATTGTTGATCAAAGAATACTTGGCAAAAATCACACAAGGAGTCCGTGTGGGGTAGAAGGCCAGGATTGAAGGCGTGGAAGGACAAGAAGGACCCACACACGGAAGGTAGGTTTAGATTTTAGGACTTAGCTGATTTTGGACATGAGGATCTATTTTTAGAAGATGGCATGTGGAACACATCAACGATGTAGAGAAGTGCACACCAAGCATTGTCTATATCTAGAAGAGAAGTTCAAACATCTATGCATGGAGGTAAGCTAAGAATGGAATGAATACTTCAATTATCTGTATGAGGGCTATAGATAGCACACTTTCATGTGTGGCTATAATTGTAAATAGCGTGTGGCTATTAATATCATACAACCTATTTATGGAGTAGTTAAGCGGTGAAGGGAAAGTATCCACCCTATATATATGATGGTTATGTGCATAGCAAAAGAGAGATTTGTACGATGTATCAAAGGGATATAGGCATGTATGTATGATTCTCAATATGTGTATCGATTCATATGCACCTTAAGATGAATTGACAAGATCAGAACGAGCTTCTATACTTATTAATAGATGAAGGATATTGGCTGAATCTAAGTGTCATTTTGTGTAATTGAGTAGTGCATGTTAGTATTTAATCATGATTACTATTTAAGCTCATTATTTTGTAGATTTGTGGGTAGCATGTGTTGTAGAATGATGGATTAGTCATGAGTATTTATGGTTCTTTCTTCATTATGTGTCATCCTATTACAGCAACCCTAAAGAGGGACCTAGTACCTTTACACACTTTGAGTGAGTGCTCGGTCCTAGGTTTGAGTGATGTGCCAACAGAACTAGGGTGTTATCTTGCAAATTCTAGGCTACATCATTGGTTCTGCTTTCCGGACATCTTTTCGATTGTTTTCGGGATGGTTCATGATGAAGACGTATTGGTTAACTCTAGCAAGTATTGAGGAATGGATACATGATTTAGAGGAAGAATATGCACGATGATTCAGCATTAGATCTGATTTTAACACACGCACTTGGGCGAAACGAGAACTGTACAACAGCTTATATAGAGATTTTTTTCTATCTTTCTAGTAGAACTTTACGAGTGGCTTACAACTTATGCATCTCAAAGCAGAATTGGAGATATCATGCACTCGATTTGGACATAGGAAGAATTTCAGGCTCTTTATGATGCTGATATAATTTGGAATCGCATGGTGGATACATGGTTTTGTGGTGTTCTAAACAATTATATTCTAGAATATTCAACTTCGACATACTCTTGCCCAGAGGTCACCGAATTTAAGTTTTGAGGTATCCAAGAGGAATGTAATTACATGGTATTCCACTAGTGATCAAGATCTTGATGGTAACTTTGAACTTGGAGACTAAACCCGTGGCCACCTAAACTTCACCATGTGCAAAGGTAGGAATAGGTTTGGTATTAAGATGGCAGACCTAGCAGCGGAAAAATCGGGGAGAGGAAAGGTGGCTTCGGTATAATGAGGTGGGTGAGAGGGAAATAGAGAAGAAAATTTATGTTGGAAAAAGTATGGCATTGAGGAGAGAGATAGAACGTGAAGGATTTATAGTTCACATAGAGGATGTGGAGTCAAATCATCGGAACTCCCCATCCTGGAAATCATGATAGAGATCCCTTCTCGGCCTCACATGGAAGTATGCTAGTAGATACTACTTGGGCTATAGGCATGCATCTTAATCCACCTGGTGACCTAGCCTTTGCACTTGGTTTTTCAGTATCTAGTACGAAAAGTACTCAGCAAGATAAGTTGGGAAGTAGGAGAGAAAGAGTAAGCCAAGGATCAATTACATCAATGGTAAGATAGACAAGCCTTCAATTTTATATGGAGGATCATTCTTAGGTGCGTCATCCACACAATGTGAGTGCACAAAATGTTGGATTCACCTCTAGAAATGGAGCTACCTCAAGTTGTAGAGGTTCGGTATAGTACTACTATCGAGCATAGGGAGTACATCTATAGGTACTACTCCAGCTACGGTGGAGGATCGGGAGGTATAGGTGGTTCTAGTTCCAGGCGGTTACGGAGGTAGAGGAAACCCAAGGGTTACGGATTAGGTGGTCAAGGTCCATAGGAACCACGAGAATATCTATATGGAGATGTCCCTTCGTCTCCCGGAGTATATAGGTATAAAGAATGTTGCCGAACATGTGCATATGTTTGAAATTTTTGGCATGCTAAGCGGATTACAGCTATTGAGTGAAAGGCCAGTCAATTTGCTACTACATTACAGGGAATATGCACAAAGTGGTATAGGAAATTTTACCCGATCAAACTTGCATGGATTATGCAAAGACCGAGGGATGATTTCTTAAAAGAGTTACATATTCCTAAGTTTGAGCGGAAGAGTATAAGTTTGCTCAAAGATATCAAGCAAGGCACTACTCGAAAGTGTACGCGAGCATGATGCTCATTTTATGACACTTCTATCTAAGTTGTCTTATGATATACATGCTAGCCAACATGCACAGTGGTTTGTTAGAGGATTGATTACACCTTTTAGGAGGGCCCTATCACATAAGACATACATGGATCCACGTGAAGCACTGGAAGTAGCTTTACGTCTTTGAGGCGATTAGAAGCATTGACACCGGTGTTAAATCTGCTTCTAGAGGAATAGATTGCAGCTTTGGTAAAGCAGTTAGAAAAGCTATCGGTAAATTCAGCCCATGAAACATGCTCAAGAATTTGGTGTACAGATTGTGAAGTGGAAGGTCACACCAAGGATAGTTGTCCTCATAGATCTGTACATTCATTATTATTAGACTATGAAATTTTCCATTTGAATCATGATGCTAGTCATTGTCCTTTGTTATAACACGTGATAAGGAAGAATGTATCTTGCTTTTGCAAGATTTGTAGGTCCACGACCCATGATACTAAGGATTGTCGGTTGATTGGTCAAATCCATGATGCTATAGACATTGGAGTATGATAGACAAGTATAACAGATAATTCTAAGGGTAGGAATGAGCACTAGGATTGGGATCATAATCAAATGCGCTATGATAGGAATGAGGGGCATTTTGAAGGAGGTCATGGAAGAGGACGTGGATATCATGGTGGATATGGAGGATGAGGCCGTGGTGGAGGAAGAGGAGATTTTCCTCATGGAACATGTTATACATGTGGATCCCCTGATCACTATAGGCGTGAATTTCCTCATAATAATGCATGTTCTTTCTATAGGAAGAACCATAGCTATGAAGAGTGCCTAGACTTATATGATCATCTGAGTAAATAGCATAAGCAAAAAAACAAAGGCATCGGGATGGTTCGAATCTAGCTCCTAGTAAAAGACCAATGGATGCCCAAGATAATAGAAGGACCTGAGGCATTGACAGTAAAGATCACTACACGCATTGAAGTTACACACACGCGAGAGGCATTGCATCAGAAGCCTATGATTACCAAGGAGGAAGTTTTACATGCGAGGTATCCAGATCCTGCTCATCAGAAAGAAGTTTACCAAGATACCATGGAAGTGTTAAGGAATCTTCAAGGTGAGATATAGTACCTAAAGGAACAAAAGAAAGCGTCAGAGATAGTCCAAACTGATATTGATGATTTGTGGGAGGTATGCAAGATGTTGTGCCAAGAGAACATTATTCCACTATTGGGAAGTTGGTTGAAAGGGAACACTCCATTGTGTAAATCTTAAGACCAAATGACAGATTCTCGCATGCAAATATTCCCCCTGATAGCATTGACTATGACAAGGAAATTACTTTGAATGTTGTTGTGGATGGGTGGTTGTTGAGCAACATATTGATTGAGGTACCAAGAAGTAAATGTGCTTGACATTAGATGCTTTAGTACAAATGGAGAGGCCTCCATTGTAGCCATCATCTAATGTGTTGTTCATGGAAAAGCTGGACTAAGGCCACCCCATAGTAGTGTTGAAGGATGCATCTATAACTATACAAGGGGCCAAGTTTACTTTGGGGATTTTGAGGTATTAGCACTTGTAGAAGTAGAAAATTTTCCAACCTTTCTTCGATGCCCTTCATGTTATGTAAATAATGCTCGCTTGAGATTCAATAAGGGATATATCATCTTTGAAAATAAGGAGGAGATGGTTGTCATTCCATTGTGAGATGGGAAGTCTACACCCTATTTTGAGCCTCTCGGTGAGGAGGACTTAAACATAGTATATGTACGCACTATTCAGGACCCAGAGGTCAACGAGCCATCAAAAGAAGGCATTCTATAGTGGGAATATTCTCATTCTATTAGTGACACTATGAGTATTGCTTCAAAATTGGGCCCATGGTACAAATGAATTAGTCGGTAGCAGGTGAAATGTGTGGTCACACACACGATAGATTTCGTTCAATATGATGGATAGGAAGTATAGTACCATGGTATATAGGGACAAAATCTCTGCATGCCTTTCTGAAGGAAATGGAAATGCAGTGGGTAGATCCAGTTATAAGGAGAGAGATGCTAGTATATACACTATGTGGGACAATAGCACGCTGGTGGGCAGTCCATAGAGATAATCTTATAAACTGGGAAGAGATTGGAATAGCTTTATCTACTAGGTTTATAAGGAACAAAGCACCTATGCCAATCTGTACTTATCATGGTAATCAACCTGTTCAACATCACATTCAACAGTGTGAGAGACTCTAGATAGTAGGACAGGAAGCATTACCACCGTCACTCTAGGTGCATAAATTTTATTTCACACTCCAAGGATGCGCACGCACTTGGTATGTATATGTAGAACTACATAGAGAAACTAGGAACTAGAAAAATTTGACTGCAAGTATCATTCAAAATTTGATTATTTCTCGACTCAACCTCCAGTAGTAGAGGCATTAAAATTTTTCAAGTGCTTAACTATGGGAGAAAGTGCAAAAGTAGAAGAACATATTTAGGAATTATTTGATGAGACATATTTTGAAGCATGTTTTGAAAAGAAAGAATAAATAGACTCCAAACTAGTTGAGTGTGCTCTCCTTGAGAGAGAAAAACGAAAGATGGTTTACATCATGGATGATGATGAAGTTGAAAACTTGGATATTGAGCATTCACACGGGGTGTGCAAGGTCTTGGATAATGCAGACAAGGACATGCACACCTACCATGAACCTATGAAGACAAAGAAGGTGAATATAGGTTCGTAGGCTGAGCCTAAGGAAGCCATAATTGGAGATTACTGGTCAGACTCAGAGGTAGCAAAGATCATCGAGTTACTTAGAGATTATCAGGACTTATTCCCTAGAGGATATCATGAACTTAAAGGCGTACATGAATCACTTGGGGAAATGAAGATCAAACTTAAAGATGGTGCATGACCAGTTAGAAAGAGACCCTATAGGATGAATTCTAATTTGCGCGAAAAGGTAAAGGAAGAAATTGATAAAATATTGAAATCTTGAATTATCAAGCCCCTTGATGAGTCATAATGGGTTAGCCCAATGGTGATCGAGATCGAGAAGGATGGGTGGATTAGAACATGTGTGGACTACGGGGAGCCGAATGCTACATGCATCACGATCAGATTCGTTCCCTATGTCTTTCGTTGAAATATATTCTTTCATAGATGGATTTTTTGGGTATCATCAAGTTTAGATAGCTCAGGAGGATCAAGAAAAGACAACATTTACAACTGAATGGGGTAGTTTTTCCTATACTATAATGCCTTTTGGATTGAAGAACATGCCTACTTGTATTCTCGTGAATATTTGTTCAGGCATTCAAATATTTTATTCACAACTTCTTACAAGTTTACCTAGATGACTGGACAATATATGGGCTTGTGAAAGACCATTGTGATAATTTGTGCTTAATGTTTGAACAATGTAGATAATTGAGTATCTCTTTGAATATAAAGAAGTACATATTTGCTATGAAATTTGGGATACTATTAGGAAATATCATCTGCAAGGAAGGTTTATTAGTTGATCCAGCTTAGGTTGCAGTCATTTTAGGCCTAGAAGCACCTACTAGTCAAAGTGAGGTGCGTGGATTCTTAAGTCATATAGGGTATTACAAAAAGTTTATAAAAGGGTATACCAGAATTACAACACCCTTGGAAGAACTACTAAAGGGGAAAGGTACATTTTATTAGGGAAAACTACAGCAGTGCATGTTTGAAATATTAAAAGAGAGACTTACTACCATGCCCATTTGTTGTTTTCCATCATGGGATAAATCATTTCATGTACATGTGGATGCTTCTGGTATGGCCATTGTTGTTGTGTTAGCTCAATCTGGTGAAGGTATTATTGATCATCTAATTTTTTTTTCTAGTAGGAAGTCGACTCCTACTTGAATAGAATTATACGACTACAGAGAGCATGAAGCTTTTTCAATGATTTATGCATTGTACAAATTTTGATAGTACTTGTTAGCAACACCATTTATGTTTTATACAGATCACATGGAATTGAAGTACTTGCTAAATAAGCCATTTTTACAAGGGCATATATGTAGATGGTCCTATTTCAAGAATTTGACTTCACATTTGTGGTGAAACTAGGGAAAAGCAAATATGGACCAAACCATTTATCTAGAATCAATACAGAAAAGGAGGCATAGACGATTGAAGAAATAATGTCGAATGCACACGATTCTTACGAGTTGCAACGAGCGCCTATGAAACTAGAAGACATTGTTGTCTTTCTATGCACAAGTATGACACCAAAAGGGATGAAATCATTATAAAATAAGTAGCTTGCTATACACGAGGCAAAATTTATGTTAATCAGTGGTGACCTTTACAAGTTAGGCAGAGATAAAGTATTACGCCATTGTGTGTTAGAGCATGAGCACAAGGATATCATGGAAGAATCTCATGGTGGTATTACAAGAGGCCATTGTGCAGGTGATGTAACTTCCCAGAAGATCTTAATTGCTAGATTATGGTGGGAGACATTGTATAAATACTGTAAAGACTATTGCAAGGTGTGTGATCATTGTCAGCACCTAGGAAAACCAGGGTAAAGAGATGAGATGCCTTTGAGACCAATTACTAGTGTTGATCCATTTGAGAAATGGGCCATTGACTTCGTAGGAACTATTTCACCAGCCGAATTGCACAAGACTAGATCACGCTATATCATTACTTGCATAGATTATCTCACACAGTGGGTAGAAGTAGTACCTACCAAAGATCGTATGGCATTCTACAGCATTAGGTTTCTATGGGAGAATTTTCTTACATGATATGGATGTCCTCTAAGCTTTACAAGTGATAAAGGTACACACTTTTTGAATGAGACCATCAGGATCCTATTGGATGATTTTATGGTTGCACACCACAAAACTACACCTTACTATCCTCAGGAAAATGGAACTGCTGAGGCTTTCAACAAAATTTCAGGCCAGACTTTAACAAAAATATGTGATGTTGGAAGAAAGAATTGGGATGACAAGGTTTCAGTTGTGCTTTGGGCATATAGAACAACTTACAAGATATTGAATAAAGCCACACCATTTCAATTGGTGTTTGGTGCGGAAGTTGTTCTTCCTATAGAATTTATGTTACCTTCTTTACGCATTGCGCACGTTGGAGGTCTAACTAATGAAGAGGCTTTAGAAGAATGGATTGAAAATATGATTCAACTAGATGATCACTGAGCCATAGCAGGATGGAGTCAAAAGTAGGAAAAAGCTAGGCAAAAAGCATGGCATGACAAAAACAAGAGATAAAAAGTTTGAGATTGGACAAATGGTTCTTCTTTATGACTCAAAGTTCTTACGCCATCCAGAAAGCTCAAAGTACATTGGTTGGGGCCATATGTTATAACCTCTATACTTGACTCAGTGCATACCAATTAGAAGCACTTGATGGAACACGGCTACCAGATTACTTTAACGGAGTAGGTGAAGGCCTACTATAAATAAGTCTTCTTGGTGTTTGTAATAAGGTAGTGTTGCCATTTAGTCTAGGTTTTCAATTTGTTATTTCTTTAATGTATTTCCGGTATTGTCGCTATGATTTGTTAATTTATTTGTTGTTTGTGTAATAAGTGCACTTGCATGCATGAATCTAATTACTTGTATGAAGAATGTTTATGTGTAGAGGACTAAAAATACCTTCAGTGTGGGGTGGTTGTCATTATCCAAGAAAAGGACTGAGGGACTTGAAAGGTGAAAGAAATAATCTGCTACATGTGTGCTTTAAAGGGGATTGCTTCTCAAAAGGTCACCAAGGATGAAGATGGATGAAGGAACAAAGATAACATGAGGTAAGTGGAGGCCATGATAGCTACTAGGAGAAGGTACGGTGACAAGGTACTCGAGGCACGGGAATGTGCATCAAGATAATTCTGTGACCGTAGAAGGTAGGAAGGTGCGTTAGAAGGTTATAGCTAGGTGTAGAGATGTACCATGTGGAATGAACAAATTTAGTCAATGAATGAAGGGATATTTTGTAGGTGAGGAATAATAATGCATCTAAATTTGAAAAAAATTATATAAGGGATGCATATTCATTTTTACTTCTTTATGAACTAAGAATATTTGGGAGAAGAGCCAAGTGTGAAGAGATGAGTGATCAAATTAAGGTGCGAAGGGTGTGAAATCAAGCATGACAACCAGATCTATGCTTTACGAATCTTGCGTCCTGTTGGTGACGGGTTTGAGAAAAGTAAGGAGATAGAGAAGAGTTAGGTTACAAGGTTTCCACCTAGGACGAGTTGGATTGAGCTAGGGTTTGATTCACATAGTTGCAGGAGTGAAGAGGAGACATTGACAAGGTAAAAATGGCACCAAAGAAGGCATCTATAGTAGCAGCAAAAGAAAAGAAGAAGGTGGTCATTGAGGAGGAAGAGATTGCACCTGAAATTCATTTTTCAGAGATGTAATACCTAGAAGGGGTTATTGTTGGCCAAGAATGGGATTCACCCATTAGAAAAAGTAAGGTGAGTGAATATAATCATAGGACATTGGAGAACAAAAAGGATCTCGGCTCCTTACTCGTGGTTAGAACTAAATAATGCACGGTAGATGACATACCGGTATATGATGATGCGGTGAAAATATCTTGAATAAAATCGGGGTATATCGGTGTATGACCTGCCATACTACTTCGAGAAATATGAGCCCTTGTACCAGTGGCTCATGAGCAGGGTTCATGAAGACTACTTCTACTTTGCATGATGCAAAGTTAGAATTTCATCTACACTTGTTTCATCAGTGACATGTCTGAAGGCCACAGGGGAAGATATAAAAAGTTACCTCATAGACAAAGCCATGATTTTAAATACCAAACAAGATTTGGGAAAACTAAAGGTTCCGCATGGAATGGACATTAAAAAATTCAAGAAGTTCCCGAGTTATACAAGCTACAACACACTTGGTTACCAAGTTAAATGATCGGGAGTGGTGTAACGCCTTGATTTTTGTTAAGTTATCATGGTAATTACCTTTTATGATGTTGTAACGCTATGCAGAAATGAAGAAAAATATGTTAAGACACATCTTTTGATCTTAGAGGAATGTGTTGTTGATCTGGACCCTTGTTTTCCGTAACTTGATAGTTGGGACAGAAGTTATTATTTCTTGTGTGATTACTAATGAGACAACAGACTTGTCATATGCTTGATGAACTCTATTCGCTGATTGACAGCACGCCTTGAATCAATTCCATTGATCCAAGGTATGCTATGGCCTTCTTATGATCGCTTTGTCGATTTACTTTTAAACCAGACTGAAGGTTGATATAAATGTTGCAGCACTTGATTTCAGGTATGAATATCTGGTATGTAGATGCCAATGAAAAAGGTTCGATTCTCAAACCACACACCGTTGTAACACTAGACAACGTAAGACGATAAGGGCCTGGATGCAAGTGGCACAGGTATGTGGAACTTAGGATGAAATGTCCTGCTTAATTTTGAATATGACCTATCAAAGAAAGACTTGATATGGAAACTAGTTAATTAAATATTAGGGGATTAAACCCTAACCTACCCCTAAGTTTTATCTTATACCCTAAACTACTATCCTATATGGATTTTAAATTTTATAAGGATGAAAATAGATGTGAATTCTATTAACCTAGGAACTAGGCGAATAACCTAGATGTGGACTATTAAAAATCCTAAACTATTCCTAACCTAAGGAAGGGGACGTATGGACCCATGTGGATGGAAAGGATAAGGAGGGAAGGTTAGAAATTTAATGGGACAGTAAATGGAGTCCTTACATGTGCAGCGCCAAGTTTGGCGGGAACATGGAAAAGTTGGAGGCATCCAACTAGCTATGAAGCTAAACTATGATTTCATGTAAAAATTTGAAATTGGGAACTCGCCAACCCTGAGTCGGTGGTGGCGTGAAAAATTAGGAAAAAGTAATGCATTCAATTACCTTGGTCTTAGCGACCACTTTCGCTTGGAAAGAGGATAGAGGAAAAAGGAAAATTGTTTGTTCTTTGTGTGCATTTAGATTTTAGTTGCTCGCATTTTGTTTCTCTCTCTGGTTCTGTCGAACCAGTTGTGTTTTGATTATTATCTCTATTCTTTGAAAAAACTAAGGCTATTCTTGAGCCTATGGAAGTTAGTGACTGGTTGGAAAGCCTGGCCGAGGACGTCGTGGAGAGAAACAACTCCAGTGGGCATAGTTTTCTTCGAGCCACAAGAAAAATTAACAGGCATGTTAAGCCCTTCTCCTTAAACCACTTGCTTTTTTTTAATCGTCTCATTAAAACAACCCTACTCTTATGATGGGGGTTTTGGTTATTTGATTTGGCTGTTTTGTTGAGATGATTTTGGGTTGAGTCATTTTCTTTTGCTGTATGCGACTTAAGCATTCTTTGCATAATTATTGAGTGGAATACACTGCCCATGCTGAGTGGATTCATTCTTTATTTTATGAGTTTGTGCTTATGAATACTTTAGTTGTGCATGTAGCAATTCTGAGTTCTGCGCATCCTTGTGAAAATAGGAGGATGAGATGATTTTTTTGTATGTCTGGTTGAACAGTCATTATATGGATGAATACGACTTGAGTATTCTTGTGCGTTTTGAAGAAAATGAGTGTTTTTCTTACTAAAACTATTAATGAACTAGTTTTCTCTTTTGCTGTTGGAAATCTGAAGCTAATGGTAAGTGGATTTTATTGTGTATTATGGATTCGGTCTTATGTAAACAATACTGATAAGGAGATTGTTTTTCCTCAAGGGGTGTACGTGAAATGCTTTTGAAGAACCGTGAGAATAATAGATGGAACTATTGGATGAGTTATTTTCTTGAGGGTATACGGTGCATAGAATATAAATACTTAGAATAGTGGGTTTGTTTCATCGTTTACTCTCACTTCCTTTTTTAATTGGTTGAATTCCATGAAAGACTTTGTTTAAAAGAATTAATTCTTGATTCTAGAACTGAGTATCTAGATATTTACCAGATAGATTAGAGTTCACTATTTCAATCTTCTTTAGATTGGATGATGAATTATTTGCATAAATATGTGATTGTATACCTATACGAACTGCCCTTTAGATTTCTTGTTGTTTCATCAAGGCTAAACTGAAGTGGAATTCTTACTTTGAATGTTTGGAAAACGATTCTTTTTTTATTATTATGAGGAAGCTCATAATTTTGTAGCTGGCTGTACATTCATGTTGTTCAGGTCTAGCTGAAATGCTGGTTTTGATGAAACGATAGCTGATAAAACTAGATGTGCATTCTTGCTTGTCTATATCTAGACGTGAATGTCTGTAGAGTGAAATGTTTAAAAGGAAATGATTGCGTTTATAGGTTCTTTTGGTACTAATGTTTACGGACCAGTTGCAATGAACTCTGGTCAACATTTTGGAAAGGTAATAGTAGATTTTGAATACTGAAATATACTATTCTGAATGAATTATACTATTGGAATATGTCTGTTCTAAATAATGGGTATTTGGATAGACAGTGAGAAGAGGTGATATGATCTTTCTCCCTTTTATTCGATTATTGATTTTCATTCATTTCTCTTTGGACTGTTATCATTGATTGATATCACGTTTGGATTAAAATTCTCAGTACAGCTATGAGGAAAGGAAAGAGAGTGTGGATGGATAATTTGAATTAATGTTCGTTTCTTCTCTCTTACAGCTGGAAATCTATAATTATTATGGATTAAATTTTGTACTGCTTTAGTTTAAGCATCTGCATTAATTGTTGTTTACTTTTCTCTTCTGTGTTTGATTTTTTGAATTCCGATGAGTTGTATGAAAGCAAAGGAAAGTAGTTCGGTTGAATCTTCAGTTATACTCTATCTTTTGAAATTATAACTATTGTAAGGAATGGAAATTATAGCATTTATGCTAGAACAACAGTTTGCAAAATTGTGTTTGTAGTTCTTACAGATGTTGTAATCTAGAACTGTTTGATGGAAATTACTCCTTGTAATAATTATTTGGGAAAGAGGGTAGTAATCCTTTGTCTGATTGGGATGGTAATTAGATGATTGAGTTGTTATGTTGTTCATCCTTTTCGGTACTTAATTCTTGAATGATGTTCATATTAACGTTTCATAAAAGCAGGGTTCTTTTATTGAGACAGTTAATTAAAAGCACCTCATTTTAAAGACAAGTGCTTAATATGCTCAGTTCAATGAACTGACCCGTGCAAGTAATTTTGCAGATGAAACTTGAGTATAAATGAAGACATGGTTATTTTCTCGATATTTCTTTGATTAACTGAAGATGGATTGTATTGATAGCTATTACTCCTCCATGAGGAAATGAGAAAGGAAGAAGTTACATTATTCTATCTTTATGAGTTGTAATGTAGTTTGATATAAACAAAATCCATCGTTTGGGTGCAAATGTATAGATTATAAATCGACGGATGAATACAAATAAAAGTGTGATATTTTCAATAAGCTCGTATCAATTTGATATTGTTGAATAAGTTTGAGAATATAACATTATTCCTTGAATTGGAAGATTATTCAAATGTTAATGGATGAATTTAAAAAGAAATAACATCTATTCTTTACAGAATGCAACTTTTACGTTGAAATGTGCAATTAGTTCATAATTGGGTTAAGATGAATTTTAATTGACATTAAAAGATTAGATAAACACGAAATCCTAATTGGAAGGTATTCGGGATTAGTTTGAAAGCTAAGGGATATCAAGTAACTTAGGGACAAATTGAACCTTGTATTCGGACTCCGTTAATAGCCTCGAATATTTAAATTTAGAAAATAAAGATATGGGAAATCATATCTATTGTTAGCAGACCTTAACTAAGTAAGGTTAAGGAGGATAAATGAATAAATTCATTTAGAATTAGACCTCGTTTAAATGACGTCTAATAAGTTGGAATTCTGAATTTGCTTACAATTGTGGAAAAACTTGGTTAAGTTTAATAGGTTAAACTTATTAGGTTTATCGATAATGGACCAATTAGTCCAAAGATTAAGAAAGGAACCAAGAAGTGAATAGGAAACCCTTCGGTATGAAGGAGGAGATTCGTATTAAGCTAGAAGATGGATTAAGTCTCTCTTAGCTACATACAACAAGATATAAGAACAAGGATAAAGGATCAAAGATGGTTCTTTGAAAGTTGATCTTAAATACTAAGATTATAACCAAATCACAATTGAACTCGATGTGTACCCATGATGAGAGGATTCCGTAGGACCTTGACATACGCCAGCCTCTGATATGGTGTCTTCGTGAAGGCGGGGCCTTCATGACGACACAATGTTATAGCCGACATATTACAATGCCCTCTCGAATTAAATCATCAAGTTTACATAAAATTTGGATACTAAGTTCTTGGTCAGGGATAGGAATGTGATCAAGTATATGGAGTGACTCAGGAGGACTAAAGGTAACTAGACACACGGAGTCGTCAGAAGCGACACCGTATGTCTGTGTATCTTTAGTTACCATGAGTAACTTCCTATACTCATTCATATTGCTAGTTGGGGTTAGAGTTTGACCTTAAATGGAAGGACTGGTAGAGACCAGGAAAGACCATTCTAGATAACAAATGAAGTGAGGTGAAGGATGTATTCCATTGGTGTGTATCACATCTAGGAATATGATCATGCAAAGCATGTGAAAATCTTTGGCCAAAGTATCGCAAGTGCTGGTTGCGTTGTCCTAATCACCTAGTTTAAGATGCAGGATGTCAGATGAATATCAGTAATAGATATTCAGATAGGCTTCTTAAATGGATCACTTCGATAACCAGAAACGGTAAAAGAACCCTGTATATTCATTATACTATGCATGAATTAACATGAAGGATCGGTAAGTCGCCGAGTCATGAAATGAGAGATCACTGAAACTCCGAGCCATAAAGTGGGAGGTCGGTAGTTCTTCGAGTCATTTACAGCAGCATATGGTATCTGTTATATGATTGAATGGCACTGAATGTGTGTTCCATATTGCAAATATGTGAACAGAGAACATTAGTTTTAAAAGGAAATTGTGTGATCCAAACTACATTAATTGGATAGAGAACAATTATTAAAACTTGAACGTGTGTTTGAATTATATAATTCATAACAGGGAACATTGTATAAAAAAAAAATCCCTTGTTCTAGTATCTTAAAATGGGGATGTTACATCTTGGTATCAGAGCTGAAGGTTGCAGCTCTTGGACCTAATGAGTCCACAATTTAATAAGGTTTACATTTTCTTATTGAATAGAAAATGGTCAGAACAAGAAGAAATGTTGTGAACAACCCGTTACCGGGTGGAGAAGCAACTACTCCTCAAAAGCTAGATGAAATCCTTGCTTCCCTACTAGACACGAGGGATCGTTTGACTGTTTTGGAATAGTAGTCAATGGGCAATGAAGAGGAGGAAGAAGAAGCTGATATAAATGATCAGCCACCTCCTGTGGACAACACCAATGGAGGGAATCCGGGTGTTGATAATAGTAATGTGAATGCTCCTAATCATCCTGGAAAATAAAAGGGAAAGATTAGTAGCTGAACTTACAAATGACATAAAGAGAATAAGTCCTCAAAAGTTTGATGGAACAACCCTTGGGGACGGAGCTGAGAATTGGCTTAGTGAAATGGAGAAGTACTTTGCAATAAGAAACTTCTCCGAGGAGACCAAAGTGATATGGGGAGCATATCAGCTTTCTCATGAAGCATCATCATGGTGGGACAACCGTAAGGTTGAGTTGAATATTGTCGAATCAGACATAACTTGGGATCAATTTAAGGGTTACTTTAGGCAACGGTGGCTGCCTCAACTCTATTTTGATAGGAAAATGACTGAATTTCAGAACTGGTCGCAAGGAAGGCTGACGGTGACAGAATACTGGGAAGGGTTTACTAAACTCCTTAAGTATGTGCCATATGCAAGCTGACGAGAAGTTCAGAATATGAAAGTTCATAATGGGACTAAATCCCATCATTGGTGGTGAAGTGGATGTCCACGGTCCAACCACCATGGAAGGAGTTGTCGAAAAGGCAATAAGACAGGAACAAAAATTGAGAGTAATTTCTGCTCATAGGGAAGAGATAAGGAAGAAGATTCCCAATTCTTCTTCATCTCTCGCACCCAAAGGGGGCCTTGGAAAAGGTTTTGTGTGAAAAACAAAATTGTTGTAGATAACAACAAGAAATCTGTAATGAACAAACCTGTAAATAGTGTGTGGAACAAACCTTCAAAAGTTAGTGGCAATGGACAAAAGTCCTATAAGAACCAGAATGATAACTTCAAAGCTAGTAACAAATTTGAGCCTAGGAAAGGGCTAGTTGGAGGATGCTTCAACTATGGAAAGGACCATTACGTGAGTCATTGTCCTCTGAAAAAGGATGATCGCGATCAGAAACATAGGATACACGCTGCGGTGGCTAACAGACAAGTTGAAAAGCAAGTTACGCCTATAGAAGTTTTGGGTAAGTTATTTGGTACACCTGTAGTCATACTTTTTGATATTGGAGCCACTGAATGCTTTATTTCTACTAAACTTGCAATGAAATTAAAAAGAAAGGCTAAATGAATGGATAAGACATGGACAGTGCATTATGGGAATAATGTTGTCCATACAGTCAAAATGTGCCTTTTTGGGGCAATTCTTGACTTGCCCAGTTTCTCCACCGAAGTTGACCTGTATGTCACTCCTTTAGGATCATATGATATCATTATTGGAGTTAACTGGTTGGTAGAACATAAGGCAAAGGTCGACTATTATGAAAAACAAATTTGTTGTTTTGACGACCTACAGAAAGTAGCAGTCATTCAAGGTGTAAAGCGTGAAGTTGCAGTTAGGAAACTAATAGCTATGCAACTAAAAAGGGCTAAAAATAGAGGTTGCACCTTGTATGCAGTAAAAATGATAGAAAATGCTAAGGAAGATAATGATTTCATGGAAAGATATCCATTATTAAGGGATTTCAGTGATGTATTTCCGGAGGAATTACTAGGTCTTCCACCCAAACGAGAGTTTGACTTTGCAATAGAAATCAAGCCAGGAACTGAACCCATATCTAAGGCACCTTATAGAATGACCACCCTCGAGTTAGTAGAGCTAAAGGCTCAATTATAGGAACTTTTGAATAAGGGGTTGATAAGACCGAGTGTCTCACCATGGGGAGCGCCAGTAATTTTTGTAAAGAAAAAGGATGGCACATTGAGACTGTGCATTGATTACAGAATGTTGAATAAGGCAACTATTAAGAATCGATACCCACTTCCTAGGATTGATGATCTGTTCGACCAGATGTGTGGAGCATCAGTCTATTCAAAAATAGATCTTCGATCTGGGTATCATCAGCTGAGAATAAAGGAAGAAGATATTCATAAAATAGCTTTTAGAACAAGGTACGGGCATTATGAATTCATGGTGTTAATTTTTGGGTTGACCAATGCACATGCCACCTTTATGAATCTGATGAACAATATTTTTCAAGAATACCTAGACAAGTTTGTGCTTGTATTCTTAGATGACATTCTTATATACTCTAAAAATGTCGAAGAGCACCAAGAACATTTAAGGGTAGTGCTGGAAGTTTTAAGAAAGAGGAAGTTGTATGGTAAATTGTCTAAATGTTCCTTTTATGATGCAGAGGTGCATTATTTGGGACACGTTATAAGCAAGAATGGAATAGCTGTAGACCCTTCAAAGATCGCAGCTATAACCGAGTGGCCTGTGCCTAAGAACGTGCATGAAGTAAGAAGCTTCATGGGCTTGGCAGGATATTATAGAAAGTTCGTTAATAATTTTTCAAAAATTGCTACCCCAATCACTTCACTTGCAAAAGAAGGATAAGAAATTTGTCTAGACCGACAAATGTGAATCATCTTTAAAAATTTAAAGGAACAAGCTTAACTTAACACCTATTTTAACCGTACTGATCCAAATGGAAATTTTATGGTTGTAACGGATGCATCGGGAGAAGGCCTTGGAGGTATTCTATAAAATGACCATGTTATAGCTTATGAAAGTAGAAAGCTTAAGTTACATGAACAGAATTATGCTCCACACAACCTAGAGCTCACTGCCATTGTATATGCACTTCAAATGTGGAGGAATTACCTTTTAGGCAAACCTTTTAAGTTAAAAACTGACCATCTGGGGTTGAAGTATATTTTTACTCAACAAAATTTGAATGCAAGACAGCGAAGATGGTTAGAATTTCTGTCTCAGTATGATTTTGATATAAGCTACATCAAAGGCAAGGAAAATAGAGTGGCAGATGCTCTGAGTCGAAGGAAGCACATCTCTACTCTTATAACGTTAAGAACTCAGTTTAAGGATGATGTGAAAGATGCCTTGGAATCAGATCCTTATTTCCAGCAAGTTAAAATAGCACTTCTACTGCAGATCCAAAGGATGTGAGGTATAAAGGATTTTGCTTTGATAGCGAAGGAATTCTGAGGTTCGAAAATAGGGTCTATATACCCTTGGCAAATGATTTAAGAAGGAAATTGTTAACTGAATTCCATAATTCACCTTTTTCTGGACATCCTGGCATTACGAAAATGCTTGTTGATCTTAAGAAGCAATACTTCTGGAAGGGAATGAAAAAGGATGTGGTGGAATTTGTAACACACTGCTTGGAATGTCAGTGTGTTAAGGTGGAACATATGCATCCCGCTAGATTATTGTATCCCCACAGCATTCCACAGTACAAATGGCAAGTGATAACGATGGATTTCATTCAAGGATTGCCTATGTCAAGGAATAAGCATGATATCATCCTGGTTGTCGTTGACAAATTAACCAAAGTGGCACACTTCATTGCTGGTAATTTGAAAGACGATGCACCAGTGTTAGCAAGAAGATTTGTACATGAAATTTTCAGATTGCATGGAATACCCGAATTGATCATATCGGACAGAGATCCGAGGATGACATCAAGGTTTTGGCAAACGCTTAATGCAGCCTTGGGAACTAAATTAAACTTCAGCTCTGCATATCATCCGGAGATGGATGGACAGACCGAGAGAGTCAATCAAGTTTTAGAGGACATGTTAAGAATGTATTGCATGGACCAGCAGTATAAATGGGAGGAATACCTTCTGCTGGTTGAATTTTCCTACAATAATACATACCACGCCTCTTTAAAAATGGCACCCTTTGAAGCATTGTATGGAAGAAAATGCAGAACCCCTATTAGCTGGGACAGCGTAGAGGACAGAGAGGTAATTGGGCCAGAAATCCTCAAGGAAATGGAACAACAAATCAAAATGATTCAGAACATCTAAAGGAGGCTGCCAATAGGCAAAAGAGTTATGCAGACTTAAAGCGGGTTGATAGGAATTATAAACTTGGTGAGAAGGTCTTTCTTCGGGTTAAGCTGAAAAAGAGCTCAATAACTTTTGGCAAGGCTGCCAAGTTGTCGCCACGTTATGTGGGACCTTTTGAAATTATTGAAATAATCAACCCTGTAGCTTATCGTCTAGCATTACCTCCTGCTTTATCACAAATGCATGATGTTTTTCATATTTCTTTGCTTAAGAAATACGTAACAGATTTATCACATGTGCTGAATTGGAATTCCTTGTAGGTCCAAGACCCAGGAATAATCATGATTAAGCCCATTCGATTGCTGGGAACTCGCCATTTGTGCTTAATAAATCGTGAAGTGAATCAATGTAAGGTCCAGTGGGACCGATTCAAAGAAAGAAAGTACAACTTGGGAAAACCTCAAAGAAATGAGATCTGCTTTTCCATACTTGTTTGATCGAAATTGAAATTCAAAAAACTGATAATTCTACCAAATTTAGACAATTATTGGTCTATTTTACAGTTATCTTAAAACACTGTTTTAAAGAGTGAATCTGTTTTTAGTATGAACTTATGAATGGAAGGACAATAACTGAATTTTGTCCTAGAAACTCCTTGAATTAAATAATTTGATCCTCGGGATGATGATTCTTTAAGAAGGGAGGAATGTAACGCCTTGATTTTTGTAAGTTATCATGGTAATTACCTTTCATGATGTTATAACTGCAGAAATGAAGATAAATATGTTAAGACACATCTTTTGATCTTAGAGGAATGTGTTGTTGATCTGGACCCTTGTTTGCTGTAACTTGATACTTGGGACAGAAGTTATTATTGCTTGTGTGATTGCTAATGAGACAACAAACTTGTCACATGCTCGATGAACTCTATTCACTGATTGACAGCATGCCTTGAATCAATTCCATTGATCCAAGGTATGATGTGGCCTTCTTATGATCGCTTTATCGATTTACTTTTAAACCAGACTGAAGGTTGATATAAATGTTGCAGCACCTGATTTCAGGTATGAATATCTGGTACGTAGATGCCAATGAAAAAGGTTCGATTCTCAAACCACACACCGTTGTAACGCTAGACAGCGTAAGACGATAAGGGCCTGGATGCAAGTGGCACAGGTATGTGGAACTTAGGACGAAATGTCCTGCTTAATGTTGAATATGACTGTCAGGTGGAAAGACTTGATATGGAAACTAGTTAATTAAATATTAGGGGATTAAACCCTAACCTACCCCTAAGTTTTATCCTATACCCTAAACTACTATCCTATATGGATTTTAAATTTTATAAGGATGAAAATAGATGTGAATTCTATTAACCTAGGAACTAGGCGAATAACCTAGATGTGGACTATTAAAAATCCTACACTATTCCTAACCTAAGGAAGGGGATGTATGGACCCATGTGGATGGAAAGGATAAGGAGGGAAGGTTAGAAATTTAATGGGACAGTAAATGGAGTCCTTACATGTGCAGCGCCAAGTTTGGCGGGAACATGGAAAAGTTGGAGGCGTCCAACTAGCTATGAAGCTAAACTATGATTTCATGCAAAAATTTGAAATTGGGAACTCGCCAACCCTGAGTCGGCGGTGGTGTGAAAAATTAGGAAAAAGCAATGCATTCAATTACCTTGGTCTTAGCGACCAGCTCGCCTTGGAAAGAGGATAGAGGAAAAAGGAAAATTGTTTGTTGTTGTGTGCATTTGGATTTTAGTTGCTCTGCATTTTGTTTCTCCCAGTTCTCATCGAACCACCAGGTATGTTTTGATTATTATCTTTGTTCTTTAGAAAAACTAAGGCTATTCTTGAGCCTGTGGAAGTTAGTGATCGGTTAGAAAGCTGGCCGAGGATGTCGTGGAGAGAAATAACTCCAGTGGGCGTGGTTTTCTTCGAGCCACAAGAAAAAATAACAGGCATGTTAAGCCCTTCTCCTTAAACCACTTGCTTTTGTTTAATTGTCTCATTAAAACAACCCTACTCTTATGATGGGGGTTTTGGTTATTTGATTTGGCTGTTTTGTTGAGATGATTTTGGGTTGAGTCATTTTCTTTTGCTGTATGCGACTTAAGCGTTCTTTGCATAATTATTAAGTGGAATACACTGCCCATGCTGAGTGGATTCGTTTCGATAGTATTGGGGATTCATTCTTTATTTTATGAGTTTGTGCTTATGAATAATTTAGTTGTGCGTGTAGCAATTCTGAGTTCTGTGCATCCTTGTGAAAATAGGAGGATGAGATGATTTTTTTGTATGTCTGGTTGAACAGTCATTGTATGGATGAATACGACTTGAGCATTCTTGTGTATTTTGAAGAAAATGAGTTTTTCTTACTAAAACTATTAATGAACTAGTTTTCTCTTTTGCTGTTAGAAATCTAAAGCTAATGGTAAGTGGATTTTATTGTGTATTATGGATTCGGTCTTATGTAAACAATACTGATAAGGAGATTGTTTTTCTGAATGTTGTACGTGAACGGTTTTTGAAGAACCATGAGAATAATAGATGGAACTATTGGGTGAGTTATTTTCTTGAGGGTATACAACGCATAGAATATAAATACTTGGAACAGTGGGTTTGTTTCATCGTTTTACTCTCACTTCCTTTTTAAAATGATTAAAAAGCATCCGTGTTTGGTTGAATTCCATGAAAGACTTTGTGTAAAAGAATTAATTCTTGATTACTGAACTAATTATCTGGATATTTACCGAGATAGATTAGAGTTCACTATTTCATCTTCTTGGATTGGATGATGAATTATTTGCATAAATATGTGATTGTGTACCTATACGAACTGCCCATTAGATTTCTTGTTGTTTCATCAAGGCTAAACTAAAGTGGAATTCTTACTTTGAATGTTTGGAAAATGATTCCTTTTTTATTTATTATGAGGAAGCTCATAATTTTGTAGTAGTAGGTCATGTACATTCATGTTGTTTAGGTCTAGCTGAAATGTTGGTTTTGATGAAACGATAGGCATAAAACTAGATGTGCATTCTTGCTTGTCTATATCTAGACGTGAATGTCTCATGTAGATTGAAATGTTTAAAAGGAAATGACTGCGTTTATAGGTTCTTTTGGTACTAATGTTTACTGGACCGATTCTGATGAACTCGGTCAACATTTTGGAAAGGTAATAGTAGATTTTAATACCGAAATATACTATTCTCGAATGAATTATACTATTGGACTATGTATGTTCTAAATAATGGGTATTTAGATAGACAAAGTGAGAAGAGGTTATATGATCTTTCTCCCTTTTATTTGATTATTGATTTTCGTTCATTTCTCTTTGGACTTTTATCATTGATTGATATCACATTTGGATTAAAAATTCTCACTACAAATGCATGAGGAAAGGAAAGAGAGTGTGAATGGATAATTTGAATTAATGTTTGTTTCTTCTCTCTTACACTGAAATATATAATTATTATGGATTAAATTTTGTCTTTGCTTTGGTTTAAGCATCTACATTAATTGTTGTTTACTTTTCTCTTTTGCATTTGATTGTTTGAATTTCGATGAGTTGTATGAAAACAAAGAAAAGTAGTTCGATTGAATCTTCGGTTATACTCTATCTTTTGAAATTGTAGCTATTGTAAGGAATGGAAATTATAGCATTTATGCTAGAACAGCAGTTTGCAAAATTGTGTTTGTAGTTCTTACAGATGTTGTAATCTGGAACTGTTTGATGGAAATTACTCCTTGTAATAATTATTTGGGAAAGAGGGCAGTAATCCTTTGTCTGATTGGGATGATAATTAGATGATTGAGTTGTTATGTTGTTCATCATTTTCGGTACTTAATTCTTGATTATGTTCATATTAACGTTTCATAAAAGCAGGGTTCTTTTATTGAGACAGTTAATTAAAAGCACCTCATTTTAAAGACAAGTGCTTAATATGCTCAGTTCAATGAACTGACCCGTGCAAGTAATTTTGCAGATGAAACTTGAGTATAAATGAAGACATGGTTGTTTTTGATACTTCTTTGATTAACTAAAGATGGATTGTATTGATAGCTATTACTCCTCCACGAGGAAATGAGAAAGGAAGAAGTTACATTCTTCTATCTTTATGAGTTGTAATGTTGTTTGATATAAACAAAGTCTAGTCGTTTGGACTGGCAAATGTATAGATTGTAAATCTGATGGATGAATACAAGTAAAAGTGTGATATTTTCAATAACTGTATCAATTTGATATTGTTGAATAATTTTGAGAATATAACATTATTCCTTGACTTGGAATTATTCAAATGTTAATGGATGAATTTAAAAAGAAATAACATCTATTCTTTACCTGAATGCAACTTTTACGTTGAAATGTGCAATTAGTTCATACTTGGGTTAAGATGAATTTGAATTGACATTAAAAAGATTAGATAAACATGAAATCCTAATTGGAAGGCATTCGGGATTAGTTTGAAAGCTAAGGGATATCAAGTAACTTAGGGACAGCCAAACCTTGTATTCGGACTCATTAATAGCCTCGAATATTTAAATTCAAAAAATAAAGATATGGGAAATCATATATGTTGTTATGAGACCTTAACTAAGTAAGGTTAAGGAGGATAAATGAATAAATTCATTTAAAATTAGACCTCGTTTAATTGACGTCTAATAAGATGGAATTTTTAATTTGTTTACGGTTGTGGAAAAACTTGGTTAAGTTTAATAGGTTAAACTTATTAGTCCAAAGATTAAGAAAGGAACCAAGAAGTGAATAGGAAACCCTTCGGTATGAAGGAGGAGATTAGTATTAAGATAGAAGATGGATTAAGTCTCTCTTAGCTACATACAACAAGAATAAGAACAAGGATAAAGGATCAGCATGGTGCTGAAAATTGATCTTAAATACTAAGATTATAACCAAATCACAATTGAGCTGGATGTGTACCCTCGATGAGAGGATTTCGTAGGACATTGACATACGCCAGCTACAATATGGTGTCTTCGTGAAGGCGGGGCCTTCATGACGACACAATGTTATAGCTGACATATTACAATGCCCTCCCAAATTAAATCATCAAGTTTACATAAGCTGGATACTAAGTTCTTGGCTGGGGATAGGAATGTGATCACGTATACGGAGTGACTCCAGAGGACTAAAGGTAACTAGACACACGGAGTCGTCTAGGAACGACACCGTATGTCTGCGTATCTTTAGTTACCATGAGTAACTTCCTATACTCGTTCATATTGCTAGTTGGGGTTAGAGTTTGACCTTAAATGGAAGGACTGGTAGAGACCAGGAAAGACCATTCTAGATAATAGACGAAGTGAGGTGAAGGACGTATTCCATTGGTGTGTATCACATCTAGGAATATGATCATGCAAAGCATGTGAAAATCTTTGGCCAAAGTATCGCAAGTGTTGGTTATGTTGTCCTAATTACCTAGTTTAAGATGCAGGATGTCAGATGAATATCAATAATAGATATTCAGATAGGCTTCTTAAATGGATCACTTCGATAACCAGAAATGGTAAAATAACCTTGTATATTCATTATACTATGCATGAATTAACATGAAGGATCGGTAAGTCGCCGAGTCATGAAATGAGAGATCGTTGAAACTCCGAGCCATAAAGTGGGAGGTCGGTAGTTCTTTGAGTCATTTACAGCAGCATATGGTTTCTGATTATATGATTTATTGGCATGAATGTGTGTTCCATATTGCAAATATGTGAATAGAGAACATTAGTTTTAAAAGGAAATTGTGTGATCCAAACTGCATTAATTGGACAGAGAACAATTATTAAAACTTGAACGTGTGTTTGAATTATATAATTCATAACAGGGAACGTTGTATAAAAAAAAATTCCCTTGTTCTAGTATCTCAAAATGGGGATGTTACAAGTGGTGGTCGCAGGTAAACACCATGTGGTTGCATGTGGTGCGGAAGATGTCAGAAGGGATAGTATACAACATTGTCGGCTATATTGCAAAGAAAATAGTCAAGGAAGCATGCACAGGAGGAAAGATCATCTTTGGGGTTGTTCTCTTATCACTGGTCTTCATGGAAATCAGAGTACCAGATGGACCGAAGGAGAAAATATGGGAATACCCCATGGAGAACAAGTTCCTACCTGGAAGATTTAGAAAATATCTATGTAAGGGGACTATGACAGATGAGGTGAAACAAAGGGCGGAGAAGTGGTATGATAGGCTCCACGCAGCATTTGGAGAAGAATGGCACATACCAAAGGACCTACCAGCAGTGGTAGGAAAGCAAGTTCAGTTTGTTGTATACCAACATTTCGCATCACATGTTTTCTAATGAAGGATGGAACTTGGAGCCCTTGGTGCAAGTTACCTTATGCCTTCACTGCAAGGTATTTTTAGGAGTCTATTCATAGGTTTACCAACACATGTAGATTAAACTTCAATACAGACAAGGTAGACTATGACTACCATACACTACGGAAGAAGTATGTATACCCTGGCAGGAGTGCCTACACAGAGAGAATCATTCTGAAGTGTTGAACATCAAGCCAATAAGTTTGGTTGTAGCACTGGTGTATCTCTAGTTAAAGCCGAAGATGGAGAAAAAATATATGTGGAAGGTGAGTTCACACTTCCAACACCACCAAAAGGGAAGCACACAATGGAGAATGTCCCAGCACCTAAGCCCTCAGAGAAAATCAAAGTGTAGGATGAGGAGGAAGAGTGCGAAGATAGTGGCGACTTGGAGCATAGGGGTAGGAAACATCCTATAAGTCAGAGAGAAGTTGAGCACGCCATTACACCACCTCAGTCATAAGAGGGGGGGAGGAATAATAATTTAATGTGGTCTAAGGGGAGCACGGGTTTAAAAGGGTATTTAGGAGAACATGGACCCGTGGTGTTACCACAACCTCGTGTGCAAAATCACCTCGCATCTCCTCACGGAAGGAAGTGACGTGTGCCAAGAAGGAGGAAGCTGAAGTTGAGCGAGGAGGCGGAAGAGTCTAAGGAGAGTGCACCTACATCCCCTACACCCCTAGAGCACATAGAAGAAAAGGGTGAGGAAACAAAGGAGAAGGATGAAGAGGAGAAAATACCATAGGAAACAAATGCAGTAGAAACACGCTTAATGGAGACGTAAGCTCCAAATTTGGAAGCTATATTTCCTAAGCAGTAGAGGTCTAGAAGGGTGAGTGGAGAGCACATTCCACCAGCCATGGGGTATGTAGAGGACATAGGAAATATTGTATGTGCTCACTTCTAGAGCACAATAGTATAGAAGGATCTATTTGGTTGGGAGTTGATGGATGAAGATATGACAACCATATGAACATGAAAGAAACTATCCTGGTCGATGCACACCCACATGGATGAGCCTGATTTTGATGTATACAAAGATTCATGCGTGTCAAGGTAATTAAAGAAGGCACCCCAGGCTAGACACATGATAGTAAAGCCTATTTTCATGTCGAATACAGTAGGTCAAGAATGCACCGTGAAAGTTTTAATGGAGGTGGCCGAAGGAACATGGATAAATCTTCCACAATCAAGGTGTTGTGCGAAGAGCTAAAGACGAAGGATGCAGAGATAGTGCACATAACACAAGAAATGGACTTCACATAGCAAAAGAATGAAGTATTAATAAGCATTTCGGAGGAGATTAGGGACAATGTAATCGAGCTAGGCCACACTTGGAGCCTAAGGTACCACAAAAATTTCCTTCAAATACACTTTGTGGGAAAGTTGGTGGACTTGGTGCTAGAAGATGAAACTCTACATATGCAAGTGCCAGAACAATCAGAAAAGGATGTCGAAGGGTAAAAAGCATCAATGATGAGGAAAACCGCATCATATGAAGGGTTGTTGCAGGAATTACAAGAAGTCTTAAAGAAAGCAGATCAAGCTTTGAATATATGCATAGCTCCAGAGGCACTCATCAACATTAGGACCTTGGAAGAGACCAATGAGGTCCAAAAGGCTATGAAAGATGAGACCTTGGACCATGCAGAGAGGTTAGCAATGGTTTTAAAAAGCGCAAGGCCACCAGCGAGAAGACAAGAGCCACACAAAACTTGGCTGGAAGAGCTTGGCAAACTAATTACACAGTAGTTGGACCTTTTGGAAGGAATAATGACATCCATGTCTAGTGTTGTGTTGGTTTTTAAGAACGAGAAAGGGGAAATTACGTGGTATGTGTTGGATTCCATAGCTATGGACATCCTAGAGAAAGTAGAACAAGCACTCACTAAATGGCGGGATTTAGAGGCTACAATAAAGGAAGAGTATCCAGAGCTGATACTTTGCAAATTGATACGAGGAGGTTTCTTGAATAACCTCGTATAAATTCTTGATTTTTCAAAGATTCTTCATTCTTATTCTTTCATTTATATTCTTTCATTCAAAATTTGGAGATGACCATTGTCGAGACGATAATGAGATTAGTGTGGGGTAATGTTGATCAAATAATACTTGGCAAAAATCAAACAAGGAGTCCGCGCGGGGTAGAAAGCCAAGATTGAAGGTGTGGAAGGACAGAAGGACCCGCGCATGGAAGGTAGGTTCAGATTTCAGGACTTATCCAATTTTGGGATGAGGATCTATTTTTAGAAGATGGCGTGCGGAACACATCAACAATGTAGAGAAGTACGCGCAAGAATTGTCTATATCTAGAAGAGTAGTTCAAACATCTATGTATGGAGGTAAGCTAAGAATGGAATGAACACTTTAGTTAACTGTAAGAGGGCTATAGATAGCACACTTGCATGTGTGGCTATAATTGTAAACGATGTGTGGCTATTAATAGCATGCAACCTATTTTTGGAGTAGTTAAGTGGTGAAGGGGAAGTCCCCACCCTATATATATGATGGTTAGATGCATAGCAAAAGAGATATTTGTATGATGTATCGAGGGATATAGGCATGTATGTATGATTCTCGAATATGTGTATCGACTCATATGTGCCTTAAGATGAATTGATAGTGTTGTAAGGAGATTTTATACTTATTAATGTATGGAGGATATTGGCTGAATCTAAGTGTCATTCTATGTAAGTGAGTAGTGCATGTTAGTATTTAATCATGATTACTTTATTTTAAGTTCATTCTTTCATAGATCTTTGGGTAGCTTGTGTTGTAGAATGATGGATTATTCATGAGTCTTTATGGTTATTTCTTCATTATGTGTCATCATGTTACAGAACCCTAAAGAGGGACCTGGTACCTTTATGCGCTTTGGGTGAGCACTCGGTCCTAGGTGAATGATGTGCCAGTGTGACTAGGGTGTTATCTTGCAACTAGGCTACATCAACAATGTATTCACCTATTTCTCGTAGCATCTTCTTCATTTTTCCATTGACCAAGATCAAAGCATGTGACCAATCCATCTGAATTTCACCTCCTACCTCCTTACGAAATTTCTACTCAACAACATCCCATATGAGAGAGGAATATCAGCAACCAAAATAGTGGCTAAGACCCTTTTCTCTGGCAAAGTAGAAAAATCTACTTGTGCATCTTTAATTCTTCCAACCAAAGGCACATGCTACAGTCAGGACAAAATCATGAGCTACTTTTGCAGGCATTACATTTTCTGATGCTCCTAAGTCTATAACACAATTATTGAGTTTATGGCCAGCTATGAGAAGAGTCACATAGAATGGTTCAATTTTCGCATTAGGGGAAGTGACTTCATCCACAAGGCTTAGTTGAGGTGAGGAAGAGGGAGTGGGAAAAAGACCTTTAGAAGTATTGGATGAAGCTTTGGATTTGGAATTGACAAATTTTACCATTTCAGCAAAGGATTTTGGATGGGTTTGGTAAAACTCTACCTCTGAGATTTGGATTTTGGTATTTTTGAGGTGATCAATGATATCAAAAGATCTAGAGGTGGATGGGGAATCATTACTAGAACTTGAGAAACTTTTGATTTATCAACTTTAGGAATTGAAGGACAAGAAGTTTTGGAAATAAAGGTAGAAGGAGGATGATTAGCATTACTCACCTTTTGTGTGGAGGCAGTGGGAATAGGAGCTCCTGTTCTTGCAACCACTAGAATAGTTATGGGAAACTCCTTTGATTTCGAGTAGGCTACACCACTTTTTATTTTTTGTTTGTTTGCTCCCAAGTCATGACAACATATGACTCACTATTCATCTCTGCCACTCTTTCATCATATTCATCTTCATCATCCATACCTTCAATGGTAAGGAAATGAACTTGAGATCCACCAAGCTCCTCTAGTTCTTCATCAACCTCTTCTTCTGGTACTTCATAGAGTTCATTAAACTCCTCATCATCATGTTCTTGAACTTCACAAGTTACATTTACGGAACCTTGATGGGAGGACCTTCAATAGCCAATCTAGTCTAAGAAGAAGGAAAACGGTTCCTAGGCTGAAAATTATTCCTTGGTATGTCTTGGTAAGGAGCATGTTGACCCAACTTTTTCTTGATAACAATGAGATCATTTGCAAGATTTTGCACTAACTGATTAGAATTGGCTCCAAGGAAAGAAGAAGAAGATGCCTTAGACTTAGAAGGTTCTCCTTTTAATTTACCTGACATGATTAGATCATCTTCAACACTGATAGCTAATTGTTGATCAGCCTCTAGAGTTGCAAGGTTATCTCTCCTTAGTGCATAACTCACTTTAGGTAACTGGTTATTGAAAAAGAAGCATTTTTGGATTTGATCCACTGGACGAGTGTTCTATGGAATTTTATGAATTAGCTTGTTGAATTTAGCCACAAACTCCCTCATGGGCTCAAATGGTTCCTTTATATTAACCAGAACACAAAGTTTCTTATCATGCAAAGATGGATGATTCACAAATTCGAACAAGGAAAGAAGGAATAGCAAAGGAAGAAAGGGAAAAAATTCTGTATTGATTACTTTCGAATCTATTACATCTATAGAGTACTAGGATCCAACCCACATAATGACATGGAGAAGCCATTAAATAATCCTCAAAAATGGTTACATTCAGTTTCTTGGTTCTTGCAGAAGCGTTAATGGCAAAAAAATGATGCTCTGTAATGCAGCCATTAAACCTGTTTTGTAACTTCAAATATGAGTCGTCCACATGGAAAAGATCTAAACTGAAGCGGGCCTGAGGGCACCTTTTGTATTTTGTGACTTTGTAGAGATTTTGCATTTTTTTACATTTTGGCCTGCCCATCCGCTTTTGATACAGGCTTGACACGTGGCTTTACTTGAGTGGGGACGGAGTCACGGCTCACTTTTACAATTTTAACTCTTTTGAAAGAAAAGCTCAAAAACTCAAAGTTCTCCACCAACCCACCTCTTTGCTTTGACTTTTAAACGTGGCCTCAAGAACCCAAAGTGGATTCGTGGATCATTTTATAACTTTTAACTATCTTTTTGGAAATAAAACCAAAGTTCTCCACCGACCCCCTCTCCGCTTTCGGTTTTCAACGTGGGCTCAAGAACCCAGCGGATTCATGGATCATTTTATAACTTTTAAGTCTCTTTTTGGAAATAAAACCAAAATTCCCAAATCACTCTAACGGCTCACCTTCTCGCTTTGAATTTTCAACACAGGAATCAACACGTGGCTTCACCTAGGCACTAGCCGGGTTGTGCTTCACTTTATAACTTTACTTCCTTTTGGAAACAAAGGTAAAATTCCTAAAGTGTCCTGATAACCCACCTCTCCGCTTTTGACTTAAAAATGGCCACGTGTCCCTTTGTGGGCCTTAGGCATTCTTTTTATGTTTTACGCCTTTCACCATAATGCCTCAAAACACAAAAAGGACCCGCCTTTCTGCCTTTGACATTTCAAAGCATCAAAACACAAAAAGGGCCCACCTTTCCACCACCGCTTGTTTTTGTGCAATCAAGATCCTTTGAGCTATGGGACCAATTTGACACTTTTGCAAAAAATAACAAAAGTGATAGGTTTAAAAGATAAACCCACCACACCGCATCCAATAAGAGATTTCCACGTATCTCGTGGATGTCGAGACAATTTGACACCCGTCATTCATGACTGTGGAAAAATAAAAATGAAAGGGAAAACCCCACCATTTATGCCTGAATTTCAATTTTTTCTCCATGGAATGAGAAACTGAAAACAATACCAAGCTCGACGTGATCCACAGCCAAAGAGAAGGATTGACAACAACATTCAAATGAAGGAAAATATTTTCAAGCATCCAGAAGGGAAATAGAAAATACTTCAAACTGCGAAGACTGAAGAATTTTCAAGTGAAAGGGTGATATTAAAACTGAGCACCCATGACTTTAAAGAAAAAATTTGTTTATCTCTCCAGACTTCTCACTTTACTCAAACATCTCTCGAAGGCAGCAACTCAAAATTTTCAAAACTTGACTTGGAAAATGAGGGGGATTTTGAGGGCGACAACAAGTATGTATTGTGAAACAGTATGTGTACTAGCAATAGCACTAGTATTAATTATTGGTGTTGTTGTGGGAATAGACATGGTAATATTTTTAATGGGAGTAGTAACCTATTGGGAAGGTCTAATTGTAGAAGAGGTGATGGAACTTGAAGGAGGTGTGGGTATCTATGAGGATACTTTGAAAGATTCATCGTGGAAGCAATAGTCTTGCTCTAGAGATGTGTGGATCCTATGGAAGGACTTGGTGAAGATGTGAGTTGTTGAGTGGATATGTTTTGTGATGAGATCATGTGAAGATCAAAGACAGTGTTGAGGAGACATCGATACTTCAATTTGACTAGTAAGAGGTTTCTCATTCAATGTTTCAAAAGGATTGGTGGAGTTTATAGTGATATGAGTTTGACTGTTGTTTGATATTTCGAGTTGATTTGAAGTATAAGGATATAACTGTTGAACAATAGGATCCTGATTTTGATCAATAAGTTGTGTAATGGCAGGTGAGGGGTTGTAGGCATGTGTAATGGATTACAGTGTGAATGATTACATTTGGACATTTCTGGCTACTAGGTAGGCATTAAGAGAAATAGGATTCGAGTCTAGAATCTCTTCAAAAACATGATCACCCCCATTGTAGAATGGGAGCTCATTTTTGTGGGAGAAGACAAATATTCTCGAATCTAGTGTATAGAGAATGTGTTTTTCATATTATTATGAAGAATGAAAATATTGTTTTCCTATTTTATTATCATAATTGGTTCCTACTTCATGCCAAGTTTGTGTATCAAAAAAGGGATTGGATGTGTTTGTGTGATAAAGCAATGCTTGGGGTCGCATAGGTGAAGAAAATGTTCGGGAAGTGACAGAGCTTGTTGTTGGAATGCAAATGATGAGATAGACATGCTTTCAGAAGGTTGGTTATGTGCTTGTTGTTTGGTGAGAACCATAATAAACAAACACACACGACACAAATAGTAAATGATTAATGAATAAGTGGGTTGATTAACAAATAGAGAAATCAAAGTGTTCTTTTATATTTATCTTGCTTAGTTAAACAAAAGTGAAATGTGTAAAATGGTTAACGAGGGTCCTAAGAAGTGGTTGTCTAAAGTTGGTTTCAAGTGTGTTTAAGGGTGGAGTCCTCGATATACCCGAAGGTACGTGAGGCCCAACTCTATTTGGTTGTCGGTACGGGCATGTATATTGGGGCCTACCCCTCATTTCATAGTTTTGTTGTGATAAGAAAGTTGGGTGCTTTGAGCCAAAATATACTAACATGTAGGTGTTTATACTCAAAGAAGAACATTGAGTCAGTTTCCTTATTGGGTGATGAAATCCCAATCAGTTTCACTTGGGTGGGAGTTGTTTGAATGTGTTTTTTATTTGGAGTGGTTTGGTTGTGTGTGAGGGAGGAAAATAAGTGAATGCAGTGATTTACCTTCCTAATTAAAAATAGATAATCAAGAAGTATGCAATGATTTGTTTTAAGAACCCAAAATAAAAAGTTTGATTTCAATGAGGACAAATAAACCAAGAATGCAAAATGGAAATTTAAAGAGATGGCTTTAGAACTTACCGCAAAAAAAGTGATTCTTGTTTCTTTTTTAAAAATTTAAATTTTTGGCAATTATTAAAATGTTTTCTTTAGAAAATCCAAAAGTGCAATTTCCAGAGAAAAAGAGCCTACAATCGACTAAAAGAAGTAGGAATAGAAAATAAGATATTGCAGTTTGGTAATAATATGTTAAGAAATCGATACAGGGAGATCGCTAGAGATTCAAAGGAATCGCAAAACAATTTAGCCAATCACTAGCGATTGGCAGTCAGTGAAAACAACAATCAAAATAATGATAAAAATGATGAAATTAAATAGGATCAGTCACATCACATCGGGTGTGCCGGAATGTCTAACATTATTTTACCTTGGTTTTCTTGATGGATTCAAGGGGTAATTCCGAGCTTGACCTCGGTAAGGTAAGGTTTCGGATACCCACATATGTTGATTACGTTTTCTTGTGCACCATGGAGAAATCAATGTATCAAGTCTTTTTGTGAAAAAGACTCCTGTAATCAAATATGCAAGATCATATTAAGACAAAATTACGATTAAGAACAACACTTTGACTTTTATTTAATACATATAGTCTGCGTATACAATGTTGTTAATCAAACATGTGTTTATCACTTATTTAGTTATATATATGATTGATAATAATCATGATTTAAATCCACAAGTTGGATTCTTGATCAAGATAGAGGTTTTTAAAGACAAGGGAGTCAAAGAAAGTTAATAGTTTCCACCTCTTCTTCATTTAGATCTGAATCAGAATGAAGATATAATCTTTAGCAAAGAAGTTTGAATCTTCTTCTTAGGTGTCATATTGGCGGGAAAAGGTGGAGTCTGGGCTCGATATGTTGATATGGCGGGTGGTATCAAACTCAAACAATACGGTAATCCTCCTCTAACCGCTTGAGGTCGGTTTCAGATTAACGTTCATACTTGAATGACATCTTCTTGAGTGTCATTGTTTCATCATATACATTCCAAAAACATTGGTGGATTCCTAGATACACTGTGTGGAGGAAAAAATAGCCTCTAGACAATCAAATGGAGTTGCATGGATCTCACAGAGCTCAAGATCATGGAGCAGATTGTATTGTTCCTAGTATAATGAATGGTGAATGATGGGAAAGGAATCAGCTGTGGGAAAGTTAGAACCTCTTAATGCCATCTAAGAACATAAAACTTGACAAAACATTAGTAGATAACAAGAAATATATATCCATTTTAATCATAATTAACAAAAACAATGAAAAAGAAGGGAACACGAAATCACTAGCTATTCAAGTAAATCGCTAGCTATTATTGTGAAACTTTACAATTTTCCTAAACATAGTTAAAATCAATGTTCTACACTATTAATTTTATCAAAAACAGAGAGTTAGTGATGTGTAAATGATCTAAAAAATAAAACGTACCTAATTTTGGTACATGGAATGAACAAAATGAAAGATTTACCTTCACGAATGGTGATGAAACGAAAGAAGAAAAATTGGACATTCTTTGGATAGAGTGATGTTGTGTTGTGTTGGTGTAGAAGACTTGGATGTTTGATGAGCTGAAAATGTAGTAGAGTATCCCTACAAAACCTCGTGGATTCGTGTTTTGAAATGAGGTCTACAAACAAGTATTTATAGATCACCGGCGATCGGAAAATCACCGGCGATTTCAGGGAAATCTAGTTTGGTTAGAAAAATGAATAATTCCCTTCCATTTTGAGCTCAAAATGATGGATTTCAAGTGATTATAATGGGGGATGATTGAAAAATCATGGACTAGGTTTGTAAGAATAAGAGTTTTTACTTTTTTAGAAGTTTAGTTAGAGGAGGTTAGTGATTTTTAGAAGGTTAACTAGTTAGAGATAATTTAGTGATTTTAGAAGGTAGTTAAGCAGTTGATGAGGTGTTCTAGCTAACACGATAAGGTGTGAGGGTGAGGTGTAAGGTGATAATAACTAATTTATTATTTTAATTAATTAAATAATTATTTTAGATTTTAGAGACTTGATGTATCATAACCATATCAATTAGAAAGGGGTGATATAATGAAGCGTTGTAAATGTGTTGTCTTTGGTCTAGACATAGGAGATGTAAATTTTTGTGTCTACACTAGGGCTCCTCCTCCTACGCCCTCCCTAGCTCACTAAGTCTCCATGAAATCCTTGTCACACTCACTCAATAGTAGAGTACATGTGGTTGCCGCTATCACCATTGGCTAAAACAAATGGGCATGCTCACTTGCACATAGCATCCACTCGGTCTAACATCCCACCTCTTACGAGCACATTTGGACACACATTTCATGTTAACGTTTGAATCGATGAATCAACTATCCATGACCAATAGGCATCACCTACAACCATCAAAACATCACATTAGTCACTACACACATACATCGACTAAGTAGTAATTAACAAATTCTAAGAAACAACACTTACGTTCGATTGATGTCGTTATTAGGCCATCTCCATATAGGGCAGGTGCATGCCCCTCTAATCCTTTAAATGGTAGTCTTCTCACTACATCTACGACAACCGGAAATAACATCACTCATCGATGCGTTGCCCACCACATGTTATAGGCTTGGGTAAACCCTGCATCATCCACACGTATTGGCTCTATCACCACATCTACCTCATTTGGCCCATGGTACCCTAGTTGTGCCCATGTTGGACCTGATCTCGCCTTAGCTACCTCAACACTCTAGTATATCTCACCCATACAAACAGATATGGGGGCATCTTGAGCCATACGAAACCTGTCTTGATACTCACTTTGCCTAGAATAACTTGTCCACCCCAGGGAATCCTTCTCCAACCACATGGTGTGCCAAATGCACCGTAGCTCTACTCCATCCTCTATCCATCCACCATGGTCCCTATATAGCCTCAATATTATGGCCCTAGTCCCATCTCGATCAAGTATCAACCTATAGGTGGTCGCTTTCTAGTCTCCCCGCTCCGAGCACCTACCCACTTTGCAAAGAACTATATCGGGTCTCACCCAATCACATGGCCCACCGAGTAGCCTCAATATATCATTATGTTTATGTTAATGTTTTAATCTACCTTGAGAAGCATATGTCAAATGTGGTCGATTATTTTTTCAAATAAAATCCTTTATAGATGGAAATTTCTCCAAGACCCGAAATCTGAATTTTGGACTTTGGATTTCAAAGATTTTCTCTTTTGGAGTTTAATGGCGCGAGTCTTTGAAATTTTGTTTCAAATTTCCAAATTTTGAAACCCTGAAAATATGAAATTTATACTTTCGGGCTTTCGGGTTTAGAGTTTTTACTATGTAATTGGCATTTTTTTAACTCGAGTTCCGGAGTCCGAAAGTCCAAAATTTCAAACTTTCGAGCTTTCGGGTTTTAGAACTTTTGGCCACATTTTGGTTAAATCCTTTCGGACTTCCGAAGTCTGAAAGTCTGAAATTATAAAAATTTGGACTTTCGAGCTTTCGGGTTTCGAATTCTTCAAGTCATTTTTTAAGATTTTCACTTTCAAACTTCGTAATCTGAAAGGCTAAAGTATGAATTTTCAAAATTTTGGGCTTTCGGGTTTTAGAAATTTTCATTGCCAATTCACATTTTTCATCTCCCAATCTCTAAAGTCTGAAACCCTAAAATTCTAAAATTTTAGAATTTCGGGCTTTCGGTTTCGAACTTTCAAAAATCCTTCGTGCATTTAATTTTTCACCAACCCCATACGGATCAGATTTTTTCCATTAATATCAGGTTTTCTATTTAAACTTGGTTTTTACTCATCATTTTTACCTGACACATTTTCTCTGACATTTCATTTTCTTGTACCTTTCAACGTCATTTTTGAGGTATTTTAACTTGGTTATTTTCCTTTTGGTTTAAGATCTCTTATTTTCATTTTTTGTTTGTTTTCTTTTTTTCCTTCTCTACATGCCTTTTGAAATGAAAAACTCATTGCCCACCATGTTTCTACATTTGGAGTTTCCATAGGCATTCAAAGTGTTCAAGGGAGCTCCTCAAGTTCTCCATTTTTTCCTCTCAGTACTTTTCGATTTTGGAGATCGACATTGTTTGGTGATTTCCTTCTCAGATTTTGAGGACGGGTAGTACGTTTCTGTTTCAAAACTTTTGATTTTAACTTGGTGGAGGTTTCCATTTTAGAAAATTGTTTCAGAACTTTCTTTCGAAACTTTTCTTCAGAGAAATTTTTCAGAAATTTCTTTCAGAACTTCAGAGTTTTTCTCTTTAGGAATCTTCGATTCTAGTTTTTAGAAGCGATATTTTTCAGAGTTCAGACTGTCTTTCAGAGTATTGCACTTCAAGTTTCAAACTTCTCTTCTTTTCAAGATTTTTCAACTTTAGCTTTCATTCCAGCATATAGAGCTTGATGTCTACTTCTACATCAAAGGGCAAAGAAAATATGAAGTATTCATTTCTTGGAGTTTCTCCTCACTCCTACCTATCTTCCAAATTAGGGAATATAGGAGACATTGACCTAGGACAAATCGATTTTCTAGATTTCTAGGAAAGAATAAAGGCTCTAAATAAGAAATCATGGATGCAGGCCATCTATGACAGTGGGCTTGCCCTTGCTGCTAGTTTTCCCACATCCATGCATTTCCTAGAGTTCATTTTAGCCATAACAGCCCACTTTGACAAAGAATCCATGTCAGTCAAAGATGATGATGATAAGGTGGTAATCTATTTGGACCTAGACTTCTTTGAATATCTTCTCAAACTTCCCAATGTTGAAGATTACGCCACAATTTTACACAAGTCAACAATGGAACATTGGGACAAGGAAGAGGAAGTATGCACAAAAATCATGATGAAAACTTATTTGGCCAAGAGCTTCACCAAATTTCCCAAAACCATGCATCGGTCAGATTTTATTTAGGAGGTCAGTGACCTTATTGTGCTACTAAGTAGAGTTTCAGGTCTCCCTTCTATAAAGGAATTCTAGGAATGGATGTTCTTGTACATTGCTACCATCAAGAATAATAACAAGTTTATCCAATGGGGGAGCATATTAGTAGCTCCATTTGCTATCAATTGAGCAAGGTTCTTTCCACAAAGAACTTCTATATGACATCCTTCTTGGTTTATGTTACCACTACTATGGGAGATTTCTCTGGGTTGAATACTAAAGGTATTCACAGCACCTCCCAAATTTATGATTTTTATCCTTATCTCACACTAAGTGAAGGGAGAAAGCATTTTCATAGGGTTAATGATGCCTTCTTTATGGTTATCCTCTATCATTTTGACAAGGAGTTATAAAACCAAAGGAGAAGCCTTCAAAGAAGTACATGAGTGGGGAGCCATCTATTTATAGTTGCCTACATTCAAGTTCCAGGCTTCACAGGTACCCCTTATAAATTTCCAAGATGCCCCACTGATAAATGGGTTCTACTGAATTGTTCTAACAATTTTTGGATTATCACCAAATTCAAAACAAACACCACAAATCAGGGAATGCATTTCCCTATTTCAATTGGTAGATACACCTGCCCAAATATTCATAAGGCTAAAAATGTGGATGCAGAATTGGCCAAAGTGACCTTGCGAACCTTTCATCCACAAACTAATTTTGATTATTGGGGTAAATTTTGTGAAACAGGTCGGTCTAGTGCCCACATGCCCTAATTAGAGGATATCTAGATTCATTGTTGGGATGAATACATCATGTGACAAAGGGATTATGAGAGGTTGACAATGGGATGAGGTTCAATAGTTTGGTTTGGCCGATGTCCCAAAGGAGGCGCAAGATAATGATGAAGTTTTAGATGTGGCATACAAAAATGATAATATTTCCAATCAACCATTTCCATGGATTGATTGGTATGTAGAGGAATGTTGTAATACAAAGGAGAGGGTGGGGCCCATTCTCAGAGAACTTACAGTTGGTTGGCTACTTTGGGAATTTCACCCAAGGGAGTAGAACAACCTACAAGTACAGAGGCCCCACCAACCATGAGCCAATCAACACCCACAAAGGGGAAAAGGTCAACCCAAAAACCCATATGACTCCCAAAAATATTTCATTTGTTGTTGGTGGCTCATCTCTCTCCAAGGCTTCCATTTCTAAGGCCATGTCTCCTACAACACCTGTGATAGAAGTGGTTGAAGTCAGTGACTCCCCTAGTATCTCCCAAGATCCATCACATCTTCTTCCCCCTCCATTGTCACTTCCAATATCAGTTCCTTCCACTTCCACAATCATTTCTTCCTTCCCATCTCCTTCCATGGCCCAGTTTTCTCATCCCTTCTAGTTCTCTCAGTTGGAGAAACTATTGGGTCACCCATTTCTTCTTCACTTCCCTTAACACTTCCATTTCCCTCCACCTCATTCCCAAGCATCATTTTATCAACTCCTATGGCTGTCCTTACGTCCACCCCATCCATCATGGCCACTTCTACCCAAATATCAACTAATGTTTCTAGTACTCTTGTCATATCTAATGTTTCAGGTATTGAATCTATTGTCCCATCTTCATCAGCATTAGCTATTCCTAAATGGTTGTTTAGATAGACTCCAAAGTAGAAGAAGAAGGTGCCTCTGGGAGATGTCATAGATCTCAGTATATTGGAACAGATGCCCAAAAGATAGGCCAAGAGGCCAAGAATTGTTTCAAGTCTAACAATGAATCCATCTGGAGAGTGAATTGTAGAGGTTGCTACCCCCATTGAGGGAAAAACTAAAGAGACAATTACTGTGGGCATTATCGAATCTCTCAATTTTCATTGGGAAAATCTACTCATGAAGGATCCAAACAAGATGTGCACACTACTCTCGGGGCTCTGCTAGAAAAATATGACAAAGATAAGGCCAAAAAAGATGAGCTCAAACTCAAGGTCAAACAACTCACTTCATTGTTACACAAAGTAACCTAGCTAACTCCATCTATCAATTCTCAACTACTACGGCCATGATAGTTTCTTCTACCATCAATGACATTTCTTATCATGAGCTCAAGAAGCTAGGCTAGAAAGGGAGATCAGTAAATGGATGGATTGAACACATACTGCAAGAAGTTAATCCCTTAATCAAGGAGGTTGTCGAAATATATAATGATCTACAGGTTGGGAAGGTCTTATTTGCAAAATGGATGAGGATTTTTTGAAGATAATAATAATCTGAATTTAAATTTGGCAACATGGAGTGAGATCAGAGAAGAAGACCCCAACTTGCTTCTTTAGGAAGAGGTGATCGATGATGCCTCAAAGTTATTTGAATACCAAAAGGCCATGGAATTCCAGGTGCAAGTATTGTAGGATTTGATTAAGAAATTGGAAGATAAATGGGTAGAAATCATGGATGCCCTGAATGACATCTCTGAAGAGTTTGATATTGCTAATTGAAAATTCTTTAATGAAAATATCGATGCTCTTCCTGAATATCAAATTAAGGAAAATTTCAAGGATTTGGTGAAGTGTGACGATGAAGTCACTAAAAATTTCAATAGTGACTCCATTGACCAATTGGTCTTGTGCCAAAATTTCATAGGAGGCTGAAGAAAGTTACGAATAAACTTCAAAGATTGCTAGCCAAGATCACAAAGGAGATCAAGATAGCATATGTAGTGAATCACTACGCATGTGGGCCTAGAGATGAAGAAATTTAGGGAATCATCAAGTGCTTCATTGAGTATAAGCATTAAATGGTTGTGTGGGAAGGAGAACAACATAAACTTGTAGGAGAGGAAGGTGTAGCTAAACAAAGCCAAAGTTGAGTGGCCATGGAGGGTCAGATCCAAGCTCTGGATCAGTTGAAGTTGTAGGGTTGATTGAGTCAAACCCTTGCAACAAATTTTCTATTTTCATGGGAGCATGTTCCCTTAATTTAATGACATTTTTTTTTAATGTTAGTTAAGGGCCTAGTTGTAATGGCTCAGCCTAAGAACTTATAAATAGTTGAATGCTTCAAGCTAGGAGGGATATATTATTTTTTAGTGAGGTTTCTCTTCAAGCTTGGAAGAGTGCTTCAGAGAATTCTAAAAACCTTTTAATTATATTCAGAGTTACACCTTACAATTGGGAATCTGATTTATTGTGTTGAATGGTTGATCAATTCTTAATTTGTGAATATATGATTTCTTAGTGTGAATGGTTAGCTTACCTTTATTACAAGTTATCTATTTCATGTTGTGAATGAGTAATGTGATTATATTTTATATCATTTGTGAAAATATTATTTTCCTTTTGTTGTTAAAGTTGCATTATCATTATTCGTAGTTGCTGAAATAGATGTTTAACCAGTGCATGTGTTCCTTTCCCTTGATAAATTAAATGTGTTGAATAAAATTTGATCTATCCTTTACATATTCTCAAATTTCAACAAAGGGAACGTGTGTTTCTTAGTCTATAGTATTCTATACCCTCTCTAAGTTGCAATAGGTGAAGTTTATCTGTGGCACATGCACCCTCTTCAAATTAACCCTTCCCAAGTCTGGCAATACCCTTTATTTGGTGCATCACCATCCCTAGTATAATTTCATTTCTGTAAATCTCTTTCCCTAAACCCCATGAAGATGTTAGCATAGGACTAAATAGCATTTTTTATCACACTAGGAGTAGTAAAGCACTTATTTTAGGAAGAGGAAGCTGGCCTTCTTCGGAGGTTCACCTCAATCCCAAGTCCCACAGCTTGAGAGGTGATCCCATGTGTCCCAATCACACTAAACGTCCTGTTCACATACTAGTCATTCTGAGGGTGCAAAGTGATCTAGTGACAACAATTTGTATGCCCATACATGTAACAATATTGATCTAGAGGATTTTTCACTATGTAGATCTTCTCTAAAATTTCCTAAATTTGGACCATGCTAAAGGGATTCTTGAGACCTTTCCAACGGTATGTTGAACTTTAGCAGTGAAGTTTGTATGCGTGATTTTATTACCAGTCAAAGTTGAGGTCTTAAATGGGTCAACCCTAGTCAACATTCCATTCCAAACATGACACATGGAAAAAGTGACGAGAACGTAAAATGAAGGTTGTTTGATAAGTTGTGTGACCTCTAGTCTTTGTCAAGTGTAAAAGTTGGTTTTGGAAGTAAGAGGCTCAACTTTTTTAACGGAGCAAAGCCCAGCCGCCGTGAGAGCTAAATTCTTGTCTGTCAACCTGGTGGGCTCTCAAACCACCACACAGACATTGATTTTGCATTCTGAGCTCAATATTTTGTTTTGAGTTTGATATTTGCACTATGAGTTGATTTATGCATTATAGGGTTATAATCAGCTCGACGAGCTATTTTGCTAGCTCGATGGGGTGATCAACTCCCCACCGAGTTGATCACATTTTCCACATTTTACTCAGGATTATATTCCACAATGTTTGGGCTACATTTCATATATTTCGGGATATGTTTATTATGTAATTCAAGTTGATTTAGATATACTTGGCAAAATTACAAATCTTGGCCAATGGATAGGTTGTTCTATCTATATATTGGCATAGTGACAGTCAAACCTTCCAACTCGGATGGAGGTTTTATCAACATTGGGTGGATAACCAAATGGCTCAACAACATTTACCAACACAATGCAATAACCCACATATTAGATGGATAAACCAACAATGCAAAGTCACTTAGCAACTTGGCGCATTATATGGAAATCCCAACGCATTGGGTGTATCTCCATGCAACTCGGCTCTAACATATCGACGGATGGATGAACAAAGTCACAACGCACATCCAACTCATATACAGGTTTTATCAACATTAGGTGGATAACCAAATGGCTTGACAGAATTTACCAACATAATGCAATGGCCCACAAATTAGGTGGATAAACCAAAAATGCAAATTCACTTAGTATATTAGCGCATTATATGGCAAGCCCAATGCATTGGGCGATCTCCACGTAACTCGGCTCTCACATATTGGCGGATGGAACAAAGTCACAATGCACATCCCAATTCATTGGGTGGTTAAAACCAACACATCATTTCAACTAAAACGGTGGGAAAAATTCCATATGTTGCTAAGTGCCACAAGTTAACCGGTCAGGCCGCTCCATTTTAAAGGGCCAACAAAATAGACCTCACTCAATGTGGGATATCCCACCCACATGCAAGTGATCCACGGCAGAAAAAGGTGCACCAATGAGTCTTGAACCCATGACCTCTCCACTCCAAGACCAACCCATTAGCCAACTCACCCAATGGGCTCAACGGAGTAAACAATGAGCTCACATGTATTTAAAGAGCTTTGTGTTGTGTTTAGGGAGGAGCAACTGTGGTAATTTGGAGAAAATCTAAATTTTGAGGCACCTAGGGTCATTTTCAAGACTCGTGTAAAAATATAAAATGCTCATAATTTTGTAATATTTATAGAAATATAAATTTTTTTGCATTAAGTGTTGTATATTTTCCTATGTAGGTGATTTTCCATCACAATTGCCGCACAAAACAGTATGAAGGACCAAAGAAAGATCCGATTTTTCCAAGTACTTCCTGGTCCGAACCAGTAATGTGGAGTAAAAAGGAAGTTATTCAAAATTTCATAATATTTCCAAAAATGTAAACTTATTTCATGTAGGTGTTCTAAATTCAATTTTTATATTTTTTTAGATGTATTTACATAGAAACCAACGTAAGCACCGTAGAGCCACGGATCATTCTTGGGATAGTTTCTGCTATTTTTCAGAGTTCTTTGGGACATTGATCAACTCATTTACAGGTATAAATATCTATTATTCAATATTGAAGGGTTTATTATACTTCATTGGACATTGAATAGATCAATTCTCATTTCAAGAATCCGAGACGTAGCCTTCGGGTGAACTCTGTTATCAATTTGGTTTGTGGTGTTTATTTGCAGTTTTTTGGAAGCTTTTGATCAGATAAAACATTTAAATTAGTTTGTTTGATTAATTTATAAAGCAAACACAAAACTGGATTAATTGGATTGAAGTAAATTTCAGTATCCATAACCCACAATCAGTTAGTGAATGCACTTTCAAATTTTGGAATCAAGAATTCAATTTGAGTGCATATTTTTAATTCAACTTGTGGTTATTTTAATGGATTTGTAATAGATTCAATTAAATCACTTAAGTTGGAAAAATCAAATTAATTGATCATTTTGGAAGATTTTAAAAATTGGGTTTTCAAGACACCCAAAATTGAGTAAATTGAACTCATGATCAATGTTGAGTCTGATAAGTTTAATCATCTAAGAATTTTCTAAGTCCGCAAAAATAATTAGTACCTTTCAAATCAAATATGGTGGCTCCTAGTCCACCCCCATGGTCCTCTTGTGTGAATCTATATAAATCCCTATACAAATGGGCTAACACACATTGTGCCCATGTAAATATTATCCCATACTCCTCTATACATTGATAGATATCATGCATCTTATACAATATACCCACTCCGCCACCCTCTACTACCACAGATGAAGAAATAACCACTACGATAAACTTTCACAATCACAAAAACCTAATATCAATATGACATCTAGACTAATATGGGTTTCTATCTATACCCATGTGTCAAGAAATATCATCTAGCTACTCTTATCTACCTCTCGGGAATCCACCAAACTCATGACTCCGTACTCTTTCACCCACAACCGGTATTCACAATAAATGTTACACATCCTCTAAGGTCACCGTCATCTCCCTAGTAGGTAGCCAAAGGTACATGTATCGATGCACCACCTCTCACACAATGTGGTCACTATCGACATGTTATGGGGAACCTCCTCCAATCTCACTATGTGTTGTGATTTGGCACAGCCTCTAGTATGTCCTACTCAACACGATATAACCCCAACGTCAATAATGTGCTTAAATGCCAACCCCACGGAACTCACTCGAATGTATGTCTCTCTACATAACACAAATAAAAACAAAAAAATTCTATTAGTACCTCATACATATTCGGTACCACCTAGTCATCGTTCAAAATGATAAAAATACTCATATTTCATGTTACACTCATAAAGGTCTATTTTTAGAGATGGCGTACAGAGCACACAAATGAGGCAGAGACATGTGCGCCACGCATTGGCTATTTTTGAGGATTGGATATGAAGAAATTTGCATGGACACAGGTGAAATAGATCTTCTACTTGTCAGCTAGCTAGTAGTAATCTATTGTTAGCACACTTGCATGTGTGGCTAGTTTTGTAAAGGCGTGTGGTTAAGAATAACATGCGACCTATTATTGGAAAGGATAAGTAGTGAAGGGAAAGTCCCCACCCTTATATATATGTAGTAGACTGTGTAATAAAAAAAAGATATATATATAGAGGAGATCGTGACAGAGAGGTGATGAGATCGAGACATACAATGTTATGTTGCTACGCGCATACTTTTGATATTGTAATGAAGCTTCAGAACTTAATGCATTGAATATAATGGAGGATATTGATTGAATCTAAGTATTAGTTCTATGAGTATCTAAATCTAGTATGCTTTTGATCTCATCATGGTTAGTACTTAGTTCTGTTTTTCCTTGGATATAGATCTGGTATGCTCTGTAGAGTGATGTGCTAGTAATAGAACTATATATGTTAAGTCTTCATCATGCTAACATCCTGCTACAACAACCCTAAAGAGGGACCTGGTACCATTATGCGCTTTGGGTGAGCACTCAGCTAGGTTGAGTGAGTGATGTGCCAATGTGCATAGGGTTTCATTGGGTTTGTCACTAAATTCTAGGTTACATCATTGGTTCTGTTGTCGGGACCTCTTTTCAATTTTTTTCAGATGGTTCGCAATGAAGACATACCGGTTGACCTTAGCAAGTATTGAAGAATGGATACATGATCTGGAAGAAGAATACACATGGTGGTTCAACACTGGATCTGAGTTTAACACACGCACTTGGGTAGAACAAAATCTATATGACAGCTTATATGAGATCTTTTTCACTATCTTTCTAGTAGAACTATATGAATGGCTGGTTTCTTACATCTAAATGGAATTGAGGTATCACACACTTGTCTGACATAGGAAGAATTCTAGGCCCTTTATGATGCTGATCTGATTTGGACTCAAGCCATGGAAACGTGGTTTCATGGTGTCTTGAATAGTTATATCTTGAATACTCAATTTCCACTTATTCGTGTCCAGAGGTAGCTGAATTCTAGTTCTTATGACATCCACAGGAGCTTATCTACAAGGCATTCCACTGGCGATCAAGATCTTGATGGTAACTTTGAACCTGGAGAGTAAACCAATGGCTAACTAAACCCCACCATGTGTGGGGGTGGGATAGGATCATGTGGTGAAGGATGGCATGGACTTAGCAGTGGCAAGGCAAAGAGAAGAAAGGTGGCTTAAGTATAATGAGGCACGCGAGAGGGAGATAGAGAAGCAACGTGATGTTACAACAGTGTGGATGGAGTTGAGGAGAGAGATGGCTCATGAGGGATTTGAGCTCACAGTAGAAGACGTGGAGCCAGAGCATCAGAACTCCCCCATCTGGGAAAGCATGACAGGAACCCTCCTCGGCCTCACAAGGAAGAAGCACCAAAGAGATGACCTGGGTTGTGGGCGTGCATCTGAATCCACCTGTAACCTAGCCCTTGCACTTGGTTTTCTAGTATCTAGTATGACAAGTAATCAACAAGAAAGTTTGGGAAGTAAGAGAGAAAGTACATCAATGGCAGGACAAACGACTTCATTGTTATTTGGAGGTGTGTTTTTAAGTGCATCATCCACACAAAATATGAGCACACCAAATGTTGGATTCACTTCTAGAGTGGAACTACTTCACAAACTGTAGGGGTTCAGTATAGTACTACTACTATCAGAGCACATGGGAGTACATCTACAGACCTATTCCAGCTACAGTTTGGGATCAGGAGGCATGGGAAGTTCTAGTTCAGGTGGATCTAGAGGTTCTGGAGGTAGGGGAAACACTGGAGGTTCTGGATCAGGTGGGACAAGGTCCACCCCAACCCCATAATATTTATATGGAAATGTCTCTATATCTTCCAGAGTATAGGGGCATAGAAGATGTTACTGAACATGTGCATATGTGTGAAATATTGTGGCACAAAAAGGAATCATAGCTTTTGAGCATAGGCAAGCCAATTTGCTACTACATTACAAGGGCACACACAAATGGTATAGAAGTTTGACCCTGATCAGACTTGTGTGGATTATGTAGCATTTAAGGATGCATTCTTAAAAGAGTTTCATATCCCTGAGTTTGAGCAGAAGAGTATAAGTGCCCTCAAAGATATTAAGAAAGGCACTACTGAAAGTGTTAGAGAGTATGATGCATGGTTTAAAACGTTGTTATCAAAGCTTTCTTATGACATACATGCAAGCCAACATGCACAATGGTTTTTTGGGGATTGATTACACCATTTAGGAGGGCGTTGTCACATAAGACATATATTGATCCGCGCGAGGCATTGGAAGTAGCCCTACATGCTGAGGTAGTTGGGAGTATTGACACTGGTGTTAGCCCATTCTTAGAGGCACATATTGCAGCTATGGAAAAACAACTAGAGAAATTATCAGTGAATTCAGCCCATGAAACACACTCAAGAATTTGGTGTATAGATTATGAAGTAGAGGGTCACACAAAGGATAGTTTTCCTCACAAAACAATATGCTCATTGCTGATGGATTGTGAGATATGCCACTTAAACCATGATGCTAGTTGTTGCCCATTATTACAACACGTGATAAGGAAGAATGTTTCAAGCTATTGTAAAATCTGCAGTCCACAACACATGACACGGAGGAACTATCGGCTGATTGGATATATCCATGATGCTATTGATATTGGTTTACGAAAGACAAGAGTTTCAGATAACTCTAAGGGAAAGAATGAGCATCAAGACCGGGAGCACAATCAAGCACGCTATGATCGGAATGAGGGGCATTTTGAAGGCAATGGCAGAGGTCGAGGATACCATGGTGGATTCAGAGGATGAGGCCGTGGTGGTGGAAGAAGTGAGTTTCCTCATGGAACATGTTATACATGTGATCTCCTGACCACTATAGGCATGAAGTGTCCTCGAGAATATTGCATGTTCTTTTTACAGGGAAGAACCATAGCTATGAAGAGTGCCCAACTTATATGAGCACCTGAGTAAGCAACATAAACAAGAAAACAAAGGCGCATAGGATGGTTAGGATACAACGCATGTGGAAAATCAATGGATGCCCAAGATGGGAGTAGAATCCGAGGCACTACAAGTGAAGATCATGACTCACACTGAGGCAAGCACGTGTCAGGGAGGCATTACAAAAAAACCTACCATCACTAAGGATGAGGTTCTTCATGCACAGTACCCAGATCCTACCTATCAGAAGGAGGTTTATCAGGATACCATGGAAGTGCTAAGGAATCTTTAGGGTGAGATACAATATTTAAAGGAGTAGAAGAAAGCATCAGATAGTCCAAACTGATATAGATGACTTGAGAGAAGTGTGCAAAATGTTGCACCAGAGAACATAATTCCACTATTAGGAAGTTGGTTGAAAGGGAACACTCCATAAGTATTGAGACCGGATGGCATATCCTGCATGCAAATATCCTCCTCATAGCCTAGATTATGACAAGGAAATTACTCTAAATGTTGTTGTGGATGGGTGGTTATTGAGTAATATACTAATTGATATAGGTGTGGAAGTCAATGTTCTTACTTTGGATGCATGGGTACAAATGGGGAGACCCCATTACAGCCATCCTCTAATGTATTATTCATGGCTAATCAAACTAAGGCCACTCCCATAGAGTTTTAAAAGATGCATCCATTACCATACAAGGAGCAAAATTCACTGAGACTTTGAAGTTTTAGCGCTGGAAAAATCAGATAGCTTCCCAGCTCTATTAGGGCATCCTTGGTGTTATGCAAATAATGTTGATCTTCGGTTCAACAAGGGCTATATCAATTTTGAAAATAAAGAGGAAAGGTCATTATCCCTTTAACAAATGGAAAGTCCATGCCCTATGTTGAGCCCTTAAGTGAAGAAGATCTTAATAGGATTTATGTACGTGTCATCCGAGATCCAAAGATGATTGAACCAACCAAAGAAGGACTAATTCAGTGGGAGGATGCACAGTCTATTAGTGATACTACAAGTGTTGCTTGTGATAATTGGGCTCACAACACTTATGAGTTAGTAGGGTGCGAAGTAAAGAGCATATTCCCTCAAGGCACTAAACCATGTTATATAAGGAGGATAGGTAATAACTCGGTACCTTGTTACACAGAGAGAAGGGGATCCCATGGTATTCTTGCACGCCATGGAAGAAAAATGGATAGACCCACTCGAGAGAGAGAATATGCTAGTATATACACTACGTGGGATAACAACACACGTCGGTGGGTGGTCCACAGGGATAATCTGGTCAAATGGAATGAAATTGGGGTTGCTTTTGCTACTAGGTTCTTTAGGAGCAATGCACCTACACAAATCTACAATTATCATGGTGATCAACCTATTCAACACCATGTTCAGAAGTGTGAGAGACTTTGGACATAAGGGTAGGAAGCTTTACCACCTTCACTATGGGTGCACTAGTTTTATTCCACTTTACAAGGTTACACATGTGTTTGGTATGTATATGCAAAACTCCATAGAGAAACTAGAAATTGGCAGAATTTAGTTATAGGAATGGCACAGATGTTTGACTTCTTCTCTACAAAACCTCTGGTAGAAGAAGCATTGAAAGTTATCAAGTGCTTAACTATGGGGGATAGTGCCAAGGCTAAGAACTCCTCCAGAATTATTAGATAAAGAGGACTCAGGAGCGTGTCTTGATAAAGAACCAGAGGCCGATGCAATATTACTTCAACATACTTTCCTTGAGAAAGAGAAAGGAAAATGGTCTACTTAGTAGATGATGAAGAAGTAGATAATCTGATGTAAACCATTCAACAGAAGGCATGAGGTATTGGATAGTGTAGATAAGACCACGTGCCTATCATGAACCTATGAAGACAAAGTGAGTGAATATTGGAACAAATATTGAGCCTAAGGAAGCTATAATTAGAGATTATTGGTCAAACTCTAAAGTGGAAAAAATCATTGAGTTATTAAGAGACTACCAAGACCTATTTCCTAGGGGGTACCATGAACTTAAAGGCATGCATGAGTCATTAGGGGAGATGAAGATAAAGCTTAAAGAGGGGGCACACCCAGTTAGGAAAAGGCCTTACAGAATGAACCCCAATTTGCGTGAAAAGTCAAAGAAGAGATTGATAACATGTTGAAATCTAGAATTATCAAGCCCCTTGATGAGTCAGAATGGGTTAGTCCAATGGTGATCAGTATCAAGAAGGATGGATGAATTAGAATATGTGTGGACTACAGGGAGATGAATGTTGCATGTGTAATAGATCCATTCCCTACGCCATTTACTCGAGGAAATACTAGGAGTTGCAGGCAGGGCAAAAATCTATTCTTTTACGATGATGGGTTCTCTGGGTATCATCAGGTTAGAATTACCAGAGGATCAAGAAAAGACTACATTTACTACTGAATGGGGTAGCTTTGCCTATACCATCATGCCTTTTGGTCTGAAAAATGTGCCTACTATATTTTCACACATAGTCATCCAAGCATTCAAAGAATTTATTCACAACTTCTTACAAGTATATTTAGATGATTGATGGTGTATGGATTAGTTAAGGACCACTATGACAATATGCGCTTAATGTTTGAATGGTGTAGATAGTTGAGTATATCTTTCAACATCAAGAAGTGCATATTTTCTACACCATTCGGGATACTTTTAGGACACATAATCTACAAGGAGGGTTTTTGGTTGACCCAGCGAAGGTTACAGTCATTATAGGCCTAGGGGAGCCTACCAGTCAAAGTGAGGTGTGTAGATTTTTGGGACATACAGATATTACAAAAAATTTATCAAAGGCTATGCTAAAGTTGCTTTACACCTTTAGAAGAGTTACTGAAAGGGAAAGGTACATTCTATTGGGGTGAACAACAACAAGCAACACATTCGAGACATTGAAGGAGAAACTTACTACCGCACCCATTCTATGTTTTCCTTCATGGGACAAACCATTCCATGTACATGTTGATGCCTCTAGCATGGCCATTAGTGTGGTGTTGGCTCAACCTAGAGAAGGTATTGTAGATCATCCTATTTGTTTTGCTAGTAGAAAGTTGACTCCTGCATAACATAATTACACAACTACAGAGCACGAAGCTTTGTCCATGATCTATGCATTACATAAATTTCATCAGTACCTACTAGCTACACCATTCATCTTTTATACAGATCACATGGCATTGAAGTATTTGGTAAATAATATTTTTTACAAGGGCACATATGTCGATGGGTGCTCCTATTTCAAGAGTTTGATTTCACAATTGTGGTAAAACCAGAAAAAGTAATTCTGACCAGACCATCTATCAAGAATATAGTTAGGAGAAGAAGCACATGCAATTGAGGATACCATGCCGATGCACAATTATACAAGTTACAATGCGCACATCAGAACTAGAGGACATTGTTATCTTTTTACTCATAGGGATGGCACCAAAAGGAATGAAATCCTTGAGAAGAAACAACTTGCTATATGTGCTACACCTTATATGTTAATTAGTGGTGACTTGTACAAAATGGGTCGATGAAATATTACGTCATTGTGTATTGGAACATGAGCACACGGGCATTATGGAAGAAGCTCATGGTGGAATTGCAGAGGCCACTATGCAGGTGATGCCACAACATGCAAAATTCTTCTCACTGATTATGGTGGGAGACCCTCTATAAATATTGTAAGGAATTTTGTAAGGCATGTGATCATTGTCAATGTCTTGGAAGACTAGGTCATGAGATGAAATGCCTCTTAGACCTATTATCAATTCAAACCATTTTTGAGAAATGGGCTATAGATTTTGTGGGTCCTATTTCCCTAGCTGCACATGTAGAACTAGATCACGCTATATTATAACTTACATAAACTATCTGACAAGGTGGGTAAGAAGTAACACCTACCAAGGACTATACAACAGCTACAACAACTCGGTTTCTATGGGAACATATTATTACAAGGTATGGATGTCCTTTGAGTTTGACCAATGATAGGGGCACACATTTTCTTAATGAGACAATCATAATTTTATTGGATGAGTTCATGATTACACACCATAAGACTACACCCTATCATCCTCAGGAAAATGGGACTACTGAGGCTTTCAACAAAATTTTGGGCCACATTAACAAAAATCTGTGATGTTGGAAGAAAGGATTGGGATGATAAAGTATCTGTAGTACTTTGGGCATATCGAACAACATATAAAAGGTTGAACAAAGCCACACCATTTCAGTTAGTGTTTTGCATAGAAGTCATTCTTCCTATGGATTTTATGTTACCTTCTTTGTGTATTACACACGTTAGAGGTCTAGCTAATGAACAAGCTTTAGAAGAATGGATTGAGAAGATAATTCAACTGGATGAGCAATGAGCCATAACACGTTGGAGTTCGTAAGCAAGAAAAGCCAGTAGGTAAGAAAGCATGGCATGACATAAACATAAGGGATAAGAAATTTGAGATTGGACAAATGGTACTTCTTTATGACTCTAAGTTCTTGTGCCATCCAGAAAACTTAAGGTACATTGTTGGGGCCGTATGTTATCACTTACATCCTTGAAACAGGCACTTTCCAGTTAGAAGCACTTAATGGAACACGGCTACCCTAGTTACTTTAATGGGAGTAGGCTGAAGCCCTACTATAAATAAGTCTTCTTGGTGTTTGTAATAAGGTAGTATTTCCATTTAGATTAGGTTTTCAATTTTTATTTCCTTAATGTGTTTCCTTCTTTATCGTTATGCTTTTTCAATTTAGTTGGTGTGTTGTGAAATAAGTGCACTGCTTGCACACATGAAGCTAATTACTACATGAAGCATGTTTATGCGTAGAGGACTGCACATCCTTTTAGTGTGGGGTGGTTGTTGATATCCAGGTACAAGATTGTGGGAATTGAAAGGTGAAAAGAATAAGCTGCTACGGGTGTTCTTCAAGTCAAAGGATTGCTTCTAAAAAGTGACCAAAGATGAAGATAAATGAAGAAACAATATAACACGAGGTAAGCAGAGGCCATAACAACTACCAATAGAAGGTACAATGATGAGGTACTCGGGTGCAAGGAAGTGCACTGAAGAGAAGTCTGTGACCAGAGGGTAGGAAGGCACACTAGAAGGTTATAGCTGAGGCGCGAGGATGTAACACACGGAAAGGATGGAATTGGTCAATTAATGAGAGGATATTTGGTAGGTGAAGGAGCAATGAATGCATCAAAAATTTGAAAATCTATATAAGGATGGGATGTGAGTTCATTTTTACCATTGTGATTAAGAGTATTTGAAAAGGAGCCAAGTGCAAGAGCCGAGTGATCATATTAAGGTGTGAGAGGTGTGTAACCAATCGTGACAAAGAGATATGTGTGTAGAAAGAGCTTGTGTCCCCGGTGGTGAAGGGTTTGAGTGAAGCAAGGTGATAGAGAGGAGCTAGGCACATGATTTCACCTAGGGCACGCTGAATCAAGCTAGGTTTGCTTTGTACACATTTCAGAATTCAAGAGGTAAGGATCTACAAAGGATTGCAAGGTAGAAATGGCACCCAAGAAAGTAGTTGCAGTAGGAGTGAAGGGAAAGAAGAAGGTGGTAGAAGAAGAAGAGGAGATGGCTCTTGAAAGTAACTTTTCTGAGATGCAATATCCAGAAGGGGTTATCATCAGCCAAGAGTGGGATTCTCACATAAGGAAAAGTAAGGTGAGTGAGTACAATCACCGTACCACAGAGAATAAGAAGGAGCTTGACGTGTTGTTGAACACAAAGACAAATAAACACACGATGGAAGACATGCCGGTGTATGATGATGCTGGTGAGAAGCTCTTGCAAAGATAGGAGTTTACCAACTATATGAGCTCCCTTACTTTGGGAAATATGAGCCCTTGTACCAATGGCTCATGAGTAGAGTGCACAAGGATTTTTTCTACTTTACAGTCACAGAGTCAGAATTTCAGCCACACTCATCTCCATGGTAATGGGGTTAAAAGGCACAGAGATGATTTGCAGATGATCTAACAGAAAAAGACCACAATATTGGAGACCAAAAAGGAGTTGGGGTACACAAAGGGTCCACATGGTATGGACATCGACAAACTAAAGAAGTATCTAGTTGTGCAAGTGGGTGCACATCATCTTGTTACAAAGCTAAATGACTAGGAAAGGTGGTCACAAGTGAACACCATGTGGCTGCACATTGCCAAAAATATGTCTAAAGGAGTAGTCTACAACATTTCATGTTATATTGTAGAAACAATCATTGAGGAAGCACGTAGGAGGAAAGATCAGCTTTGGAGCTGTTTTGTTATCACTGGTGTTCATGGAGATCGGAGTACCTGATGGACCAAGGAGAAGGTATGGGAGTATCCAATGGAACACAAATCACCTACAGAATGCTTCAAGAAGTACTTGTGTGAGGGATCCATGACAGAGTAAGGTTAAGCAAAGGGATAAGAAGTGGTATGATAGGCTCCACATGGATTTTGAGGAAGAATGGCATCCCCAAAGACTTACCTTCATGGTGGTTGGAAAGGCGGTCCAGTTCACTATATACCAACATTTATGTATAGCGTGGTTCACCATGAAGGATGGAGCATGGAGTCCTTGGTGTAAATTTCCATATGCCTTCACAACAAGGTACTTCTAGGCATCAAGCACACAGTTCACTGACACGCGGACTGACATTCAACGCGGATAAGGTAGATTGCGACTACCACACACTAAGGAAGAAATATGTGTATCTAGGGTGGGGTGCATATGTTGAAAGACTCATTTCAGATGTATTGAGCATTAAACCAATAAGTTTGGTTATGGGAGATATTGGAGCAAAGCATTGGTGTATCTTCAACTAAAACCCAAGATGGAGAATAACAAGTATGTGGAAGATGAGTTAGCACTTCCAAAGACCACCAAAGGGTAAGCACATGATGGAGAACATCCCAGTGGCCTAAGCCCATAGAGCCAATTGAAGTGGAGGATGAGGAGGATGAGTGCAAAGATAGTGGTGGTTTGGAGCATAGAGGTAGAAGACATCCTATGAATAAGGATGAAGTTGAGCATGCCACTACACCACCTCAACCACAAGAGGGGGATGATGAGGACTTGAATGCATTCCAAGGAGAGCACAAATTTAAGAGGGTGTTTAGGAGAACAAGGACCCAAGGTGCTACTCCACAAATAGTGCACAGATCACCCAGACTCTCTCCACAGAAGGAGACAACCACGCAAAGAAGGAGGAAACTGAAGTTGAATGAGGAGGCAAAGAGTCAGAGGAAAGTGCACCTAATTCTCCTACACTTCCAAAGAACATAGAAGAACAAAAAGATGAGGAATCAAGGAAAGAGGAGAGGGAAAAAAATAATAGAGAGACAACTACAGAGAGACTACTCAGACATGGAGACACAAGTCCCAAATTTGGAAGCTAAATTTCCTAAGCAAAAAAATGGTCTAAGAACAAGTGGAGAGCACATTCCACCAGCCATGGGTTATGTAGAGGACATAGGTAAAATTTTCCGTGCCCATTTCTAGAGCACGCTGACACAAAAAGACTTATATGGCTGGGAGCTCATGGATGAAGATATGGCCATAATGTGCACATGAGGAAGTTAGTTGTCATGGTCCATGCACACACACATGGATGAGCCATATTTTGATGTATGTGAGGAGTCATGTGTATCAAGGAGGTTGAAGAAGATGCACTCAGCCGGACACACATGACAATAAAGCCTACTATCATGTCAGATGAACAGTGAGTAATGCATTGGTCAAAGTCTCAACAGAGGTGGCAAGGTGAATATGGACAAGGCTGCCACAATTAGGGTGCTCAAGGAGGAGATTAAAACTAAGGATGGAGAAATAGTGTGCCTAACGCAAGAGAGGGACTTAGCACAGAAGAAGAACATTGTATTTATCAACATCACAGAGGAAATTGGAGACAATGTCATAAGAGCTAGGCCACACTTGGAGCCAAAAGTACCACAAATGTTTCCTCAACAATACATTATGTAGGAAAGTTGGTGGACCTAGTACTTGAAGATGAGCCTCTGCGCATGCCAATGCCAAAGGATCCAAAAAAGAGGTAGAATGAGAGAAGGCTTTAGTGATGTGGAAGATTACATCCTATGAAGGATTGTTGCAAGTGCTACAAGAAGAATTGAAGAAAGTAGACCAAGCCTTGAACATCTACATAGCTCTAGAGGTGCTTATCAACGTAAAGACCCTGAAGAGAACAATGAGGTCCAGAAAGAAATGAAGGACAAAACATTGGGCCATGCAGAAATATTATCAATGGTTAAGCAGAAGCATGAGGCCTAGCAAAAAACACAAGAACCACACAAGACTCAGCTGGAAGAGCTTGGGAAGCTCATTACATAGAAGATGGATTTACTAGAGGGAAGAATGACCTCAATGTCCATAGCATTGTGTTAGTCTTGCAAAATGAAAAAGGGGAGATTGCGAGGGATGAATTGGAGTCCATTACTATGGACATTCTAGAAAAAGTAGAGGAAGCACTTGCTAAATGATAGACCTTGGAGGCTGAAATAAAATAGGAATATCCTGAATTAGTTGTTCAGATGAAGAAGAGACTACAGGTAAAACATTCTTTCATACATTCTTTCATTCTTTCCATTTTTTCCATTCTTATATTATTTACTTCAGTTGTTGGAGATGACCATTGTTGGGGTGAAAATGAAATTAGTGTGGGGTAATGTTGATCAAAGAACACTTGACAGAGAAAGCACACAAGAAGTCCATGTGGGAAAGCAAGTCATATTCAAAGGCACGAATGGATAGGAGGACACGCGCACGGAACAAAGTTCAGTTTTCGGGACTTAGCCATTTTCACTCATAAAGGTCTATTTTTAGAGATGGCGTGCAGAGCACACAAAAAGGCAGAGACGTGCGCACCACACATTTGCTATTTTTAGAGGATTGGATACAAGCACTTTACATGGACACAGTTGGAAATAGATCTACTACTACCAGTTAGCTAGTAGTAATCTATTGTTAGTGCACTTGCATGTGTGGCTAGTTTTGTAAAGGCGTGTGGTTAAGAATAGCATGTGACCTATTATTGGAAAGGATAAGTGGTGAAGGGAAAGTCCCCACCCTTATATATATATGTAGTATAATGTGTAATAGAAAATATATATATAGAGGAGATCGTGACAAAGAGGTGATGAGATCAAGACATACAGTGTTATGCTACTACGCACATACTTTTGATATTGTAATGAAGCTTCTGTAACTTAATGCATTGAATATAATGGAGGATATTGACTAAATCTAAGTATTAGTTCTATGAGTATCTGAATCTAGTATGCTTTTGATCTCATCATGGTTAGTACTTAGTTCTATTTTTCCTTGATATAGATCTCGGTATGCTTTGTAGATGATGTGCTAGTAATAGAACTATATATGTTAAGTCTTCATCGTTCTCTCTAACTCTCACCCTTTCGCATGAAAGAGGGCATACAATCAAGATCACCCCATAATCCCTCCTAGGCTATTGTATGATCAATTGATACTCCTAGTGCATCATTATCATGAATTTTTCCTCCGACACTATTCAAGTAAAGGTAAAAATCATCCCATGTAACATTCAAAATTTTCTACTATTTCAAATCTATTCCCTTAATGACCTAATCTAGGGAAAAAATCAAAACCTCTTCATGAGTAATATATCACATACATCCAATCTCAAATAAAATATCTTACTATTCAAATCAAATTGATCGATCAATATGATGTAGCATACTTTACACATCTCTCCCAGATGACCTAACTTGGGAGTTACATCACTTCATTATCTTTCCTAGATGACCTAACATGGGAATAACTTTACATCACTTCTAGATGACCTAACATGGAATCCATCTAGCACTATACAAATCGGAACACCCATGGGAGTGGGGGCAATGAGACATTGTTGCCTTTCCTATATTGCTCCTATATGGGTTATTCAACATGGAATTAAAATCAGTCTTTATTTGTCTACAGTGATGGGACCTTTTGAGGATGTAGTCATAAATGAAGAGAAAAACTAGACCTCTCTCCCCAATACACTTCTTCTAGCAGTTGGATGCCCAAATCCTCCCTGTATCAAAATTCACGAAATCGATTTGGGAATTGATCACTCCCTACCCCTTCAAATATCCATTGGCAACAATTTAAAATCTCCCAATTCTCTAAATCAAGTCATCAATTTCTCCAATTACTCCTTATAATGGTTTGTTGTCTCTATTTATGCCACATGGATTGACGTGTTGATCCATGGTTTGTCGTGCTTTATGATCTTATATTCTACGTGTATACTCGTAATAAGTCTTCTCGAGACTTCTCATAGGTATGTTCCTTACTTCCTTTACGTTACTTAAATTTCATTCAAATAGAATAAAGGGGGTAAATGTAGACATAAAATCATGCACCTATTACTATTTTATTATATCACTAAGTATGTTGTTATATGCATGGAACTTGAGTTAGAAAAATATTCACTGGTGACACACTTCCTAGTCTAACCTGCTTGTTTTGGTTTTTTCTATTGTCTTTCTATCTCACATTTGTCACTTATGTACCCAATTTTGGTCAATTCATAGGGATCCATGTCTGTTTGTCTTATCACATTTATTGTTAGTTGTCCCAGAACACCAATTGCCCAATCTGGACACTAGCACCCAGGTGTTCCTTTCCTCTTTGTTCTTGTTCACATTTTTGACATTTGTGGTCATCATTTTCGGTTTTCTTACTCCTATTCTAAGGTCCTAGTCAACATGTTGTATCGCTAATGTCAAAATTCAAACAATAGATCCATATATATACATAACATACATACCATTATAAGGGTGGGCAATTCTAAAGGAAAACATATCTACATACTATTAAAGGGACTACATTTTGGGGCTGATTACTCTACATACACTGCATAAGAAGGGGGAGTGTTGAATTACATCTCACATATTTTTATTTTACGTAGATTTAGTTTACTATCTTGGCATCATTGGCATGAGGGAAACCTAGTACACTATTTCACACACAAGTACACATAACTACATGGACTCTGGAATGTAGTGTAATACTTAGTCATAAGTTCATCTTTTGGAAGACCACTAAGGTTAGTCCAACTTCACATATTATAATTTTCATTCCAAATTAATGTGTTTGTGAGTTTTTGTATGTAGCTAGGTTTTTTGTTGCGGGTTTTCGATACCTCGATGATCCAAGAGTGAATATTAGGCAATCAACAAGAAGTGACATCGAAACCCTAAGAATAAAGGAAAAATTAGATATTGACCCTTCCCACATTCATAAACGTCTACATGAGGTCTCTAGTACTCCAACATCCTCATCCTAGCCTAGGTTCCCATGTCCAACTCCTACAGTCTCCAAAATTTGTATCTAACATTTCGACACTTTGCCAATCATGTTCATTAGTTGCTCCAGTTCATATTTGCATCTTGATAAGTGTAAATTAGATAAGTGTCATGTCTCTCCTATTTTCTTATATGGTTACATTTTTAGAGAATTTATCATTTATATTATGTTGTATGGCATCATAGTAGTGACTCTAAAAATAGATTTAATATTCAGATTATATTAAATCACCAACCCTTTTCATTACCTCCTTCAAAAGAACTTTCGATTTAAATGGGATGCACCTTGTTAAGAATCCTTTGAGGCCCTCAAACAATATCTCTTATCACCTCCCATGTTCATACCTCCTAAGGAGGATAAACCATTATATTTATACATTTTTGCTACTGATAATGCCCTATGCTCCATGCTTGTTCCCGAGATTACCAAAATTAGGAACATGTCATTTACTACATCAGTTGTACTCTCATTGATTATGAGACATGTTATACCCACATCGAAAAACTATGCCATACTCTAGTGTTCATGACCTCCAAGCTTCATACTTATTTCCTCAATCATAAAACTTATGTAGTCACAAACTCTAATCCCTTAAATTTCATATATTTCAAACCCTACCACAATTAAAGAATCACCTGATGGCTCATGCTCTTGATTGAGTTTGACCTAGAATTCTTCCATCAAAACTCAATCAAATGACAAGTCATCATCAACCACCTTGTAGAGGCACCCTTAACCAACAATCAACATTTCAACACCCGATTCCCTAATAATATTAGAACAAATATGGGAAGATATAATTGAAGAATTATAGATCCACATATTAACAATTGAGGATTATAGATTATAATGTGCAGAAATTTTAACCAAATGTTTTACAAATGCATATAAAAATTAACATATGAATGAAAACAAATATCAATAGCTGAAAGTAAATGAGATAAGAGACACTAGATTTAAGTGGAGAAACCCGTAGGGAAAAAACTCCACTAAAAAGCATTGTCTTATATTAAGAATTTATCAGTTTAACCTAGCACTTCCACTTCACTCCTTGGTCATATAAGTATAATAATGAGACTTACGCCTCACCGTATATAGCTCGCATAAGTGGCTAAGTATAGATCAATCGGTCTATGAAAAAAATTAGCAAAAGCTAGATTACCAAGCAATCCAATCTCATGAGGGGTCATCTTATTTATATAGAATGGGTGAGTGGTTATACCGCTTCACTCTTTTCAAAGCTATGAAGACCGAATAAGATTATTAAAAATAATCTTTAAGATAAGGGTTGTCTAAGTGGCTATCCCCACTTGACATTAACACCCTAATACTTCCCCTTAATGTAAAGTAGGGAAAACAAAAAATAAACATGCAATTTAACCTTTTTCTACTAAAGGATTTATAGATCCTTGAATCAACAATAATGATTCAGGCTAGCATGCAAACAAGGGAGATCAGTTGATCTTCCCATACAAAAATTCTTAAGAACAAGTGCTTTACTTATGAAGACTTACATCAGATTATGGATCCTTTTATAAATTAAGGCATACCCACAACTAAAGCTTCGTTGGGATTTACAAGTAACTTCACATAGAGTGACACATTTACTTATTACAAAGTGGAGGAAGTATTGGAAGTTTACAACATCTGTTAAGAGGTGGCATTTTCATGCACACTCCCCCTCAATGGAAACTCTGATAGGCCCAAAAAGGAATGAAACTTGTAAAACTTCATAGCACACAAAGGCTTGGTGAAGATATATGCAACTTGATCTTTAGTAGAATAGAACTTGAGATCAATATCACCATTTAGGAATTTTTCAAATAAAATGCATATGAACTTCAATATTTTTGTCCTTTGATGTTGAATTGGATTCTTTGCAAGAGCAATGCAACTCTAGTTGTCACATAGAAGAGTATTGCTCCCTTTGACACCCATGTGTAGCTCATCCAACAGTCTTTTCAGCCACAACTTCTTTGGCAGCTTCCATAAAGCACTTCTATACTCTACCTTAGTAGAAGATATAGACATTATTGGTTTCTTCTTACTACTCCAAGTGATGGCACCTACACCCAACTTGAAAATATATCCAAAAGTAGACTTTCTATCTGCAACATCACCAAGCATGATTAGAATCACAATAACCAAATAATTGTGCATCATTACAAGAAGAATAAAAAAGACCATAATTGATTGTTCCTTTAATATATTTCAAAATTATTTTTTCCATTTTCTAATGAACCTCATAAGGTTCTTACATAAATCTTGAAACTACTCCTACTACATAAGAAATATCAGGTCTAGTAATGGTCAAATAAATTAGACTACCAACTAGTTGCCTATATAGAGTAGGATCAAATTTAGCACAAGCTAGTTTAGGGTCTAACTTAACACCAACTTCAATAGGAATGGAAACAGGCTTATAGTTAATCATGTTAAATATTCTAAGAAAATTCATAGCATACTTGAGATTGAGATGCAACAATAGACTTATGATCTTGAAATATAATCATGCCAAGAAAATGATTTAATAAACCTAAATTAGTCATTTCAAAACATTGTTTTAACTTTTCTTTGATTCTAACAATTAGATTTCTATCACTGCTAGTAATCAAAAGATCATCAACATAGATAACAATAATGATAATATGATTGTTATCAAACTTAACAAATAAATCATTATCAGAACAATAGTTAGAAAAACTAAGTTCTTGAAAGAACCTATTAATTTTAGCATACCAAGATCTAGGAGCTTGCTTAAGACCATATAAAGACTTTTTAAGCTTACAGACATAAAGTTCTTTACTAGGTTCTTCAAAACCTTTAGGTTGACTCATATATATTTCTTCTTTTAAGTCACCATTTAAGAAATCATTTTTAACATCCATTTGGTGAATCTCCTAACTAGATTGGGTAATGAATGCAAGAATAACTCTCACAGTGCTCATCTTAGCAAGAGCAAAGGTCTCAACATAATATATACAAATTTTCTGAGTGAAACCATGAGCTACCAGCCTTGCCTTGAACTTTTCAATTTCTCCTAGAGAGTTATATTTGATTTTGAATAACCACCTAGATCCTACAATGCTTCTTTTAGAAGGAGGAGGGACTAGTTCCCAAGTGTCATTTTTTATTAAAGCATTGTATTCATCCTTCATATCTTGAATCCATCTATCATCTTGAGATGATTCTTCAAAGGATTGTGGTTCTACCTCATAGAGGGTCATCAAGGCATGATAAGAATGTTGACTTTTAGTTATCTTTCTAAGATTACCGAGTTGAGAGTTTTGAACAAGACTTTGAGCCCATTTAGGAATCTGTTGGGCCCAGTTATTAGCTAAGTACAAGAAGGCACAAGGGTACATGGGACCTAGTTAAAGAAGGGTGTGTGAGGTTAAAGGTGTGCGGGAAGGTTTCTAGTAGGGTTTTGCGAGAACACATGGTGTGTGCACGCAAGGCAAGATAGGTTTTGTACTTAGCCATATTCGAGTCCCGGCAACACACGAGAAAAGTGTGGCCCTTGTGGATAAGGTGTTGGCACTGTAACTATAAGATCAAAAAGGGAATATTCTAGGCATGTGATGGAAGGTTCCAGAAGAACATCATTGCACAAAGTGGAGAGCTTAGATCAAAGGTGGCATGCTCCATTAGAGGATCACTTGGACACTTGGTGACCGATCTGCTACCTCAGAAGGCATGGCGGTGAAGGTAGGAAGACTATATAATGAGGTGCGTAGGTAGCAAAAAGAGAGGAGGGAGAGAATACGAGAGACATAGAGTCATCCTAGGAGAGTGGAGGTATGGGGAAAGAGGTGAAGCTCTACAGAAATACCATGGAGGATTCTATGGGTTGGGATTAGGAGAATATAGGAATCATGGCACATTTAGAGGGATGGGTTTGCATTCTTCTTTGTAATGTGATGAACATAGTGTAGTTCTGATGCATGACTTGGCTTTGCATGGTTATATGAGGGTCTGTTATGACCTCAAGGGATGTAATGTGGTTATTGAGCCTACTAATCTAAATATAAGGCTCTGTTATGAATCATATATGCATTCAGAAGTATAATACTTATGCATTTCCTTTCTGTATGAACCATCTCCATATGATGTTTGTTATTTCTCTTTTCTTATGCAATGGGGTGATAACTCATCCTAGGTTCTTAGAATATTACATGGTTCTTTTCTATCCATTTCCATTTGAATATCTATCATAAGATGATGTGTTCTCACAAGACTCACATAAAGGAGAGGCTTGGCACTCGTGCATGCCTCGAGTGAGCACCCAGTGCCTATTGGGTGATAGGTCAGCACGCATGGGATTAGACTATTGGCCTAAGAGTATAAAATATGCCTACATCTTGGTTCCATTGCACAAGACCTCTTTTAATTTATTGTGAGAAATGGCATACATAGTTGTCCCTATGATGCGTGATGACAGAGCATTTGACCTTCGAAAGTGTTGAAACATGGAAGAGCACGGAGGATGAGTTTTCTCAAAGATTCAGCAGTGGATCTGATTTCGATGCACTTAGATGGGTAGAAGAGAACTTGTACCATGAGTTGTATGAGACATTCTTCTACTATTTTCCAATAGAACTATATGAATGGCTTCCAGTCTATGCATCTAGATCAATGCACAGAAATTATGTGTGTGGACCCAAGATGACTATCGGAGAATTTTGTCAGGATGCGATCGACTTGGACGCGTGTTGGTGATCATTGGTGGAAGAGAGTGCTAACTAGTTATACTCTTGAATACGTCATTTCTATGTATTCTTGCCCAAAAGTTTCTAACTTTGAGTTTCTAAGGGAGACCAGAGGATATTTTTTCATGTTATTCCTCTAGTTATAAAGATCTTGGTCATTACCTTGAGTTTAGAGGCATTTCCCATGGCTAGCTAAGCTTATCTGAGTGTTGGGAGAGGAAGCTAGGGTGGAGGAAGATGGCATACATTATGGCTGAAAAGGAAAGGGAGGAGAGACAACTCAAGTATAGTGAAGCTCATGAAAGGGAGATAACTAGAAAACATGAGGTTGCGAAGTGTGATGGACATGTGGAGATAGACTTTGTAGGAAGGAGTTGAGGTTCACACAGAGGACATGGAACCTAAGTAGTTTGTGCTACCCCATCTTAGAAAGAATAGGAGAGAAGCCCCTTCATCTTCTAATGAGATTTTGTTGCATGGAGAAAGGAGAGTCGTTGGTGTGCATCTAAACCCACCTGACAACCAACCCTTGGTGCTTGGTTTTCCAGATCAAGGTAGAAGTATTGTTAACCTAGTTGGCATCAGTGGGAATAACTAATATATACCCATGAGGTATAATTTCTTGTTTAGAACATCCATGGATGCGTAAGCCATTCATGTATTTAGAGGAATCTTTGGACAAGTTGTGAGTACACAAGATTTAGATATCACATGTGGGAGTGGCATGGGACACACAACTAGAAGTGGGACAATATCACAGACCATCAGCACACAGTTTAGTGGGATGTTGGGAACACTTGGCGTAACCACTTGAGACCATTTATTGGCTGCAGGAGGTGGATCTGGTGGTGTAGGGGCCATAGGACTGATGGGTGAGTAGATCGAAGGATCTCGGCGGTCGGGAGGAATGGGGCCTAGAGGAACTAGTGGATCTGGTGGAGGAGGAAACACCAGAGGGAACCAAGGCTCTGGATCAGGAGGACAAGGGCCTCAACCACCTCCACAACTATTTTTGAGATTTCTTTACACTTACCAGACTATAGGGGTATTGAAGATGCTACAGAGCATGTGCAAAATTGTGAATTACTATGGTGCACAAAAGGAATCACTACCCTAGATCGGAAGGCAAGTCATTTTACAACAACATTGTAAGGGCGTGCACATAGTTGGTATAGGAAGTATGACCCCCATCATACAGGTGATAGACTACACCTGCATTGAAGAACACCTTCCTAGCAGAGTTCCATATCCCTAAGTTTGAGTAGAAGAGCATCAGCGCTCTGAAGGAGATCTAGTAAGGAATGATAGAGAGTGTACGGGAGTATGATGTGCATTTCAAGACTCTCTTGTCTAAAATATCCTATGACATTCATCCTTCTCAACATGATCAATGGTTTTTCAGAGGATTGATAACACCATTTAGAAGGGCTCTGTCACACACAGACCCGCATGAGGCATTCAAAGCTACCCCACACACCAAGTTGTTGGGAGTGTTGATATTGGTGTTATTCCTTTTCTAGAGGATCAAATTTTTGTAATGGCCAAGTTGTTAGAGAAGTTATCTCGCAAAATTAGTGTACAAGGTTCATAGTGGGCTTTGGTGTACAGATTGTGAAGTGGAAGGGCATGCAAAGGATAGTTTCCCTCGAAAATCAATACACGCTATGGTGGTAGACTATGAAATTTTCCATGGGGATCATGATGCAAGTAGATGCCCTCTACTATAGTGCACAATCTGTAAGAATGTTTCTTGCTATTGCAAGATCTGTACCTCTACGACCCATGATACCAAGGATTGTAAACTGACTAATCAAATCCATGATGTTATTGATCTTGGTGTGCACCAGACAAGTCTTGCAAGTAGTTCAAAGGATGATGACCATCGTTATAAAGGGCATACAGATGGAGGAGCATGTGGAAGTGGTTTTTGTGGAGGATTTCATGGTCACATTAATCGCGGTGGAGTATGAAGTGAATTCCCTCAAGGAACCTGCTATAATTGTGGCTCTATATAGCATTACAAACATGACTGTCTGATCGATTACATTGCTCATGGTGCAAAAAGAAACATAAGTATGAATAATTTCTAGAGCTTTATGAGCATATGAACCAGCAGCAACAGAAAGACAAAGGCGTTGGGATGGTGAACATCAAGAAGGTCAATTCATAGTGGAGGCCATGAGTGGTGCATGAGTCGGGGCTTGAACTGTATTGGTGATGACACAAGCAAAGGCAGTGCATGCCAGGGAGATGCCAAGATAAAGGACACTACTTTCAAGAGAGGAAGTGGTACATGGAAGATATTCGGACCTCACTCATCGAAAAGAGGTGTATCAAGAGATTATGGATGTGATTCAAATTTTGCAAGGGAGATCCAATGCCTAAAGGAGCAATCAAGGTAGTTGGAGTAAAGGAAGAACATCGAGACTCCAAAGGATGACATGGATAAGGTTAAGGAAGTATGTAGGATGTTAAGGCAAGAGAATTTTATTCCCCTGTTAGGAGAATGGCTGAGAGAGAAGGTACCATACACCGGAAAGCGAGAGCACAAAGGTAGGTTTTACATGCAAACCTTCCTCCTCATAGCCTTGACTATAATAAGGAGATTAATTTGAATGTATTTATTGATGGATGGCTTCGAGTAATATCCTCGTCGACATATGAGTAGAGGTTAATGTTCTTACCTTAGATGCCTGGCATCAAATGGGAAGGTCCGCATTACAAAGCAATCTTTGAATGTGTTGTATATGGTGAAAAAGACTAAGGTAATTACCATTGGAGTCCTAAAGGATGCAGTTATCACCATTCAAGGGGCCAAGTTCACTAGAGACTTCAAGTCTTGGTGCTCGCTAAGGCAGAAAACTTTCCCATGTTGCTTGGGCACCCATGGTGTTACAAGAACAATGTCGACCTATTGTTTAACAAAAGGTATATCAGCTTTGAGAACAAGGAAGAAATGGTGATCATTCCTTTGATAGATGGGAAGTTAGCACCCTATAACTAGCCATTAGGATAATAATTCCTTAACATAATCTATGTGTGTTATATTAGAGATCCCGAGATAATTCATCCCACGAGAGGAGTCATCTAGTTTGAATATGCTCAAGTGATAACACTAGCATGGCATGCGACAAATGGGTGCATGGGACCTATGAGTTGGTTGGGAAACAATTTAGAGGATTTGTAACAAGGGTAACAAAGGCACGCTCAGTCAAGCACCTAAGAGTAAAGAAGTTGCCAAGTTACTCTGGAGGAGCATATCCTCAAATTTTCTTGCAAGAAATAGAAGCTCAGTGGAAAAATGAGGATGAGAGGAGGGGAATGCTTAATTATAACCTACTCGGAACTATAGCATGTTAGTGGGCTACACATCAAGATAACCTCCTAGAGTGGCACAAGGTAAGAATCACATTTTCTATAAGGTTCTCTAGGAGCAACATGCCCACTATCATACAAGACTACCATGGTAAAGAGACCGCCTCATTTCATATCCAAGTATGTGAGAAGGCCTGGATGGGAAGCACAGAAGTGTTACCACCTTCATTATGGGTGCATAAGTTGTATTCCACCTTATAAGGTTGTGCATGCACTTGGTATATTCATTCGAAGATGCCTTGTCAAACAGTAATTGGCAGGAGTTGGTGGCTAATCTCATTCAAGCTTTTGAGTATGGGAGTACAAAGCTATCAACAGATAAGGCACTACAGGTGATCAAACACCTTACGATGGCAAATAGTGTTATGACAGAGGGTAGGCTACTAGAATTATTGGGTGAGCCTTATTTGGAGATGCACCTCAATGAAGAGGAATCAAAGGAAGTATAACTTGAGTGCGCGTGCATGGAAAAAGAAAACTGCAAAATGGTCTATGTAATAGATAGATAAGAAATGGAAACTTTGGATATTAACCATTCATAAGGTATGTGCGAGGTCATTAAATAGTGTTGATGAGCAAACATGTGCCTACCATGAGCCCTTGAAAAATAAATAAGGTTAACATTAGGATGAGACAAAACCTAAGGAAGCTATCATTGGGGACTATTGGTCGGAAAAAGAAGTTTCAAAGGTCATTGATTTGTTGTGTGAGTTCCAGGATTTATTCCCTCGCAGGTATCATGAACTCAAAGGCATCCACCATTCCTTAGGGGAGATGAAGATCAAGTTGAAGGAAGGTGTGTGCCTGATTCGGAAGAGGCCTTATCGGATGAATCCAAATTTATGCATACGAGTCAAGGAAGAAATAGACAAGATGATAGCATCTGGTATCATTGAGGCAGTGGAAGAATCAGAATGGATAAGCCCAATGGTCATCAATATCAAGAAGGATGGTAGGATAAGAATTTGTGTTGACTATAAGGATCTGAATGCAATATGTGTCATTAATCCTTTTCCAACCCCCTTTATTGAAGAAATTTTGGAGGGAGTAGCCGGGCGTGAAGTCTACTCTTTCACAAATGGGTTCTCAAGGTATCACCAAGTCAGGATTATAAAGGAAGACCAAAGAAAGAAAACTTTTACCACTTGAATGGGGAAGTTTTTCCTACATGGTTATGCCTTTTGGATTAAAGAATACACCTGTTATGTTCTTGCACATCGTGGTACAAGAATTTTAGGACTTCATCCATAAATTTCTTCAAGTTTACCTGGATGACTGGATTGTGTATGGATTGGTGAAAGACCATTGTGACAATTTAAGATTGATGTTTTAGAGATGTCGAAATTAAGGATATCCCTCAACATTAAGAAATGTGTCTTTGCTACCCCATTTGGAACCTGTTAGGACACATTATATGCGAAAGAAGGATTACTAGTAGATCACACCAAAGTTATAGTTCTTGTGGGGTTAAGGGAGCCTACTAGTCGGAGCGCGAGTGCATGGATTCCTTGGGCATATGGGGTATTACAAGAAATTCATCAAGGTTTAGGCCAATATCTCCATGCCCTTGGAGGAATTCCTAAAACACAAGAGTGCCTTTCAATGGGGAGAGGCGTAGTAGAAGGCATTTGACACTTTGAAGGATAGGCTTTTCATGGTGCCCATACTACATTTCCCCTCTTGGGATAAGCCTTTCCATGTGCATGTTGATGCCTCATAAACAGATATGGGAGCGAGTACTAGCACACTGGTGAGGTAATTGTTGATCATCCTTGTGCTTTTCAAGTAGAAAGTTGACACCAACGAACAAAAGTACATAACTACCGAGCATGAAGGATTGTCTATGATCTATGTGCTACACAAGTTCAGGTAGTATTTGTTGTCAACACCATTTATATTCTACATAAACCACATGGCATTGAAACAATTAATCAACAAGATCATGTTACAAGGGCACATATGCCATTGGGTCCTATTATTTCAAGAATTTGAGTTCATAGTGGTCGTAAAACTAGGAAAAAGCAATTCAGGGCCTGACCACTTATCAAGGATTAACTCAAGGGAGGATGCACAAAGCATTGAGCATACCATGCCAAGCATGCAACTTTTTAGATTGCGTGCGCACGTACCCTCAGACTTGGAATATATCATGGTGTTCTTAAAAATAGGTGTGGCACCGAAGGGATGAAGGCTCTGGAGAGAAATAAGTTAGCAATACGCGTTGCACCCTACATTTTGATTATTGGAGACCTGTATAAGTTAGGCCATGATGAGGTTCTATGCCGATGTGTATTGGAGCATGAGCACATGGAAATTATGGGGAAGCACATGGTGGGATTATAGGAGGACACTATGCAAGAAATGCTACCACGTAGAAGATTTTACTAGCAAGGCTTTAGTGGGAAACCATCTACTAGGATTGTATTGAGTTTTACAAGGCCTATGACCATTGTCAACACCTTGGAAAACCTGGAAAGAGGGATGAAATTCCCTTGCAACCAATAGCCATCGTTGAACCATTTGAAAAATGGGCAATCGACTTTATAGGGCTAATTTTTCCAGCCGCATGAAGGACTGGTTCATGATATATCATCACTTGCACTGATTACTTGACATGGTGGGTAGAGGCAGCACCTATAAAGGATTGCACCACAAAGCAACAGCTACTAGATTTTTATGGGAGAACATAATCAGCAGGTATGATTGTCCTTTAAGTTTAACAAGTGATAGAGGTACACACTTTCTCAATGAAACGGTCAAGATTCTGTTAGCAAAATTTATGGTGGCCCATCACAAGACTACCCCTTATCACCCTCAAGCAAATGGAACTGTTGAGGCATTTAACAAGATATTAAGTCACACGTTGATTAATATCTATGATGTTGCAAGATAGGATTAGGATGACAAGAGCATACGGGACAACTTACAAGAGGTTGAACAAGGCCACACCGCTTCAATTGGTGTTTGGCGTAGAGGCTATTTACCGTTGAATTCATGTTACCATCACTATGTATAGCGCGCATAGGAGGGTTAGCTGATGAGCAAGCACTAGAAGAAAGGATTGATAAGTTGATGTAGTTAAACGAAAGGCGATCACTTGCTAGATGGATTCAAAAGATAGAAAAATCAAGACAAAAGGCATGGCATGATCGTCATATCAAAAACAAGAAGTTTGAGGTTGGGTAGATGGTGTTGTTGTATGATTCTAAGTATCTATGCCATCCTGGGAAGTTGAAATTCCATTGGTTGGGACCCTACATCATCTCGTACATTCTTGATTCAGGCACTTGTCGATTCTGAAGTCTTGGATGGGATGAGATTACCAGGTCATTTCAATGGGAGTAGGTTGAAGCCCTACTATAAATAAGTCTTCTTGGTGTTTGTAATAAGGTAGTGTTGCCAATTAGCTTAGAATTTCCCTTTATGCTTTTTATTTTCTTGTGTTTCCCTTTCTCGTTACTTGTTCCTTTCTTTTTGTTTCGTTTTGCACCTTGTGCATTGGTAACCACATTATTTTCCAAGGTTGTGTATGCGCAAAGGACCATGCATCGTCTAAGTGTGGGGTAGAGTAGTATAGCACAAATTTTGAGTTATCAATAAAATTTGTGGTGAATGGCCCGATTAAAGGAGAAAAAAAGTGTGTAAGGTTAAGAAAACGCATAAAGAGTGGTGGATGATGAAATTTGATGTCAAAAAGGTTGTAATAAAGACCGTGTACAAAGGATGAAGAGCACAGAACAACATGAGGTAGGTGAGGGCAAAAATCGGGAAAAGCAAAGAAGAAGTGTCTTCGACACTATAGACATGCGCGTAAGAGTCTTGATGTGTAGACACTAAAATTAGGTCACACTCCCCTTTGGTCCTTGACAAATAAACACCCTTCATCACATTCACCTAGCCATGGACCCTTTCACCTCACTAATATTAATTTAATTAATTTAATTTAATTAATGCATTATGCTCACTATATTTATTATTTAAATCTTATTTTAAATAATATCACACATATAGTTCACTTAGACACCTCACCAAGACAACTCAACCTAATACCTATTCTTAGTAAGTTGCCATAATTAACTAAGACTTACCCAAACCCTAAAAATCAATGCCTACATTCCCTCTAACCACATTCCCGCAAGCTTACAAGAGGCTCTTAGTCTAATTTGTGGGTTAACGACATGAAATCTGAGGAAATCAAGAGGATCTTCCTAGTTTAGTAAACCTAGGAAATCCACCTTGACCGACGCCAGTTAGCCCTAACCATCACCGGTTAAGTCGGAACCACCGTCGGTTACCCTTTTAACCCCAAAAAAACCTTATTCTCAAGGTGGGAAGTAAGAAAACATTGGAAAATTTTGGTAGAAGGTTGGCAGCATGGGCACATCTTGAAAGAGTGAATTCCAAATGAGAACCGCATGTAAGGAAGGAGATCAAGCATTTTATCTTGTCAACCATCCTAGCAGGATCTAATCTAGCCAAGTAAAGAGGAATGTACATGCAGCCCATGCAAAATATTTCCTTCAGTTGGTGATCACTTACAACCTTCAAACCTCTCATTAGCACCTCCATCCCTCACTCACAGCATCCAGAATCGAAATTCAAGTATAGTGTCATACTTCTCTGGTTTATTTCATTTCATCATTACTTTATCATCTATTGTTTACCTAGCCACCTATTGACCTCCTCCAACACTTCCACCTCCATGTACCCACTAAAACCTCACCAAATCCTACCCCAGGTCACCCAATACCTCATCCTAACTAACAAAATCCCTTGTGCGATCACAAAGGAGACCCAAAGCTTGTTCATGGCATTCCCAATTTCCACGATGCAGTACCGATTACACTTAACCATTGTTAGTCACCCTTAATCGAAATCAGTCCCTGTATTTTCCCATACATCCCAATGCAGAGACCTACCCACCTAATTTCACCTCACCCTCATCCCCCAGTGATTTACCCGAGACCTCTGTCAGGACTCTGCAGAGACCCGGACCGATTACTTGACCTTTGGATCCTATTGTAGCCTAACTTTGTTATATTAGATCTATTTCTTATTGTGTTTTAAGTGAGATACCTAAATCATTTCAAATTACAATAGGATTTACTTTATTTAAAGCATTAAATTGTTTAAAACAGTGGACTGACAACCATCTAGGAAGTATCACACTTCCCGGATCTAGCATATGCTAGGTATTTCACTGCACATATTGTTTAATTCCTTCTGGTGGTCTTGCTTTTATTACATGTAGTTCCTCCTAGCCAAAAGAAAGTTTTCACAATCAGCTATGGATTCGAAGTCATACGTGTGCAACAACCCATCAACTAGCATTTGAATAGGTATTCCTCCTATGCCCGTTACCCTATTTGTTTCATCAATACTTCAAAGAAACAATCTAGAATCAGGTGAAACATTTTGGCACACCCGGTGGGACCCATCCGGGGTTCCTTGCATTTCATTCATTCCTAGGAAAAATTGTGTGTTTGTTTCCCTTCTGAAAATCATACACATTAATCTTCTTCCTTGGTAACCCACCTTTTCTTTCTATTTTCTCTAAAGGAAACCTTTCTTTTGGTGTAATTAAAAAGAACCATTTCTTCATGTTTTCTGCATTGTAGTGAAAGAGCATCCCTCTTCCTTTTCATCTTATTGTGTCATCCAACTTCACACTTCGATTTGGGCTTAAAAATAAGTGCATTGCATTCTGATTTATTGCATTAGCTCACATTAATTGAGGGCAACCTATACACTAGAAGTCATGACCAGCTGATGGTTGACAAACGAATCGTAGAAAAACACTTCTTTCCTTTTCTCTTTCTCTAAGTCTTACCAAACCTCACAAAAATTCAAACATACACATTCTTAAACAACATCCTACCTAGAAGAAGCTATAGGTGATCACACAATCACGGTATAGTGGGCACCCAGCTCGCTTACTCTGTCGAGTCATACTTCAGAGTGAAGCCCGCCCCCACCATAACATACCTGAAACCTCACCTTTTAGATCTCCTTCTTTGTAGGAAGCCATCCTCACCAAAAAAATCTATTTCACAATTCATGTGTCAGTCCTTAAATAGCATAAGCTAAACATAATAGAAAAGGAACTCCTAGGATCACATTTTTCTTAGTGTTTTTGTTTGGCTTGCATTTTGAGGTGAGAGATCACATTCTTCATTTTCTTGTTCATCCTTACACGCTCCTCATCATAGCTGGTGTATTCTCGGCTTCACCTAAGTGTGCCTGGGCCATATCATCATCATTCTTAGAATTCTAGGTCTGATTCTACATCATATTTTAATTCACAACCACTTTCTTCATCACTATTTCAATTTCACAATAACCATCATCAGTTATCCTCTGATCGTTGTTGGTTATACCCAATCGATGTTGGTTTTAGGTCATTTTTTTAACCTACCCAAAAGGACATTTTATTCATTTTCTTCCACTTTTCGCAGTCCCTCATCACGCCATCATTCTCATTGATGTTGTAAAACACCATCATATTTGGCATACCTGTCAGATTTGACCTTCTGCCTGGTTTTTCACTCACTGACCATTTTCTACAGTGACCGGCAATTTAGAGCGTTACCCCTTATCGACGTTGGTTTTCCTTAATCGGCATTGGTTATCCTGTCTCACTTTCCAACCACCATTTGGTACCTAATACACTTTTTACCATTAGATTCACTTGTTCTTGTTGTTTTCTCAGTCATTCACGAGAAGCGAAAACCTACCTAATCGATCTTGGTTCACATGGTGTTGACCAAGACAAGCAAGTGCACTTGTATTTCACGCCGGTTGTCAACCACTCCCACCTATTCCTCACCACCTTTCATTTTATCACTAGCCATGGATCACATCCAACCTATCACTATTGCTATCAAGATGAGGAGTTTACACAACTCCTTGACCAAAACCCTCTTGCCTTGCATTTTTACCTTTCCCAATCATCCACTTGAGATGACTTAGGTCAATTGATATACGGCATGCCAGTGTATCTATCCCCCCGACTCTTGCTCCCACTCCTGCATCGGCCCCATTTGGCTCTGTGCTTCCTGCATCTAATTTACCCCTAGTCGTTTCACATCTAGGTCCTATACCCTGCTTATGACTGTCATGTGTCTACCACCTCTGTTACCCCGCCACATCCACCATACCCTCGATAACTACCCCAAACACAACCTCATCTTCCCTAATGTCTCACACATACCCATAGCTACATTACCACCTCCCGTGTCGGTGACCCCTACCCCTTTTCGAGCGTGATCCTTTCCATTCCACAATCATTGGCCCCATTGCCACTAGGGTTACCATGACCCTTCCACCTCCATATACATACTACCAACAACCTCCTGTTTCCTCCATTATTCACTCGAGTACGTACCCCCTGTTTCACTTCCTTCTTCTCAATCAACCTACATGGAAGCCCCATACACTAGAGTTTCACCCTTGTTATATGCCCAAAACCAACCCTCTCACGCTACAAGAAGCACCCAATCATCACAACCCACCAACGACCTAATCAAATTGATGTTGGACAAGATGCAGACATTAGAGGCATCGGTTTTGGCTCCCACAACACTCTCACCTACGACGAGATTTGCAACGAGCCCATCCACCCATCCATTCCTATCTGCTCATACCCCGTGCATTAGGAAATGCCTAAATTCAATTGCTTCAATAGCAAAGAAGACCCACAACAACATTTGCGGTCATTCAAACACGGGTGTTATCTGATCACTCATGATGATGCCTTGCTCTTGAGAACCTTTCCCATGTCCCTCACTGGACCTGCATTAGATTGGTATAGTGGGTTACCTAGACACTCTATATTCTCATTCAATCAGGTATCCCAAGCCTTCTTGGATCATTTCTCTATCAATATCGTCAAGAAGGTTACCATGACCAATCTATACTCCACACGTTAGTATGAGGATGAATCTATCACAGATTTTGTCGCTCGTTGGCATAGCTTGATCAACCAACTTACCTTCCAACTACCACAAATAGAACTCATCGAGCTCTTCACACGGGCTTGTGCTAGGCATATCTCACCGACCTTGTAGGTCTAAACCTTCCAACATTCGATGAAGCATTCACTATGGCACGAAAGTTAGAGATTCGGGCCATTAAAGAGAAGAAAATCTAGTTACGCAATAAGAATTCGGCATTCAAGTTGAATGATACCTCTTCTTCTTCCAAACCACAAACCAATTATTCAAAGCTAAGGGCACCACTAATGCAGTGGTACTCAAGGCCGGCCCAACACATCTATCAAATCAGGCTACCCCCTCATCTAATCTCTCACCCGTCTAGACTTTTCAATTCAGACGAGAGTAGTGGAAATATACCCCAATTAAGGAACCTTACTCTTCTATCTTAGAAAAGCTTATCAAAGTTGGAGCCATCACCCTTCCACCTATAAAAACACACATTGGTTTTGACCCTGCTTTCCCCATACCCATATGGTATAAAGAACATGACTTTTATAACTATCATCGAGTAAAAGGTCATAGTGACGGCAACTGCATCACTTTCAAAAATATTGTCCAAGAAATGCTTGAGAAAGGTGAGTTAACCATGGATAATCCTAATGCACCTACCAACCAAAACCTACACATCTTCAAGAAACCATTTCCCAACCATGCCCCTTCATCTGATCAAATCGGTGAGACCTCAACTCATGATACCCATACCCACGAGGTTCACGCTATCTTTAATGACATACATGTTACCTCCTAATTACCCCATATTCCTTCCATAGAGGAGATCCTAGCCCGAAATCCTCCTTCCGCATCGAAACCAACCTCCCTTGTTCCTTCACCAACAGAGGAACACCTTTCATCTCCTTCATCACCTATGGAGGAGTCTTTTGCTAACATTGAGACCATCTCACCCCTGGCTTCACCACTTAGAGAGCCTTTACCTATAGTACCTCCTCCACCCATAGAGGAGCACCCATCATCTCCTCCACTTATCATAGACCCAATTGAGATACCTTTGCCTCTTGGTGAACATTCTCCATCTGCTACCCAAAATCCTGCAGACCTATTTTCGGCTCTCTTACCCACAAAAGCTGAAGCTAGCCAATTTCCCATCTCTAAGACACATTTTACGGGAATCACCATTAGGTCCTCATCAACTCCACCTACAGACATGTCATTCTCATGTTTGGGTGATCACTTAGGTTATGTGGATAGAACCTTACTATAGGGACTCCTTTTACTTCATGTCTCAATGTAGATGTAGAGATCCCTTGCACGATACCTCCACTATCTACCCAAAAATATTTCAACCAATCAAACCAAACACAACCACCTCTATCATAACCCCTTCCATGACACCTGTTATAGCTCAAACCACACCCTTAACCATAACCCGACCTACATCTAAACCCAAACCCATACCTACAACATTTGCCTCAACTAAACCTATTACCACTTTAGGGGTCACCCCGACCACTAGCCTTACTCATCCACCTATCAAACTGGATTTAGCTACATCCTCCAAATTCAACACCATACCTACTCCTACACCCAAACAGAAGAACCAAACCCATCGACCTCATACCCACTTTACTGTGCCCGAATTACACCACTGCACCTATCCCATCCGTATTAGGATCTCAACTTCCCCACATGGTCAAGCAACCTCCACCCATCAATAAACCAAAAACAACAACCCATTCCTTCCTCACAAACCTCTAACTTACCCAAATGCCCAACATGACTTACGCCCGCACCTGGCGGTATCTTTACCTCCAATACCCTCAACTATTACTTCACTACCCACTACACTTCGGGCCGTCGTTGTCCCTCACACCCCCGTGCATGACCCACGTCATCTACCTTCACAACACCTCTGTTATCCCTATGGGTAACTCACCCTCTTCCCCATCTACTTTTCCTTCTAGATCTCATAAACCCATATCACCTTTACCCAAGAAGGTGCAACCCAAAAACAAAACACCCATCGACCTCATACCCATTTGTGCCACGTGCAATTACACCTACACCTATCCCGTCCGTCTTAGGATCTCAACTTCCCCACATGGTCAAGCAACCTCCACCCATCAATAAACCAAAAACACAACAACCCATTCCTTCCTCACAAACCTCTAACTTACCCAAATGCCCAACATGACTTACGCCCGCACCGGCAATATCTTTACCTCCAATACCCTCAAATTATTTCTTCACTACCCACTACACTTCAGTTGTTGTCCCTCACACCCCCGTATGACCCACGTCATCTACCTTCACAACACCTTTGTTATCCCTATGGGTAACTCACCCTCTTCCCCATCTACTTTTCCTTCTAGACCTCATAAACCCATATCACCTTTACCCAAGAAGGTGCGAACCCAAAACCAAACCCCGCGCTTTGCCCCACAATAAGGTAGTCAAAATAGCCACACACCCTCCTACCCATCCATCTACTATACCCCTACCTAAACAAGCATGACCGACACCTAAAACCACACCAACACCCAAACCCATAGCTTGATCCACTCCTCCTCTTCCAAAGACCATTCCTCGACAATCAACCACACCTACACCCAAACCCACATTCACTTCCCATTGCAATCCACTAAGCAGGTCCTATGCCAAAATTTTAACCAACCTCCTTGCAACTTCGTCATCACATTACCATCACTCAGACCTTATGACCCTCAAACCCAAGCCAACGGGTTTGACGATACTAAAATTTGCACATACCATCATGTGCCAGGGCACGATGTGGAGAACTAGTAAGGCCTTGAAAACCATCCTTATCCAATGTGTCCACTGTAAACCAACTTTGACGATGACAACCTTCTCGATGAGGATCCCACTTCACCATAACCCATTCCCACACTACCCACTCAATAACCACAACCTTCACCCTCACCGCTCCTAGAACCACCCCCAAGATTTGAAATTAACATGGTTTGCATCAAAGAACTTTCCACGCCATCACCCAAATGTCGTTGTGCCCGGCTCACCTCACAGGGCTTTTTATCCTCCAATAGGTTTTTGCTCGTCATGTCATTATACCACTCACCCTACACCTTCTTCGTTTTCCAACTCCTCTCATATCAACATGATACACGTCACTACACGTGCTCAAAAGGATAAGGGCAAAGAAAAGGCAACTGACCCACCAACCAATCCTATACCCAACATACCATATGCACCCATACCTAAAATCACTATCTGCGGCCCCATACCCCACTTATAATGGCATCATCATCGCACCATGCTTAAACAATTACATCGGTCTCCCTCAAAATGTCCTTATATGACCTCATTCAAACCTCGAATCCCATCGTCGATCTCTCATTGAGGTTATTCAATCTATTGAGGTTTTACCCAATGACCTTACACCCGTAGCCTCCATTATCACACCCCATCATGTAGCATCTCTCACCAAATTACCACCTTCATCTTCACCCCACCTTATTCACCAAGTGGCCTCCCTTAGCTTCTCGGAGGAAGAGATCGCGCCACCAAAACAATGACCTGACCCAACCCTCTTTATCTCTCGTCCACATCGACAACATATGGGTATGCCATGTGATGATTGATGGGGGCGCTAACATTAACATCATTTTATCTCATGTATTCACTCAAATGTGCATACACTGCAATTGCATGCATAAACACACGATCATGTTGCATTCATTCAATGATGCTATCACCTCTATGCTATGCACCATCATCCTCCACATTTGTGTGGGCCCCCGTACTATTCCAGAATTGTTTTACATTTTGGAGGGGGAATTCCAATATAACATGTTGCTTAACAGACCTTGGATCCATGTCATGGGTTGTGTTCCTTCCACTTTGCATCGTTGTGTAAAGTTTGAACATAAAGGACACACTTATACCATTCCGTGAACCCTTCACCTTTCAAAACATGCAACATGCTTTACTTGATCAATGATGTGCTCATACCTATCAAGCCATCTACCTCCATGCCCACTACCGCTTCACCTACACCTCCACCTACCAGCACTGCTTCTACCGCACATACCTCCTCCATTCCTACCACTGCCATAACCTCCACGGCTGACCCATCAGCTTCCCAATCTATTAACTCCACCTCCGCATCGACCTCCAACATATTATCCATACCAGCTACCTATATACCAACCACTAATCCCTTGGAAGGTGTTTTTCAATGCCTCACTCTAGGGGAGTACCGCCTATATAGTGTCAACACATTTCTTGCTCCACAAGAGTATGCCACCTTCACCAACACTGTGAGTGTTGTGACCACCATATAGGAGAATGTCTCCTTTATGGTCCTCCTTACCTTCGTACTAGTCTCACCTATGGGGGACTTGATACTACCACTTACACACCCAAACCACCATCACAAACCCGCCCATTTTCCGTTGACTTCCAATCACTTACCAATCGTTGTTTTGCCCACACCTTCCTACACCGATGTGTGTGGAAGGGTTTTAGTTTTGGATTTTACGAGCAAGGCCGCCATACCATTATTCCATGTACCACCTATAAACATAATGCACCGTAGTGGTATCGGCTTTCCCGAACCACCTACCAAATAGGCCCACATTGAACTCATTAAGGACACTAGCTCTTCTACACCTTCTTCACCCGCTCCACCTTCATCACCACCTTCACCGATGGAGTTGATGGATCCTAAATCTATCCCTCCTAAAAAAAAATCATAAACACCATTTCTTTGGGGCCTCTGACTTATCAACATGAGGGCGAGGCCCCTTCCACTCTTCCCTTCCTGTATCCTGAAATGATCGATGACGATGCAACTTTAATTAAGATAGTTCAATATCAGGATGATGAATCCATACTCACCTACCTTGGTGTAGAAGACTCATATATTCATCGGTCGTTACCTTCTGAGACGTAAACCATGTTGAATGAATCGACTATCGAGATCAACATTCATACTCAGGATGACCCGCACATCCTAAAGATCGGACAATCTTTAGATGTTGTTGAATAGGAAGCCATCACTCTTTTTCTCGAGATCATAACCATGTTTTTGCTTGGTCTTACGTAGAAATCCTGGTATTGACCTCACCATAGTGGTCCACAATATCGTAGCCCATTCCCGTGCCAAACCCATCAAACAAAAGTTGAGGAAAATGCACCCTCGCATTGCTCTTCTCGTCAAATAAGAACTTCAGCACCTTCTTTCCATTTCCTTCATCTTACCCATTGATTATCCTCATTGGATTTCTAACGTTGTCCCCTCACTGTCATTACCTAGCATGCCCGAAAGATGACTTTCCCTTACCAGTATTTATAACCAAATCCTACTTGTCCTAAAAGATCAACACAAAACCTCATTCATCACCCCTTGGGGGACCTTCTACTATCGAGTCATGCCTTTTGGCCTTAAAAATGTTGGTGCCACATATCAGCGGGCTATGACTTACATCTTCCATGACATCATGCATCACATATTGGAAGATTACGTGGATGATCTCTTGGCTAAATCTAAATGCCACTCTGAGCACCTAACCATCCTCAAAACCATCTTTGACCGCCTCATTAAATATTATGTCCGCCTTTAGCCTAAGAAGTGCATCTTTGTGGTTCTCTCAAGAAATCTCCTGGGATTTATCGTTTCCCTCCATGGTATAGAAGTTGACCCTGCTAAAGTCAAGGCCATTCTCAAAATTCCTCTGCCTACCAACCTTAGACAACTCCGTAGCCTGCAAGGTAAGTTGCAGTCTATTCACCATTTCATTTCACAATTATCGGATCGGTGCCAACCGTTTCATCATCTGCTCAAGAAGGATGTCTCCTTTAAATGGGATGATGACTGTCACAAATCTTTTGAGGCCTTAAAAAATACCTTCTCCAACCACCCGTGCTCATTCCACCTAAATACGATCAACCTTTTTATCTATACATATCAACTACTGATCATTCCTTGGGAGCCATGCTCGGTCATCGCAATGAACAACATACGAGTAGGTGGTTTATTACATAAGCCATACTCTTTTGGACTATGAAACCCGATACAACCATCCCGAAAAACTTTGCTTAGCCTTAGTTTTTGTTGCCACCAAACTTCGTCATTACCTACTCAACCACAAAACCTATGTTGTGACCAACACCGACCCCTTACACTTCATGTACACCAAACCTTATCAAAATCAGCATGCCACACGATGGCTTATGCTTTTATCTGATCTTGACCTCGAATTCATTCATCAAAAGTCCATCAAGGGCCAAGCTATCACTAACCAATTGGCCAACACACCTATTTCTCGGGGATCAACCCTCTAATTTTGACTTTCCAGATGAGTCAATTGCTACCCTTTCCCTGGATGAACCTCCTTACCAAATGACACTCTTCTTCGATGGTTCCAAGTGTCAGCGTGGGGTAGGGCTGGTATTATCCTCATTCCTCTTAATGGTGAACCCATGCCTTTGTCTTTTAAATTATATTTTGAATGTACCAACAATATTGCCGAATACGAAGTGCTCGTACTAGGTCTCCAAGCCACCTATGCCCTAGATGTCAAATCAATCAACATATTTGGTGATTCTCAATTGGTCATAAACCAAGTCAATGGTATATACCAATGTCATAATGAGATACTTCAAAAGTATAAACATCATGTAGACATACTTTTGACCACCTTTGATCGTTACACCCTTCAAACCATCCCACGTTCAACCAACAAATTTGCAGATACCATGGCCTGCTTAGCTTCCCAAATACCCACTTCACCCGCCGATTCTACAATCTTTGTCACCGTATAATGACTCCAATCACCTTCTTATTTACCTCACAATGTTTACTCGATCGGAACCACTACCCCGACTGAGTGACCTTTGGTATAAACAATACTCGACTATATTTCTCTCTCCATCTTACCTCCTGATCTCACCCGTAATAGACATAACGCACCTTCCTTAAATAGGTTTCTCGCTACGTCATCCTGGGGGGACTCCTCTATAAACGTGGATTTGATAGTATTCTCTTACGATGCCTCACAAGTTCTGAAATTCCTTATATCATTAAGGAGGTTCATGATGGCATATGTGGAGGCCACTAATGTGGCCTTGTTGATAAACGTATTCTTTTCCTATGCTATTATCGGTAGGCCACCCTTAACAATGATTGTTGCGACTACGTCAAATGTTTTGTCAAATGCCAACAACATTCCAATCTTCATCATACACCCAAGAATGCCTTACAGTCACTCGTGACCTTTGGCCCTTCTCTCAATGGGGTTTGGATCTTGTCGAGAAATCAATCCTCATTTGTCCCAATGCCATCAATGGATCATCAATGCTACCGAATACTACACAAAATGGGTGGAAGCCATACCACTCATCTCCATGAAAATTGAGAAAATATGTGAGTTCATCAACCACCACATTATTTTTTTCTTTGGTGTTCCTCATCGCCTCATCACTGACAATGGAAAACAATTCAAAAACAAAACATTGAGAAAACTTTGCGACACCTTCATTCAACTTAGTTTCTCATCACCTTACTACCCGCAAACCAACACCTAAGCCGAATCCACAAAAAAACCTCAACAAAATTCTTATGAAGGTGGTTGACGATCATCGGAAGAATTGGCATACACACATTCCTTTTTTTTTTGTATGGGCATACCGCACTAGTTTTCGTACTTCCACTATGGCCACACCCTTTTCTCTCTCTACATATAGAGGCGCTTCTACCGCTCAAAGTCCAGATCCCTCACTCTATATTTCTCTCCATGACATGCTCAATGACGATGAATTTTGTTAGGACCATTTAGCACAGCTAGAGTTATTAGACAAACGTCGTCTTAATGCTCTGGATCACCTTCAAGTTTACCAAAAACATATCAAACGTGCCTATGACAAATGTGTCCATGAACAAACCTTCCAAGTCGGTGACCTTGTCCTGAAAGAAAATCAACACGTAACCAAAGCAGAAAAAAAGTAAACGGGGTAAATTTTCTCCTAATTGGCTTGGACCATACATCGTAACTCATACCTATGGATCGGTGCTTATCATTTATCTTCACTCGATGGTAAACCCGAACCTGAGCCCCTTAACACCTTGCATCTTTGACCATTCTATTATTGACTTGTCGTCCTACCTCACCTTTTGTCTCTTTCCATGCTTGTCCCTTGAGCACTATTCACTCCATACACCTCCCAACGATTAAACAAGAATCATGTGAGTACCCATCACTAGTTATCTTCTCTTGAACATGTGTACCACGGTCCTGCACATAGCATGATTCTCATGGATACTTTTCATCTACCTTTAGATGAGATCCCATGGTCGTTTCTCCGTGCCTTTTGAACAAGAGTCCTATCCTTCACCTTGGTCTTTTCCATGACTGCAAAGACTTCACATGGGACCAAACTCCTTGAGTCAAAATTCTAATAAAAAGATGACTCCCTCAAAAGGACATCTTCCTCTCAACAATTGCTACTATAAATAGACTGCTCCCTCAAAGGACAACTATGATAGTTTAAAAAAATGAGAGCAACCGAAGCTTCCCACATCGATCAGCTTCATGAAGACCTCAAGGAGTTCATTTTTTCCCATATAGACTTCCCACATCGATCAGTCTATCTCAACTATAAGTTAAAACACTCAACCTTTTTGTCATGGACTTGCCCATTATGACCTCGATCTCTTGCCCAAGTACATGCTACCTCATACCATATAAAAATTACCTACTCTTCACCCTTTGAACCATGCCCACTCTCATTTCCTACTACCTCAAGGGACTTCTTGGAACTTAGACATTTGGTGATCATGTGACTACTTTTCACCATAGAATAGTCCATCATGCAATGTCTTTAGGGTCTTACATTCATCACCTCCACCAAGGTATGATCTACTCGGTATGATCCTACCCAATCAGGTGGCTTTATTGCCCCCTTTTATCTTTTAACCATCTTTGTTTATGTTTTGATTACCTTATACAGGACTTGGTCCTCGACGCTTACTTTTGGGGTAATCTTCTTCTTTCGCCACAATCGACCCCACCTACATCATTTTACCTATAATCCACCCACACCTAACAAACCTAAACCCACCACATGCCCAAAAACCTACCAACTCATTTTCATACCTCCTCATATTCTTCCCTAGCTTATGGGAGAACTACATCGGCTTGAGGTCCCTTTTCATTGGGACTATGTAGGCAACACTCTGAGGGCATGGGGCCCTTGGAGGTTAGCTCAGCCATCCTCTACCCTCAACAATTCATCTTCCATGTGCCTCACATTACATCACACCTAACTTTGTTTCCCTTTTATACCCAACATTGGAAATTAAACCACATACATAACAAGTTGTTTCATATTTTAAACATTATCACAACATACATTTATTACGCCTACCATTTCTCTATCATCACTATGCATAGATTATACCACATCTCACATATGACCCATAGTATCATTCATTACATAAAATAATGAATCACCACTTCACCTACTTTCGACTCAACCATGCCTAAAAGCCTACCTCAACCATGCCTACACCGACCGACCCACCCAACCTTCACCCTGATCATTTACCCCACCCCACCTTTACCCTACCCATTTACCTCACCTTTCCTGACCTCATCATTTAATACCTCCATTTGTCCTCCTTTGGGGACTCATTATTTTACCCCTACCTTAGCCTTACACGTGTCATGACCTAGATATTTGCCTTTGGACCATCACTAGTGAATTTTGACCTCATGTGTTCACTATACCTTGCATCAACTGTACTGTGTTGTTGACTCGATGACCTTACCTAGCCTATTTCTATGACCGTTTATCCTGACCCTACCTTTGGTGTACCAGAACATACCTAAACATTCCTGCCCCTAACCTCCATTGTGTTTTCTGACCATATCCTATACCTTAGATACCGGAATCACTTCAACCTTGTTTGGATAAACCTATCGACCTTAGATAATGTAGAGTTTTCTTGCTCCTCAACCTGGTAGTGTGCTGCAGTTTATACATGTGCGTGCATTTGATCACACTACCTTTGACCCTGACCCATTACCTAGCTTACCCAAGTAGACCTTTAACCCTTTTTCCCGTGCCCACCTACCTTTTCATCACATTTACCTTTTATCAAACCACTCACCGATTCTACCTTCTACCTCATCAATTCCTGGTTTGAGGGGGATCACCTTCACCCATACATGGGGCAACCATATCTCATTTTTGTTAGTGTTGCTTACCAATACAAGCTACGTAACAAAAAGGGGCAAAATGTAGACACTAAAATTAGGTCGCACTCGCCTTTGGTCCCTCGACAAATAAACACCCTTCATCACATTCACCTAGTCATGGCCCCTTTCACCTCACTAATATTAATTTAATTTAATTAATGCATTATCCTCACTATATTTATTATTTAAATATATTATTTTAAATAATATCCACACATATAGTTCACTTAGACACCTCACCAAGCCAACTCAACCTAAGACCTATTCTTAGTAAGTTGTCATAATTAACTAAGACTTACCCAAACCCTAAAAATCAATGCCTACATTCCCTCTAACCACATTCCCACATGCTTACAAGAGGCTCTCAGTCTAATCCATAGGTTAACAACACAAAATCTGAGGAAATCAAGAGGATCTTCCTAGTTTAGTAAACCTAGGAAATCCCGCCTTGACCGACGCGTCGGTTAGCCCTAACAAATCGTTAAGCTGCAAGCCGCCGCCGTTGGTTACCCTTTTAACCCCAAAACAACCTTATTCTCAAGGTTGGAAGTTGGCAAACATTGGCAAACGTTGGCATAATGTTGGCAAGCATTGACACATCTTCAGAGAGTGAATTCTAGCGAGAACCCGCATGCAAGGAAGGAGATCAAGCATTTTCTCTAGACACAGCCATCCCAACCATGATCTAATCTAGCCAAGCAAAGAGGAATGTACATGCAGCCCATGTAGAAGCTTTACTTCAGTTGGTGATCACTTGTAGCCTTCAAACCTCTCATTAGCACCTCCATCCCTCACTCACAGGCATCCAGGATCGGAATTCAAGAAAGTATAGTTTCATACTTCTCTGGTTTATTTCATTTCATCATTACTTTATCATCTAGTGTTTACCTAGCCACCTATTGACCTCCTCCAACACTTCCACCTCCATATACCCACTAAAACCTCACCAAATCCTACCCCAGGTCACCCAATACAACATTAAATTGTTTAAAAT